>CAWUFW010007084.1:0-600000 GCA_963921515.1 Calotriton arnoldi
TTTCAGTTTTAAAAAGAAAATTTTATTAGTAGAGTAAAGGTGTCAATACAGAGTTCATAGCATTAAATACACATCAGTACAATAAATAAATTTTGCTACAGTAAAGATTAAGAAATGAGAAACCAGACTTATGGGTAAATTTAGAAAATCTAAGCAGTACAAATGAATCTTGTAAGTAGGTGATTAATAGATAATGTGATTAATAGATATTGTAGGAACGTATAGGGGGTTTCAGGGGGTTTTGGAACTTCTTGCTGGGATGGTTGTAGTTGGAAACATTGTTTGGCACAAACGTCTAGGTATATTGTAACAGGTGACCACAGGTCTAAGCGTTTCGTAGCCATGCATATAGGATAAACAAAGGAGGTATCCAATCTGTGATTATGACAAACAGTATACCACCATGCCTTATATGAGATTTTAGAGAAATCCTTCCAATTTACGGTAATTTGTTGGAATGCAACCGCTAATAACAAGTCAATAATTTTCACATTAAGTGTAACATTCTCCCAACAAGGCGAGAGACTACCTAAGAAAACATGAGTGAAGGAAAAAGAAAATTTAGTTCCGAAGATCAGATTAATTTGAGACCACACTTGCCTCCAAATTTTTTTTACAGTTGTACATGAAAATATCATATGGAATAGGTCAGCATTTGAAGAGGAACATGTCCAACATGCATCCGACACAGTCACAAATCTCTTGCTCAAAACACTTGGTGTAAATAAAAGTCTGTTGTACACAAAAAACAGCGTCTGTGTTGTGTTGGCTGCCCTAGATGATTTGCGTAATTTAAGCCATATTTTATTCCAAAAAGAAATTGGCCATGTTGACGTGAGATCCCGTTCCCATGCCTCCTCTGTTTTAGATTTCTGCCTATTAATGTCCCCGCCCCGTAAATACTTATATATAGTGGAAGCTCTGGGTCTAGTCTTTAGTAAAGTGCAAAGTGTAGAGGAAGGTTCTGATGGAGTGGAGATAGTGGATGTGGTGGATAATTGAGTGTATCTATCCATCACAGCAGTTTTAAGTAATCTATATTTGTGAATGCTCGAGGCAGGTAAGTCGAATAATTGACTAAGTGAGGGGAAGGATAAAAAGTTTGATTGTGCAAATAACTGATGGATCCAGATCAAACCCCTCTGTCGCCAAGTCTTCCAGTAGAAAGGTTTACTTCGAATAGTTAGGTCTTTGTTGTGCCAAATTGTGGAATTAAGGAATAGCTCCGTAGTATTGTGCGTGGAAGCAGATGTGGGTTCTAAAAGCTTCGAGGTCAATTTGATTATGGGAGTGGACATAGCCTGTGGTTTGCGTGAAAATGAGAGGTATTCCTGAAAAGAGAAAGGGGATATGAAGGAATGCTCAGTTATTGTCCATAAAGGGCAATCATCCACAGATTCAAGTAACCAAAAGGATGCTTGACGTAGGAGAAAAGCTGTCTGGTATGTCTGAAAATCTGGAAAGTTAACCCCACCTTCTGTATTAGGACGAGTTAATTTAGATAAAGACATTCTGGACCTCTTGTTGCTCCATAGAAAGGAAGATAGTGTGGAATTAATCTTCTTAAAAAACTTTTTAGGAATAGGGACTGGAATGTTAGAGATGGTATATAAAATTATAGGTGATAACATCATCTTTATAGTGTCTAGACGACCCCACCAAGATATATAAAGGGGATGCCATTTAGCTACTAAATCCGAAACCTTTTGTATGCATTTGGTCATGCAAAGTGCCACCGTGTCTGCTATTGAAGAAGTCACGTGTAACCCTAAATATTTAATGTGGTGAGGGCTCCAAGTAAAGTTGGAAGCACAAAAATCCGACTTGAAAGTATACTTAGTTAAGGGCAAAATTTCACACTTATCATTATTCAATTTATATCCAGAGATGCTAGAATAAGCCTGCACCTCCTCCAAAAAAGTAGGTATTGAGTCTTCCGGTTTGGACATGAAAAGCAGAATGTCATCAGCATATGCTGCAAGTTTAATATGGGAATTAGATGATTGGAATCCATGTAGGTCAGGATTTTGACGTAATTTGGAGAGAAAGGGTTCTAAGGCCAAGTTGAAAAGGAAAGGGGAGAGTGGGCATCCCTGACGCACTCCTCTCTTTAAGTCAAAAAATGGTGAGATCAAACCGTTGGCACATACTGCCGCACGGGGATTGGAGTATAGTAGAGCGATTAGGGAGGTAAATTTAGGGCCAAAGCCAAACCACTTGAGAGTATAGAATAAAAAGGTCCATTCAACTCTGTCGAACGCCTTCTCGGCATCAAGTGCAATTGCTGCCAGGGGGTACTTTAAATGGGAGGATTTAGACAAGGCATTAAAAAGAAGTCTCGTGTTGTCGGTAATAAATCTCCCCTTAACGAATCCAGATTGTTCTTTCCCCAATAAGTCAGGTAGGTATGAATCTAATCGTATGGCTAATGCTTTGGAAAAAATTTTGTAGTCTATGTTAACCAGGGATATAGGCCTATAATTCTTGCAATATTTAAAATCCTTACCCTCTTTGGGGATGAGGCAAATATGAGCTTCTGAAAAAGAACCTGAAGAGCTACCTGATGTGCTAAAGGAATCTAGTAAAGAATGTAACTTGGGCATTATGAGCTTGGAAAAATGTTGGTAAAATTCTACGGTGAAACCATCTGGTCCTGGTGCTTTGTCCTTTTTAAGATGTTGGAGAGCCTTTAACAATTCTTGGTATGTTAAATCGGACTCCAGGGAGGATAGATTTGGGAAAGCGTTTTGAGGTTTTTGAATACCAGAGAAAAAGTGCAGAAGAGAATTTTCAGAGGGTTGTGTTTCAGAGTCGTACAGAGACTTGTAAAAGAGAGAGAACTCATTCAAAATTTCATTATCTTTAAATTTTAGGTTTAATCCGTTGTCATAAATGGACTCAATATTCAGCTTGTTTTGTTTAACTTTTAAATAATTAGCCAATAGTTTCCCAGCCTTATTTTTGCCTCCGTAGAATTTTGCACTGGATTTTAACAAATATAATGAGGCGTCCTCCGTTGACTTCTTATTAAATTGCATTTTGGCGTTTATGAGAGCTGTGAGGCAATCTTTTGAATGTGAAGTGTAGAAGGAGTGTTCCAATCTTTTAATATCTTGGAGGAGATCTTTAGTTAATTTGCGGAAGAGTTTTCGTTTCTTTGCAACAAAGCCAATTATGAAGCCCCTCGCTGAGGCTTTAAAAGCATCCCATATGGTTGAACATGATATGGAATCTGTTTGATTCATCTCGTAGAACTCATCAAAAAAGGAAGTAAACGAGGCAGTGAACTTTGGGTCTAGAAGGAGGGTATTGTTGAAGCGCCATCTTTTGGGACCTGTAACTTTAGGTAAAATATCTAGGTTGATCGAGACATGAGCGTGATCTGATAATAGAATGGGACCAATCTCTGCATTTGTAAGATTTTGTGAGATGTTGTGAGAGACAAATATGTAATCGATCCTTGATTGGGTTTGATGGGAAGGGGAATAAAAAGAGTACTCTCTAGTAGTTGGGTTACAGAGACGCCACGCGTCCAAAAGTTTGTGTTGATTAATTGCATGCACAAAAGATCTATGGGACTTGTTGGGAATAAAAGAAACTTTGGAATTTCTATCTATAAACGGATCAAAGGTCTGATTGCAGTCCCCCGCCAAAATGAAATTAACTTCCATGTGTTGGGTAATTTGCTTAGCCAGTGTGGGCCAAAAGGAAGGTTCTCCGCATGTAGGGGCATAGACATTGAGAAGAGAGACAGGAACACCCTTCAAAGATAACTTAACATTTAGCCATCTACCATCAGCATCCGAGTCCTGGGACATAACTGTAAACGAGAGGGATCTGCGGCACAATATCATCACTCCATTACGTTTGCCATCCCCGGGGGAAAAGAAGACCTCCCCCACCCATCCCCTCTTCAACTTTAATGATTCAACATCCGATAAGTGGGTTTCTTGCAAGAATACAATATCGGCTTCTAATTTGGCTAAGTAAGAGAGAACTCTCTGCCTCTTGATGGGGGAGTTTAATCCCCTAACGTTCCAGGTGATCAATTTTAATGACATAAATAAATAAAAACAATTTGTACTGAAATTATGAACCATAAGTCCAATTCATTATAGTAGCAATGTGAAATAAGAGATATGCAAAACAGGAAAGGAGTATTTTCTGCGGCTTCAAAGTTGAGAAAAATAGGTAAATCATGTAACAAAGGCGTAGAATGTGAGCTGAAGATAGGAATAAGAGAAGAGAAAGATCTAAGAAACAGGCGAAAGGAAGATGCAAAAATAGAAATAAGCAGAGTTATGATGATCAAGAATGCGATAGATATCAAGAAGTGTGAAGAATTAGTTATACATGTGACACCAACATGTGAAAGGATACAAGCAATGAAAGAAAAAAGACAAAAAACGAAAGACATATCCAGCACCAAACTTGAGGGAATGTGGGAAAAGGACATACCTACAAAGGAAGGGTCATGGATATACGGGAGGATGGATGGGACCACATGGGTTAGGCAACACAACCGGGATCGACAAAACGGAGGACCAAGGAAAAACCACGGTAGACGAGTAGAAAAACCTGTGGAGACAATAACAATCAAAGATTAGGAGATGTTTCAGAACATAACTGTAAACCATTTATCTCATAAAACAGAACCAGGAAAACCAGCTTTTAACACTAAGCAACGTGAATATTTCTGTAACGTCCTAGCCGCCATATCAGATATATCGCCAGCTGCTAAAAGGCGCATCTAAAATGGCGGAGTATAGCTGTTAAGCAAACAGAGACTGAAGAACTTGTGGGAGGAAGAAGAGAAGAAACAGTCAATCAAGTATTGAATGAAGAGGAGGGTCCAGAGGAATCCATCTCGTGTGTCTTGCAGGAATTAATGAAGTCTTGTAAACGCATTGGATCTTCATACACCGTTGTTCTGTTATTATACGTAACTTTGAAGAGACAAGGATGGAAAAGACCGTATCTGGCCCCCAAGGAACGTAAATCCGCTCTCAAATTCAGGAAGGCTCTGCGTCTGTCAGCAGTAGCTTTAGCATAGTCTTGTGCAAAGAATAGAGACGAGCCTGACCATGTTATTTTTGGAGAGGTTCTAACCGCCGCCAGCACCTTCAATAAATCTGTATATTCTAAGAAATATAAGATGACTCCTCTTGGTCTCTGTGATGAGCTGGTTTGGGATGGCATCCGACCTAACCTGTGAGCTCGTTGGATGTTGAGTTGCGTCCCCTCTGGCAAGTGAAGTAGTTTAGGGAGAAAGGATCTAAAGAAAGTGAGAGAATCCGAACCTTCAAGTCCCTCTCCCAAACCGTAAATGCGCAGGTTGTTCCGTCTGTTGCGGTTTTCAAGCTCCTCGATTTGTTTCTGGAGTATGGATACCTGGGAGTGCAACTGAGAAACACCTTCACATGTGTTTTTAGGGAGGAAACAGTGTTTTCAACTTCTGTAACTCTCGTTTCCAATCGGGACCAATTGTCTGTTAGAGTTTGCAGCTTGGTGTTAGTCTCTTCCATAAAAGGTCGGAGGGCTCTGATTTCCTCCAACAGCATCTCCATCGATACTGGTGAGGCTGACTTGGGTGGAGAAGGAGGGTCCTTCTTGAGACGCTTGGTGAGAGATTTCCCAGCCGGGCCAGAGGGGGATCCATAGTTGTTCTTAGTTGTCGAGGTGAGGATGGTGAAGACTCCTCAAGTCTAGAAAATTCAGTAAAGATTCTAGAATTTTTTATAAAAATGTTTTTCTTGGAGCTGGACGAGCTGGGTACTTTTATTCTGCCCATAAACCTCTGAATAAGTCTCTCCGTCGCCGGTCAACAGTGTGGGAGTACAAGAAGCGCTTCTCCTGAGGATTTTTTTTTTGTATAACCTGAGGTCAGCACTGACAAGAATCTCCGAACTCCCTCCTCTACTTATTACTATCGTACTTCAACAACTCATCACTTTGTCTTGTAGAGAGGCCAGACACCCAACAGAGGCTGAGCTATGCTGAATGCATCCAAAAAACAGTCTGTGGATGTAATAATGAGCTCATCTCGCTTACTTCCCTACAGCAACATATGACGCAAAACCATTGCTCTCTGTAAAGTATGACTCAAATGACTGAAGAGTCTTAAAAGTCTCAAAATGGCTGCCCTGCATTCCTGTCACAAACCTCCAAACAATTTTAAACACGCTGAGTCTTCCTAAGTCAATTCGATCAAATAATGAGTTTCCCAGCGAGTTTTAGGCGAAGGATATGTTAATAACTTTAGCTTAGGAGTTATTAGAGGTTTAGGAAGCAAAATCGGGAAAGTCCGCGATCGCGGCAAAAATTCAAAATGGCGGCCGCGAAATTGCGTTTCTGACAGAGAGCAGATTTTCGGTTTTAAAATTACTTGCTGTTAGGGTTTGATGAAGGCGAGGGCTTCAGGTTGCTCTCCCAACCTTCATTCACGATCTGCCATCCACTCCGAGTCGTCACTCGGTCTTAGAATTGGGTTTTTCCAAGACTCCTCCGGGAGCTTCACCCGTGCGCTGCCATTACCGCTGGGCGCCAAGCCACGACCCCCCCTTTGCTTATTTTTGATATAGCATTGCTAAACCACATAACGGCACCTGAGCACTGTCCTTTAGAGGTGTGGCACATAAATCATTTTGGGCAGTGTATAGTAGTAGGTGGCCCACAGGTAAAAAGTCAGACCTGGTTCTGTACATGGTTAATTGGTTTTAATAATGAATTTGAAGATCTGACATGTGGAGGGAACTCTTAATTCCTGATGATCTTCACTACTCAGAGCTTCTGTCTTCCTCTTCGCTGTCATTAGATTGTGAAAAATGCACACCTCTGGAGAGACGCTTTACACCAGAATCCTTACATAGTTGTTAATTAGCAAGTCATTATCCCTTTTAGACTTTATGCATAAAGAGGTACAGTGGAAGAAAAACGCAGAAGGCAATATACTGTATCCTCATTTCAATTTGACTAAAAATGGGGTACATTCAAACTGAACAGTTTGATCCTTAAGTTGATAATGCTAAATGAACGTGCTAGGAGACGCCCAAGTAGGCACCATACAGATCACACTTTGGGACCCCCAGACCTCTGTCCAAGACGCCAACACTTTACTGGGTTTTAGCAGGAGAAGGGACTTACTCAAGCTACTATGAAACCAACAATATCAACTTTAAATCACCTGCTGATTGTAGAAGAGGAACAGCACATATCCCTATGAGCAAGACCGGAAGTGACCAAGAGTGGTTGAAACATCTCGAAAGAAAGCAGACTCTTCTAATGAAATAGCACTGCTCTCCTGTCATCCAGGGACTTTGTGGAGAAGGGCCATACAGAAAGAGATTTCCAGAGGACCGTGCATAGTGCCATTACGCCAAGTCCAAGAAGCGGTGATCCAGAAACCTTGCTAGTGAGAAAGGAGGCGTACCTCATTATGAAGTTTAACACAGTAATGAGGGGATTAAATGAAATGACAGAAATTAACAGACTTTAAATATAGATTAAACAACTGAACGCATACCTTGACTCATGAACTAAGTAAGACGCATTCATTATGCTCTTTCAAAAAGAGAAAACAATCCATTCGTTTTTCAAAAGTTTTGAACAATATCATCAATAAAGAACTACAACATCCATCATACATCTCTGAAAGGAAAAAACAATCCACTCGTTTTTCACAAGCCTGGATCGTCAATTGATTTAACATCCTTGTCTCCTTCAGATCCGGTTGAACACTTCAAAACCAAACAGCCAGGAGACAGCAGCAGGAACGCCGCACCGCATAAAGGAATTCTACAAACGATCGAAGGCAAGTTTTACGGTCCGATGGTATTAATAGCTTTAAGCAAATAACTCAGCAACCGGTTGGCACGCAGAGTAAAGGCCATTGTATTTGGAATATAAAATGCCATGAATCAATATATCTTTAACAAATGGCCCCTTTTTCCTTTTAGGCATCCAACCTTTCAACCAGGGCACAAAGGTTGAAGACTATCCATTTTTTGAAGCAAAGGCGAGTGAAAACATTGTTTCTGCCAACATTACCTCATCCAAATTAACTTTAAATGCAAATGGTAACATTTGGCACATCCTTGTTTTTAGGAATTCGTTTTTCAAAACTATCCACCGTGGTTACATCTTACACATGAGGATTCGAAATTGATATCATTGGAGGTACGCTGGAATTTATAATTAATAAGGCGTGAAAGCAGTGTTTCTGCCACACATTACCTCACCTAAATTAAATGCAAATATTAACATTTGGCACATCCCTGTTTTTAGCAATTTGTTTTTCCAACACTATCCACTGTGGTCACATCTTACGCATGAGGATTCGCAATTGACAACATTAGAGGTACGCTGAAATCTGTAATTCACAACTGAGGGGCATATTCACAAGGAGCTATCGCCGAATTAACGGCACTTAATCGCAGCCAAAGTCGTGATAAATTTACCACCCCATTCACAAGCCGGTGTTAACAGCCCACAGCACCAGTTTACCAGCGATAGCAGCCTCAAAAACATCGCCACAGAGGACCCCTGCAAATATCGCTAATGAGATGCAGAGTAGGCGTTCCCGTGCCAAAAGCCGAGACAACATCACATCTCAACATTCACAACAACCAGCCACATCTGCGATAAAAACACAAAACAGACGATAAGGCGCGTTAGCACCAGGAAATTTACACCTGCTCTGACCTGGTGTAAAGTCGGACGGCAGCCAGCACCACAAAAGGGAGCACAGCCCAGGGCCACATCCGAAGGGCAACAGATGCCATGGAGCCACTCATCATGCGGCCCGGACACCCAAGAGGGCCACAACACCCACTGCCACCACCCCAGGATCCCAACCCACACCCAGAACACCCCCCGGACCACCACAGACGCAGCGCAGACAAAGACAGCGGAACCCCAGGAAACGTACCAGCCTCACAGACCCAACATCTGACAATGTCAACGTCCACTACAGGCTGAAAGGGACAACCATCCTACGCATCCTGACCATCATCGCCTAACAGGCCTACGGCACCAACACAGCGGATAACCAACATCCTACCCCACACAAAGCTGCTGGCTTGGCTGCACCTGTTGGCCCCTGGTACCCCCAAACAACACCCGCCAGAGTCGGAGGAGTCACACAGCCAGCCACATCCAAGTCCCCCACACCTGTCCTGGACATCACCATCACCCTGGTACCCCAGTCCCCATACGTACAACACAATGCGCAGGATCCGCTGGAGACCAAGCAAGGACCATACGCCATAGCAGGATGCACGCACGTGCTGGGGACAATCCACAGCACACATGTACTACCTGTGCCCCCTGGTAACACAGTACACAATCACCTCAACAGGAAGCACACGTCTCACATCAATGTGCAGGCAACAAAAGAACACCGTGGAATCTACAACAATGTCGCCTTCAAATACACAGCCAGTGTGCATGATACCTTCATCCTCCAACAGTCCATCAACCAGCGTTCCCAGGATGCCAACAAGGGAAATGCACAGCCCCTTGGCAATATCCAAATGAACACCCCCCCACCTCATCGCCACAACCATGCAACTCACAACTCTGGCAATGCACACGTCACAAAATCACATACAACGGGTACAACAACATGCCCACCCACCAAACACGACAGAACAACTTACAATGTGCACAAGGGCAAGCCCTGAACATGAGCCAGCAACGGCATGGCACCACAGCCACATAACAGCCGAATGTGGGGAGAGGTGGCAACCAGGCATGTGTGAAGGATGCAGTAGAACCATGATTGGGAAAGTACACAATGCCAAGAGTGGCGGAGATGTGCTGGACACACCGCAGTATGCAGAACACACCCCTATCCATGGCGACATACACCGCTGGTGTATGGAGTGTAGTGGACAGTGGACGCCACCATGTCACCCCAGCCAGTGGGGGACCTCGCGGAAATCTTGCGTGTTACGCCCCCCCTTAAGCATCACCAGAGTGGGATGGCTCGGTGTATGCCATGCCAGCGTAGGGGTGTGAATAAAAAGCACGTAGGCCTGGGCGTGGTCCTCTTCCGGAAAGACCCACGTCTCTGCCAGGGCGGCGCCTCCCACCCCCCCCCCATGAGGCCGATGCCGTCCTCGTGAGCGGAGTTGCCTGCGATGCTGTGCGCCTGCCGGACCCCGGCACGCTGGACCACGAACCCGTCAGGCCCACCCCTGCGCAGCCAGGCCACACAGATCACCTGCCGACACCGGCATGTGTCAAGGAGGGCCCCTCCACGTGCCGGCGCAAGCTCCAAGCCCGAGGCCCACGACCTTGGCAGCCATCGCTGACCATCACGGCCTCCACGACACAGGCCCGCTTTATTCCCTTTTCGTTGACGTTCTCCACTGCCGCCTTAGGCCTACTCTTCGGACCAGTAGGTCCCATATGTGACACTGTGTCCTGAGTCATGAATGGCAGTGACCCCAAATCCGGGCCAGCGGCCACAGCACCAGACCCCCCCGATCAGTGAGGCATAGTTCCATATGGGCATCTTGCGACACGTGGTGCCACTAACCCTGTTCAACGCCAGCCGGCTACACGTGGTGCCACTAACCCTGTTCAACGCCAGCCAGCTACACGTGGTGCCACTGAACCTGAACAACGCAGGCCGGTGGGGTCATCCAACCTATGCCGGCGACACTAGGTGAATGGGCTGTGCTGACCGCTGCCTCAGGCCTACACCACGGTCAGGTAGGTCACACATTTGGAACTGAGTCTTGATTACACCATGGCAGTGAACATCATTGAAGGCAGAGAACAATTCACTATACTCCTTCGATGTGGTACCAAGAAGTCTGTGCATGGCATCACAACCACACATGTCTGTGGGGCTACGCGGACCACTGCCCTCGGCCTACGCTGCGCACGAGTGGGATCACAGAATTGGAACTGAACATCGGTAACTCAAAAGGCAGAATACATATCATCGCATGCACAGAGAGGCGTAAGAGGATGACGTGTTGCATTCCGGAGGGAACAGGATCATCGTTACGGAGGTGATTGAACACTACCGACAACTGCCACTGTGTCACTAACTCTGTGCCTCGCGAGCCAACGACACGTGGCTGTGGGCCACTGCTGACCGCTGCCTCCGGCCTACACTGCGGTCCAGTAGGTCACAGACTCTTGATTTGGCAATGTTGGAGTTCACATCTGTGTACCGGCATCATCGCAGACTGCATCCCCCTCAGCACCTGTGCCACTAGGTGTGTTCCTCGACATTCATGGACACTCACTGGTCGTACATTGGTGGCGTCTGAGTCTATGGACTAGGGGCTAGTTTTCATCCTCATGTAGCTGATCCCGAATTGTTGGTGAAAACGAGGGTTGCGCTTTCCACTCCTCCATTTGCTGCTTCCAGATAACATCAGACCTTCCGCATCATGCCCTGGGGAACAGCTTCCACTGTCCCCCGCAACCTTCCACAACATACACCTCGGACATTGATGGGGACCCGCTCAGGTCGCATGGCCCATCTGACTGCACCGCAAGTCACCGTCCTGTGGCTGGGTGCCTGTGCCGGCCGCAGTGCATCCGGGGCCACTAACTCTGTGCTGGTCAGGCCTGGGACCCCTTCTTCTGAGACATTGAATGGCCTCTGTAGCGATGGTCTTGGGGTCATCAACGCCATGTGTCTGTGGCCCTGCGCTGTCCGCATCCTCTGGCCTCAACTGCGGGCCACCAAGGCCCACACATAGCATCGAGTCTTGACCAGCCCGAACGTCGCATCACCGCAGGAGGCACACGCCACCACCGCAAGGACCACCTCCAACCGCCATCTGCCAGAGTCGAAAGGGTGGTCCTGACAGACCTACGGAGTTGGTCAGACCTGTCGTGGATGCCATCATCGGCCTGATACCCTGCTCAGCACTCCAGGTGCCAGTGACTCAGTGCACCGCAAGCCATTGTCCGTTACTGATTGAGTTTTGTGCTGTTGTGAGGTTGCGCAGCAATGTCACCTCATGCAGTGGGGTAGACCTGGGACTATGATGAGGAAGATGTGACGGGAGAAGGCACAGACAATGGGAGGAAAGGAGGCAACAGCCCCAAGGCAGGAATGCAGACTGGTGGTGGTAGTCAAGCTACACACCCGGATCTATTACTGGGTATTGCGCTGTGGACTGCGGACGCAACTGTCACCTCAGGCAGTGTGGGAGACCTGGGACGTTTTTGAGTAAGTTGATGCAGGTGTAACACACCCCACTGCATCTGCATCAGGACTAACCCGAAGGGACACAATCCTAGCAATTTCCTCACATGAGCGCGCTCTTCTCTAGTGCCCCTACCTCAGTGCACTGCAACTCACGGAACCTCCTGACTGAATATTGGGTGACCTCTGTCCTTACTCCGGATCCCTCCATGTTGCTCTGCAGTTGACTCTGTTATGCTGGTTGTTAGACTTGGCATCTTTTGGCGTGTTTCCCTGACTTTTTGCTTTCTGACCTCCCGGTTTTGACTCTGTTTTTGCTGGTGTAATGATTCTGCGCACTTTCCTCACTGCGGTCCAGTGGGAAAGTGCAAGTGCTCCTGTATAAAATGTGTTATGGATTGGTGTTTCCATGATTGGCCTATTTGGTTTATGTGTCAGTCCCTTGTAAAGTGCACTGCGAGTGCCAGGGCCTATAGACCAAATGCTGTTGGTGGGCTGCAGCACTGGATTGTGCCACCCACGCAAACAGCCCGTAAAGTGTAACTCGGGCCTGCCACCGCAGAGCCTGTGCGCAGCCTGAGGCTGCCATGTCGACTTGGCAAGTGCACACACTTGCAAGTCCCTAAACCTTCCCTTTGCTACATGTTAGTCACCCCTAAGGTAGGCCCAAGGTACCCCTGTGGGCAGGGTGCGTTGTACGCGAAAGGTAGGACATGCCCGGGTGTGTGCGGCATGTCCTGATAGTGAATTACAGCCTAGTTCGTTTTTCACTATTGCAAGGCTACCTGTTCCCCCTAGGCCAGAACGGGCAGTTTTGATTATTACAGCTTATAATCCTAACTGACCCCGGGAACATGGTAGAAATTCGAGTTTAGTATGCCTGGACTCAGAATGATAAAATGCAGCTTTTAGTAAGGTTGGTTTTAACATTCTGTGTTTGAAAATACCACTTTTAGAAAGTAGGTATTTTCTTGTCTAACCATCCAAGCCTGCCTCTGCGAGATTGTGTATTCCGTGTCTGGAATGTGAGTGACAGGGGCTGGGGGATGCCAGGAGACAGGGTGAGTCAGCGCAGGGCTGAATAGCCAGATCGACCTGTAGATGGGTGGGAGGGGTCGCACCTGGGCCCTGAATAGGACAGTGCCTTCCCTCCACAATGCTGGCTCCACTTCCTGTGGTGCGTCTGATGTCCCTGGCCTACTCACTGAAAGAAGGGACGGAGACTTGTCAACAAAGTGCTCCAGAACTGGTTTGGACTAGGCAAAGGCCTCTCTGCCTTCAGAGAACAAAGGAATTTGGGATATAAATATTGGGGCCCTGACCCCATGAATTGAGATCTCGCCGGAATCAAGGAACCTGCCAAGACGAAGAGCTGGAAGAGCTGCCAGGAGGAGTACTGCCCCTTTGCTGTGTTGTTGCTTTGTTGGGTTGGCCTGCAGCTGCTGCTTCTGCCTTGGGCAGTGAAAGGACTGGACTGAACTTTCTACGAACTTGTGCTGAGTATCTCCAAGGGCCAGGAACCGAGCTGGCCTCCTGTTAAGAAGTCTCAGGGACTACAAAGACTTCACAAGCCTCTGGGTACCGCTTCTGGAACGCTGTTTCAGTCGCCACAGAGGAAGGGAACTGCAACCGACTCCGTCAACCGAATCCATCCCTGGCCGGTGACCTGTTTGCACCGCAGACCGCATCGCCCCGCTTCGCATCGCAACCCTGGTCTCACCGTGGGCGACGTCCGACGCCGCCAACATCGAGCCGCTGCTTGCACCGTGACCTGTGGGCCCCGCAGTTCGCATCGCATCGCTTCACTGGGCCAGCCGGACCAGACCGACACTGTCGCTGCAACTGGCTCAAGAGTCGAGACCGCACCGCATTTGGGGCACCGCTCGCACGTCTGCGACGCACCGCTCCGACTCGCACCGCTGTCCGACGCCAGCTCCCGCACTCCGGCTTGGTCGCCTGCATCGCAACCTGTCAGCACCGCATCGAGCATCGTCTCACCCTGCATCGCACGCCTTGGACTCACCGACTCCGTCTGCACGACGCTCATCGAGCCGCTGCCTGCACCGCATCGAGGGACACCGCACCTTGCATCGCTCCGTCTTGCACCGCAACCGCGACGAACGCCGACCGGCTCGTACACTCCGTACCAGCCACAACGAGAAAAGGTACTGTGACCGAGTCTGCTCACGACTCTGCTGGCCCGTATCGACGCGGTCGGCTGGAACTGTTAGACTCTGTGGTTTTCAGCATCACGGTAGGCTCGGACGGAGCTACCGACTCGTACGAACTTTGCTTTTGTGCTATTCCTGCAAAGAAGAAGTTACCTTATCAAGTATTCGTTTTTAAAGTACAGTATTGTGGATTTTTGTCGTAATTGGTCTTGTCTTGAGTATATAAAATATTGGTTATTTTTCTAAACTGGTGTGGTGTCCGTTTGTAGTGCTTACACTGTATTACTGTTGGTTATGTGCAAATGCTTTACACACTGCCTCTGAATTAAGCCTGACTGCTCGTGCCAAGCTACCACGAGGGTGAGCAGGGGTTACTTCACGAGTGTAACAACCCTTACCCTGACTAGGAAGAAGGGTCCCTACTTGGACAAAGGTGCAAGCCCTTGCCAACTAGAGATCCCATTTCTAACATTGGTTGTCAGCGGTGAGGATAGGACTTGCGTTTGCACTTGACTTACAGTGATTGGTGTGCACTACTACCATATCGCAGACCATTACGTACCACATACTGGTTCTTTTTCTTTTGGCCTATTTTTGATCTTGCCAGTTTTCAACTCACGACTTTTGTCATGCCTGAATCAATTGCATCATCCGTTGCATCTCTGGAAGTTATCTTTGAGGAGGACAGGTTGGAATCCTACGCCGTAAAGGAGTTACGAGCGATTTGTAAAAACCTGAAAGTCCAAATTAAAGGCCTCACAAGGAAGGAGGAGCTACAGAAGGCGCTGAGGGCCTGGGTAGCAGCCAGACATGCCAATGGGCAGCCTGGTGATCTCAGTGAGGAGGCGGAGGAGCCTATTTCCAGGGTGGATGTGCTTTTGGGTAGGGGGAACCCGCCAGGTCAGGCAGCAGCAGTCTGTCCCCAGAGGAGCTGGAGGACAGGCGGGAGGCAAGGCAGTTTGAGCTGCAGAAGCTCAGGCTGGAGAGTGAGCGGGAGGAGAAGAGATTGGCCATAGAGGAGAGGAAGATGCTCTTAGAGCATGAGAGAGAACTAAAGGAGCTAGAACTTAGGAGTAAGTCAGGCTCAGATGGTGGCAGCAATTCGTCCAGAAAGGCAGACAGGATTGTGCACATTCTCAAGAACGTAGGCAAGGAGTTCAAGAAGGGGGATGACATACAAAGGTGGTTCCAGGGTTATGAGGCAGCCATACACATGAATGGGGTCCCTGAGGAGAATTGGGGAGCAGGATTGTGGCCACTTTTCCCGGAAGAAGCAAGGGATGCTCTGATAGCTTTGGGTAAGGGGTATCACCTCACCTATGCTGACATGAAGGATGCCCTTCTCACGAAGTATGGTCTTACTCCTGAAAAGTACAGGGATCAGTTCAGGTCCAGTAAGAAGTCTGATGCCAACACTTGGTTGGAATGTGTGGATGTGTTCTACAGGTCTCTGGATGGTTGGGTGAAGGGCAGTAGTGTAACAGATTTTCAGGGGCTCTACAACTTGATTGCATGGGAGCACTTGTCTAGTCTATGTTTTGCAGATCTGCGCCAGCACCTAGTTGATAGTAAGCTAACTGACCCCAGGAAGCTTGCTATGGAAGCGGACCGCTGGGTGAGTACCAGGGTCCACAAGAAAGCGTTTGGGGGAGACTCAGCCAAAGGTGTGCAGGGTCCCCAGCAGAAAGGTGGGGGGGACAAGGGTAAAGCACAGGAGTTCTCTAAAGGGCCCCAAACTAGTACCCAGGGTAAAGGTTCCCAGCCCCCGGTGATAAGAAGAAAGGGGTCTCTACAGGGAAGCCTGTTGAGACCGGACCCCGCAAGTGTTATGCATGTGACCAGGTAGGTCACTTTAAGGGGGACCCCAAGTGCCCGAAGGGGACACAGCCACCCACCGGTGGACAATCCAAAGTGTTGGCTAGTGTAGCGCTTGGGGAGGAGGGGTGCCCACAGGAGGGTGGGGATCCCGCAGAAATGACCCTTGTCTCACTCGGGGACAGTGAGATGGTCCCAGGAAACCAGGTGCCCCCTAACACAAAGAAATATAGCACCTGGGTGACCATTAACGGGAACAGGGTAGAGGCTCTCAGAGATACTGGAGCCAGCGTGACCTCAGTCCGGTGTCACCTGGTGTCTGAGAAGCAAGTAGTCCCAGGAGCATTCCACCAAGTAGTTGCTGTCGACAACTCTGAGCGCCAGTGTATGGTGGCGCAGGTTCCCTTTGAATGGGGGGGGTCTCAGGTCCCTTGAGGGTGGTTGTGAGCCCTACCATGCCTGTAGATTGTCTGCTAGGAAACGACCTGGAGCAGTCCTCATGGAAGGAGGTTGAGCTCAGGTCTCACTTGGAGATGCTTGGGTTGCCAGAGTGGGCATGCGTGTCTACTCGGTCAATGGCAGCCAGAAAGGGTGATCAAGAGGACTTGGAGCCTGAAACAGTGGCCCAAGTCCCTGCCAAGAGAAAGGGCAGGGGGCGCGGGAAACCGGCCCCCGAAGTTCCCACGGACCGGGAGGAGGCGGACCTCGAGGGGACGCCCGGTGCCTACAGGGGAGCAGGTAGCCGAACTGGGAGACATCTCTGAGCTGACCCATTGGCAGCAAGAAGGGGGTCCCACCAGGGAGGAGTTCTGCAGGGAGCAGAACGAGTGCCCTACTCTGGAGGGTCTGCGGCGGCAGGCTGCAGACCAGGCAGCTGGTAATCAGTCCGGGTCACCTCTGATCTACTGGGAGAGCGGTCTCCTATACAGTGAGCCTAAGGTTGCTGAGCCTGGGTCAGCCCGTGTGCTGGTGGTACCCCAGCGCTTCAGGGCCTTCCTACTGGGTCTGGCTCATGACGTGCCTTTGGCAGGACATTTGGGGCAGGACAAGACCTTTGACAGGCTTGTCACCCACTTCTTTTGGCCCCAAATGCGAAGGCAGTCAGATGCACACTGTAGGTCTTGCCAAACTTGCCAGGCAAGTGGTAAGAGTGGGAGGAAGGTCAAAGCTCCTCTCCAACCTTTTCCGGTTGTTGGAACACCCTTTGAAAGGGTAGGGATGGATATTGTGGGGCCACTGGATCCCAAGACAGCCATGGGCAACAGGTACATCCTGGTCTTGGTGGACCATGCCACCCGGTACCCGGAGGCAATCCCTCTCAGGACAACGACGGCGCCAGTGGTGGGCCGGGCGTTAATGGGGATCTTTTCCCGTGTGGGATTCCCCAGAGAGGTGGTTTCTGATAGGGGGACCAATTTCATATCGAAGTATATGACATCCCTGTGGAAGGAGTGTGGTGTAACCTACAAGTTCACCACTCCTTACCACCCACAAGGAAACGGTCTGGTGGAGAGATTCAACCAGACCTTGAAAGGCATGATCAAGGGTCTAACAGAACCCATGAGGCGTAAGTGGGACGTCCTCTTGCCATGCCTACTCTTTGCATACAGGGAGGTGCCTCAGAAGTCTCTTGGGTACAGCCCCTTTGAGCTCCTGTATGGCCACCCTGTCAGAGGACCTCTGAGTTTGGTAAAGGAAGGCTGGGAGGCAGCTCCCAGGAAAACTCCCCAGGATGTATTTAGCTACATGCTGGCCTTTAGAAACCAAACTGCCCGCTTCAGGAAACTCGCTCAGGCGAACCTAGAAGCAAGCCAGGAAGAAATGAAGAGATGGTATGACCAGAATGCCACTCTGGTCGAATTTCAACCTGGGCAGAAAGTGTGGGTCATGGCCCCAGTGGCACCTTGTGCCTTGCAGGACAAGTGGACTGGGCCATATGAGGTAAAGGAGCGCAAAAGTGACGTCACCTACCTGGTGGATTTGCAGGCTCCAAGGAACCCTTTGAGGGTCCTTCACGTGAACCGCCTCAAGCCCCACTTCGAGAGGTCCGAAGTGAGTATGCTCTTGGCGACAGATGATGGGGTGGAAGAGGAGAGCGAGCCTCTCCCTGACCTCCTGTCTACCAAGGAGCATGATGGGTCAGTAGAGGTGTGATCCTCTCCCCTACTCTGACTCAGGAGCAGCAGGAGGACTGTCGCCAATTGTTGGGACAGTTCGCCCCACTGTTCTCTCTGACCCCCGGTGTTACTCACTGGTGTACCCATGACGTGGACACCGGTGACAGCCATCCTGTGAAGCACAAGATTTACAGGTTGACTGACCGGGTCAGAGCCAGCATCAAGGAGGAGGTCTCTAAGATGTTGGCGTTAGGGGTGATTGAGCCCTCCCACAGTCCTTGGGCCAGCCCAGTGGTCTTGGTCCCAAAGGCTGCGGCGCCCGGTGCCACTCCAGAACTCCGGTTTTGTGTGGACTACCGTGGGCTCAATGCCGTCACCAGGACTGACGCGCACCCCATCCCCAGAGCTGATGAGCTCATTGATCGGTTGGGAGCTGCCCGGTTCCTCAGCACGTTTGATTTAACGTCTGGGTACTGGCAGATTGCCTTAACCGATGGGGCCAAGGAGAGATCAGCATTCTCAACCCCAGAAGGTCATTACCAATTCCGGGTGATGCCCTTTGGGTTGAAGAATGCCCCTGCCACCTTTCAGAGGTTGGTCAATCAGGTGTTGGCCGGGCTGGAGGATTTCAGTGCCGCCTACCTGGATGACATTGCTGTGTTCAGTTCCAGCTGGGAAGAACATTTACAGCACCTTGAGAAAGTGTTGAGGGCTCTGCAAGGTGCAGGCCTCACGATCAAGGCCAGTAAGTGCCAGATCGGGCAGGGTTCTGTGGTGTACTTGGGACACCAGGTAGGAAGCGGCCAGGTGGCGCCCCTACAACCCAAGATTGACACCATTCTGGCTTGGGAACCCCCAAGACCCAGACAGAGGTGAGAGCCTTCTTAGGTCTCACCGGCTATTATAGGAGATTTGTTAAGGGCTATGGCACCATCGTTGCCCCCTTAACAGAGCTGACCTCTAAGAGGCAGCCCAGGAAAGTGATCTGGACTGAGTCCTGCCAGAAAGCTTTTGATGCCCTGAAGGCAGCCATGTGCACGGCGCCCGTGCTCAAGGCACCTGACTTCTCCAAGGAATTCGTCGTGCAGACTGACGCTTCAGAGCATGGTGTGGGAGCGGTGCTCTCACAACTGAACGAAGAGGGCCTGGATCAGCCTGTAGTCTTCCTTAGCAGGAGACTACTTCCCAGGGAACAGAGGTGGAGTGCCATAGAAAGGGAAGCTTTTGCTGTGGTCTGGGCGCTGAAGAAGTTGAGACCATACCTGTTTGGGACTCACTTCCGGGTTCAGACAGACCACAGGCCCCTCAGATGGTTGATGCAAATGAGGGGCGAGAATCCAAAACTGCTGAGGTGGTCCATCTCCCTACAGGGAATGGACTTTACGGTGGAGCACCGTCCTGGTACAGAACACGCCAACGCAGATGGTCTGTCCAGGTTCTTCCGCCTTAGTGAAGAGAACTCCAATGGGGTTGGGTAGTTCTCCCTACTTTCAGCTGGAGGGGACATGTGTTAGACTTGGCATCTTTTGGCGTGTTTCCCCTGACTTTTTGCTTTCTGACCTCCCGGTTTTGACTCTGTTTTTGCTGGTGTAATGATTCTGCGCACTTTCCTCACTGCGGTCCAGTGGGAAAGTGCAAGTGCTCCTGTATAAAATGTGTTATGGATTGGTGTTTCCATGATTGGCCTATTTGGTTTATGTGTCAGTCCCTTGTAAAGTGCACTGCGAGTGCCAGGGCCTATAGACCAAATGCTGTTGGTGGGCTGCAGCACTGGATTGTGCCACCCACGCAAACAGCCCGTAAAGTGTAACTCGGGCCTGCCACCGCAGAGCCTGTGCGCAGCCTGAGGCTGCCATGTCGACTTGGCAAGTGCACACACTTGCAAGTCCCTAAACCTTCCCTTTGCTACATGTTAGTCACCCCTAAGGTAGGCCCAAGGTACCCCTGTGGGCAGGGTGCGTTGTACGCGAAAGGTAGGACATGCCCGGGTGTGTGCGGCATGTCCTGATAGTGAATTACAGCCTAGTTCGTTTTTCACTATTGCAAGGCTACCTGTTCCCCCTAGGCCAGAACGGGCAGTTTTGATTATTACAGCTTATAATCCTAACTGACCCCGGGAACATGGTAGAAATTCGAGTTTAGTATGCCTGGACTCAGAATGATAAAATGCAGCTTTTAGTAAGGTTGGTTTTAACATTCTGTGTTTGAAAATACCACTTTTAGAAAGTAGGTATTTTCTTGTCTAACCATCCAAGCCTGCCTCTGCGAGATTGTGTATTCCGTGTCTGGAATGTGAGTGACAGGGGCTGGGGGATGCCAGGAGACAGGGTGAGTCAGCGCAGGGCTGAATAGCCAGATCGACCTGTAGATGGGTGGGAGGGGTCGCACCTGGGCCCTGAATAGGACAGTGCCTTCCCTCCACAATGCTGGCTCCACTTCCTGTGGTGCGTCTGATGTCCCTGGCCTACTCACTGAAAGAAGGGACGGAGACTTGTCAACAAAGTGCTCCAGAACTGGTTTGGACTAGGCAAAGGCCTCTCTGCCTTCAGAGAACAAAGGAATTTGGGATATAAATATTGGGGCCCTGACCCCATGAATTGAGATCTCGCCGGAATCAAGGAACCTGCCAAGACGAAGAGCTGGAAGAGCTGCCAGGAGGAGTACTGCCCCTTTGCTGTGTTGTTGCTTTGTTGGGTTGGCCTGCAGCTGCTGCTTCTGCCTTGGGCAGTGAAAGGACTGGACTGAACTTTCTACGAACTTGTGCTGAGTATCTCCAAGGGCCAGGAACCGAGCTGGCCTCCTGTTAAGAAGTCTCAGGGACTACAAAGACTTCACAAGCCTCTGGGTACCGCTTCTGGAACGCTGTTTCAGTCGCCACAGAGGAAGGGAACTGCAACCGACTCCGTCAACCGAATCCATCCCTGGCCGGTGACCTGTTTGCACCGCAGACCGCATCGCCCCGCTTCGCATCGCAACCCTGGTCTCACCGTGGCGGCGTCCGACGCCGCCAACATCGAGCCGCTGCTTGCACCGTGACCTGTGGGCACCGCAGTTCGCATCGCATCGCTTCACTGGGCCAGCCGGACCAGACCGACACTGTCGCTGCAACTGGCTCAAGAGTCGAGACCGCACCGCATTTGGGGCACCGCTCGCACGTCTGCGACGCACCGCTCCGACTCGCACCGCTGTCCGACGCCAGCTCCCGCACTCCGGCTTGGTCGCCTGCATCGCAACCTGTCAGCACCGCATCGAGCATCGTCTCACCCTGCATCGCACGCCTTGGACTCACCGACTCCGTCTGCACGACGCTCATCGAGCCGCTGCCTGCACCGCATCGAGGGACACCGCACCTTGCATCGCTCCGTCTTGCACCGCAACCGCGACGAACGCCGACCGGCTCGTACACTCCGTACCAGCCACAACGAGAAAAGGTACTGTGACCGAGTCTGCTCACGACTCTGCTGGCCCGTATCGACGCGGTCGGCTGGAACTGTTAGACTCTGTGGTTTTCAGCATCACGGTAGGCTCGGACGGAGCTACCGACTCGTACGAACTTTGCTTTTGTGCTATTCCTGCAAAGAAGAAGTTACCTTATCAAGTATTCGTTTTTAAAGTACAGTATTGTGGATTTTTGTCGTAATTGGTCTTGTCTTGAGTATATAAAATATTGGTTATTTTTCTAAACTGGTGTGGTGTCCGTTTGTAGTGCTTACACTGTATTACTGTTGGTTATGTGCAAATGCTTTACACACTGCCTCTGAATTAAGCCTGACTGCTCGTGCCAAGCTACCACGAGGGTGAGCAGGGGTTACTTCACGAGTGTAACAACCCTTACCCTGACTAGGAAGAAGGGTCCCTACTTGGACAAAGGTGCAAGCCCTTGCCAACTAGAGATCCCATTTCTAACACTGGTGTTTTCTGTTTCCATTACACTGGTGTCCACTGTTCAGGTTGTTGCCAGCACCAAGCACTCCGTGCGGGCTGGCTTATACTCACCCCACACACATCCAGCACAGGCTTCACTGTACATGTGGCCCTGCCAATAAAGGGGCCGGGCGCACGTGCCCGTAGCCAGTTCAACATGATATGTGCATGTGTCCCTGTGGTCTTGTTGTATGCATGGGGGCCCTGGGCCCTACGACATTACATTGTGCTGTGTACAGCGGACGCAGACATGTCAATGCAGGCAGGGGCCTAGAACCTGGACATGTAGCTTTGTCGTCACCCACTCAATTCGTAAGGGAGTGGACTGTGCCGTTGTACGCAGAGCCAACGTGGGTGTGTGAATGATATGTGCGTGCCCCTGGGCGTGGTTCTGTAGTGGGTATGTGAATCTGTATGTGTCTCTATGGCAGTGTGGGTCTCCTTTGTGGGGTGTAGGTGGTCCCTGAAGGGTATTGGACACCCACGTATGTGCTCTAGTTCGCATTCCATGGGTTGGGCAACACCCGCACCTGTTGGGCCACCTCCCATTGGGGTGCCATGTGTGGGTCGGTGATGTATTGTGAGCCAGCTGTGCTTGCGTGTGCTTCCTGCTGTGTGGTCTGTAGCAGGCTCTGTGTTCTCCTCTGAGTAGCTCGGCTGCCCGGGTCCTGGTGGTGGGTTGCGTGGGGTATCCATGGGCTGTTGTAGGGTGTCGGTGTCGATGGTGTGGTGGTCCTCTCCGGCATCGCAGATGTGTTGTCTTCTGTGCTCTGCTGGAGGTATTGTGTGCCCCTCTGCAATGTGCAGGGGAGATGCATGTTGACATTGTGTTGCAATGTATGTTGGCACATTGTTCTGGTTTACATGCAGACTGTCTGGCAATGTACATTGTGACTGTTTGGGAGGTGCTGGATTCTTCTGTGGGACAGTGTACATTTGGACTACATGACGGATGTGAGGTCGTACGCGTACATTTCCATTTCACACTTTCCAGCCCTGTCCGGTGTAAGTTGGCGGGGGTATGCCCAGACGTGGGTCCCTTGCTCCCTCTGCCACTGGATTCAAGCAAGCCTGGCTGATGACGGCTGGAATGCCAGAAACCGGTCCTAGGATGCTTGTTTCCGGTCCAGGGAAGACATGGCTTGGCAGTTCGGGCTGGACTGTTCCCATGAGGCACAGGGTCAGACTGATTTGCATATGGCCATGTCTGAACTGGGGTGGTGGAGTGAGCTAAAGAATGATGATGGATTAAACCCAGATCAGTTGACTGGGGGTGAGTGTTTGATTGGCTCAAACGTTCCGTCCATCATCCCCTTTTGTATCGCTTTGTTCGCCCTAAGTTGGCGGGGGTATGCCCAGACGTGGGTCCCTTGCTCCCTCTGCCACTGGATTCAAGCAAGCCTGGCTGATGACGGCTGGAATGCCAGAAACCGGTCCTAGGATGCTTGTTTCCGGTCCAGGGAAGACATGGCTTGGCAGTTCGGGCTGGACTGTTCCCATGAGGCACAGGGTCAGACTGATTTGCATATGGCCATGTCTGAACTGGGGTGGTGGAGTGAGCTAAAGAATGATGATGGATTAAACCCAGATCAGTTGACTGGGGGTGAGTGTTTGATTGGCTCAAACGTTCCGTCCATCATCCCCTTTTGTATCGCTTTGTTCGCCCTTAGTTGGCGGGGGTATGCCCAGACGTGGGTCCCTTGCTCCCTCTGCCACTGGATTCAAGCAAGCCTGGCTGATGACGGCTGGAATGCCAGAAACCGGTCCTAGGATGCTTGTTTCCGGTCCAGGGAAGACATGGCTTGGCAGTTCGGGCTGGACTGTTCCCATGAGGCACAGGGTCAGACTGATTTGCATATGGCCATGTCTGAACTGGGGTGGTGGAGTGAGCTAAAGAATGATGATGGATTAAACCCAGATCAGTTGACTGGGGGTGAGTGTTTGATTGGCTCAAGCGTTCCGTCCATCATCCCCTTTTGTATCGCTTTGTTCGCCCTAAGTTGGCGGGGGTATGCCCAGACGTGGGTCCCTTGCTCCCTCTGCCACTGGATTCAAGCAAGCCTGGCTGATGACGGCTGGAATGCCAGAAACCGGTCCTAGGATGCTTGTTTCCGGTCCAGGGAAGACATGGCTTGGCAGTTCGGGCTGGACTGTTCCCATGAGGCACAGGGTCAGACTGATTTGCATATGGCCATGTCTGAACTGGGGTGGTGGAGTGAGCTAAAGAATGATGATGGATTAAACCCAGATCAGTTGACTGGGGGTGAGTGTTTGATTGGCTCAAACGTTCCGTCCATCATCCCCTTTTGTATCGCTTTGTTCGCCCTAAGTTGGCGGGGGTATGCCCAGACGTGGGTCCCTTGCTCCCTCTGCCACTGGATTCAAGCAAGCCTGGCTGATGACGGCTGGAATGCCAGAAACCGGTCCTAGGATGCTTGTTTCCGGTCCAGGGAAGACATGGCTTGGCAGTTCGGGCTGGACTGTTCCCATGAGGCACAGGGTCAGACTGATTTGCATATGGCCATGTCTGAACTGGGGTGGTGGAGTGAGCTAAAGAATGATGATGGATTAAACCCAGATCAGTTGACTGGGGGTGAGTGTTTGATTGGCTCAAACGTTCCGTCCATCATCCCCTTTTGTATCGCTTTGTTCGCCCTAAGTTGGCGGGGTATGCCCAGACGTGGGTCCCTTGCTCCCTCTGCCACTGGATTCAAGCAAGCCTGGCTGATGACGGCTGGAATGCCAGAAACCGGTCCTAGGATGCTTGTTTCCGGTCCAGGGAAGACATGGCTTGGCAGTTCGGGCTGGACTGTTCCCATGAGGCACAGGGTCAGACTGATTTGCATATGGCCATGTCTGAACTGGGGTGGTGGAGTGAGCTAAAGAATGATGATGGATTAAACCCAGATCAGTTGACTGGGGGTGAGTGTTTGATTGGCTCAAACGTTCCGTCCATCATCCCCTTTTGTATCGCTTTGTTCGCCCTAAGTTGGCGGGGGTATGCCCAGACGTGGGTCCCTTGCTCCCTCTGCCACTGGATTCAAGCAAGCCTGGCTGATGACGGCTGGAATGCCAGAAACCGGTCCTAGGATGCTTGTTTCCGGTCCAGGGAAGACATGGCTTGGCAGTTCGGGCTGGACTGTTCCCATGAGGCACAGGGTCAGACTGATTTGCATATGGCCATGTCTGAACTGGGGTGGTGGAGTGAGCTAAAGAATGATGATGGATTAAACCCAGATCAGTTGACTGGGGGTGAGTGTTTGATTGGCTCAAACGTTCCGTCCATCATCCCCTTTTGTATCGCTTTGTTCGCCCTAAGTTGGCGGGGGTATGCCCAGACGTGGGTCCCTTGCTCCCTCTGCCACTGGATTCAAGCAAGCCTGGCTGATGACGGCTGGAATGCCAGAAACCGGTCCTAGGATGCTTGTTTCCGGTCCAGGGAAGACATGGCTTGGCAGTTCGGGCTGGACTGTTCCCATGAGGCACAGGGTCAGACTGATTTGCATATGGCCATGTCTGAACTGGGGTGGTGGAGTGAGCTAAAGAATGATGATGGATTAAACCCAGATCAGTTGACTGGGGGTGAGTGTTTGATTGGCTCAAACGTTCCGTCCATCATCCCCTTTTGTATCGCTTTGTTCGCCCTAAGTTGGCGGGGGTATGCCCAGACGTGGGTCCCTTGCTCCCTCTGCCACTGGATTCAAGCAAGCCTGGCTGATGACGGCTGGAATGCCAGAAACCGGTCCTAGGATGCTTGTTTCCGGTCCAGGGAAGACATGGCTTGGCAGTTCGGGCTGGACTGTTCCCATGAGGCACAGGGTCAGACTGATTTGCATATGGCCATGTCTGAACTGGGGTGGTGGAGTGAGCTAAAGAATGATGATGGATTAAACCCAGATCAGTTGACTGGGGGTGAGTGTTTGATTGGCTCAAACGTTCCGTCCATCATCCCCTTTTGTATCGCTTTGTTCGCCCTAAGTTGGCGGGGTATGCCCAGACGTGGGTCCCTTGCTCCCTCTGCCACTGGATTCAAGCAAGCCTGGCTGATGACGGCTGGAATGCCAGAAACCGGTCCTAGGATGCTTGTTTCCGGTCCAGGGAAGACATGGCTTGGCAGTTCGGGCTGGACTGTTCCCATGAGGCACAGGGTCAGACTGATTTGCATATGGCCATGTCTGAACTGGGGTGGTGGAGTGAGCTAAAGAATGATGATGGATTAAACCCAGATCAGTTGACTGGGGGTGAGTGTTTGATTGGCTCAAGCGTTCCGTCCATCATCCCCTTTTGTATCGCTTTGTTCGCCCTAAGTTGGCGGGGGTATGCCCAGACGTGGGTCCCTTGCTCCCTCTGCCACTGGATTCAAGCAAGCCTGGCTGATGACGGCTGGAATGCCAGAAACCGGTCCTAGGATGCTTGTTTCCGGTCCAGGGAAGACATGGCTTGGCAGTTCGGGCTGGACTGTTCCCATGAGGCACAGGGTCAGACTGATTTGCATATGGCCATGTCTGAACTGGGGTGGTGGAGTGAGCTAAAGAATGATGATGGATTAAACCCAGATCAGTTGACTGGGGGTGAGTGTTTGATTGGCTCAAACGTTCCGTCCATCATCCCCTTTTGTATCGCTTTGTTCGCCCTAAGTTGGCGGGGGTATGCCCAGACGTGGGTCCCTTGCTCCCTCTGCCACTGGATTCAAGCAAGCCTGGCTGATGACGGCTGGAATGCCAGAAACCGGTCCTAGGATGCTTGTTTCCGGTCCAGGGAAGACATGGCTTGGCAGTTCGGGCTGGACTGTTCCCATGAGGCACAGGGTCAGACTGATTTGCATATGGCCATGTCTGAACTGGGGTGGTGGAGTGAGCTAAAGAATGATGATGGATTAAACCCAGATCAGTTGACTGGGGGTGAGTGTTTGATTGGCTCAAACGTTCCGTCCATCATCCCCTTTTGTATCGCTTTGTTCGCCCTAAGTTGGCTGGGGTATGCCCAGACGTGGGTCCCTTGCTCCCTCTGCCACTGGATTCAAGCAAGCCTGGCTGATGACGGCTGGAATGCCAGAAACCGGTCCTAGGATGCTTGTTTCCGGTCCAGGGAAGACATGGCTTGGCAGTTCGGGCTGGACTGTTCCCATGAGGCACAGGGTCAGACTGATTTGCATATGGCCATGTCTGAACTGGGGTGGTGGAGTGAGCTAAAGAATGATGATGGATTAAACCCAGATCAGTTGACTGGGGGTGAGTGTTTGATTGGCTCAAGCGTTCCGTCCATCATCCCCTTTTGTATCGCTTTGTTCGCCCTAAGTTGGCGGGGGTATGCCCAGACGTGGGTCCCTTGCTCCCTCTGCCACTGGATTCAAGCAAGCCTGGCTGATGACGGCTGGAATGCCAGAAACCGGTCCTAGGATGCTTGTTTCCGGTCCAGGGAAGACATGGCTTGGCAGTTCGGGCTGGACTGTTCCCATGAGGCACAGGGTCAGACTGATTTGCATATGGCCATGTCTGAACTGGGGTGGTGGAGTGAGCTAAAGAATGATGATGGATTAAACCCAGATCAGTTGACTGGGGGTGAGTGTTTGATTGGCTCAAACGTTCCGTCCATCATCCCCTTTTGTATCGCTTTGTTCGCCCTAAGTTGGCGGGGTATGCCCAGACGTGGGTCCCTTGCTCCCTCTGCCACTGGATTCAAGCAAGCCTGGCTGATGACGGCTGGAATGCCAGAAACCGGTCCTAGGATGCTTGTTTCCGGTCCAGGGAAGACATGGCTTGGCAGTTCGGGCTGGACTGTTCCCATGAGGCACAGGGTCAGACTGATTTGCATATGGCCATGTCTGAACTGGGGTGGTGGAGTGAGCTAAAGAATGATGATGGATTAAACCCAGATCAGTTGACTGGGGGTGAGTGTTTGATTGGCTCAAACGTTCCGTCCATCATCCCCTTTTGTATCGCTTTGTTCGCCCTAAGTTGGCGGGGGTATGCCCAGATGTGGGTCCCTTGCTCCCTCTGCCACTGGATTCAAGCAAGCCTGGCTGATGACGGCTGGAATGCCAGAAACCGGTCCTAGGATGCTTGTTTCCGGTCCAGGGAAGACATGGCTTGGCAGTTCGGGCTGGACTGTTCCCATGAGGCACAGGGTCAGACTGATTTGCATATGGCCATGTCTGAACTGGGGTGGTGGAGTGAGCTAAAGAATGATGATGGATTAAACCCAGATCAGTTGACTGGGGGTGAGTGTTTGATTGGCTCAAACGTTCCGTCCATCATCCCCTTTTGTATCGCTTTGTTCGCCCTAAGTTGGCGGGGGTATGCCCAGACGTGGGTCCCTTGCTCCCTCTGCCACTGGATTCAAGCAAGCCTGGCTGATGACGGCTGGAATGCCAGAAACCGGTCCTAGGATGCTTGTTTCCGGTCCAGGGAAGACATGGCTTGGCAGTTCGGGCTGGACTGTTCCCATGAGGCACAGGGTCAGACTGATTTGCATATGGCCATGTCTGAACTGGGGTGGTGGAGTGAGCTAAAGAATGATGATGGATTAAACCCAGATCAGTTGACTGGGGGTGAGTGTTTGATTGGCTCAAACGTTCCGTCCATCATCCCCTTTTGTATCGCTCTGTCCGGTGTAGTGGGCATGTTTCTGGGCATGTGCGGAGCCAGTTGTGTCCTCTGTTCTGCAGTGTCGGCTATGCGCATTGTACCACATTATCGTCGATGTGGGTGTGCTGTGATTGCTATGTGTGTGTGCTGCAGTGTGCCAAGGGGATCTGGGACATGATCCTGGATAATTGTGGGTGTGCAGTGTGCTACACCTGGTTGTGCATATGTGCCATTGTGTCCATCTCCCCCCGTCCCCCCAGTCCCTGTTCGTTACACTCCCTGTTGATGTTGTATCAGGTCCTCTCGCGCTGTGTCCGTACTCCCTATTCCTTGCACCATCTCCACACTGATGACTGTGGCCTGGGTTTCCTTCAGCTCCTCCTGTGGCGCAGGACTGCCACCTCCTGTCGCCGTTGCTGCCTTCCTGTTGGCAGCGGGTTTGTACCTGGTTTAGGTTGTCACGTCCTGCCGGCGCCTCTTGGCGTCCTGGATTGGCCTCCTGGGCACTCGGACTGCATTCCAGGTGGTCTGCTTGTGGGTCAGTTGCTGGTAGTGTTCTGTCACCTCCGTGAAGCTGGTCTTGTTTTCCTGGGGTCTGCACCCCGTCTTCCTCTCCCTTTTCTCCTTGGCCTTCCCCGACCCAGTTGTTCCTTGCTGGTGGTCTGTGGGGGTTGTGGGGTTTGCGCTGTACTCTGCGCTGGGTCAGGAGTGCATCCATGTTGCTACGTGCTTTGGCTTGTTTCTGGTGTGTTGTTTCTGTGGGTTTTATGGAGCATTTTCCCGCCAGACGCGAGGGATTTGCTGGCCTGTGGCTGGTTTTCGCTACTTTTTGTTACGCGATTGACCTCATCGCATGATTTTTTGCGTTCGCCTTTCGCATTTTTGCCGCGTGGCGTTGATTTTCACGCTGACATTCGACGCGTTATCTGGTGTCTATCGCATGATACCGCCTTGTTGTGAATTCCACGTTGACACGGGAACGGAATTGGTCTAAACTTCCCCTGGATTGCTGGCTGATGGCCCTTGAAATCTCAAGACCACCCAATAACCCCAATCCCATCCTAGCCAATGAGGACTACAACAGCTGGATCCATAACTCCTTAGACTCCGTACTTCCCATAAAATGCTCTCAATCAAAGCGCAGCTCAACAACTGCACCCTGGTATTCCCCCAAATTACGGGAAAGGAAACGATATTGCAAAAAATTAGAGAGGAAATGGCGACTGGATTATTCCCCTTCCAGCAAAACCGCATACAGGGAGGCAATAAAAGCTTACAAAAATGAAATTAAAGCCTCTCAATCAACTTTCTTCGAAGGAAAAATGAAAGCAGCTGCTTTCATGCCTAAAGAAATTTATCGAATCGCAAAAACTCTCCTCAAACTCCCTGAGAAACCGCCAAACCCTATTGACACCCAAATTCGCTGCAATAACCTGGCAGATTTCTTTTTCCAGAAAATCCAAACTATTTACACCTCCTTTCCCCCCATCCAGCCCGACACAACTCCTGCCAACTTCTCAAGTGCAGGACCCCAATCTTCGGCCACCCTGGACACCCTCCCCCTTCTCAATCCCACCACATTAGAATGCATTATGCACCAGGTGAAATCTGGCTCCCCCCAAGACACCCCCACGCACCCTACTGCCAGCTATTGCCAACATTCTTCCCACCACACTCGACCTGCTCAATGCCTCTATCTCCTCCTGCATTGTCCCTACCCCCTGGAAGCGCGCCTTGGTTAAGGCTCTCTAAAAAAAAACCAACCTAGACCAAGACAACCCCAGCAATTACTGGCCAATTTCCCTGTTACCATGGCTGAGCAAGATTCTGGAGAAATATGTCAACTCATTACTGGTAGAGTTCCTGGAGAACAACCATTTACTTGACTTCTCCCAGACAGGATTCCGTCCCATGCATGGGACCGAAACCGCTCTCCTCACTGTAACTGAGGAGGCCAGGAAGATCCTTGATCAAGGAGGCTCTGCAGCAATCATCCTCCTTGACTTAGTGCTGCATTCGACACTGTAAATCATGACCTACTAATACACCGACTTACCAACTTAGGCGTTTCAGGAAATGCCATCACTTGGTTCACATCCTTCTTGGCAGACCGTTCCTTCCAGGTTTTTGAGGGTGATATCACCTCCCCCAGCAAGCCACTCAGCTGTGGTGTGCCTCAGGGCTCCTCCCTGAGTCCCACACTATTTAACGTTTATATGAGCCCCCTAGCTGAGATTGTCCGTCCTTTCGGCATAAAAATCATCACTTATGCCGACGACACTCGGCTAGTGGTGGCCCTTAACCAACCAAACACTCCCTCTAACAACCTGAGTGGATGTCTGGAGGAGGTGGCCAAATGGATGACACTCTCCTGTCTAAAGTTGAATGGGGACAAAACTGAGCTTATGCTCTTAGGCAAAACCCCCAAGCTTAATATAAACTCACTATGGCCCATCTGCCTAGGTCCTGCCCCAGTGCCAAAGGACACAATCAAGAGCCTGGGCAATTGGCTGGATAACTCCCTCAACTTTAACCATCAAGCAGCTAAACTCTCAGCCACCTACTATGGTCTACTAAGGCTGCTTCGGAAGATTCTTCCCCTGCTTCCATTCCAGGCAAGACAGATTATGGTCCAGGGTCTCATTCTCTCACGCCTGGACTTTGGGAACGCCCTCTATTTAGGGGCCCCTCAATCCACCTTGCGCAAACTCCAGGTCATTCAAAACTGCGCAGCCCGAACACTCCTTCAGATCGCCCGCCGACTCCCAATCAATCCCGGACTAAGGAGCCTCCATTGGCTCCCAGTTAGGGAAAGAATTGAATTCAAGGCCCTGTGCATTGCCCATAGGGCCTTTTGGAAAACGGGCCCTGTCATTAGCCAATCGCTGATTACTCACTACCACCCGAATAGAAAGCTCAGATCAGCATCTTCCTTCCTCGCCCTAGTGCCCAAGATCAAGAGAACTAGAAGTGGTGGCCACTCCTTTGCTTATAACTCGGCTAAACTCTGGAACGCTCTCCCTCTTCACCTGCGGGCAGAACCCAATCTGCTCCTCTTCCGTAGGCTTCTAAAAACTCTGCTCTTCAACAAATCTGTATAGTGCCTAACTTTCTTCCTGCACGCGCTTGTCCGCAGCGCTAGGACGCCTCAGGGTAGCTATCGCGCTTAACAAATGGTCTTTTCATTTCATTTCATTTCACGGGGTTATTTTCCCGCAATAGGCTGCGATATTGAAAGTTGCGTTACGCTACTCTTACGGTAGTTATCACACGTTCTTGTGAATATACCCCAGAGTGTAGTGTATTGATAGGGTTTAACCAGAGTCAAAAAACTCCTAACAAACACATGTTTTTTTACATTTCACAGACATGACCAAGTCCAGGTCCTGAGGAGAACCCCTGAATCGAGTGGGGTTTGAAACGCGTTGATCGATCAATGACATTGGGGAAAGAATACTCTCATTCACTATTGAAATTGTCTGAGAGAGATTTTGTAGAAGGGAATAACTTTCTCCTTGATAACGTTTTAAACTTACGTCCCCAAGGCTACACACAGAGGCAGGGTACACTAAACACATAATAAAAAGGAATCATCCGCCTAGTGTGAATATGTAAATATAGGACAGGTCAAAGGAAGTACACCCACTGTTTTTTTCACATATATGATTATCAGTTTGTCAATGTATGCTTTAAATGGGTTTCGACTGACTTTGTGTATATAAATGTATATCAATGCATGTTTATATTTTGTGTTTCAACACTAAGTGCTGCCCTTCAACAATGACATGACAACGTAAAAAAGGCTTTCTGAAAAGGTTAAAGAAAAGTGAAATAAATCACAAGGGCTAAAGAAACAAACTTTGGCACCTTTATTTTATAAGTAAATGACAAAGGTTGCAACTAGATATTATGTGGGTATAAACTTTAAGAAAGTTGACATTTTCCTACCTTATCCATTTAGTGCCTGTAGCCTGTCTCTGGGTCACATGACTGTGTATAGTTGGCAGTTGGTCTTTGTGTACTTCTCCAAGACAGCCATATACAAAAGAGAGCTTAGGTGTCCCTGGATGGGTCATCACAGCCCCACTTACACCTATATAGGCTGTGTCATGCATTCACCAAAATATTACATATCCCATGTAGTTAGTCTGGAGCCAGGGAAGGCTGAAAACCTGTGTGCTTCAAAGGGAAGCTGAAGCTTCTCCCACTTCAAAGGAGCGTCCAGGTATAACTATTGGGCCTCAGACACCAACTTTTCAGTACACTTCTGGACCTGTGGAATGCTGCCTGGAAAAAAGGACTGCTGTGCTGTTGAAAGGACTGATGTCTTGAAAGACTGCTGTCAGCTGTGCAGACCTGCTGCCTGATGCCCTCCTCCCTGGGTGAGAGGGACTGGACCTGTGATCTGAAGCTAGGACCACCAGAGTTACTCTAAGTGCTAGTCTCCTGAAACCAGACTCTGCAACTGTAAGTCCTACCCTGCAAATAGGTGCCACCCCTGTCTTGGACCCTTGGCAGTGGACCTGAAGGTGCTCTTTCAGCCCATTTGTTGACCCAGCTAAACCGACACATCCTCCCTACTTCAAGTCTCAACCTTGAGTAGAACCGACACATTGCCTCTGCTGCATGGACTTTCCTGGTGCCAGGGCTACATATCGTAGTCTTACAGCTCCTCGGAACCAAGGCATCGCCTTGGCTGTGTGATGCATCCTCGATTCAGGGCTTCGCATGGCAACCTATCGTCGACAGGATTCTCGATGATGATGCAGGACCTCCCAGCTCCTTGGGATGGATGCATCGCCTCAGTTGCGCCACACATCATTGATGTGAGACCTTGCAATGCTCCACAGCCAAGATTTAAGGTGCTCTTGTTTAGCAGGCATAACTGGGTCCCTGTAGCCGGCCCGCACTATCTTCACTTAAATCTTTAAAATAGCACATCTCTGGATCTACTGATTGGATTTTTTTTGTCATTTTGGTCTTCTTTTATTAATAAAATCCACTTTCCTTTTTTTATTTGATGTGGTATCCTTTTTGTGGTGTGTTCTCACTTTGTTACTGTTTGAAGTGTTGTACAAATACTTTACACAGTGCCTCTGAGTTCAGCCTGACTGCTCTGTTCCAAGCTACCCTATAGTTGAGCACAAGTTAATTTAGGATTAGCTTGTGACTTCACCCTGACCAGGACTGTGTTTCCTCTCTCCCCACTCCACCTTCAACCAATAACTCAGTTACTTACAAGAGACATTCTCCGTGCTACTACTTGCACACATAGGCTGTTGTAGCTGTTGCATGGAACTGACAGGTCTGTGGTGTAATGCAGATGCGTTTTAAAGGGTGTGTACTTTTCACTAAATTTAATCTCCTTAACAGATTGAGTGAGGCTTCCAGTTTCCACTTGGTAACCGACAATGGGACACCTGATACCAGGGCAGGGTGTGGCAAATAGGTTTCTGTGGGAGCTCCCAAGGGCTGTAACTTAATATTAAATGTGGTTGTGAGCAATCTCCCGGAAAAATGAGAAAAGAAAGCAAACGTTGTTATTAGTCTCAACAAAGTACACCAAATTATACAAAGTGAACACTGAGGAGTTTGCAATTCTGCCGATGTCAGCATCATTAAAATAAGGAAATGCAGCACTAAAGTACATATTTAAAAAAAAAACTGCTATATTATTCAAATCGACCTACGTTTCAAATACCAATTTATCTAGACTACACCCGGTCAAAGGTCTCTAGGAAAAAGAAGAAACGAGTGGAATGTAGCGTATTTGAAGTGAATAAAGGTTTTATTAGTCCAGCTTAAGCTATTGCAATTTTATCTGAGTGAACCGGCAACATTATTAGCTAAACTGCAGCTGTATCAAAATGCGACAACCAGGCTGCTTACAGGGCTATCCAGGCAAGACCGTGGTAGCCCCATTATTCAGGTTCTTAATGGCTCCCTTGGAGCTATGGCCATCGCAACAGGGTCATGAATCACACCACACCTGATTTTTTGTACATCAAATGATATACTACTAGCCTATTTTTTTTTTGTAAGCGATGCTACATCTTAGAGCGGTTACAATGTGTTGCTGCAGCAAATATATGGTTTGCTCCGACTAATCCTGGTTGGTAAATCATGCTTGGTGAATTTTCTGAGACTTTTAAAAGCCTAACATTTGTTAAAATATATTTCTTCTCTGTAAAGTGTTCAGGAATGCATCTTTAGGTTGTGTTTTTAGCTATTGTCTTTTCTCAGCGCCAAAAAGCTATGCGGTTGAGCTCCCTCAAAATAAAGTGTTTGACAACAAATAATGGGCATTTCTTTTGAAACACTATCGACTACGAATTTTGGAAACAGAATCAGAATATCTCCTGTATATTTATATATTAGAGCTGAAATGCGTACAACTGGACTCCTTTCTGAAGGGGCGGGTATTTTTTTAAAGTAACACCACATGGATGCACCCTTTCTCTGTTATTTGAGTCAGTTCTAGCAATCGGAAAAAGGATGGCTATTGATAAAGTAGAGATCAGGGTATTGTTCTATGCTAATGACATTGTCATAAAATAGATGAGACTTTATCGTGTTTATCATGTCTGATGAATGCCATTGATAAGTTTGGTCTACTTTCAAGATATAAAGTTAATTGGGGAAAATCTACTGCTTTTCCATTAAGTCCTCCATTAATATGCTGTCATCAGGAAAACAGCTCATTTGGTATGTTAGGGGACAGCGTATTAGCCAAATGCGCGCGCCGAAATAGATGTGAGAATGATCATGATCATGACCATCCCAAATTGCCAAGAGGAAACATAAGGGAAACAAGATTAGAAAGAAAAGGCAGATGAGAACAAAAAGGAAAGGACTACACCAGACAGAAAAAGAAAGAGAAAAGAAACACAGAGGTGACAGGAGTATATAAAAAGCAGACTTAAAGACTAATGCGGGGGCTTCTGGGGAGAAAGAAAGGGAAGACAGGTCTGCATGTCTAGGGGAATGCTGTGTCACGTGAAAAGTGAAGGAGGAAGGGGAGACGATCCAGAGGCAGGCAAAAGGAACCTCCAGAAAGAGTGAAGCCCAATGGAAATGGGAACACTGAGACAATAATCAAAGGGAGAAAGTTGTGCAGGCTCACCATATGAAGAGGTGTGGAACCGCAGATCCTGCCCCATGAGATGACTAAGAATCTAACAACTAGCTCAAGGGCTGGTAGCGGACTTTGCCCAGTGAGGTCCACTATCCTGCCATGGTCCAGGGAGGGGCTGTGTCTCTCCAGGTGAGTGGGGCGCCTTGGGGAAAGGCATGGAGATGGAGTGCCGGAGGTAGCAGTAAGTGGTAGTGTTCTCTGCCAGAGATCCAATTAATTAATTTTTGCCTTTACCTGGATGTTTGGACTGTTTTGTTTATTCAGTAATATTGTATTCTTTTTTTTAGTTTCCAACCTAGTGTAGCTCAAAGAAGTAGAGCACCAAACAAAACTCCCCACAGAGAAGCGTGTCTATAAAAAAGGGACATCATTGAGTAAATAGAAAAATACAGGTACCCGAGTCAGGATATGCTACTGAAGAGAGCAAAGGGAGAAGAGACAGTAGAGACCTACCTGTTCGAGGGAAGAAAATTAAGACTTTGCAACACGGTTGTCTCTTTTGAAACTATTGTTTCTTTAATAATGTTTTCTCTACCTTAACATTTACCAGGTAGAAAATTAGCTGGGAAACAAGTGAACTTTATGAACTAATGACTGAGAACTTGAAAAAAAACAAGACGTGGCCGGTTCAGGTAAGAGCGGTGGAGGCGGGACGGGGCAATTCGACAGACGACGGAATAGGTAAAATAAAATAAAATAAATAAAACCACTTACCTTGCGCTCGCCGGATTGCCGAGTCGGCGATGTGGCGAGCACGAGGTAAGTGGTTTTATCTCTTCTTTTTATTCAATTTTACCTAGTCCGTCATCTGTCGAATTCCACTACCCCCCTCCCCCCCCTGCTACACCCCACCGCTCTTGCCTGAACCGACTGCACCTGAGAAACACATCCTAAACATGTAGGGGCAGATCTACAAGAAAGTGCCGCAGCGTGGCGCTGCAAGCCCTTTGGCTGCGCCACGCTGCGGCACTTTCAGAGCACAGGAATGCGACATATTTACAAGAATATGTCGCATTCCTGTGCTCTCCCTGCGCTGGCGCACAAACAGCTGCCAAGCGCCGGCGCAGGCACCCTTGCACCATGGTGCAAGGATGCCTGCGCCATGGGAAGATTGTTTTTGTGCAGGAAGGGGCACCTTTCTGCACAAAAACAATCAGTACAGGCTTTTCCTCTTTCAATGCGTGCTGCAGAATGCAGCACGCATTGAAAGAGGAAAACGAGGAGAAATCCTCGGTGCGCCTTGCTACGCCACCTCTAGGGTGGCGTAGCTTTCAGACGCATCTCCAGATTTACGATTTCTCGTAAATCTGGAGATGTGTCTTGTTCCATGGGTGTTGCGTGGGAACACCCACAGCAACACCCATGGAACGCCCCTTCAACGCAAAGTGCTGCGTGTGAAGGGACGAGTATTTACAAGGAGAGGAAAAGTCACGCATGGTGGCTTTTCCTCTCCTTGTAAATATCGAGGAGCCCCCTGCGCCACCAGTACGTCACGAAAAGTGACGTACTGGTGGCGCAGGGGGCTTGTAAATCTGCCCCGTAGGCTTCACTTTCGCTGTCCATGCCACTCCTGTTGAACACCAGACACAAAGTCCCAGTGTATATATAGAAACACAATATGCAAACAAGCAAGATATGTTCTCAGTGTTTTCAAAAGAAAGGCCATGCAATGACAAACTGGGCCTCATGGAACGGGGAATTACTGCACAGTATCAATTTTTTTCATGTTGTAACACCACTTAGAATTCATCAATTTATGAGGTTTTACTGCATACATTTACCACCTGCTGTGTGCAAGTGATAAGAGTATGTGCCGGCCTCTGGGTAGGGCGGGAGGCATGTGAAGGAGAAGGGGAGAAGAGGAGAGAATGCTAAACGTTTTTCCTAGCAGGGGTGAGCCAAAGCCTTTTGCGATTTCTCTGGCCGGATTTACCAGCTGAAAAAATCAGGTCATGTTATCCCACACCCGGTAAAACTGGTTATGGAAAAACCGAACAACCTTTCACTCTACCTAACCTTTAATCAGTGCAAAATTGGGACAGTGAAATGTGAGTAACCCTCTAATTGTAATTGGAGGAAACTGGCTAGGAAATATATCTATTTGCTTCACTATGAGGGAACCAGTCTGTAAAGTATTATGACCCAATTTTACCATGGGAGAAATCAAAAATAGCCAGCATCTACAGTAATTGACAACATTGGAGTGAATGGGAAATGGTCTCTTTTCAGAGAATAGAGACTATGCCTTGTGCAAACAAGATAAGGGAAACTGAATAACTGAACACTGTTTCTATGAAATAGCTGTGAGGATTTAAGTATATTAGTTTAATTCCCTGCTCACCTGTTACAACCAATGTACTGCATACTAATAGGTCAGGAAAAATGGGGGAAGGAAAAAGACACCAGAGATACTGTACCAATAGTAGCCTAGGACCATCTCAAAACGACTGCTCAGATATCTTCGAGATAGAGAGACAAAGCAACAGTATAATTCAATAAACACTGAATATTTCACATCAATGGCATTTTGTAGCTTACCTCTCGCTCAGTGAGGACATACTGTGACCATACCTAATCCTCCCATGAATCAGGCCTGGAGCTAAATGGCGAGGAGAGGATCCAGGTCGTCCATGGAGGGAGACAGCCTAGGGATTCAGCAGGATGGATGCAGAGGTTAGCAGAGGGGCTAATACCACAGATGTTATGCTGTGATGGAGAGCACCAGCATACCTCAGGATACATAGCACACAGAGATAAGGGGGTAAAAGAACATAGAAGGCACAAAATTGGAGGATGAAGACCAAAGGGTTCACATGAAAAGCAGAGCGGGAAACTCAGAAGGGTAAAAATAACAAACACTGAGGTATCGCAAATGCTGTGCGAGGAACTGATGGAAGTGAAGTGAGCTCTAACATCTGGAAGAAATTGCCTGACTTCCATGTACCCATCCTCAGTACTCCCAGGCCTAACCTCTTCTGGACTTGTAGGGTTTAAACCCCTGCATGCGTGGGAAAAAGTATTGCATTTGTGCAGTCTTTTCTGATAGTCCTGACAGCAGGTGGCACTGATGCCAGGAATACATGGCTGTATACATGGTTGAGAATAGGGAAACCGGGTCAAGGCACCACCTAGTGATGCTACACCAAGACTCAGAGTAATTGCTGTAAAAATATTCTTGTGTTTTTCTTCAGTTAAATGTTTTCATAGCCACTGCATAGCGGCAGGATAGTGGCCCAAAATGGAAGAGACATTTAACCTTAGATTCCCCCAACTCATTCTTATGACACAGGCCCAGAGTCTCTTATTGAGCACAGCAAGTGATTACATTGTTTACAATAGGAACATAGGAGACAAGATGATACCATCCTTTATATAATGGTGTTAACTGTGCACTCTATACCATACTTTTCTGCAGGTGTTGGCGACAAAGCTACAGTTTTAGAGATCGTTATGAAGGAAAGCTCACAACATTAACCAAAACCTCCGGGAAGGGAGTCTCGCGTACCAAACATCTTTGTATGACTAACGTGTTTATATATCAACTAAAAACATTTGCGATTTCTTCTTATGCTAGTTTTTTATTGGTAACTTTAATTTAACTGCTTATATTCTGGTATTTTGCGTTTCTTATGTATGCTGTTTTCAACTTGTATTTTGCGACATTTTCTCTTACAAGTTTCTTTTGTATCAGTGTGATCTTTCTTCTTATATTTGCTATGTTTTTGTGCATTATATAAGGGGGGAAGGTGTGTTATAGCTAAGGTTTAAGATTATGCATCTTCCCTGTTTCTCTGCCTCTGCTGCTCAGCCAGTGTGAATGTGTTGGGTAGAATGTTGGTGTGGATGGTGATGTCATTGGAATGTGAGGATTGCTGTGAGGTGGAGTGTCAGTTGGATCCTGGGCTGAGCAGCAGAGAGGCTGCTCCTGGTGGGGCCTTTTCTACATCTTTACTGGAAAACCTACTTAACATCTAAGAACAATAAACGTATTCATCTGTAACCTAACCATGTCTACTGGAACTCCTTCCTACGATACAACACATTTGTGTCCCCGAGGAACAGGAGGAATGATGGAATTATTGCCCTTGTGCTATTGAGTATCGTTTGCCATCAATAAAATACACGTGGCGTGGATGCCCTGCTCTACCTACCCTTTCCGTTTTCTCCTTTGGTTCAGCTGTATCACCTTGGTACCTAGAGGTTCTTAATTTTTCAGATTTCCCTTCTTCTGACCGTCCCTCGTCAGCAACTGCTTTTTGAATTTCCCCATTTCTGCCAATATTTCTCTTGCTTATCAGCAACTCTTACTGTTTGTCTATTTTATTCTTGTTCTTCATGTCCTGGCTTCCTGCTCTGCACATCACCCATCCAAGTGATGTTGCTATATACAGCAACCAATATAAAGAATGAGCCGTTTCCATAAGTCATTAAATGACAACCATAGGACGCCAGATAATTGTTCTCACAAATTTAATTATTAATTAAATATAAGTTATACACTTTTTTTGACATGTAATTATTTTATCCCAGCTGCTCACTCTTATTAAATACACTGTTTTTATTTCATGCCCATAAAAATATTGTAGTTTCCTAATGTGTCTATTTTTCCTTTTTTTGCATAAACAGACACATTTGCGTTCAAAATTAGCTTACTATTTCCTGAAAATACAGATTTTTTTAAAAATTAAATTTCTTCCCATAAAAAAGGCCGACACTTTTTCAAAATGTACCCACTGTGCCTTTTTTAAAAAACATTTTTAGTCAGTGCCTTTTTTTGGTCCTCGAATGACACTTGCTGATTTACGTCAATTGCTCACATGTATTGTCCCACATTAAGAGATACTGCCTTACGTGCACCTCAATTTAACACAGCACGCTGTAGATGCCAATGAGATGTGGTGGGGGGGAGGCACCAGATGGAGCCAGTGTCTGACAGATGTATGAAGTCAATAAAAGTGTAACAAGTACCACCTTTCATGATCGATTTTCACCCTCTACAATGCTTAATGTCTGCAAAATTCTGAATCGTTCGTGGTAAGTGTTCCAAGAAAGCCATAAGGTAGCAATTTTACAATAGTAGTAAGCACTATCCAATTTTTGGTACACATACACCAACAAAATCTAACCACCAAGAAGGAACTTTAACCAAATGAGTCTAATGGGAAGTGGTTTGACTATAGACCAGAATTGGAGTTTGATGTTAAGTGGTTACTGAATGGTCACAGGATGGTGTTAATGCCAGTGTTCAAATGGTTCTCTGCTTACAAAATACTGGAGGTTATGCAGGTTGTGCTGTCAATTCCACAGATATGTTCTGAAGTGGCACAACAGGTTTTAAAAATTTGAGTATAAAAATATTTTCTCAGACTTTGAGTCAATTGAATTTTGGGAAACTGAAGCCATACTATTTTAGAACAAACATTAAGCCCACACACACAATATTGTAATTCAGCATGACAACCCCAAAAAAGATCATAAGAACACCAAGGATTCATTTAAGTAGGTAAAGAGGAAACGTTTAAAATCAAGCATTAAAAGTACCCAGCAAAAATGAAAATAGTAGAACTATTCAGAATGTCAGACCCTAGCACCGATAGTCTGACCAGTCTGAAATCCACAATTCAAGCCAAGCTAAGCAAAGAAGGTGCACAACCTGTTAGCAAAAATCATTATCTTCCAGAGCTGGTATACAATGTGACAAAGTGAGTGCGACTGATAGAAAGGTCAGCGATAGTGAAATGAGTATGTTGGAGGAAACAGTAGAAGTGCCAATATGAAGCTACACACTAGAGTTGCTGTCTGTTGGAAATTGGGTTATTGGTTGAGGTGGGGTGAAACCCTACTCTAGAGGCAACGACAATCTCTGTTAGGGTGAAACACAAGCAAACCCCAAATTAACCTGTGTTGGTAACTTGGCACAAAAGCAGTAGAGCTTAACTTAGTGGCAATGTGTAAAGTATTTATGCAGCACTTATAACAGTAATGAAGTGAAAACACAACACAAGAAAAATCCCACACCAATTTAGAAAAAATTTAATAAATTATTAGATACCAAAATGACGAAAATCTAAACGGTAGAACCTGTGATGTTGAATTTTAGAGTTGCGAGTGAAATATGCCTAGGAGCACAAAGCGTCAACTATTGATATCTGATCGTGCCAGAACTGAACTAAGTCAAAAGTTGAAGGTCGGCCGCGATGGAGCTCAGGCCAGATACAGGGACCCAGTTAGGCTCGCTGAACAAGAGTACCTTAAATCCTCGTTGCAGAGCGTTGCAAGATCCCGCATCGAGGATGTGTGGCAAAGCAGAGGCGATGTGAGGTCCTGGTATGTAGATGCATCGCATAGAAGCAGTTCCAGGAAGCTGTGAGACTGTGATGCGACGTCCTGTGTCGTCATCGAGGAAGCCGTTGATGAGAAGCTTGCGATGCACAGTCCTGCGCCAAAAATGCGTGGCGCACCGCTTGGTTCTGAAGAAGTTGCAGGACTTGTGATACGGAGTCCTGCGTCATCGTCAAGGATGCTGTTGATGAGGGTCTGGCAATGCAAAGGCCTGCGCGGAGGATGCATTGGACAGCGACTGTTCCAGTGAGGCAGTGATGTGAAGTCCTATATCACGCAGTGGCTCCAATGTGGACTTTTGTGAGGCAATGTGTCATGCTGTGTCGGTTCTGCTGAGAACACAGCTGGGCTGGCAAAGCACCTTCAGGTCCACTTCCAAGGGTCCAGGACTGGGATGGCACCACCAAGGAGGGTAGGACTTGCAGCAGACCGAGTCCAGGTGCTGAGTTCAAGGTGGTTGGAGCCTTCAGTCCCCGAGGCTCTGGTCAGGAGGCCAACCAACTAGCCCACGGAGTCACTCTGGTGGTCCTGAGTTCAAGATACAGGTCCAGTCCTTCACTCAGGCAGCAGGGCAACAGAGTAGCACTCCTTCTGACAGAGCGGTACAGCAGTCTCTCTGACTCTTCCGCAGGCCCAGAGGTGTACTGAAGAATTGGGTCCCATATTTGTACCTGTTGCCCACTTTGAAGCAGGAGAAGCTTCTGGGGGGTTCCACCCCCAGAGGTGCTTGGAATTTCCTGCCTCCCTGACCTGGCTCCATGTTGTCTGGGGTCACAATAAACTAGCGTCAAACCCTTTGTGGGCGTTCTCAGGTGGAGCCTCTGTGATGTGCAAGTGTGGTAGGTAACAGCGCCTCCCCCTTATCAAGCCAGAGATGGTTCGTCCTGCCAACACCTATGGCCCTTAGTTTAACTGTCTAGGAGCAATACATAAAGACCAACTGCCAGCTACACCCAGTCATGTGACCCAGTAAGCAGGCTGCAAGCACAAAATGGTTAGGGCAAGAAAATGGCAACTTTCTAAAAGTGTCATTTTCAGATTTGTGACTTAGAATCCAACTTCACCATTGAGGAGAGCTTGAAATTACAATTCTTCAGACACCAAACTCAATATTCCTACCTGCTCCCAATTGAAAGTTATCACTTATGAATTGTAATACATTAACCAAATATTATCACATAAGAGAGGTAGGCCTTGCAGTAGAGAAACATGAATTTTAGAGTTTTTTTCTACCAGGACATGTAAAAGTTAAAAGTAGATGTCCAACCATTTAAATTCACTGAACCCTACCCAATGGGTTGTTTAGGGCCTATTATAGGGGTGACCTATATGTATTAAAAAGGAAGGTTTAGACCTGGCAAAAGTTGAATGGTCGAAGGGCAGTTTAAAACTGCTTGCACAGGCTGCAAATGCAAGTCTGAGACATGTTTAAAGCTCTACTTAAGTGAGTGGCACAATCAGTGCTGCTGGCCCACTAGTACAATTGAATTTACAGGCCCTGGATACATGTAGTAGAACTTTACTAGGGACTTACAAGTATATTAAATACACTAATTGGGTGTAAGCCAATGTTACCATGTTTAATGGAGAGAGCACAAGCAGTTTAGCACTAGTTAGCAGTGGTAAAGTGTGCAGAGTACTAACACCAGCAGAAAACAGGAAGCTGGAAGGCAAAAAGTCGGAGGATAACCAAGCCAAGGATGCCAGGTCCAGCACTGCCCAGCTCAAGCCTCCTGGACATCAAGTACCCACTCCAAGCATGTGAGTCCATCTCGTTCAGGGAATGCAAAACCAGACAGCCACCAGAAAGCATTAATTTTCAAATAAAAGCCCAAACTTAGAAAAATACAGCCATCTTTTTAATTGGGTGATATGGAATGTGCTCTGATTTAAAGAGGATGTTTTAGGTTTGGAAGAGAGTCTGCCACAAGACGTCTCCCCAGCAGATACTCCTTACACTGTGTGAAATATTTCCAGTGGATTCTCTTATAGTATTATCATTCCTCCAGAAATCAGTTGGAACTAAAAAAATCTTTTGCCCTCTTCATCACAGACTCACGTTTAGAGAATCAGAATGCGGGAAATAAGGAGGCTGCATGAGCGTTTTCACAATGTCTTCAAATGCATTTTGTGTTGTTGGTAGTGGTGATGACCATTTTGTCCCTAGATGACTGATATGATCCATAATCCAAAAGTGTTAAAAGGAGGCTTTCAAGTAGGGTAGCAGATTCATTTTGCCTCTTGTCTCAGTAGTTTTAGGTGGGGAAGCCCTAAGGGGCTAATTATGACTACGACGGTCCAACCGTCCTCTTACGAGTTTGGCAGTTGGACTGCCAAAGGACCGCTGCAACTGCTGGGGATCCCAGATCCCTGGCGGTGGTGCAGCAGGCTGAGGCCCGCAATATGCTTGGCAGTGCCACTGCAGCACCGCCAAGCATATTCAGAGTTTCCTCACCGCCACAGTTTTCATGGCAGTGAGCCCGCCATGAAATGTGTGTTGGTGAGGAAACAAAGGGGGCCCTACAGGGCCCCCTGTTGCCTCAGGGTCAGGGGTTGCATGCATGGCAGCACATGATGTGCCCCCTGTATGCATGAATCCCCATGCACCCCCAGTTCTAGCACGGCATGGATTTCACAGTCCATGCCATGCTGGAACGCACTGTGGTGGTCCCACGGTGCTGCCTTTCCAAGGCTTACAAATGAGCCTTTGAAAGGCAACACCCTTGGGACCGCCGCCGCAGGACCGCCAGACCAGGAGACAACTCCTAAACTGGCAGGTGGACAGTGGAGGGCTTTGGCAGTCTTGCAGTGGGGCGCTGGCATGGCAGTCTGCTGTGAGACCGCCAAAGTCGTAATCAAGCCCTAAGTCTTCACTATCCTCTTGAACTCCAGGTGATTATCAATGGCTCTTATCTTTCTAGAAGTGAGTTCCATAATTCAGTTACTAGGATGGACATGGATATGGCACAAATTGTTTTTTATGTGGTATGTTGAAATAGTGTGTAAAACTAAAATATAGGGCCCTATTAGGATGTCATGCAAAGTTTCCGCCACCCGACATCGTCTCGGTCATGGGACCGACCGACACCCGGTCGGCGGTCCCGACCGTCCAGTTAGGATGCGACCGAACAGTGTTCGGTCACATTCCTAAATTTTTCAATGGGAGCATGCATTCCGGGCATAAACCGGCCGGAATGCATGCTCCCATTGAAAAATGGGAGGTGCATTTTATCCCTGCACCCCGTGGCAGCTCAAGGTGCCTGCCACGGGGTGCAGGGATCAACAGGGGGGCACCATAGGTGCCCCCTCGGCTTCTAACTGGAGGCCGTGCCCCCAGGGGGGCCCTGCTGGGGGCCCCCAAAGTCGAGTTCTGACAACCTTTGTGTGTCAGATAGGCCGACACAGAAAGGCTGCCGAAATCCGACATTGTAATACAAGGGCGGAAAGAGCCGCACTTGGGATTACTGACAGCATTCCGACTGGCGGACGGGTTCCCAACCCCGTCGGAAGCCAGTCGGAATGACCGGTCGGATTCCTTTACGTCCGCCTCTATTGTAATGAGGCGGGTGTAAAGGAATCCGACCGGCACATTACGATGCTGTCGGAAAAGCTCCAACCAACAGTCGGAGCCTTTTCCGACAGCATCAAAATCGGCCCCATAGTGTCCTTTTCTGAAAATTTATCTTAAACTTCCTTTATAGGGAGACTGATTGCTTTTCTGTTTATTGCCTTACATGTGATGCAGAGTAATTGGAAAGTCGGTCTTCTATCGACAGAGAGCCAGTGAAGGGTAATAAAAACCTCAACATGTTTTGGGTTTGTAGGGGAGTAGGTCTATGCTTTTTTTTTTTTTTTAAATGATCTTTTTATGAGTAACAAATTGCCAATCATCACAGGTATAAATTGCAGACAGTTCAATCTTAGAATATCAGGTAAGGATTACTGAACATAGTCATACAATCATTCAGTCATGCAGAGTGTGAGATGTTTCCCCTTAGCCATTTCCAATTCTACAGTCGGAGATATACATAGATTTCCACGATATGCATTCCACCCCCTCCACTTTCTGTCCCATTTCTTGGGGCATCCTCTGAATTTGAATACTTCTTTTTCTGCTACCATGCATTTGTCCAGCTCAGCCACCCAGACATTTATTGAAGGTTGCCCCGCCACCCCCCACTTCATCGCAATGGCTCTCTTAACCAACACATAGCCCAAGGTAACCAGTTGTTGTTCTACTTCAGTAAGGTCGGTTGGCTCCCAAATGTTGAGGAGCCCCAATGATGGAGTGAGGCTGATTGTTTTGCCTAGTGCGTCTTGCAGGTGCGTGGTTGCCCCCTCCCACATGGGACGCAGGAATGGACAGTCCCTAGGTCTGTGTTTTTAAATAAATTATTGTTGTAATTGGTAATTATGTAAATTCATTTAATAATTGTTTAGTAATTAATTTGCAATTATATATTTTATCTTTATATTTTTACATTTTAAATATTTTATAATTGCAATAGAATTGTACTAACAAATTTGTTTTATTTTGTTGGTAGGTTATTTGGTTTGTAAGGGAGTACGTTTGGAAGTGTTTTGAAATATATTTATAGTTTGATATTGTTTTTTAATGATTAATTAGGTAATCATATAACTTAGTTAAGTATTATTTTTTTACATTTTTAATAGCTTTATTTTTAAATGTATAAAATTGTATGCATCGCACTGTATTTTTATTTTATTTTTTCGTGGGTTGGTAGGGGAAGTAGTATTTGAAGATGAATAAAAATTGGTTATCCATTGTTTTTTGTTGAATATTTTTACTTTTTTACTAATCATTTTGTATGTTTCAATCTGATTACAATTTTTTAAAATAGTTTTAAATATAATTTATTTTAATATTTAAATTAATTTTCAATTTTATTTAATTGTAATGATTGATATTTATTTATTTTAGTTGGTTGCATTTAAGGATGGAGGCGGAGTAGTAAATGCGACCCAAAATTTAAAATGTTACTTAATATAGCTTAGGTTGGAAATGGCATAGTCAATTTGAACTTTCTATATTTCAACAAATTCCCCACTTTAGCTTAGTGGGAATAGTAAATATGCCCCCTCCATTGCTCAACACTTTCCCTACTATATTTGAGGTTGGTGTGACATTTTCCCCAGACGTAGAAGTGGGAACCTGACCTCCCCAAAGTCCTACAATCTCTTAATTGCTGCTAAGGTTGGAGAGTGAATAGTAATCCTGACCCCTCTAGAGTCTTTTACTTCCCCTACTGTTGCTTGGGGTGGCCTGGGAATAGTAAGTCTGATCCCTCTAGATCTGAGGTCTGCAAACTTTTTTGCTCTGAGCCCCCCCAAGCGACATGTTTTGGCGCCGGGGCCCCCCCCCCCTCCAAAAATGTATGTCAAGAATAGAGAGAGTGGGAGGGGAAGGGGTGAGCTTCAGGACATCGCTTAGGAGATCATTTCAGGGGCATTTTTCTGTCGTTTTTATTCTACGCTTTATGAGAGATTTATGAAGGTACAAATATATTCAACCAAAACAGAAATTGACCATAATTGGTGTGTTGTGAGCCTGGGTCCCAATGGAACTGCACCTGCTGCACTAGAAAGACCTACAAAAAAAGGCCCAAAAACTCCTCACCTTCCTCAAGGCATCTCTCTGAGGAAGCTGTCTCTATCATTTGTAATCTAAAAAAATATCCCTAGACCCCCTTATAGCAGCACTTCCTCTGGGCTATCTCTTTGATGATATCCAAAGATCTCACTACTTTCCTCTTTCTCCCGACCATTACTCTGAGGCCCAAGGGGTCTGGACGATCAGAGCGCTCAGTCTGAACATGACCCTGCTGGCCTCCTTCCTGTCACCCACTGGACTCACCTTGAATGACATGTGCATGTAAACAGAGGCCGAGTGGACTGGATCTATGGGTACCCACATGCCCCGTGCTTTTTTCATTTTACAAAAGCAGTTCCCATACTCATTCATTAGAAAACAACCATCCCTGAACAGTTATTGTAGCCCTTGAAGTGCCTCTGCGTAAAAGTGAGGGGAGAGCGGGGTTGAGGTGGGGAGGCGTTTCCCTGTGCTATGAAGCTCACGGAGGGACACAGAGCCAAGGACGAAACAGGCACTCTCACCAGGGTGTCTCCTACCTGAAAGAATGTAAATGTGTGCAATAGGTTAATCACCAAATGTAAAGGCTGCTTAGAATCCAGTTTCGGCTTTAATTGATGGAATCACCTGAGGCTACATGGGGACAATGAGTTCTTCTTTTTGATACTAAGGGGCCGATTCCGATCTCGGTCGGAGGCGCACCTAACGCCATTCGGTCGGGAAAAAAGCCATGCGAATGCCTGTTTCCCGACCGATCCGCACATTAATCCGAACGAACAAGTACGATGCGCACAACAGCACAGAATCCGACCCAGTCGTACTCACCCAATCCAGGTCCTGATCCCCGACCGAGCCGGATCCGTAAACGCAGATACGAGTCGCCCGGAAGCCAAAAAGCAGCCCCGTCTGGCCGGACAAGTACGATGCGCTTCCCGTACGCGCCGAACCCGTCGCTACGCACGGCACGCCAAAGCATCCGGGAGAGGCGCACATAAGCTCCGATTCGCGCCACAACACGATCCACGGCTACGAGACGAACACGCAAGCGACGAGGACGAGGCGAAGCAACGACAAAGACGAACGAGACGAACCAACCATGAATCCCATCGTTCCGATCCTACCAATATTCTACATCTACTACCGGAACAGGCCCGGACGCGTATGGCGCAGAAGGTAAGTCAGACACCAACCACAAAACCAAACTACACGTACCCGACATATCACACACACACAGAGGGATGCAGAAATTACTTACACCAGAAACAGCAGCACCATAGGGGCGGGATGCCCATCACCAATGCCACATATACACATAGGGGCCCGGATGCCTGTCACTACTACCACCTCTACCCAGGGGGGGCTGGATGCCTACCACTACTACCACCACTACCCAGGGGGTGCCAGGTGCCTACCACTACTACCACCTCTACCCATGGGGGCTGGATGCCTGTCACTACTACCACCCTTACCCAGGGGTGCCAGGTGCCTACCACTACTACCACCTCTACCCATGGGGGCTGGATGCCTGTCACTACTACCACCCTTACCCAGGGGGTGCCAGGTGCCTACCACTACTACCACCTCTACCCATGGGGGGCCGGATGACTACCACTACTACCACCTCTACCCAGGGGGTGCCAGATGCCTACCACTACTACCACCTCTACCCAGGGGGTGCCAGGTGCCTACCACTACTACCACCTCTATCCAGGGGGTGACAGATGCCTACCACCACTACCACCCTAACCAGGGGTGCCAGATGCCTACCACTACTACCACCTCTACCCATGGGGGTGCCAGGTGCCTACCACTACTACCACCTCTACCCATGGGGGCTGGATGCCTGTCACTACTACCACCCTTACCCAGGGGCTGCCAGGTGCCTACCACTACTACCACCTCTACCCATGGGGGGCTGGATGCCTGTCACTACTACCACCCTTACCCAGGGGTGCCAGGTGCCTACCACTACTACCACCTCTACCCATGGGGGCCGGATGCCTACCACTACTACCACCTCTACCCAGGGGTGCCAGATGCCTACCACTACTACCACCTCTACCCATGGGGGTGCCAGGTGCCTACCACTACTACCACCTCTACCCATGGGGGCTGGATGCCTGTCACTACTACCACCCTTACCCGGGGGTGCCAGGTGCCTACCACTACTACCACCTCTCCCCATGGGGGCTGGATGCCTGTCACTACTACCACCCTTACCCAGGGGTGCCAGGTGCCTACCACTACTACCACCTCTACCCATGGGGGCTGGATGCCTGTCACTACTACCACCCTTACCCAGGGGTGCCAGGTGCCTACCACTACTACCACCTCTACCCATGGGGGCCGGATGCCTACCACTACTACCACCTCTACCCAGGGGTGCCAGATGCCTACCACTACTACCACCTCTACCCATGGGGGTGCCAGGTGCCTACCACTACTACCACCTCTACCCATGGGGGCTGGATGCCTGTCACTACTACCACCCTTACCCAGGGGTGCCAGGTGCCTACTACTACCACCTCTACCCAGGGGGTGCCAGATGCCTACCACTACTACCACCTCTACCCATGGGGGTGCCAGGTGCCTACCACTACTACCACCTCTACCCATGGGGGGCTGGATGCCTGTCACTACTACCACCCTTACCCAGGGGGTGCCAGGTGCCTACCACTACTACCACCTCTACCCATGGGGGTGCCAGGTGCCTACCACTACTACCACCTCTACCCATGGGGGGCTGGATGCCTGTCACTACTACCACCCTTACCCAGGGGTGCCAGGTGCCTACCACTACTACCACCTCTACCCATGGGGGCTGGATGCCTGTCACTACTACCACCCTTACCCAGGGGTGCCAGGTGCCTACCACTACTACCACCTCTACCCATGGGGGCCGGATGCCTACCACTACTACCACCTCTACCCAGGGGGTGCCAGATGCCTACCACTACTACCACCTCTACCCAGGGGGTGCCAGGTGCCTACCACTACTACCACCTCTATCCAGGGGGTGACAGATGCCTACCACCACTACCACCCTTACCCAGGGGGTGCCAGATGCCTACCACTACTACCACCTCTACCCATGGGGGTGCCAGGTGCCTACCACTACTACCACCTCTACCCATGGGGGGCTGGATGCCTGTCACTACTACCACCCTTACCCAGGGGGTGCCAGGTGCCTACCACTACTACCACCTCTACCCATGGGGGGCTGGATGCCTGTCACTACTACCACCCTTACCCAGGGGTGCCAGGTGCCTACCACGACTACCACCTCTACCCATGGGGGCCGGATGCCTACCACTACTACCACCTCTACCCAGGGGTGCCAGATGCCTACCACTACTACCACCTCTACCCATGGGGGTGCCAGGTGCCTACCACTACTACCACCTCTACCCATGGGGGGCTGGATGCCTGTCACTACTACCACCCTTACCCAGGGGGTGCCAGGTGCCTACCACTACTACCACCTCTACCCATGGGGGGCTGGATGCCTGTCACTACTACCACCCTTACCCAGGGGGTGCCAGGTGCCTACCACTACTACCACCTCTACCCATGGGGGCGAGATGCCTGTCACTACTACCACCCTTACCCAGGGGGTGCCAGGTGCCTACCACTACTACCACCTCTACCCATGGGGGGCCGGATGCCTACCACTACTACCACCTCTACCCAGGGGGTGCCAGATGCCTACCACTACTACCACCTCTACCCATGGGGGTGCCAGGTGCCTACCACTACTACCACCTCTACCCATGGGGGGCTGGATGCCTGTCACTACTACCACCCTTACCCAGGGGTGCCAGGTGCCTACTACTACCACCTCTACCCAGGGGTGCCAGATGCCTACCACTACTACCACCTCTACCCATGGGGGTGCCAGGTGCCTACCACTACTACCACCTCTACCCATGGGGGGCTGGATGCCTGTCACTACTACCACCCTTACCCAGGGGTGCCAGGTGCCTACCACTACTACCACCTCTACCCATGGGGGCCGGATGCCTACCACTACTACCACCTCTACCCAGGGGGTGCCAGATGCCTACCACTACTACCACCTCTACCCATGGGGGTGCCAGGTGCCTACCACTACTACCACCTCTACCCATGGGGGGCTGGATGCCTGTCACTACTACCACCCTTACCCAGGGGGTGCCAGGTGCCTACTACTACCACCTCTACCGAGGGGGTGCCAGATGCCTACCACTACTACCACCTCTACCCATGGGGGTGCCAGGTGCCTACCACTACTACCACCTCTACCCATGGGGGCTGGATGCCTGTCACTACTACCACCCTTACCCAGGGGTGCCAGGTGCCTACCACTACTACCACCTCTACCCATGGGGGGCTGGATGCCTGTCACTACTACCACCCTTACCCAGGGGTGCCAGGTGCCTACCACTACTACCACCTCTACCCATGGGGGCCGGATGCCTACCACTACTACCACCTCTACCCAGGGGTGCCAGATGCCTACCACTACTACCACCTCTACCCATGGGGGTGCCAGGTGCCTACCACTACTACCACCTCTACCCATGGGGGGCTGGATGCCTGTCACTACTACCACCCTTACCCAGGGGGTGCCAGGTGCCTACCACTACTACCACCTCTACCCATGGGGGCTGGATGCCTGTCACTACTACCACCCTTACCCAGGGGTGCCAGGTGCCTACCACTACTACCACCTCTACCCATGGGGGGCTGGATGCCTGTCACTACTACCACCCTTACCCAGGGGGTGCCAGGTGCCTACCACTACTACCACCTCTACCCATGGGGGGCCGGATGCCTACCCCTACTACCACCTCTACCTAGGGGTGCCAGATGCCTACCACTACTACCACCTCTACCCATGGGGGTGCCAGGTGCCTACCACTACTACCACCTCTACCCATGGGGGCTGGATGCCTGTCACTACTACCACCTTTACCCAGGGGTGCCAGGTGCCTACTACTACCACCTCTACCCAGGGGTGCCAGATGCCTACCACTACTACCACCTCTACCCATGGGGGTGCCAGGTGCCTACCACTACTACCACCTCTACCCATGGGGGGCTGGATGCCTGTCACTACTACCACCCTTACCCAGGGGTGCCAGGTGTCTACCACTACTACCACCTCTACCCATGGGGGCTGGATGCCTGTCACTACTACCACCCTTACCCAGGGGTGCCAGGTGCCTACCACTACTACCACCTCTACCCATGGGGGCCGGATGCCTACCACTACTACCACCTCTACCCAGGGGTGCCAGATGCCTACCACTACTACCACCTCTACCCAGGGGTGCCAGATGCCTACCACTACTACCACCCTTACCCAGGGGTGCCAGGTGCCTACTACTACCACCTCTACCCATGGGGGCTGGATGCCTACCACTACTACCACCTCTACCCATGGGGGCTGGATGCCTGTCACTACTACCACCCTTACCCAGGGGTGCCAGGTGCCTACCACTACTACCACCTCTACCCATGGGGGCTGGATGCCTGTCACTACTACCACCCTTACCCAGGGGTGCCAGGTGCCTACCACTACTACCACCTCTACCCATGGGGGGCTGGATGCCTGTCACTACTACCACCCTTACCCAGGGCGTGCCAGGTGCCTACCACTACTACCACCTCTACCCAGGGGGTGCCAGATGCCTACCACTACTACCACCTCTACCCATGGTGGTGCCAGGTGCCTACCACTACTACCACCTCTATCCAGGGGATGCCAGATGCCTACCACCACTACCACCTCTATCCAGGGGGTGCCAGATGCCTACCACCACTACCACCCTTACCCAGGGGGTGCCAGATGCCTACCACTACTACCTCCTCTACCCATGGGGGTGCCAGGTGCCTACCACTACTACCACCTCTACCCAGGGGGTGCCAGATGCCTACCACTACTACCACCTCTACCCATGGGGGTGCCAGGTGCCTACCACTACTACCACCTCTACCCATGGGGGGCTGGATGCCTACCACCACAACACCCCCACTCACAGGATGGCAAATACATGCCACAAGAAGCACACACCAGCAGAAAGAATGCAACACAAAGACATCCCCCCCAACACCATGACAAGCGTGTGTAGACTGTGTCAAATGCCTACAACACTGAACAGGACTGTGAACATACAATGTGACCCCCTATCACAAGTGCCACACATAAATGTGTGTGGCACCCACAATGGAAGCAGGCCATGACCATTGTGGCAATGGGGTCCAAACCCCCATCATCACAGTGACCAAAATGTAAGTGTGGGGTCCATAGCTGAAGCACATTTTGAACATTGTGGCAATGGGGTCCAAACCCCCATCATCACAGTGCCTAAAATGTAAGTGTGGGGTCCATAGCTGAAGCACATTTTGAACATTGTGGCAATGGGGTCCAAACCCCCATCATCACAGTGCCCAAAATGTAAGTGTTGACAAAGAAAAAGCTGCAACTGCCAAACTGCATGGATGATTCCTGGTCACAGAACAACAAACACATCAGTGGCAAAGTAGTGCTTGTGTCCCATAGCAACATAGAATGGGGGAGGCAAACAGTGCAGTGCAAATAAGACATACCTTTGGCCATGTGCAGACAAACATCACCCATGGTGGCTGACACTGTCAACATTCATCAATGACACAATGACAGAAGTGACCATCAGAATGCAGACCCACATTTTTGCACCAATGGGCACACAAATTCAGATACCCAGTGGAGACTGTAGATGTGAGGTGAACAGATACCATACCATGGCAGCAATGGGACACACACACAATGATCATTGTGCTGACTGATGACCTAGGAGTCCCAGGGACAGCAGGGCAAACACACCAAACAACATACAGCCAATGGCACACCTAAGATATGCCAATGCAGTGGTGCCGATGCACATACACAAACAGGCAGACCCACACTGCACATCAAACACAACAGGTGAGGGGGTACCAGTGTCCCCAGGCAACCACACAACACATGAGGAGGCCTGAATACCAATTACACAGATGTGCATTCAGTGCCACACAAAGGTAACTCATGGATCCGAATCCCCTATGTGGGCAATCAGGCATTGTCAGATGAGAGGGAGCAGTAATCACACATGTCACACAAGCATGTAGGAACAGCAACCGACACAGCAAGACACAGAGACACCACAGCACTACCCCCAGGGCCCCCACAATGTGGTGACCCTGGGCTGCATTACAATCCCACTGTGATGACAAAGCTAGATGTCGTTCACACTGTGAACCACAGTCATGTGTCCTGAGCAACAAACTACCATCACACCTACACAAGCACAAATCAATCAGCACGGCCTGTCAGCCAAGGCCAACATGGAGGCAGGGGTCTAGCCGGGCAACAACTCTCATCTGCACACACTCAATACCACACACCTCGACCTCCAACAATGTGCAGCAGTGAAGCTCACATGCACTGGTGACATTGCACATGCACCCATGACAATCCCAGGGGGGGTGGGAACCAAGGTGCAGAAACACATCACACATGGCCACTCAACCAGACTCCTGAATGTCTGACACACTGCACACTAATCTGTACATGGACATGACGGCAATACCACACCAACCAATGGGATCCCAGCCACAGTCACACACCTATGAAGAAGCCAAGGTCACCCACAAATAACACACATAGACAACTACCAACATTGCAGCCCTGAGGAGTGCCAGCAGTCACACACACAACGTGTCACAACCAATGAAAGCTAACACAAACCAGAAATCACATGACAGATGTAAACAACAAGTGCAAAGGGGAATCCTGACTGTGACACATCAGCGTCTGCCCACAAACTCAGCCCTGACAGCAAACACACCTATGGGTGACACCCTGATGACCAGTAATGTGCCATGCACCCACATCACAGAGAACCCAGGGAGAAGACTTTGGGGGAACATAGCTCAACTCAGCAAGCATCACAAACAGGAACATCACTAGGGTTCCCAGCATGCACAGCAAAATGGAAGTGAACACACAGACATGCTCATACAACACACACCTTGGGCGCACGAGATGTCACAGGAGTACACACTGCCATGAGGGGACTCCACTCCTGTGTGAGGAAAGCTGTGCCATATGTCGCATCAGTAGGGCTCCATCATGTCAGCAGAACACTTGGTCACACAGTCAACAATTAGCACAAAATGAAGGCTCACGTCACATCAGCCTGGTCATGGGAATGTCAACGAAATCAACAGCACAGATCCAACACACATGTATAGCAAGTTGCACTGACAACACAGATGAGTCCTTCCCCATTGATGCCCAAACCTGCATGTCCAGTGGAGATGGCCACACGGTCAGGGAAGTAGACTAATTGAACAATGGCAAACACAACAGATGTGCATGGGTGGAACCCACAGATATGACATTGCTAATGTAAGTAGGAAATCCCATTGCCAAATATTGAAAACATGACACCCTCAGATGCTGCTAAGGATGACATGGATACACCACAGGATAGGACACTGTCCCCCTGGACCACATGGGTTCCTGCAAGGTAACACTTCAATTTCATGAGACCAAATATCACCATCACTGCAGCAAGGGCATGGTTAGCGTCATCAACATCATGTACATCAGAAGTAAAAGCACTAGAGAACAGAAAGTTGCTTTATTCAGCATATGTGGGTTCAAAACTTGGAAAAACTGTAAGGAATCAACAAAGGCCAATGGCCAGTCCATCAAGGAAGTCAATACAGGGTGACAGTGGCAGATGTCACCCTACGCATGCCTGCACTGATCAAAACCAGGGACAATCCCCTAGGAGGGGCATACGGGGGGCAGGCCAGGCACCGCAGGGACAGGATCAGGGCTCACCAGGAGGAGGCCGGGAAGGGGTGGTGGGTGCTGGGGAGCCACTGACAACTGCAGTGGAGGTGTCTGACATGGTGTGTGCCGGCACAACTGGGGGCATGACTCAGATGTTGTGGGTGCCGGCACGACTGCAGTGGACCCTGCAGATGGAGTGGACAGGTCCGCCACTGCAGTGCCCAAGTCAGACAGGGTGATAGTGGACTCCACTGCAGTGCCTACCTCCAGGGGAGGAGAATGGGGATCAGGTAAGGTGGGCAGGACAGAGGGGAGGACACCCTCACCACATCAGTGGTACAGACAAGCGCAGCGGGGGGTGTGGGGCCGGAAGAGCAAGTGGCAGGGGGAGAAGGCCTGACCCTTCTGGGGATGGTGTATCTGTGGGTGGGGGAACCTGGGGCAGGGTTTTTGGGGGCACCTGTGGAGTGGGGGCCTGAGGGATGGAGGAAGGAGACTTGGTGCCTGAGCTGCAGGGCGGCGGTGGGGGCTTGCTCTTCCGGGACCGGGGGGACTTGCGGGGGGGCCTCAGTCGGTCTGCGCCTGGGGGATGGTGTCCGGGGGCCAGGGGCACTCCGCTCCATGTGGGTGGGCTTCCTCTTCCCCCTGAATGCTGGATCAGCTGGATTGGAGGGGAAGAGGCCAAGGTCACAGAGGAAGAGCCGCTGTGTCTTTGGGGTTGCAGGTGAGGCAAGGGAGGGGTCTTTGGAGGGAGAGGCAACTGAGGACTGCGCAGTGCTTGTGGATGCGTGTGTTTGTGCCTGTGCCCCATCCCCTGTGAGTGTGGTTTCAGTCCCCTGACGGTGCGTGCGTGTGCGTCTTTGTTTGTGGCGTGTGTGTCTGTGTGCTGCATGTGTCTGTGCTGGTTTGTGCCTGTGCCAGTGTGTGTGTGCTTGGGACGGGTAAGGTGCTGGGGAGTGTGGATGGGGCAGAGGCAGGAGGGGTGAGGGGTGAGGGACTGTCGGAGGAGGGACACTGCTGCCGTCAGGGAGGAGTCCATGGACCTATTGCCCCTCTGTAGGTCAGACATGCCCGATGAGATGCCCTCCATGAACGACACCAGCTGAGTCAACAGACTGGTGTGTGCATGGAGGACACTCAGCATCGCTGTCTGTCCTACATGGAGCTGGCGGAGGAGGTACACACACTCCTCACTCAGGGCAGCAGGGGACACAGGGGCAGGGGGTGCGGTGCCTGGCCCGAAGGAGACACCCTCCCGAACATGGGAGCCTCCACGGACCTCGGGAATGGGAGCCGACGGGAGGGCGGTGGTGGTGGTGGTGGTGGTGGCGGGGACAGCAACACTAGCTGGGGTGTGGTGGCTGCTGACACCCGCCTCCATAAGGGAGTCATCGTCCGAGTTGTTCTGGTCCTCAGCTGAGGTGGATGGTGCTGAGGACTCCTCGGTGTGGCTCCCCTCGCCACACGTGCCACTGGGTCCCTCCGACCACTCCTCGGCTGCTGACCCAGTCTGGCTCTCTGGCTCCTCCTGGTCCGTGGAGCTGTCCCCTCCTGTGGCCGTGGATGTATCTGCAAACAATAGGGAACAGACAGACATCAGTCACCTGCACCGAACGCACACACCACAGTAAGTACAGCACATTACAGAGCAAGCCCTGGCATCCTTAGTTGAACATTGCTAAAACTGCACAAACAGAACAGGAGAAGTCAATTGTCAGTCTGATGGTCAACCATGGCACTCACATCCCACCTGGCCTTGCACCCATCTGTCTGGTGCCTGTTGGATGGCAATACCCCAGTGTGGACACATGCACCACCTACACAGTATTTGGACAGTGCAGAGAACCCGGTGAAGCATGTGGACATGCACACATCACAACTCTTGCCACTGAGTCAGTACAGGTGTCCGGATGAAAGGGATGCCCAGAGTCAAATAGGAAATGCATGTGATGCATACCAGCGACAGACACCATGATGCACCCATGTCCTGATAGCCATTGCCACAATGGTGTGCATGTAGCACATGTCACTCCCCTGCAGGATCACTAATAGGAAGTCACATGCCATGGCACAGCCATGCCTGCTAAGTCATACATCACTGTCTGCAGTCACATGGGCAGGGCAGCCAGACAACAACACTCTGCACTGTGTCACAATAGTAGATCATGGGGAATGCAAGTCCTGGAGCTGAACAAGTGCACATGTACATCCCCCACACACCACATCATCTGAACCCTCATCTGTCCAGGTCATACCCATTGGACATGTGGGAGACCTGTAACACAACCCTCTGAACCTGAGCACCTCACAATCTGCTGTGAATGGGAAACAGCTGCCTGAACTTCATATTCGCATACCCCAGTCTGCACGGTCAGGTGATCAAACACCTATGTGTCACACAAGTATCATCTCCTATGGTCACATCTCCGGTGGCATGCGGAGCCCCAACCGAGGAACACCCCAGCAGACCTGACAACGAAGCCACAGCACACTGACACAGAGGCAGACACCTGAGGGGACAAATCACTGAGCAAAACGTGTCAGCTGATACACAGCAGTGGGAGTACAGAGTGTATTGTATGGCCTTGAGTAGGCATGACTGTCCTGCCCCACATGAATGAGGGATGAGCCCTGGACAGTAGGCAGCTTTCTAAGTATGCGTAGTCCTGGGCACACGCGGTGAGGGTATTAGTAATATAATTTGTAGAATTGATGCGTTATTCAAATACAATGGTCAACATCAGTATTTGTCCAAATAGGTATTTTATTATTTCAACAACAACTGTGTTGAATATAGTGAACCAGCCGACACGTGTTTCGTCACTGGGAAAGGTCCCGTGACTCATCAGGGCTGGGAAGGATACAAAAAATAAAATAAATAATAAGTGGGGAAAAACAACGATGCAACAACGGGTACCTAGTTTGTGCTAGACACGTTATCCAAGTGGAAAGGGATCACCCGAAGTGACTGTTGGGAACATAAACAACTGTAGGTGACCAATATGGTGTTTGGTGACACTCGTGAAGGTGCCGCTGTTCATGGGTCAAGGTTCTGGGTGAAAATGCAGGAAACATTTCAAATTATTTCAAATTATAGTGACAGGTGTGACGGTGCCGCTTTCATGTACAATAGAAAACATGAGAAAAACGCGGGAAAACTGGTACATGGTGTGAGTGAACAGTGCTAGAGTTAGCATAGAATAGTACAAGAGGGCAAGAGGTGAAGAAAAGATGTGTGAGGACTAAGAAGGGCTAGAAAAAAGAGAAAGGGAAGAAGAAGCGGGTGAACTAGAGAACCTGAGCTGTGGAACTACTAGAAGAGTACTGGAGAAAGAGGGGAGGGGACACAAGAAGAATGTGATAAGTACAGAGGTCAAGACACAGGAAGCGAGGGAAAGGAAGCAATGAGAGCGTGGGTAAACTAAAAACCATGATCATAAACTACTGAATGAAAACTGAAGATAGAAGGGGAGGAAACACAAATGTAGGGTGAAAAGTAAAGGTCGAGGCACAGGTAACAAGGGAAAGGAAACCGCTGAGTGTGCTTACCCGAGGACCGGATAAGAATACAGCAACCCTGTAGGGGTTAACTCGAGATCAGGAGTGACAAAATTATGGTGCAGAAGAGGCGCTGCGCTGGCATCGAGGATGCAGCGAGGAGGGAAACCGCTGAGGGAAAAAGGGCAGGAATGAGGGTGAAGAGAAAGGAAAAAGCCAGAATGGCTAAGAACATAAGCGTGGTGGGGAGGTCTTACCGGGTGGAGGTCTCCCTCTGTTGACAAGCGTGATCGCACTGGGGCGGGTATGCCACGGCAATCGTGAAAGGCAGTTAATGGGTAGCGAAATGAGGCTGTCCAGTGTCCGGCTCAGTAGATGCGGTACCAAGCCACGCAGGCGAGGTACAAGTTAGGCTATAAAGGAGGACAGGGAGGGGAGGTTACAAGGAACGTGGATAAGTGGGTGGAAAAGTGGAGAGAGGAAAGGAAAAGGAAAGAAACTTACCCCGGGTACGGGAAGTTGAGTACTATCAAGGGTATCAAGGGTTGTAGAAGGCTGTGTAAAGCAGACGCCTGTCTGAGGAAAAACAGAGGCAAAGGACACTATAATACTGAGGGATGTCAAGGAAACGGGGGTGGAGGAGACAGGTACAGGACAACCACAACTAATACCTGGGGTCCGGATCGGAGAGCTGCGAGGACACACTGGAGCCAAGGAAACCGAGTAGAAAGGGAAAAGGGAAACGAAAGAGCTATATCCGGAATAGGTATAGAAGACTAGACCGAGAGCATAAGGATGATCCGGCCGAGCGGTCGCCATATTGGAAAACTCGGGAGTATGTCGAAAAGTAATGCGCATGCGCGGAGGACGTTACACTGTTAGTGAGGCACCCGCAGCCTCGGGAAACTCGCACAAGGGTAAGGACAAGAAGCGGAAAGAGTGGACAGAGATGCGTGTCAGTGAACAAGCATACAACTGAAGGAAAAACAATTACGAACGGATGTGACAATGATAAAGATGTTGAATACATCATAAATTAATGTTGTGACAGATACATGTGAAAGAATGCAAAGGGGGAAATCCCTGTAACAAAGTGTTAGGTATACTGAGTCATATAGGCAATGCAATGAGAAAATGCGGTAACAAAAGTCAAAATTTACATGAACCTAAATCATGGGAGGGTAAGTCAATAGGGAGATATTGGCACATGAAAAGGAGTAGAGAAAGGACATGCAAATATTGCTGAATAAAGGGAGGGAAAAGGGGGGATATGAATGCAGACATTGATAAAGTACACATTATGAGGAGAATTATGTAACAATGACCAAAAGCACAGTAAAGGATGTAACGGCAACAATTGTTAAAAATACATGGCTCCTATTCATGGAGGTTATGTAACAAAGAAGATGATAACACATGAATATGGTATGGAGAATAGACATACAAGTATCAACTGATTATAAAGGTAGAGGACAGGTATTATACCCAAGTAAATGATACAAAACGTAGTTCTAAACAAGCAAATTGTCATAATGTTCATTCACCCAGGAAGTAATGCAGTTCGTGATCAGTGTTCAAACCGTGTTGTACTGTTCGGAGACGCATAATCCAAGTGGCTTCTAGGCGTCTGAGTCTGAGTTCTCTGTTGCCACCTCTCATATTGGTGGATGCCATGTCAAATCCGAAGAAGGAAAACCGTTTCTTGGGGCCCTGGTTAGGACAAGTGGCAGCATGGATCGCCATGGGATATCTAGTGTCAAGATTGTTTAAAGCTCTGACGTGTTCTCCTATTCGCTCTTTTAGTGATCTGATGGTACTTCCGATGTACCAAAGTTTGCAGGTGCATTCCAGAATATAGATCACAAATTTCGTGTTGCAGTTGATGTTATGTCTGATCTGGTATTCTTGTCTGTTCATGGCCGTGAAGTTTTTTATTCCATGTTGGGCTAGTTTGCAGACCCCGCAGTGTCCGCACTTGAAGAAGCCAAGATTATGAGTCGTAAGCCAAGTAGGCCTGGTGCTAGGACCAGGGATGCTGGGGCTGAGTCTAGTTTTCAGGGTTCTGCCTCTCCTGTATGTGATTTGTGGTTTAGGAGGTACAATCTCTTTAAGTGTGTTGTCTGCAAGTAGTACGTTCCAATGTTTGTTAAGGCTTTTCTTCATTGCTAACCCCATGTCGCTATAGTCAGTGATAAGTCGGACAGGTTGGTCTTGCTCAGTGATTGTTCGTCTGGTGTGTAAAGTGTCTTCTCTTTTTATGTTCCCGATTCTTTTTTCTGCTGAGCTGATGGTGCGGGCACTATAACCTCTGTTTATGAATCTTTGTTTCATGTTGGTTAGGCACTTTTGAAATTCCAGTTCCTCACTACAGTTTCTCCTGGCTCTCATGAATTCCCCGTAGGGAATCGCCTGTGTTTGGTGAGGGGGATGTGAGCTGTCTGCATGCAGGATAGCATTGCATGATGTTTCTTTTCTATATAGACGGCTCTCAATGGTGTTGGACTTGATGTAGATTTCCACATCTAGAAATGTAATGTTGGTGGCACTGGAGTTACCTGTGAATTTCATGTTCATGTCGTTGCGATTGAGGTGTGCACAGAATTTATCAAGTTCAAGTTGGGACCCTGACCAAAGGAGTAAGCAATCATCTATGTAGCGACCCCAGTATATTATGGAGTCTATCCATTGTGCCCCTTCCGTGCCCCAAATCCATTTAGACTCTAGGACGCCCATGTACAGGTTGGCAAAAGAGGGAGAAAATTTCGAGCCCATGGCCACTCCTTTGTTCTGTTTATACCACATACCGTCATAGATGAAGAAGTTGTTGTTTAATATGATGTCCATCATAGTAACTAACATCTGGGTATGTTGCCATAAGTTGGCTGGTCTGTTGTTGAGTATGCTGGTGACAGCCTTGAGCCCTAGGGTAGGTTCAATAGTGGTATAAAGAGAGACTACATCTAGGGTTGCCAGGATCATATCCGGATGCCATTGGACATCTGATAAGATGCTAAGAATGTGTTTGGTGTCCTGGATGTATGATGGCAGATTTGTAACCAGAGTACCAAGAAAGAGGTCAACGTATTGTGCTATTCTTTCTGTGGGACCACCAATGCCCGACACAATAGGTCTCCCTGGAGGAAAAGGAGCAGTCTTGTGTATTTTGGGAACGGTGTACAGACAGGGGAACGTCGGTCTGTGAACTTTAAGATATAATAGTTCTTGGTCATCAATAAGACCTTGCGTGTGCCATTCGGATAGGTGTTTATTGATAATGGTGACAAGAGGGGCTATTGGGTTGTAAGGGAGCTGCTCATAGCAGGAGTTGTCACCTAGTTGGGACAGGATTTCCGCATGATATTCTGATCTGTTCATGATGACTACATTACCCCCTTTGTCCGCCTCTTTGATTATGATGTCTCTGTTGGAGGTGAGTTGTTTCAGGGCTACTCTTTCTTCTCTGCAGAGATTGTCTTTAGTTCTATGTCTGATCTTCGATATTTTTATTTCGTGTCTGTCCATATCATTTAATACTAGGTTGTAGAATGTGTCAACAGCATTGCCCCCTGGGAGCATTGGTGTCCACTTGGATTTGGGTTTAAAACCACTGTGTAGGCTAAGATCTTCCTCTATATCTAACTCCTGGAGGAGATTCTCCATGTTGGTAGGTATATCGTCTAGGTCAGTGAGTGAGAGCAGTAGGTGAGTAACCTGGATGTCGCTTATGCTTTGTGCTCCTGACGTGTTCTCGGTGCAAATCTTGCTACCTCTTCTTAAAGTGGGGGGAATGCCACTAAAGTGTTTCTTGATTTTGATGCCCCTGATAAACTTAAAAAGGTCGATCTTGTGTCTGCAGGTGTCTCCCTGTTCGTGTGGGTTGAAGCTCAGGCCCTTGCTCAGCAAAGAGATCATACCACTATTGAGGTCTAGGGAGGAGAGATTAACGACTTGTATATCCAAATTTTCTGGATCTACTTGTCCTTCTCGTTCCCGGATCTTAGTTTCTTTCTGTATTCTTCTGTGTCCTGCCCTTTTGCCCCTGCGGGTCTTCTGTCTAGGGTGGTTTGTCTTTGTTGCGTTCTGTTCTCTCTCCTTATGGCCTGTACCTCCTTTAAAAAAGACGATGTGGTTGGTGGTGTCTTGTTGGAATTGCTGCCCTGGTTTTCTCCCTCACTGTCACTAGTGGCAATAGTGTTGAGTGATGTGGAACTGGATGAAAGTGAGGCAGTTTCTATTCTTGTTTGTCTGTCGCCCTGTCCGGGGATGCTGATAAGTTTGTCGTATTTTCTGGCAAAGGTGTAAACTCGTCCTTCCCTGTAGTCAGCTTCGTCTCTTTTAAGTTGACGTGTTTTTCTGTCTTTTATTTCGTTTTGGTGTTTTGTAAGAATGTCGTTCAAGATGGCGTAGTTTTTACTTGTGGCTTCTTCCAAGTTTAAGTCCACTATTTCTTTCTCGAGATTGGTAATCTCGATTTGTAATTTAGCTACTTTTCTTTCCGCGTTCTCTATCAAGATGTTGATAAGTGTGTTTGAGTTAGAGTTTAAAGTTTCTTCCCATTTACCTAAAAGATCGTCGTCTAAGTCATCAAATGTTGGGAAAATCTGCGAACGGAGTCCCCTGGGGACTCTGTTCAGTCTCAGGTATTGTTTGAGTGTGGCGCTGTCCCACCACCTGGAGTTTTCTGTTTTTTTGAGTCTTTCTAATTTCAGAAATTTTTCTTTTAGACCTTCTTTGCGTGTGGGGTGATTACTAGTCGATGCAGAGGTGTTAGTGATCCCTTTGGATAAATTCTCAAAAAGCTCTGATGCGACCCTGTCTCTATCCATGCTCTATACTAAGAGACTGAGTGTACTGGGGTAAGACACTGCGGCTGCCTTTCCTGAAACCGTGAAATGGAGGTTAGAATGGGGGTTTTTGTGTTTAGTCAGGAAATGGCGCTCAGACTATTGCGTGTGCTATCGACGGACCTTTAGTAGTGCGGTGCTGCCAGGTCAGGGGAATAACCCGATAACCCCTGGGGAATCTGTGAATCAAGGGATCCACAAGTTATAAAGTGAGCGTAGTCCTGGGCACACGCGGTGAGGGTATTAGTAATATAATTTGTAGAATTGATGCGTTATTCAAATACAATGGTCAACATCAGTATTTGTCCAAATAGGTATTTTATTATTTCAACAACAACTGTGTTGAATATAGTGAACCAGCCGACACGTGTTTCGTCACTGGGAAAGGTCCCGTGACTCATCAGGGCTGGGAAGGATACAAAAAATAAAATAAATAATAAGTGGGGAAAAACAACGATGCAACAACGGGTACCTAGTCTGTGCTAGACACGTTATCCAAGTGGAAAGGGATCACCCGAAGTGACTGTTGGGAACATAAACAACTGTAGGTGACCAATATGGTGTTTGGTGACACTCGTGAAGGTGCCGCTGTTCATGGGTCAAGGTTCTGGGTGAAAATGCAGGAAACATTTCAAATTATTTCAAATTATAGTGACAGGTGTGACGGTGCCGCTTTCATGTACAATAGAAAACATGAGAAAAACGCGGGAAAACTGGTACATGGTGTGAGTGAACAGTGCTAGAGTTAGCATAGAATAGTACAAGAGGGCAAGAGGTGAAGAAAAGATGTGTGAGGACTAAGAAGGGCTAGAAAAAGAGAAAGGGAAGAAGAAGCGGGTGAACTAGAGAACCTGAGCTGTGGAACTACTAGAAGAGTACTGGAGAAAGAGGGGAGGGGACACAAGAAGAATGTGATAAGTACAGAGGTCAAGACACAGGAAGCGAGGGAAAGGAAGCAATGAGAGCGTGGGTAAACTAAAAACCATGATCATAAACTACTGAATGAAAACTGAAGATAGAAGGGGAGGAAACACAAATGTAGGGTGAAAAGTAAAGGTCGAGGCACAGGTAACAAGGGAAAGGAAACCGCTGAGTGTGCTTACCCGAGGACCGGATGAGAATACAGCAACCCTGTAGGGGTTAACTCGAGATCGGGAGTAACAAAATTATGGTGCAGAAGAGGCGCTGCGCTGGCATCGAGGATGCAGCGAGGAGGGAAACCGCTGAGGAAAAAAGGGCAGGAATGAGGGTGAAGAGAAAGGAGAAAGGAAAAGCCAGAATGGCTAAGAACATAAGCGTGGTGGGGAGGTCTTACCGGGTGGTGGTCTCCCTCTGTTGACAAGCGTGATCGCACTGGGGCGGGTATGCCACGGCAATCGTGAAAGGCAGGATAATGGGTAGCGAAAGGAGGCTGTCCAGTGTCCGGCTCAGTAGATGCGGTACCAAGCCACGCAGGCGAGGTACAGGTTAGGCTATAAAGGAGGACAGGGAGGGGAGGTTACAAGGAACGTGGATAAGTGGGCGGAAAAGTGGAGAGAGGAAAGGAAAAGGAAAGAAACTTACCCCGGGTACGGGAAGTTGAGTACTATCAAGGGTATCAAGGGTTGTAGAAGGCTGTGTAAAGCAGACGCCTGTCTGAGGAAAAACAGAGGCAAAGGACACTATAATACTGAGGGATGTCAAGGAAACGGGGGTGGAGGAGACAGGTACAGGACAACCACAACTAATACCTGGGGTCCGGATCGGAGAGCTGCGAGGACACACTGGAGCCGAGGAAACCGAGTAGAAAGGGAAAAGGGAAACGAAAGAGCTATATCCGGAATAGATATAGAAGACTAGACCGAGAGCATAAGGATGATCCGGCCGAGCGGTCGCCATATTGGAAAACTCGGGAGTATGTCGAAAAGTAATGCGCATGCGCGGAGGACGTTACACTGTTAGTGAGGCACCCGCAGCCTCGGGAAACTCGCACAAGGGTAAGGACAAGAAGCGGAAAGAGTGGACAGAGGTGCGTGTCAGTGAACAAGCATACAACTGAAGGAAAAACAATTACGAACGGATGTGACAATGATAAAGATGTTGAATACATCATAAATTAATGTTGTGACAGATACATGTGAAAGAATGCAAAGGGGGAAATCCCTGTAACAAAGTGTTAGGTATACTGAGTCATATAGGCAATGCAATGAGAAAATGCGGTAACAAAAGTCAAAATTTACATGAACCTAAATCATGGGAGGGTAAGTCAATAGGGAGATATTGGCACATGAAAAGGAGTAGAGAAAGGACATGCAAATATTGCTGAATAAAGGGAGGGAAAAGGGGGGATATGAATGCAGACATTGATAAAGTACACATTATGAGGAGAATTATGTAACAATGACCAAAAGCACAGTAAAGGATGTAACGGCAACAATTGTTAAAAATACATGGCTCCTATTCATGGAGGTTATGTAACAAAGAAGATGATAACACATGAATATGGTATGGAGAATAGACATACAAGTATCAACTGATTATAAAGGTAGAGGACAGGTATTATATCCAAGTAAATGATACAAAACGTAGTTCTAAACAAGCAAATTGTCATAATGTTCATTCACCCAGGAAGTAATGCAGTTCGTGATCAGTGTTCAAACCGTGTTGTACTGTTCGGAGACGCATAATCCAAGTGGCTTCTAGGCGTCTGAGTCTGAGTTCTCTGTTGCCACCTCTCATATTGGTGGATGCCATGTCAAATCCGAAGAAGGAAAACCGTTTCTTGGGGCCCTGGTTAGGACAAGTGGCAGCATGGATCGCCATGGGATATCTAGTGTCAAGATTGTTTAAAGCTCTGACGTGTTCTCCTATTCGCTCTTTTAGTGATCTGATGGTACTTCCGATGTACCAAAGTTTGCAGGTGCATTCCAGAATATAGATCACAAATTTCGTGTTGCAGTTGATGTTATGTCTGATCTGGTATTCTTGTCTGTTCATGGCCGTGAAGTTTTTTATTCCATGTTGGGCTAGTTTGCAGACCCCGCAGTGTCCGCACTTGAAGAAGCCAAGATTATGAGTCGTAAGCCAAGTAGGCCTGGTGCTAGGACCAGGGATGCTGGGGCTGAGTCTAGTTTTCAGGGTTCTGCCTCTCCTGTATGTGATTTGTGGTTTAGGAGGTACAATCTCTTTAAGTGTGTTGTCTGCAAGTAGTACGTTCCAATGTTTGTTAAGGCTTTTCTTCATTGCTAACCCCATGTCGCTATAGTCAGTGATAAGTCGGACAGGTTGGTCTTGCTCAGTGATTGTTCGTCTGGTGTGTAAAGTGTCTTCTCTTTTTATGTTCCCGATTCTTTTTTCTGCTGAGCTGATGGTGCGGGCACTATAACCTCTGTTTATGAATCTTTGTTTCATGTTGGTTAGGCACTTTTGAAATTCCAGTTCCTCACTACAGTTTCTCCTGGCTCTCATGAATTCCCCGTAGGGAATCGCCTGTGTTTGGTGAGGGGGATGTGAGCTGTCTGCATGCAGGATAGCATTGCATGATGTTTCTTTTCTATATAGACGGCTCTCAATGGTGTTGGACTTGATGTAGATTTCCACATCTAGAAATGTAATGTTGGTGGCACTGGAGTTACCTGTGAATTTCATGTTCATGTCGTTGCGATTGAGGTGTGCACAGAATTTATCAAGTTCAAGTTGGGACCCTGACCAAAGGAGTAAGCAATCATCTATGTAGCGACCCCAGTATATTATGGAGTCTATCCATTGTGCCCCTTCCGTGCCCCAAATCCATTTAGACTCTAGGACGCCCATGTACAGGTTGGCAAAAGAGGGAGAAAATTTCGAGCCCATGGCCACTCCTTTGTTCTGTTTATACCACATACCGTCATAGATGAAGAAGTTGTTGTTTAATATGATGTCCATCATAGTAACTAACATCTGGGTATGTTGCCATAAGTTGGCTGGTCTGTTGTTGAGTATGCTGGTGACAGCCTTGAGCCCTAGGGTAGGTTCAATAGTGGTATAAAGAGAGACTACATCTAGGGTTGCCAGGATCATATCCGGATGCCATTGGACATCTGATAAGATGCTAAGAATGTGTTTGGTGTCCTGGATGTATGATGGCAGATTTGTAACCAGAGTACCAAGAAAGAGGTCAACGTATTGTGCTATTCTTTCTGTGGGACCACCAATGCCCGACACAATAGGTCTCCCTGGAGGAAAAGGAGCAGTCTTGTGTATTTTGGGAACGGTGTACAGACAGGGGAACGTCGGTCTGTGAACTTTAAGATATAATAGTTCTTGGTCATCAATAAGACCTTGCGTGTGCCATTCGGATAGGTGTTTATTGATAATGGTGACAAGAGGGGCTATTGGGTTGTAAGGGAGCTGCTCATAGCAGGAGTTGTCACCTAGTTGGGACAGAATTTCCGCATGATATTCTGGTCTGTTCATGATGACTACATTACCCCCTTTGTCCGCCTCTTTGATTATGATGTCTCTGTTGGAGGTGAGTTGTTTCAGGGCTACTCTTTCTTCTCTGCAGAGATTGTCTTTAGTTCTATGTCTGATCTTCGATATTTTTATTTCGTGTCTGTCCATATCATTTAATACTAGGTTGTAGAATGTGTCAACAGCATTGCCCCCTGGGAGCATTGGTGTCCACTTGGATTTGGGTTTAAAACCACTGTGTAGGCTAAGATCTTCCTCTATATCTAACTCCTGGAGGAGATTCTCCATGTTGGTAGGTATATCGTCTAGGTCAGTGAGTGAGAGCAGTAGGTGAGTAACCTGGATGTCGCTTATGCTTTGTGCTCCTGACGTGTTCTCGGTGCAAATCTTGCTACCTCTTCTTAAAGTGGGGGGAATGCCACTAAAGTGTTTCTTGATTTTGATGCCCCTGATAAACTTAAAAAGGTCGATCTTGTGTCTGCAGGTGTCTCCCTGTTCGTGTGGGTTGAAGCTCAGGCCCTTGCTCAGCAAAGAGATCATACCACTATTGAGGTCTAGGGAGGAGAGATTAACGACTTGTATATCCAAATTTTCTGGATCTACTTGTCCTTCTCGTTCCCGGATCTTAGTTTCTTTCTGTATTCTTCTGTGTCCTGCCCTTTTGCCCCTGCGGGTCTTCTGTCTAGGGTGGTTTGTCTTTGTTGCGTTCTGTTCTCTCTCCTTATGGCCTGTACCTCCTTTAAAAAAGACGATGTGGTTGGTGGTGTCTTGTTGGAATTGCTGCCCTGGTTTTCTCCCTCACTGTCACTAGTGGCAATAGTGTTGAGTGATGTGGAACTGGATGAAAGTGAGGCAGTTTCTATTCTTGTTTGTCTGTCGCCCTGTCCGGGGATGCTGATAAGTTTGTCGTATTTTCTGGCAAAGGTGTAAACTCGTCCTTCCCTGTAGTCAGCTTTGTCTCTTTTAAGTTGACGTGTTTTTCTGTCTTTTATTTCGTTTTGGTGTTTTGTAAGAATGTCGTTCAAGATGGCGTAGTTTTTACTTGTGGCTTCTTCCAAGTTTAAGTCCACTATTTCTTTCTCGAGATTGGTAATCTCGATTTGTAATTTAGCTACTTTTCTTTCCGCGTTCTCTATCAAGATGTTGATAAGTGTGTTTGAGTTAGAGTTTAAAGTTTCTTCCCATTTACCTAAAAGATCGTCGTCTAAGTCATCAAATGTTGGGAAAATCTGCGAACGGAGTCCCCTGGGGACTCTGTTCAGTCTCAGGTATTGTTTGAGTGTGGCGCTGTCCCACCACCTGGAGTTTTCTGTTTTTTTGAGTCTTTCTAATTTCAGAAATTTTTCTTTTAGACCTTCTTTGCGTGTGGGGTGATTACTAGTCGATGCAGAGGTGTTAGTGATCCCTTTGGATAAATTCTCAAAAAGCTCTGATGCGACCCTGTTTCTATCCATGCTCTATACTAAGAGACTGAGTGTACTGGGGTAAGACGCTGCGGCTGCCTTTCCTGAAACCGTGAAATGGAGGTTAGAATGGGGGTTTTTGTGTTTAGTCAGGAAATGGCGCTCAGACTATTGCGTGTGCTATCGACGGACCTTTAGTAGTGCGGTGCTGCCAGGTCAGGGGAATATCCCGATAACCCCTGGGGAATCTGTGAATCAAGGGATCCACAAGTTATAAAGTGAGCGTAGTCCTGGGCACACGCGGTGAGGGTATTAGTAATATAATTTGTAGAATTGATGCGTTATTCAAATACAATGGTCAACATCAGTATTTGTCCAAATAGGTATTTTATTATTTCAACAACAACTGTGTTGAATATAGTGAACCAGCCGACACGTGTTTCGTCACTGGGAAAGGTCCCGTAACTCATCAGGGCTGGGAAGGATACAAAAAATAAAATAAATAATAAGTGGGGAAAAACAACGATGCAACAACGGGTACCTAGTTTGTGCTAGACACGTTATCCAAGTGGAAAGGGATCACCCGAAGTGACTGTTGGGAACATAAACAACTGTAGGTGACCAATATGGTGTTTGGTGACACTCGTGAAGGTGCCGCTGTTCATGGGTCAAGGTTCTGGGTGAAAATGCAGGAAACATTTCAAATTATTTCAAATTATAGTGACAGGTGTGACGGTGCCGCTTTCATGTACAATAGAAAACATGAGAAAAACGCGGGAAAACTGGTACATGGTGTGAGTGAACAGTGCTAGAGTTAGCATAGAATAGTACAAGAGGGCAAGAGGTGAAGAAAAGATGTGTGAGGACTAAGAAGGGCTAGAAAAAGAGAAAGGGAAGAAGAAGCGGGTGAACTAGAGAACCTGAGCTGTGGAACTACTAGAAGAGTACTGGAGAAAGAGGGGAGGGGACACAAGAAGAATGTGATAAGTACAGAGGTCAAGACACAGGAAGCGAGGGAAAGGAAGCAATGAGAGCGTGGGTAAACTAAAAACCATGATCATAAACTACTGAATGAAAACTGAAGATAGAAGGGGAGGAAACACAAATGTAGGGTGAAAAGTAAAGGTCGAGGCACAGGTAACAAGGGAAAGGAAACCGCTGAGTGTGCTTACCCGAGGACCGGATAAGAATACAGCAACCCTGTAGGGGTTAACTCGAGATCGGGAGTGACAAAATTATGGTGCAGAAGAGGCGCTGCGCTGGCATCGAGGATGCAGCGAGGAGGGAAACCGCTGATTGAAAAAGGGCAGGAATGAGGGTGAAGAGAAAGGAAAAAGCCAGAATGGCTAAGAACATAAGCGTGGTGGGGAGGTCTTACCGGGTGGAGGTCTCCCTCTGTTGACAAGCGTGATCGCACTGGGGCGGGTATGCCACGGCAATCGTGAAAGGCAGATAATGGGTAGCGAAATGAGGCTGTCCAGTGTCCGGCTCAGTAGATGCGGTACCAAGCCACGCAGGCGAGGTACAAGTCATGCTATAAAGGAGGACAGGGAGGGGAGGTTACAAGGAACGTGGATAAGTGGGCGGAAAAGTGGAGAGAGGAAAGGAAAAGGAAAGAAACTTACCCCGGGTACGGGAAGTTGAGTACTATCAAGGGTATCAAGGGTTGTAGAAGGCTGTGTAAAGCAGACGCCTGTCTGAGGAAAAACAGAGGCAAAGGACACTATAATACTGAGGGATGTCAAGGAAACGGGCGTGGAGGAGACAGGTACAGAACAACCACAACTAATACCTGGGGTCCGGATCGGAGAGCTGCGAGGACACACTGGAGCCGAGGAAACTGAGTAGAAAGGGAAAAGGGAAACGAAAGAGCTATATCCGGAATAGGTATAGAAGACTAGACCGAGAGCATAAGGATGATCCGGCCGAGCGGTCGCCATATTGGAAAACTCGGGAGTATGTCGAAAAGTAATGCGCATGCGCGGAGGACGTTACACTGTTAGTGAGGCACCCGCAGCCTCGGGAAACTCGCACAAGGGTAAGGACAAGAAGCGGAAAGAGTGGACAGAGATGCGTGTCAGTGAACAAGCATACAACTGAAGGAAAAACAATTACGAACGGATGTGACAATGATAAAGATGTTGAATACATCATAACAGCGCCACACTCAAACAATACCTGAGACTGAACAGAGTCCCCAGGGGACTCCTTTCGCAGATTTTCCCAACATTTGATGACTTAGACGACGATCTTTTAGGTAAATGGGAAGAAACTTTAAACTCTAACTCAAACACACTTATCAACATCTTGATAGAGAACGCGGAAAGAAAAGTAGCTAAATTACAAATCGAGATTACCAATCTCGAGAAAGAAATAGTGGACTTAAACTTGGAAGAAGCCACAAGTAAAAACTACGCCATCTTGAACGACATTCTTACAAAACACCAAAACGAAATAAAAGACAGAAAAACACGTCAACTTAAAAGAGACGAAGCTGACTACAGGGAAGGACGAGTTTACACCTTTGCCAGAAAATACGACAAACTTATCAGCATCCCCGGACAGGGCGACAGACAAACAAGAATAGAAACTGCCTCACTTTCATCCAGTTCCACATCACTCAACACTATTGCTACTAGTGACAGTGAGGGAGAAAACCAGGGCAGCAATTCCAACAAGACACCACCAACCACATCGTCTTTTTTAAAGGAGGTACAGGCCATAAGGAGAGAGAACAGAACGCAACAAAGACAAACCACCCTAGACAGAAGACCCACAGGGGCAAAAGGGCAGGACACAGAAGAATACAAAAAGAAACTAAGATCCGGGAACGAGAAGGACAAGTAGATCCAGAAAATTTGGATATACAAGTCGTTAATCTCTCCTCCCTAGACCTCAATAGTGGTATGATCTCTTTGCTGAGCAAGGGCCTGAGCTTCAACCCACACGAACAGGGAGACACCTGCAGACACAAGATCGACCTTTTTAAGTTTATCAGGGGCATCAAAATCAAGAAACACTTTAGTGGCATTCCCCCACTTTAAGAAGAGGTAGCAAGATTTGCACCGAGAACACGTCAGGAGCACAAAGCATAAGCGACATCCAGGTTACTCACCTACTGCTCTCACTCACTGACCTAGACGATATACCTACCAACATGGAGAATCTCCTCCAGGAGTTAGATATAGAGGAAGATCTTAGCCTACACAGTGGTTTTAAACCCAAATCCAAGTGGACACCAATGCTCCCAGGGGGCAATGCTGTTGACACATTCTACAACCTAGTATTAAATGATATGGACAGACACGAAATAAAAATATCGAAGATCAGACATAGAACTAAAGACAATCTCTGCAGAGAAGAAAGAGTAGCCCTGAAACAACTCACCTCCAACAGAGACATCATAATCAAAGAGGCGGACAAAGGGGGTAATGTAGTCATCATGAACAGATCAGAATATCATGCGGAAATTCTGTCCCAACTAGGTGACAACTCCTGCTATGAGCAGCTCCCTTACAACCCAATAGCCCCTCTTGTCACCATTATCAATAAACACCTATCCGAATGGCACACGCAAGGTCTTATTGATGACCAAGAACTATTATATCTTAAAGTTCACAGACCGACGTTCCCCTGTCTGTACACCGTTCCCAAAATACACAAGACTGCTCCTTTTCCTCCAGGGAGACCTATTGTGTCGGGCATTGGTGGTCCCACAGAAAGAATAGCACAATACGTTGACCTCTTTCTTGGTACTCTGGTTACAAATCTGCCATCATACATCCAGGACACCAAACACATTCTTAGCATCTTATCAGATGTCCAATGGCATCCGGATATGATCCTGGCAACCCTAGATGTAGTCTCTCTTTATACCACTATTGAACCTACCCTAGGGCTCAAGGCTGTCACCAGCATACTCAACAACAGACCAGCCAACTTATGGCAACATACCCAGATGTTAGTTACTATGATGGACATCATATTAAACAACAACTTCTTCATCTATGACGGTATGTGGTATAAACAGAACAAAGGAGTGGCCATGGGCTCGAAATTTTCTCCCTCTTTTGCCAACCTGTACATGGGCGTCCTAGAGTCTAAATGGATTTGGGGCACGGAAGGGGCACAATGGATAGACTCCATAATATACTGGGGTCGCTACATAGATGATTGCTTACTCCTTTGGTCAGGGTCCCAACTTGAACTTGATAAATTCTGTGCACACCTCAATCGCAACGACATGAACATGAAATTCACAGGTAACTCCAGTGCCACCAACATTACATTTCTAGATGTGGAAATCTACATCAAGTCCAACACCATTGAGAGCCGTCTATATAGAAAAGAAACATCATGCAATGCTATCCTGCATGCAGACAGCTCACATCCCCTCACCAAACACAGGCGATTCCCTACGGGGAATTCATGAGAGCCAGGAGAAACTGTAGTGAGGAACTGGAATTTCAAAAGTGCCTAACCAACATGAAACAAAGATTCATAAACAGAGGTTATAGTGCCCGCACCATCAGCTCAGCAGAAAAAAGAATCGGGAACATAAAAAGAGAAGACACTTTACACACCAGACGAACAATCACTGAGCAAGACCAACCTGTCCGACTTATCACTGACTATAGCGACATGGGGTTAGCAATGAAGAAAAGCCTTAACAAACATTGGAACGTACTACTTGCAGACAACACACTTAAAGAGATTGTACCTCCTAAACCACAAATCACATACAGGAGAGGCAGAACCCTGAAAACTAGACTCAGCCCCAGCATCCCTGGTCCTAGCACCAGGCCTACTTGGCTTACGACTCATAATCTTGGCTTCTTCAAGTGCGGACACTGCGGGGTCTGCAAACTAGCCCAACATGGAATAAAAAACTTCACGGCCATGAACAGACAAGAATACCAGATCAGACATAACATCAACTGCAACACGAAATTTGTGATCTATATTCTGGAATGCACCTGCAAACTTTGGTACATCGGAAGTACCATCAGATCACTAAAAGAGCGAATAGGAGAACACGTCAGAGCTTTAAACAATCTTGACACTAGATATCCCATGGCGATCCATGCTGCCACTTGTCCTAACCAGGGCCCCAAGAAACGGTTTTCCTTCTTCGGATTTGACATGGCATCCACCAATATGAGAGGTGGCAACAGAGAACTCAGACTCAGACGCCTAGAAGCCACTTGGATTATGCGTCTCCGAACAGTACAACACGGTTTGAACACTGATCACGAACTGCATTACTTCCTGGGTGAATGAACATTATGACAATTTGCTTGTTTAGAACTACGTTTTGTATCATTTACTTGGGTATAATACCTGTCCTCTACCTTTATAATCAGTTGATACTTGTATGTCTATTCTCCATACCATATTCATGTGTTATCATCTTCTTTGTTACATAACCTCCATGAATAGGAGCCATGTATTTTTAACAATTGTTGCCGTTACATCCTTTACTGTGCTTTTGGTCATTGTTACATAATTATCCTCATAATGTGTACTTTATCAATGTCTGCATTCATATCCCCCCTTTTCCCTCCCTTTATTCAGCAATATTTGCATGTCCTTTCTCTACTCCTTTTCATGTGCCAATATCTCCCTATTGACTTACCCTCCCATGATTTAGGTTCATGTAAATTTTGACTTTTGTTACCGCATTTTCTCATTGCATTGCCTATATGACTCAGTATACCTAACACTTTGTTACAGGGATTTCCCCTTTGCATTCTTTCACATGTATCTGTCACAACATTAATTTATGATGTATTCAACATCTTTATCATTGTCACATCCGTTCGTAATTGTTTTTCCTTCAGTTGTATGCTTGTTCACTGACACGCATCTCTGTCCACTCTTTCCGCTTCTTGTCATTACCCTTGTGCGAGTTTCCCGAGACTGCGGGTGCCTCACTAACAGTGTAACGTCCTCCGCGCATGCGCATTACTTTTCGACATACTCCCGAGTTTTCCAATATGGCGACCGCTCGGCCGGATCATCCTTATGCTCTCGGTCTAGTCTTCTATACCTATTCCGGATATAGCTCTTTCGTTTCCCTTTTCCCTTTCTACTCGGTTTCCTTGGCTCCAGTGTGTCCTCGCAGCTCTCCGATCCGGACCCCAGGTATTAGTTGTGGTTGTCCTGTACCTGTCTCCTCCACCCCCGTTTCCTTGACATCCCTCAGTATTATAGTGTCCTTTGCCTCTGTTTTTCCTCAGACAGGCGTCTGCTTTACACAGCCTTCTACAACCCTTGATACCCTTGATAGTACTCAACTTCCCGCACCTGGGGTAAGTTTCTTTCCTTTTCCTTTCCTCTCTCCACTTTTCCACCCACTTATCCACGTTCCTTGTAACCTCCCCTCCCTGTCCTCCTTTATAGCCTAACTTGTACCTCGCCTGCGTGGCTTGGTACCGCATCTACTGAGCCGGACACTGGACAGCCTCATTTCGCTACCCATTATCTGCCTTTCACGATTGCCGTGGCATACCCGCCCCAGTGCGATCACGCTTGTCAACAGAGGGAGACCTCCACCCAGTAAGACCTCCCCACCACGCTTATGTTCTTAGCCATTCTGGCTTTTTCCTTTCTCTTCACCCTCATTCCTGCCCTTTTTCCCTCAGCGGTTTCCCTCCTCGCTGCATCCTCGATGCCAGCGCAGCGCCTCTTCTGCACCATAATTTTGTCACTCCCGATCTCGAGTTAACCCCTACAGGGTTGCTGTATTCTTATCCGGTCCTCGGGTAAGCACACTCAGCGGTTTCCTTTCCCTTGTTACCTGTGCCTCGACCTTTACTTTTCACCCTACATTTGTGTTTCCTCCCCTTCTATCTTCAGTTTTCATTCAGTAGTTTATGATCATGGTTTTTTAGTTTACCCACGCTCTCATTGCTTCCTTTCCCTCGCTTCCTGTGTCTTGACCTCTGTACTTATCACATTCTTCTTGTGTCCCCTCCCCTCTTTCTCCAGTACTCTTCTAGTAGTTCCACAGCTCAGGTTCTCTAGTTCACCCGCTTCTTCTTCCCTTTCTCTTTTTTCTAGCCCTTCTTAGTCCTCACACATCTTTTCTTCACCTCTTGCCCTCTTGTACTATTCTATGCTAACTCTAGCACTGTTCACTCACACCATGTACCAGTTTTCCCGCGTTTTTCTCATGTTTTCTATTGTACATGAAAGCGGCACCGTCACACCTGTCACTATAATTTGAAATAATTTGAAATGTTTCCTGCATTTTCACCCAGAACCTTGACCCATGAACAGCGGCACCTTCACGAGTGTCACCAAACACCATATTGGTCACCTACAGTTGTTTATGTTCCCAACAGTCACTTCGGGTGATCCCTTTCCACTTGGATAACGTGTCTAGCACAAACTAGGTACGCGTTGTTGCATCGTTGTTTTTCCCCACTTATTATTTATTTTATTTTTTGTATCCTTCCCAGCCCTGATGAGTCACGGGACCTTTCCCAGTGACGAAACACGTGTCGGCTGGTTCACTATATTCAACACAGTTGTTGTTGAAATAATAAAATACCTATTTGGACAAATACTGATGTTGACCATTGTATTTGAATAACGCATCAATTCTACAAATTATATTACTAATACCCTCACCGCGTGTGCCCAGGACTACGCTCACTTTATAACTTGTGGATCCCTTGATTCACAGATTCCCCAGGGGTTATCGGGTTATTCCCCTGACCTGGCAGCACCGCACTACTAAAGGTCCGTCGATAGCACACGCAATAGTCTGAGCGACATTTCCTGACTAAAAACAAAAACCCCCATTCTAACCAGCTTTCTAAGTATGTGTGACACACGTTATATACACACTCCTGGGGCCCAAACATTGTTCCCACCCACAGCATGGGTGTGTGCCAGATACCCCAGGCACATGTGGTGGATCAGCTCAGCAATTGGGCCACATATCAAAGTAACACGCAGAACACATGTCAGAACACAGGCATTGTGTAAGCAATGTACCCACCCATGATGCCCACCACAGAGTCAGGGAAACAGATGCTGTCCCCCACCTTGAGTCAAGCAAACTGCAAGGACACAGTACCCAAGTGACACAATACCCTGACTGTAAGGGCCACACCTGGGTATCAGATGAGGAGTGGGCAGTGCACAATAGAGGGACATGGGTCCTGGACCACAAGACTGATGTACTGTGGAAGTTTAACCAGGCCAGAGGAGGGCACATAGCATGGCAGACATAGTTCACAATGCAGACATGGACTCACCCCCTCCTTGCTGCTCTCTGGCCTTCAGCTGCCCATCCAGATCAGGGAAGACCACCGCCAGGATCCTCAGCATGTGGGGGGTCAGGGTCCGGTGTCCGCCCCTCCTGCGAGGAGGCGACAGCTTCAGCTGGACCCGTGCGATCCTCCGGGTCCAGCCCCGAAGGTCCTGCCACCTCTTCTGGCAGTTGCGGATCCGGCGCTTGTAGACCCCATGGATCTCACTGCCCGGACGATGGTCAGCCATATCTTCTGCTTCTGGTGGGCATCAACCTGTGAGGATGACAAAGTGAGAATGCCATTACTACACGTGCAACATAACCGTGCATTACACAGTTGGATATACATGTCTCAATCACAGGGGCACATGATGTACACAGGCAGTGCAACGATGGCCATGGACAGTATGCCAGCAGTTACTACATGGTATCATTGCCTGGCCAGTAAAACCTTGTTTAAATGCACTGTCACTGCACTATTCCTGTCCAGTGCATGTAACTACACACTATGGGGGTGACAACTACTCAGTGAGCCTGCTAGCCAGTGGCATGCAGACTGTTAGCCTTGCTAGTCAGACAACATGCACATTTAGAAAGGCAGTGGACAGAACACTCACCTGCTCCCCTGGTTTCCCATACAGCTTGCTGTACTGTGGAAGGAGGCTGTCCAGCAGGGCCTGGTTCTCCTCAGTGCTGAAGGCTGGGGCTCTCTCCACAGTACGTGCCATTGCAGGGTCCAGAGGGGGCAGAGACAGCAGCAGTGTAGTGGCAGATGTCGTCCTGGAGCATGTAGTGCAGGCAAGTGAGCTCTCAGGGGAACAGCCAGCATTATATGTGTGCTGCAGAGGCAGATACTGTCCCATGTGTCCAAAGTGATAGGTCCAAGTCGTTTGCGTCTTCTGAATCTGGCCAATCCATGGAATTGCACCACTTACACACGCCCCCAGCATCCTTCAAATGTTCAACTTCATGACACCCATGAAATTGCAACATTGTTGTGGGTGACCAACTGAATTTACAGCATCAGACTTGTTCAAATTTTGAAAACGCGTCCGTTGCCAGGCCAGGCCATAGCCAATGGGTGCGCACCGATCGGACCATTGCTGTTCAACGCATACCTAGGATACAACGCGTACCCGCACACATTGAATGCAATGGGCCGGCCGGGCACACCGATCGGACCATTGCTGTTCATCGAGTACCTAGGATACAACGCGTACCCGCACACATTGAATGCAATGGGCCGGCCGGGCACACCGATCGGACCATTGCTGTTCATCGCGTACATAGGATACAACGCGTACCCGCACACATTGAATGCAATGGGCCGGCCGGGCACACCGATCGGACCATTGCTGTTCATCGCGTACATAGGATACAACGCGTACCCGCACACATTGAATGCAATGGGCCGGCCGGGCACACCGATCGGACCATTGCTGTTCATCGCGTACTTAGGATACAACGCGTACCCGCACACATTGAATGCAATGGCCAATGTGTGCGCACTGATCGGTCCATTGCTGTCCAACGCGTATTGCGAATACAACGCATACCAGCGCACATTGAATGCAATGGCCAATGTGGCGCACTGATCGGTCCATTGCTGTCCAATGCGTATTGCGAATACAACGCATACCAGCGCACATTGAATGCAATGGCCAATGTGTGCGCACTGATCGGTCCATTGCTGTCCAACGCGTATTGCGAATACAACGCATACCAGCGCACATTGAATGCAATGGCCAATGTGTGCGCACTGATCGGTCCATTGCTGTCCAACGCATATTGCGAATACAACGCATACCAGCGCACATTGAATGCAATGGCCAATGTGTGCGCACTGATCGGTCCATTGCTGTCCAACACGTATTGCGAATACAACGCATACCAGCGCACATTGAATGCAATGGCCAATGTGTGCACACTGATCGGTCCATTGCTGTCCGACGCATCCCTGTACAAGTCACTGACATATGTCACCATGCCTGTCACAGGTGAACATATGCCAGCCACATATACTTCCCAGGGAGTGAGGGGCACACCTACAACACCACAGCCTGTCCAAACTGTATCCTACGGCATGTAAGGCTGCATTACCTATTCCGTGTATGGGGGTGAACATGTTGTTCTGTGGGTGTCACTTGGGGGCAGCCCCCCCCAGGCTGTGCACGTGTTCATGGGGACAGAATCCTTGGTGTTTCGTGTACATGACCACTGTGATGTGCAACTGTTCATATCTGAGCATGTGGCATGGTCACATTTCACGGTGGTGTATGTGTATGTCATGTCACATACCCCCTGAGTCCCATGTGGGACGGTATGTTTAACCCAGGGTGACCCATTGGCACAATGGTGATGGTCCTCCACAGTCTGTGTGCATGTTGTGTTACCAATGTCTCTGATTTCATGTGCACAATGGGAGGCAGTCTCCACATCCACGTTGTTTGTGCATGGACTTTGATGTTGTGCGTGTGTGTGTGTCACAGACGTCCATGTCTGTCCTGCCGAGGCAACAGGGACCACTACCTGTGGGGGTCATGGTTGTTTTGCTGTGGTGTATACATGATACACCATGTCATGCCAGTGTCCATGTGGCAATACAGGGTCCCTGGGAATCTACCTGTCGTTGAGCTGTGATGCCTGGGGCACATCAGTCCTCACATGTCACTGTGGGGTGTGTTTGTAATTTGGCAGCAGGAGATGGGAACTGGGACACGGCCTCATGATATCCAATGGCACGACCTGGGACTTATTGATGCCACTTGTTGAACTGTGATGTTAGATGTTGGCCATGTATGTGCCGTACATATCCTTATGGAACTGCACACATCATGTACTTGTGCCTCATAATGATGTATCATGTGATGTTGAGTGTGTTCAATGCCACATATGTGGGGTGACTGACAATCTTGCTTTCTTCACCTATGCACTGCAGGGCACCAGCTGTCCATAGACCATTCCCTGACCTGGCAACGATGGTGGAACGTGACAGCATCCGACGGTACCGCTTCACCAGGCAGCTGATTGAGGATTTGGCAGTGCGCTTGGCACCACATTTGCAACCTGGCCGTCCGTACCCTACAGCGCTGACCCCCAAGGTGAAGGTGATGGCAGCCCTACACTTCTTTGCCACCGGTACCTTTCAACACACTCTGGCGACTGCTGGTGGGATGTCACACACCATGTTCAGCCGTGTGCTCCGGGATGTTTTGGAGGCTATGTTGATATACCTGAACCAGTACATCTATTTCCCTAGACTCCAACGACTCACCGGCGTGAAGAGTGACTTCTATGCCCTGGGGAGGATGCCGCATGTCATTGGCTCCATTGATGGGACACATGTGGCTTTGGTACCACCACAGGCCCAAGAGCAGGCCTACCGTAACCGCAAACACTACCACTCGGTCAATGCACTGGTGGTCTGTCTTGCAGATATGAGCATCTCACACGTGTGTGCCCGTTTCCCTGGTTCTGCACACGATGCCTACGTGATGATGAGTAGTCGCATCCCGAGGATGATGGCACAGATGCCGAACCAGCGTGCCTGGCTTGTTGGTGTGTACTGACTTTGTACCATTGTGTGTGTTCTGCTATGTAGTGTTCCACCCTCTTTTCCAACTCTGCTAATGTGCAATTGTCTGTATGTAGGTGACTCCGGATAGGCCAACATGCTGTGGTTGCTGTCGCCCCTCAGGAACCCTGTGACACCAGCCCAGATGCGCTACAATGAGGCACATGGTCGGACCAGGAGAGTGATTGAGCGGACATTTGGTCTCCTGAAGAGCCGCTTCCGCTGCCTCGACAAGACAGGAGGGTCCCTCCCATATGCCCCAGCAAAGGTGTGCAAGATTATCATCGTCTGCTGCATGCTCCACAACCTGGCAGTGCGGAAGGAGTTGCCTCTCATCCTGGATGACGATGACCAACGTCCGCCACCTGTGGAGGATCCTGGCCTGGACCACGATGCCAGTGATGATGATGATGATGATGGTGATGTCCGCACACAGCTCATCACCAACTTCTTCAGCTGAATGTGAGTATCCAGAGATGTCATGTCAATGATGTGAGTTTGCATGATATGTGTTGGTGGTGCTCTGGTGCTGTTTGAGTGTGTCCATGGGCTACATGACTGTATGCGTGTAGCGATGTGTCCTTGCAGGTAGTCTGTACTCCCCAACAGTGTTGACATGCTAACTTGGTTCTGGGTGGGTATCTTGTAACATGTATTGTGCATGAGTATTGCAGTTCTGTCCTGTTCTTCAGTGCTTTTGATTGTGTGTCATTTCTGTCCTTCACAGGGTACTTTCAGAGTCGTTTGGTCAACTGTGATCCCCAACACCGTAATTCGACTTCCCGGGTGGTAGCTGTTGTGTCCCTACAGGTGATGTGCACCACACCCATGGACTTCCTTCCTTCTACACTTGTTGACTGTGTGCCCGCTGCCAGGTGGGATTACCTTGCATCTGTGGTGGTTACAACATGTTGCAAATGTGTAATAAACCTGTGCTTCACTTTGGGATGTGCGTTGTCTGTGATCACACATCTGACTGACATTTGCTTACTGCACCAGTGGGCTAGTTAACACAGACTGTGAATAGGTGTTGGGTCTGTGCAATGCAACGTATTTCCTGGCAACATCAGTGTAGGCGATGAGTCAGATGGCCATGGTGTGTATGTGTTGTGTAGTCCTGGTGGTGTGCCTCCCTCATATGTGTGACGTCGCCATGACTCACATGCCGGTGTTGTACTTGCTGTAGCAGTTAGCATGCACAGTGTCATTACCCCGATCATCATCGCCACTTCTGAGACAACATAGGAATCACAACAGAGGCAAGTATGGTGTATTAGTGAGTTTATTGACATACATGTGTGAGTATAGTGCACAGGATGGTGGGTGCTGTACATTGTGATTGTGATCCAAAGTTCCTAGATGATTTGGAAGTCCTGGTAGCAGAAATGTCCAGAGTAAAGTCCACAGTAATCAGAGACATTGGTCCAACTTGAGCTCCCCATGTCATGTGGGAGAGTTGTGTTGCAGTCAACAGGGTGAACAGTTTGCGCACAAAGGTGATTATCCAGAACAGGTTTTGGCTTCCTGGGGTTGCACATGGCCATCGGCCTCTCACTTGCCCCTCCTCGGACGGCCCCTCTTCTTTGGGGGGACCCTCAAGTGCAGGCTGCTGCGGTGCAGGGGACTCTTCGCCAGAGTCATCCGCCCTCCCTGTGGCAGTTGCAGTTGTTTCAGCACCAGATGTTGTGGGCACACAGGGAGGTGTTGACTGGTTGCTGCTCATCTGGCGGAGGCATTGTAATATGTCCCTATGCACCGCCGTCATCTCTTGTAGTGTGTCCCACTTGGACTCCACGCGGGACATGTGTGAGTCCAAGCGGGCATGATGGGCAGCCTGCTGCTGTTTAATGTCCCTGAGGAGCCCCACTACCTGGCTGAACTCTCCGGTGCTGGACTGGTACGCATCGGCTATGCGTGCCAGTTGTGGGTCATCATGCAGTCCAGACCCCTCTGCGAGCAGCGACCTATGTCTCCCACCCCTCCCACCACCCCTGGCGACACGTGCAGTACCTGAGGTGGCACGCACAGGTGACCCTGGGCCACCTTGTGGGTTGTTGGAGGTGGTGGTGTCCATGGCCCCACGTTGGTCCAGGGTCCCTGTGCTGGTGGTGCTCCTTGGTCTGTCCATGTTGGCAGGGGTGGTATGTGTGTTGACAGTCGTTGGAGGGGTGGGTGCAGGGGGTGCAGCTGGTGGTCCTGCTGGTGCTGCATGATGACTTGCTCCGGAGGTGCCAGGTAGGTCTTCTTCATCCGAGGAGGGCAGAGGCTGTTCCACACCAGTGAGCTCCGTATCCTCTTGAGCCTGGGACGAGGACTCCTCAGCGTCTGCTGCTGTGTCCCCATCATCACCTGTTTTTGGGAGACACACACAATGTATGTTATGTTTCTGCAGGCATCAATGGTTGACACACCTGACAGTTGTGACTGTGCCTCTGGATGCGGGCCTGTACATTGCATTGTCCTAAGTTGTCACAGTCAGGGGTTGATATTGGTGTAGCACATTGTCCTGCATTATTTGGGCATTTCTATGTGAATGTTGGGGTGCGTACATGGTCTGCATTGGTTGTATTTGGTTGACATCCGGTCCTCCTTCCCACCCAGCCAGATATTCCACCATGGAACGTGCTTCCATTGCAGGGAGTGCAAGTTGTCTTTCAGGATGTCAGTCAGTGGTGTCCTGCTGTTGGTTGGTGCACAGTTGCCAGCAGGGCCTTGTGCTCCCCACAGCAGTACCCAGTGTCAGCCATCTTGTAAGTCCTTTTCCACTCCCTGTAATGTGAGCATGGTTGAGAGTGGTGTTGATGGGCCAATTGTGAGGGTGAGCAATATCTGTGCCTACAACTCCCATCATGCTATTGCCTCCACCCCCCTTCCCAGCATGCCCATCCTTCCTTCCTTTTGACTCTGCTTCCCTGTGGGGTGGGCTGCCTGTGCTGACAGGATGGCTGGGAGTGTTGTCCTGGCAGTTGTTTGGCTAAAAGTCCCAGGAGTGTCCCTGTGCTTCACACAGCATAACCCAGGGTGGTGGTTCTTTGTGGGATCTTGAGTTAGGATGTGAGGCATTGCATTCTCCCAGGTGGGTTATGTGGAGTTTGTGTTGAGGGGTGTGTGAGGGGGGTGCTTGTGACTATGGTCAGTGCTGTGAGTCCTCCTTCCCACCCAGCCAGATATCCCACCATGGAACGTGCTTTCATGGCAGGGAGTGCAAGTTCTCTTTCAGGATGTCAGTCAGTGGTGTCCTGCTGTTGGTTGTTGCACAGTTGCCAGCAGGGCCTTGTGCTCCCCACAGCAGTACCCAGTGTCAGCCATCTTGTGAGTCCTTTTCCACTCCCTGTGATGTGTGCATGGTTCATGGTGGTGTTGATGGGACAGTTGTGGGGGTGACCAATATCTGTGCCTACAACTCCCATCATGCTATTGGCTACACTGACTTGCCCAGCATACACATATTTCCTTTCTTTCAGTGGGCTTCACTGTGTGGTGGTGTTGTAGTGGTGGCTACTTGTCTGGATGTGTTTGTCAGTTATATTTGTGCCACTGCCTAGCTGTAGTTGTAGTTGTGTTTGTACATGTGATGACACAGTTAAATGTCACTTTGAGATGGCATGTGTTGTGTTTCTCTGAGTGACATACACATTTTGGGATGATTCTGTTCTGGTTGCTGTGTATTTGCTAAGAGTGCATGGTTTGACTCTCCCCTTGACAGTGATGTGTGTGTGTGTAGTCGCAGAATATTGTGTACATTTGTTGTGTACTCACCAGGCTCTGGGATGTTTTCTAGTCCATAGACGCTCACTGGTGGTAGGATGGCCCGCACCTTCTCCTCCCAGGGCCTGAGGTATACTGGCTTGGCAGTAGGGCCTCTGCCGGTGTGTTGGCTCAAGATGTAGTCCTTCTTCAACAGCTCCTTGACCCTCCTGCGCACGTCATACCACCTGTTCTGGATGTCTGTCTTTGTGCGCAAACATGGTGATTGTGCGTTCACCCTGTCGACGATCCTCTCCCACATCTTTGTTTTCTGTGACATGGGTGTCTGTTGGACCAGTGTACCAAAGAGCTGTGGCTCTACCCTGAGGATCTCATCTACCAGGACTTCCAATTCACTATCTAGGAACTTGTGATTCTTCTTTGGGGGCATGGTGATGGGTGGTGATGGTGAGTGATGTGTGTGTTGGTGTGCAGGTGTAGGTGTGTGAGTGTGTTTTGCTAGGTGTATGTGAGGTTTCTATTTGTTGTGGTGCTGATGGTGTGTGGCTTGTGTGATGGATGAGCTGTGGGTGTGTGGTTGCTGTCTGTTGAGTGCTGGCAGGTAATTTGAATTTGCAAAGGATCATGGTAGGGATTTGTGTCCTTTATATGGGTGGAGTTGTGGGTGTGTCTTTGTTCCCTGCCCCTCCCCCCCCAGTATTTATTGGCTTTGTAATTGCTTGTTTGGCCTTTTTTTGTGTATTTTCCCTGTGTACTTTTCGTGCATGTAGGAGACGTTCTTGTGACCGAGTCGGACCCTGCAGTTGTCTTGTACGGGCTTATCCGTTTCGTTCACGCTGTGTTTGTGCTGTTTTCTATGCTGCGGACGCGTCGGTCGCGGTATTTTGGGTTGCTTCGCCTCGCAGTTTTGTATGCGTGTCGGTCGTACGGCTTGTCCTCCGTGCGACTCGGTCGTGTTTTCCACGCCTTGCATCGTACTTGGCGGGTGGGAGTCCGCGGGTACGTCTCGTTCGGTATTGTTCCGGGTGCGAGTCGGTCGGTTCGAATCGCGTGTTTTTCCGGCCGGATTGCAGTTTTCCGCGTGGCTCGGTCGTTCGGCTTGTGTTCCGTACGAGTCGGTCGGGTTTTGCTCGCTTCTCATCGTACTTGGCGGGTCGGGCTGCACCGGTACGTGTCGGTCGGAATGTATTCCGGCTCCTACTCGGTCGGTACGTTTTCCGACCGGGATCGGAATCGACCCCTAACTGTCAGGGTGTTATAAGATGAGTTCTAGAAAGTGTACTCTTAATAGACAAATTTGTGCACTAGGTATTATTTACCTATTATTAAAATATATCCGTTTAAACTTTAAAGCACTTAATTTATCTTAAAACATCAAATCATTTTGCAGCAATCTAACTTACACTGTGTATAATAATTTTTTTAAGTAATGACTTGCATAGTCACAATGTTTTCTGCTCCAGGCTGGGACCTTGTAGCACTATAAATACACAAGTCACTATTACTCACATCTGCAGTGGTCACATTACCCAAATGAAATTTCATAACGTAAACAATGTATTTCTATCTGATTAGCTTAATCTGCATTTATTTTTCGTTTAAGGTTTCTTCATTATTTTACATGCAAATACCTGAAAGTGAAAAACAAAACACTTGAAGAATATTTTGTTCTTTTTTGCCACCACCTGGCTAAAAGGAACAAAATCTTTGTAAGTGTCTTGTTTTTCCACTTTCAGTTAGCTGCATATAAAATAATACAGAAATCTTAAACGAAAAATAATTGCAAGTTGAGCTAATCGGATGGAAATACATTCTTTAACATTATGAGAATGTATGTGTTTTTTAACCATTTCAAGGACTGCATGTAAATGAAGACAGCCTGGAAATGTGCCTAGTTGCGCTTCCAAGCCATCTGCATTTACAAGTACTTGTTGAGCCATCTGGACCCCCTGGGAATGCAGACACGGCCCCCCAGAATGCTGCTTATGTATGAGTAGGAAATAGCAAATTAGACTACTCCAGAGTGCATCATTTTCTCAGAGGAGCTTAGGTTGGCGTGGGAATAGCACATCTGACCCCTGCAGAGTCCATCACTTTCCCTACAGTAGCTCATGTTGGAGTGGGAATCGTAAATCGGACTCCTCCATAGTCCAGCAGTTTCCCCAAAGTATCTTAGGTTTGATTGAGAATGATGAATTACACTCTTCCATGATCTAACATTTTCCCCAATTTAGCTTAGGTTGGAGTCGGAATACTATTTTATGAGAGTTTTTATTGTTATTATAATCAAAGTTAAAGTAATATATATTTTATTACATAAATGTTTGCTTCGATAATATATCTACTTTTTTTTTTTTAAAGAAAGGCAATTATTATTTTCTTAACAGTTCCATTTTTATTTCCATTTATATTTAATGGAGTTTTAAAATAAAAGTGTTTATTTTTACAAATTGATATATTTTAATACTTTGTATAACTTTTAATCATTGTAATAAATGCATGTAACTATATTTTGCATTATAATATTTTATACTATGTTCATTTTTTGTGGATTCATATTTTTAGTTGTGGATATTGGATTGTTGATCAAGAATTTCTTCTACTGAATCATAAGCAATTATTTTCTATTTGCATTGAAATGTTGGGTTGGATATATGTTTTTAATGTATGAAAGTATTTATAATTTTATATTATGTAGTGCATTTTGTTATATTTTTATTTATTGTATATTTTAGAAAAATGTAATATTTCTTGTGTATTTTTAATGTTTCCTGCTAGTTTTATTTTCTGAAATTATTTGCATTTTACTTTCATAATAATTTTGTTGTTTTCAGTTTTGATTCTTATGAATTATTACCTTATTACTTTATTCCATGTCATTCTGTTTTTGTTCTCATTTTTGTTGTTTAATGTTCTTGGTTCTTTAAAAATGAATACAAATAAATTTTATAATTCATAAAAATTATTAATTGGATATTGTGTTTTGATGGTAGGGTCTGATTGCTGGTGTAGTAGTTAAATTTTTATGTTGGGTGTTTTTATAGTAATGTATGTGCAAGTGATTCAATATAGTGTAACCATTGTATGTTAGTGTCACACGGCGAGTCCGACCCAGGGGGGTATGAAACGGACAATGGACTGGTGGAGTTCTCACCCACCGTTTCCCCTCCTCTCTCCCAGCAGCAAGACGAATGGAGTTGTCCTGACATACGTAAATACGAGGGAGACGAGGAATTTGGACGTGGCTCCTTTAACTGGGAGGACATTGCTGAAGGCCCCGCCCCCAGGGATGACGTCGACGGAACCTGGCCCACAAGAACCCGAGGATGACGGAAGCCGGTGTGTGGCAGCACCGGAGGAGACACGGAAGAGGAACCAGAGGGAGACGAGTACGAGACCACGCGAACGGAAACGAGCAGAGGAGCGGTGACGGAGAGGTCGAGAGACGCCAGCAAGCCAGGAGGCCAACGCCCCCGTGGTTCGCCCAGCCACGCTCCAGGAGGAGCGTGGCTCTCGCAGGTACGCGAGCGTTTTGCGGGCTGGGTGGGAAGAAGGGTGAGACCCGATTTTAAAACGTAGGGAGTCCCCTCTCCCCGGTATACTCTTCCTGAGCACTTCACCCTCACTAAGAGTTGGCGTGGTATTTTCACCGTGTGCTCCTTCACACCCCCCTCCCTTTCACTATAAGCTGTTTCACCACACTGATACGAGGTATCCTGTTTTTTGTTTTCTTCCTATACCTCATCACCCCGAATCCTGACCCTCCCGAATCGACGGCTGCACGGGCTCATTCTGGACTGGATGAGGAGAGGCTGGACCCCGTCGAGGGGCCGGGATTCCAAAGATAAACCTCCCATATCTCCTTTACCCTATAAGAAATTGGTTACCCAAAGGAGACGTGTCTTGAATCTAATAAAACCTTCTCTACCTCTACCTAGTCTCCTGCCCCATTCTACCAACCTGCTACAAGTGGTGGAGAATGCGGGCATAGACCCTCCCATCGGAACCTCCGCGATGGACGCCCTTATCCAACACCTAGTGAAGGGACAGAAGAAATTGGAATGGGCCGTGGAAAGGCAGATGACGTCGGCCCAGGCTGACAGGGACGTCTTCAAACACACCATAACCGCACAAATCGAGGGGTTGCAAAAGATGGTGATAGAGCAACCCACCTCTGCCCCACGTGAACCCCGGACTGTAACCCCCGGTCCCTCTGGGATCTCGTTACAAAAATATGTGTCGGGGGAGGATCCCAACGCCTTCTTACTCAACTTTGAACGTGCGGCACGAGCCTGTGGATGGCCCATTGAGAAATGGCCGTTCTTCCTGGCACCACTCCTAACTGGGGAAGCTCAAGCCGCCTATCAGGTGGCAAATGCCACCGGAAACACCCCATACGCCGACATCAAAACCATAATTTTGGATCACTTGGGGCTTGACGCGGAAGCATATCGGGTGCGCTTCCGGAAGGAAAGGGGCACCCCAGGAGAAAACCCCAAGACACTGTTTTTTAGGTTGAAGATGGCTGCTGATAAATGGCTCACCCCGTCCATAAGCACAAAAGAAGAGATTATGGATAAAATATATCTCGAACAGTACTTGGACGCTCTCCCTTTTAGCACACAAAGGTGGCTACGCCAGCACACTCACCTAACCACAGAACAAGCCATTGATATGGCCACTACCTATTCAAGAGCACAGCCCAAATCCTCTGGGTGGGAACCCGAAAAACCAATCCGACATCTGGCTGTGAAGTATGAGAAAAGAGCCAGAGCGATCCCCGAGTCTGTAAAACCACGTTCTGTCAAGCCCGAGATACCATCGTTCAAGGGATCCCAATGTTTTGAGTGTGGGGACTGGGGGCACATCGCCCGTATGTGTCCCCGACGAAGGCCGACAGAAGAACCCATGGAGGTGGGGTATATCCCTAAGTCTATTCTCTATACCGCTGAGATGGGGAGCGCATTTCACGTAAGTGTAAGGGTGAACGGGAAGACGATAAAGGCCCTTTTAGACTCGGGTTGTAGGCAGTCCGTGATGCAGGGGGTTTATGTACAGCCCAATCAGGTTATTCCATATACCTCAGTACACATCAGGTGTGTCCACGGGGATGTTAAGCCGTACCCGGTAGCTGTAGTATCCCTTTCACCACCTAACGGTAGGACCTATGTCATCCGGGTGGGGGTGTTGGAGAACTTACCAGAGGAGCTCATCATAGGCACAGACAACCCTGAGTTTTTAGAACTTTTTCTACAGACAGTACAGAAGCAGGCTAAACAGGGGGGGCAGGTAAGGTAGCGGATACCCCTGTTCCGGCATTGATAATGCCAGAGCCCTGGACGTTAGATAAAAGTTTCAGATTCGCCCAAGCCAATGACGCCACCTTGTTTAATGCATGGGAACAGGCACACAGAACCCAGGACTGTGCCTCAGCTCCTTTTCCCCGGTTCCTCATTAAAAAGGTCTGTTGTATCGTCAGGGTTCCGGAGGTGACCCCCATCAACTATTGGTCCCCCTTTCTTTTAGGGAGCAGATCATGTTCTTCTCTCACTCTCATTTGACTGCAGGACACATAGAGAGTGAGAAGACAACCCAAAACGTTTTAAGACACTTCTTTTGGCCTGGGGTATATCAAGACATAAAAACCCACTGTCAGACCTGCGAGATATGCCAGAAAAGAAACACCCACCGCCCTCCTCCAGTCCCTCTGCAACCCCTTCCCATAATAGGAACCCCTTTCGAGAGAGTAGGGATGGATCTAATTGGGCCCCTCCCTAAAACACGAAAAGGAAACCAGTATGCTCTGGTGATAGTGGATTATGCTACAAGATACCCCGAAGCCTTCCCCCTAAAAGCCCCAACCTCACACATTATATCCGAGAAGTTCCTGGAACTGTTCTCCCGAGTAGGGTTTCCCAAGGAGATCCTAACCGATCAGGGTACGCCGTTCGTATCCCGGTTGATGAAGGAGGTTTGTGGGATATTGGACCTGCGACACATCAGGACATCGGTGTACCATCCTCAAACAGATGGCCTCGTTGAAAGGTATAACGGAACAGTGAAGAAAATGCTCGCGACACATCAGGACATCGGTGTACCATCCTCAAACAGATGGCCTCGTTGAAAGGTATAACGGAACAGTGAAGAAAATGCTCGCAGTGAACGGTCAAGAATGGGATCAATTGTTACCCCTAGCGTTATACGTCATCCGAGGCCAAACACAAAGCAGCCTGGGTTGTTCATCATTCAAAATGTTATATGGACGACAACCCAGGTCCTTGTTGGAGATGACCAAAGAAGCATGGGAGAGGGAAGAGGCTGAAGAAACCAGGGGTATGCTGGAGTATACCCAGGCCTTGAAATCCAGGATAGGAAAGTTGAGGGACTTGGCTTATTCCAACCTCGAAAAGAAACAAGAGAGGCAGAAAACGTGTTATGACAGAGGAAAGAAGTGGAGAAAACTGGAGATCAACGATTGGGTGTTGGTGCTACTACCCTCCTCCACAAGAAAGTTCCAGGCCGAATGGATGGGCCCCTACAAGGTAGTGGGTACTATTGGAAAGACCAGTTACCGAGTGCAGATAACGTCAAGAAGGAGCCAAACATATCACATCAACATTTTAAAGAAGTGGCTAGGTCCTCCACCAACCACAGCCCACCTGGCGTTGCCCACCCACACCCCCTCTACGGATACTTTGGATCAATTAGTGGTCAATGAAGACCTAAGGGAGAAAGAAAAGACCACAATGCGAAAGGCGCTGTCTCCCTTTTCCTCCCTTTTTTTCGGATAAACCTGGTAGGACGACCTTAGCAGAGCACTGCATTCAGACAATACCCGGAAAAACTATAACACAGCGTCCGTATCGAATACCGGCAGCCAAGAGGGCCGCTGTCCAGAAAGAAGTCCAAGACATGCTGGAGTTAGGAGTCATAAGACAATCGAAGAGCGAATGGTCTTCCCCGATTGTTATGGTGCCCAAGCCCGATGGCAGCACAAGATTCTGCATGGACTTCAGAGCGCTTAATGCTATTTCCTCTTTTGACGCCTATCCCATCCCGCGTATTGATGAACTCATTGAAAAATTAGGGGAAGCCAGATTCATTACTACCTTGGACCTCACCAAAGGTTACTGGCAGGTGCCCCTAAGAGAAGAAGATCGGAAGAAAACGGCATTCGCCACCTCCGAAGGATTGTACGAATTCACGGTGCTCCCCTTCGGCCTCCATGGAGCACCGGCAACTTTCCAGCGTCTCATGAACACAGTGCTCCGGGACTATCAGTCATTCACCTCCGCATACCTAGACGACATAGTAATCTTCAGTCCAACGTGGGAGGCCCATCTGGAACACCTGCAAAGCATCCTTCAGGCGTTACGACAAGCGGGATTACACATCAACTCAAGGAAGTCCCGAGTAGGATATCAGAAAGTCAAGTATTTGGGCTACGTGCTGGGGCACGGTATGAACGAGCCACAGATCGAGAAAGTCAGGGCGATAGCCGAGACCCCTTTTCCCAGCACTAAGAGAGAAATGAGAGCATTTTTGGGGTTGATTGGTTATTACCGTTGTTTCATCCCCCAATTCTCAGAGGTAGCCGCCCCTCTAACAGATACACTCCGACAAGAAGTGAAAACCCAGTGTCTGTTACACCCCACGCCACAGATGTGGAAGGCGTTTAATTCCCTGAAACGGGCCATAACCACCAGTCCTGTGTTGTCCTCCCTTGATTTTTCCCGACCCTTTATCCTACATACTGATGCCTCTGATTATGGCATAGGAGCAGTCCTGTCCCAGTTGTCACCCAAGGGGATAGACCACCCCATATTGTATATTAGTCGTAAACTCTTTCCACGAGAACTCAAGTACCCCACTATAGAGAAGGAATGCCTACCAATCAAATGGGCTGTCGACAAACTGAGGTATTACCTTGAGGGTCGCCCTTTCACCCTGTACACAGACCACGCGCCCCTCCAGTGGATGAGCCGTAACATCGCACTTAATCCCAGGGTTCTACGTTCGTTTTTGTCACTTCAACCCTTTTCCTTCACAGTGAAGCACCGCAAGGGCACGGACAATGGTAGTGCCGATTTTCTGTCTAGGTTTCCTCTCCCCGATCGGGAGAATCCGGGTGGGGAGGTGTGTCACACGGCGAGTCCGACCCAGGGGGGTATGAAACGGACAATGGACTGGTGGAGTGTGTCACCCACCGTTTCCCCTCCTCTCTTCCAGCAGCAAGACGAATGGAGTTGTCCTGACATACGTAAATATGAGGGAGACGAGGAATTTGGATGCGGCTCCTTTAACTGGGAGGACATTGCTGAAGGCCCCGCCCCCAGGGATGACGTCGACGGAACCTGGACCACAAGAACCCGAGGATTACGGAAGCCGGTGTGTGGCAGCACCGGAGGAGACGCGGAAGAGGAACCAGAGGGAGACGAGTACGGGACCACGCGAACGGAAACGAGCAGAGGAGAGGTCGAGAGACGCCAGCAAGCCAGGAGGCCAACGTCCCCGTGGTTCACCCAGCCACGCTCCAGGAGGAGCGTGGCTCTCGCAGGTACGCAAGCGTTTTGCGGGCTGGGTGGGAAGAAGGGAGAGACCCGATTTTAAAACGTAGGGAGTCCCCTCTCCCCGGTATACCCTTCCTGAGCACTTCACCCTCACTAAGAGTTGGCGTGGTATTTTCACCGTGTGCTCCTTCACACCCCCTCCCTTTCACTATAAGCTGTTTCACCACACTGATACGAGGTATCCTGTTTTGTTTTCTTCCTATACCTCATCACCCCGAATCCTGACCCTCCCAAATCGACGGCTGCACGGGCTCATTCTGGACTGGATGAGGAGAGGCTGGACCCCGTCGAGGGACCGGGATTCCAAAGATAAACCTCCCATATCTCCTTTACCCTATAAGAAACTGGTTACCCAAAGGAGACGTGTCTTGAATCTAATAAAACCTTCTCTACCTCTACCTAGTCTCCTGCCCCTTTCTACCAACCCGCTACAGTTAGGTAAAAAGATACTGATTACTATTTCTTGCATTTGTCTTATTTATTTTGATAGCTTCGGTTTTAGTTGTGTAAGCGATTGTGTAAGTCTGAGATCTTGATAATTTTTTTTTAGTTTCTGAACAACTGGTAGACTGTTGGGTGGCTCCTTCCAAGGGTTCTTTAAAAGGAATGGAAACACTCTTCTACAGCATTGTTTGTTTTGGTCTCCTTGGAAAGTGTACTATTGTACACATTCCACTTGGAAATATGAACCTTGGTTTTGCATTAGTGATCTGAGTGATTTATGTGTCCAAACCAAGTATCCTCAAAAATATTCTAATAGCAGATAGTTTTTGTTCATTGGTTTGGTAGAAGGGTCCCTTTATTAGAAAGTGATAATGTTCCATGACGTTTGTAGGTGGTGCATACGTCAGGGCTAATAGTTTTTTAATTTCATATTCAAATTGCCCTTTGGTTATATAACCAATGCTGGTGATTCACCTTTGGAGGCATCTGCACAAGGCTTAAGTATAATAAAACCCTTGTATGGATGTATGTGGTGGTCTTCTAGCACTGTATGTATTCTGGCTTGTTCGAAGACCATGATTATTTTTTTCTAGGTAACAGTTTTGTTTTATTCACTGCTGTACAAAGATCTTGGTAGGCTGTATTTTTGCTTGTTAAGGAGCAGTGCATTAATTTGGGAAACATTAGCACTGTGTTATTGCCAATGAATTGTATACGTGTGTGTGAATGATGGGGGCACTATTTAAAAGTCCCATCCATCAGCCAGGTTATGCTTTGAGTGAGAGGCTAGGAAATTATTAGATGTTGAGAAAATATTCTCTTTTCATTACTTTGGTTGTCATATAAAATTTAATTTTGTACAGTATGGGATACCTTTAAATGTTCTGGAATGTATGTCCCTTGGAAGGATCTTGGGGCTCTTGTTTTTTTGCTGACTGCTCTTCGTGTTCTATTAATTAGTTTCTTCTGGTTAGAAGTTAGGTGGAATTACTCTATTGCTTCTTCCGGAACATCTGTGATTATGTACTTTAATATTGTTCCTATTTGGGCAGAGGATATTTCAAGGCTTCCCTTAGATTACGTGATTCACTTGCATGTCTGCTGTTTTGGGAGGGTGTTTGTATTTTTCCGTTCTCTACTTTTTCAGTTACTGTGGTTCCTCTCCCATGAAAGCTGATGGATTAATACTTTTTGCATTTCCAATGGGTTTCTTCCTGTGTGCTACTTTCTTTAGTATACGTGTAACCCATATAACTTAAAAGGGCTATTCCTTTCTGGTATGTGAAATGTCTTGCTGTTTCTGATGTATTAGAATCTGTGGATTATGATAATCTGGAATATATATATATATATTTATTTTTTTCAATTGTATTTATAGTTAATACTATTACTATGCAATCTTTTATATTTTACTTGTTCAACGTTTGTTTTAGTTCCTCCTTTTTTTGGTCCTGTCAATTGTCAAGTGTTTCTTTTTCTGCAGTTCTTTTTGGGTTTCTCCTTATTTTATGGTTTGGGCAACTAAAGAAATTATGACACTTTACAAAGTATTTGTATATATTTTGAACTATTTTAATGCATGGTTTTTAATTTAATTTAATTTTATTGTTTGGGATTTATAGGTAAATATATCCTTTTTGCATTTTATTTTTCATACTTACACTTTTTGTGGATTTTCTTGTGATCTTTTGTGTTAATTTCAGGATTTTTATTTTACCTTTTAGTATTAACTTTTTCAGTCCTTTTATCTGTATGGTGGTAATATTTAAAAAGGCAATTTCTATGGTACCAGACCGCAACGGACGCTGTGCTTTCAAGAAGCTTTCTCATTTCACCCTGCACTAATTATACCTAAATATGACCGAAAATATTGACCTGCCTTGAAAAAGCCCTGGCCTGCTGGCCCTTGGGCGAAACACGTGTCGGCTGTTCCCCTGTTCCCCACACTGATCCAATAATAAAGAGATCACTGAAAATCAAGAATCTACCTGTTGCTGTGCTTATGATGTCAAAAACGAGACTGGGTGATACACTTACCCTATGAAATACAAGAATAAGGAACATAGCACAGAACCACTCACGAAGTACTTGTATCCTGAATTGGGTGATATCTGGGTGAAATCACCGATGTGGTTTGTGCTTCAACAAATTATGGGTCCTGACTAATTGAGTGTGAATCTTGGTAGCACCCACTGAACCTCAATTTCTATGGTACGTAGCTTTTTTTAAAATCCTTTTTAATCTTGCTTTAAATGAATCATATTTTACATTATTTATACTGACTTTTGTGGAGATTGAAATGGTTTCCTTCACTTCATGTTATTTTTTAATAACATATGCTTTTAATATTTTGGGGTCTTATTGTACGCTATGTTGTTTGTTCAATATCTTTAAGAATTATAGGTTGTATTCCATTCATCATATTGCATTGTTAATATTTTTAATTTCTATATTTTTATTTTCAATACTGTTTGTTTTACTATATTTTTCACTAATACTTTTCTTAACAGTATTTTTTTAATTGTGCTTTAGGAAAGTCAAAAATAGGGTCTACAATATTACTTATGTCCATATTATATCACACATCCTTGTACCATACCACAACGTCATGCAGTATTATACGTATCTTGGTGTAGTATTTATGTATATTTGTAGGCCCCTTAAATAAGTTTGTTGATGTTTGCACCATGCTAGTTTGGGTCCATGCACCTTGTTAAATAAGATAGACATTGGGTAGTATACCTTCATGAAACTGCTGGTTAGATTTTCTAGTTTTCATAGTTAAGTTGACAGTACCAGGTCTCGTGGCTCAGTGGAGTAATGCCTCCACAGCAGGGATCTGTGCTTGCCTTCTTAGTCACAGGTTTGAATTTTGCTGAGGCTGACAAAATGAGTGGCATTGATTTGGGTTAAAATAAACATCTATTATTTCAGGGCCAAGATAACCTTCTGTGTGAACATATGTTTTACAAGTACACATTATGTTAGGTGGCCTTTGGCATGTATCATGAAAAATGATGGCCAGGTAACCTTTTTGCATGAATATGTATTCCTTCAGTTTAGCAAAACGATCTTGAAACTTTGAATATCTGACATGTTTCCAGGATGGCTAAATAACCTGATACACCGCAACCTTTCCTGAAGTAAACAATTTCATCCTTCCTTGACTGCTTTATTTACATGGTCACTATAGTTCAAAGGACATTTAGAAGTTATTGGCATGTCAAAAGCTGCTATTAAAATTTGTATATGTATGTCAGTGGCAACCTTGATCATGCTATCACTGGGTAGATAAAATATGCTGCTGGTGTTTTTTTTAAAGCTAAGGATTTTCCGAATGCTACCCTCAATCTTAACAACACACAAAGGGCCCGATTACGAGTTTGACGGTGCGACGGCGGGACCGCCCTGCTGTCACACCACCAAACCCACATGAGGACCGCCCACCCTATAATGACTTTTTTAGTAATTGGCGCGCATTTCCTTTCACGTTCTCATAGCAGTGCCTATAAAATAGGCACCGCAATGAGAACGTCAAAGCAAGTTCCAGCACGGCATGGACTGAAAAGTCCATACCATGCTGGAACTTCTGCACATGCACATGTGCCCCCTGTTTGATGTGCCCCCTGTGTGCATCCACAAGGCGTGAGGCACAAGGGGTATCTGCAGGGCCCCCTTGCTTTCCTCACCACCACTGTTTTCATGGAGGAAAGACCCCCTCAGCACCACCAAACCTGCGTGAAGACAGCCCACCCTATAAAGATCCACCAAGCATATAGATACCTCTGGACTGCCGTGCCAACACCAAGGAATGCCGGACTCATAATCGGGCCCAAAATTGTTACTTTAAACAATGAATAGAAGCAGCACATTGTATTCATTGACAGTGAAAGATCCCTGTTTATGGTCTAGCTTGACACCGCAGCTGTTACCAGGCAAATATGTGAAAATCACAAGGAGGGGGCCTTTGGCTCAGCCCACAATTTGGGATCCAGGAGTACATGTTTTGATTGGGCAGAAGTTGTGTGCTTTCATAAAAACAATATTTGCCCTCCACCCAGCTGTGATCATTTTGTTTATTTATCCAGGTGTCTGAGCTTGAATTTTCAGGGGCACACACATAAAATTGTAATGCTTTAAAGTGTCTTAGATCACTAGCTAATGAATGGTATTTTTCTCTGGCCGCAACACAGCTGGGAGAATGGCAAACATTCCCTACATGGATTTTTAGATCTGGCTTGACAGTGCAACTCTCATAGGCCTTGTGTGATCAACAAAAAGAGCTTTCAGAGATCTACTGAGAGAATTGTTTAGGTCCACTCACATGTTACCCTTCACCGACTAAAAATATTGATTGTGCATCCACTAAAAAGATTGCACATATCGCGCTTTTTGGCTTGTATCATGAAAAATGATGGCCAGGTAACCTTTTTGCATGAATATGTATTCCTTCAGTTTAGCAAAACGATCTTGAAACTTTGAATATCTGTCATGTTTCCAGGATGGCTAAATAACCTGATACACCGCAACCTTTCCTGAAGTAAACAATTTCATCCTTCCTTGACTGCTTTATTTACATGGTCACTATAGTTCAAAGGACATTTAGAAGTTATTGGCATGTCAAAAGCTGCTATTAAAATTTGTATATGTATGTCAGTGGCAACCTTGATCATGCTATCACTGGGTAGATAAAATATGCTGCTGGTGTTTTTTTTAAAGCTAAGGATTTTCCGAATGCTACCCCTCAATCTTAACAACACACAAAGGGCCCGATTACGAGTTTGACGGTGCGACGGCGGGACCGCCCTGCTGTCACACCACCAAACCCACATGAGGACCGCCCACCCTATAATGACTTTTTTAGTAATTGGCGCGCATTTCCTTTCACGTTCCCATAGCAGTGCCTATAAAATAGGCACCGCAATGAGAACGTCAAAGCAAGTTCCAGCACGGCATGGACTGAAAAGTCCATACCATGCTGGAACTTCTGCACATGCACATGTGCCCCCCTGTTTGATGTGCCCCCCTGTGTGCATCCACAAGGCGTGAGGCACAAGGGGTATCTGCAGGGCCCCCTTGCTTTCCTCACCACCACTGTTTTCATGGAGGAAAGACCCCCTCAGCACCACCAAACCTGCGTGAAGACAGCCCACCCTATAAAGACCCACCAAGCATATAGATACCTCTGGACTGCCGTGCCAACACCAAGGAATGCCGGACTCATAATCGGGCCCAAAATTGTTACTTTAAACAATGAATAGAAGCAGCACATTGTATTCATTGACAGTGAAAGATCCCTGTTTATGGTCTAGCTTGACAGCGCAGTTGTTACCAGGCAAATATGTGAAAATCACAAGGAGGGGGCCTTTGGCTCAGCCCACAATTTGGGATCCAGGAGTACATGTTTTGATTGGGCAGAAGTTGTGTGCTTTCATAAAAACAATATTTGCCCTCCACCCAGCTGTGATCATTTTGTTTATTTATCCAGGTGTCTGAGCTTGAATTTTCAGGGGCACACACATAAAATTGTAATGCTTTAAAGTGTCTTAGATCACTAGCTAATGAATGGTATTTTTCTCTGGCCGCAACACAGCTGGGAGAACGGCAAACATTCCCTACATGGATTTTTAGATCTGGCTTGACAGTGCAACTCTCATATGGCCTTGTGTGATCAACAAAAAAGAGCTTTCAGAGATCTACTGAGAGAATTGTTTAGGTCCACTCACATGTTGCCCCTTCACCGACTAAAAATATTGATTGTGCATCCACTAAAAAGATTGCACATATCGCGCTTTTTGGCTTGTGGCAAAGCCTATTCTCAATGCAGCAGGACTGCGTTGGTTATGGTAGCAAGCCAATGATCATGGCTAATATCCTGGTCTGTTTATTAGGAAATGTTATGATAAAGGCACTAGACCTGACATATTTTTTGTGATAAGCATTTGTTAAAGTCAATAGGCATTTAGGCATGGATTGTTACTACTCAATCAATCAGAACTTGTAAAGAGCGGCTTATCACCCATGAGGGTATTCAGGCGCTGGGATGCTGGGTTTAGTTGAAGAGCTAGGTCTTGAGTCCCTTCCTGAAGTCTGTCAGCAAGGGAGATGTTCGGAGGTGGAGGGCACTCCAGGACTTGGTGGCGAGGTGTGAAGTGTAGCGGCCCCCATGTGTCTATGGTGGATGCGCGGTGTCTGTGCGAGGGAGGCAGAGAGAAGGTTTATGGATGGTTGGTGGAAGTTCAGGTAGTGGTTCATGTATGCTGATCCTTGGTTATGGAGGGCTTTGTAGGTGTGTGTCAGTAACTTGAATTGGCATCTTTTCTGGACGGGAAGCAAGTAGAGGTGTCTCAGGTGTTGGGTGATGTATATCTGTTTGGGCAGGTTGGGGATCAGCCTGGCCGCTGTATTGTCTGGAGCCTTCTGATGAGTTCGGTGGTGGCTGCTTCGTACAGTGCATTGCCATAGTCCAGCCGGCTGGTGATTAAGGCTTGCATGACTGTTTTTTTCGTGCTGATAGGGAGCCATTTAAACATTCTTGGGAGCAAGCGGAAAGTGTGGAAACAGGTGGAGGAGACTGTTTTGATCTGTTGCTTCATGGTTAGTTTGCTGTCCAGGATGATGCTGAGGTTACAGGCGTGGTCCGCGATTGCAGGCTACCAGGTGTCGTTCCAGAGGGAGGAGTGGTTGCCAAACATCAACACTTCGGTCTTGTCAGTGTTGAGCTTCGGACAGTTGTCCTTCTTAATGCAGTTGTGGAAGTTGGTCTTAGTGGTGGTGGGGTCTGCTGAGAGCGAGAGAATGACTCGGGTATCATCGGCGTAGGATATGATGTTGAGATCATGGGTTCTGACGATGTTGGTTAGAGACATCATTTAGGTGTTAAAGAGGGTGAGGCTGAGGGATGGACCTTGAGGGACGCCACCGATGGTGCTCGTGGGTAGGCGGATTCTCTGCATTCATTCCGTGAGGAATGATGCAATCCACCTGACTGCGTCTTCCTTTATCCCGATCTGGTGTAGTCCCTCTGAGTGTATGGTGGGATATATGGTGTTGATAGGCACGGAGAAGTTGAGGAGGATTTGGGCCTTCGATTCTCTCCTGTAGAGTAGGGCAAGGATGTTGTCAGTTTCGGCAATTGGGTGGTCTTGGTGCTGTGGTTGTCGCAGAATCTAGATTGGGAGGCGTCTAGCAGGTTGTTTCTCTCCAGGTGATAAGTGAGCTGCCAGTTGATGGCCTTCTCCAGGACTTTGGCAGGGAAAGGAAGCAGTGAGATGGGGCAGTAGTTCTGGTGTTTGCTCAGGTCGGCGGAGGGTTACTTGAGGAGAGGTCTTACTTCCGCGTGTTTCCATGCTTCAGAAAAGGTGGCTGTGGTGATGGATGTGTTGAGGATGGTGTTGAGTTGGTGGCTGATCTCGTTGCTTCCTAGGGTGAAGTCAGTGGAGGCAGGAGTCTGTATGTGCTCCTGAGTGGATGGAGTTCATGGTGGCTGTGGTGTTCAGCGTGGTGAGCTGTTCCCATGTGGTGAGTTGCTGGCTGTGGGAGACTTCCGTTGAAGTTAGGAGGTCGGTGAGTTGTGGTTCAAAGTTTCTGTAGATGGTGGATATGTTGTTGTGGAAGTGATTCGCTAGAGCGTTGCAGATTTTCTGTGAAGGAGGAATCATATTCTTGGTGGCTGTTGGGCAGGAATACTCTCTGACGATGCTGAGGAATTCCTTGGTGTGGTTGGTGCTTGCTTCGATGCGGTCTGCAACAGTGTCCTTTTTCGTGTCTTTGAGTCATTGGAGGTATTCGTTGAGGTCTGACTTGAAGGTGGCTTGCTCTGTGGCATCTCTGCTGGTAAGCCATGTTCTCTCTAGTTGTTCGCAGCTGCGTTTCATTGTACTGAGTTCTGGTATGCACCAGCTGGCTTGTTCTGTGAGTTTTGGATGTTTTGGTGGGAGCTACTAAGTTGGCGGAGTTGGTGATCCAGGTGTTGAAGTTCTGGACTGCTTGTTCCAGGTTGGTTGTGGCGTCCGGCTGGGTGGCGTCCCTTTGCTCCAGCTGCAGAAGGAGGTGTTGGGGGGGGATTGGAGGCGGTGCCCGGTGGTCCTGCAATGGTAAAGTGGACGATGGAGTGGTCCATGTGAGTTCTGTGGCATGGCTGTATTTGACTCTGTTGCTGGATGTGAAAATAGGGTCTAGTGTGTGTCCTTCTCTGTGTGTGCGGTCTGTAACCAGCTGGATGAAGCCGATGTTGTTCATTGGTTCCTAGAGGTTAGCGGACTTAGTGTCTGTCGGGTTGTCCAGGTGGAATTTGATTTCTCCAAGGAAAATGTAGTGCTTAGACTCAATGGCAAGTGGGGCTATGAAGTCTGTGATAGCTTCGCAGAGGGCGGTGCATGGTCCTGTGGGTCTGTAGACGAGGGTGCCTTTGTTGGCTGTTTTGTTGCCGGTGTGGAGTTGGAAATTGAGGTGCTCCTCTGTATTAAAGCCTACAGATAGATGTTTATTGCATGGAATCTTATACAATTACATTTCTAAGGAAGGGTTTTGATGTTGGTTTCCCCCTCTGACAAATTGAGTATAGAAGATTGCATTGTGAGAATACTTGTTACATTCTGTTAGGGGAGATAGTACTTTGCTTTGCCAACTGTAATTGTGTATACATTTGCAATTGTATGACTGTATAACTGATGATTGCCTTGTGAGAAACCTTATACTCAGTACAGTAGGCCTGAGTTGGTTATGGTGACAAGTAATGGTAAAAGCTACATCCTTGATTGCTTTGCAGGGAAATGTTATGCCCGATGCCATTGGTCTGGCCTGTTTATTATGAAAAGTTATTACAAAGTGGATTTTTGTCAAATTATGTTAAAGGCCATCAAAAGGTATTTGGTTATATGCAATCTTGCAGGTTACCATAGTAGGCAAGTGTTTTGGTGTTGGTCACCCACTCTGACAAACCCTGGGAGTAGAATGAAAAATTTCTAGCTATCGTAACGGAACGTTTCAATTCTATTAAGGACTCGGAGGCGAGGATTATGCCTTCTTTTCTCCACTTTATTAAACAGCAGCCATGTAAAATATAAACAAGAACTACTTTTCCCATGGTACATCGGAAAAAAAACGTAGTTCAAACAACCAATGAGAACCACATTGTTAACCAATCAGCACATAGGCAGTGCCATATAGTCCTTTCTCCTTGTCTCCCACTCCTCTTTCGAAGCGCAGAGTCAGCCAAAAGATAACTCTCACGAATCCTGTTTGTTGGCATCAGAACCTGCAAGGATAAGGACAGTTGTCACCAAAAGCTCTTTTACTACCAAAAGACCTGTAGAAAAAACTTTCCAAAAGACAGGTACATACTGCACTCTAATATAACTTTGAAATACATGGTTAAAATGTAAGACTTAGACATATATACAGTATAAACAACAAATGACAGGCAGAATGTGAGAATTACTTACTCCATTACGGGGAGGGTGATCTCCTTGTAGGACACTCTAGGGTGGGATAATCCTCACCTCCGAGTCCTTAATAGACTTGAAACTTTCCGTTACGATAGCTAGAAAAATGTCATTCTATGTCAGGACTGGAGGCGAGGATTAGGCTAGTTTAAAGCTTGTTAACCACCAAATGTGCCATGTTAAGCACCGGTATGAAATAAAACCACTTAAAGGTGGAGTCCGAAGACCAATCTGCCGCATTGAGGATATCCTCCAAACGGGCACCCAAACAAAGCTTTAGAAGCCATTGCACCTCTAGCCGAGTGTGCTCCAAAAATCTTGAGATCTATACCGGCTTCTTGCATCACCCATCAAATCCATCGAGCAATAGTGGGCGAAGAAACCGCCTTAAAAGGCTTGCGGAGAGCAATGAGTAATTGCCGCTCCCCAGCGGGACGGAACTCTTCCGTCATCTCCTCGTATGCTTTCAGGCATCGCACCACACATAGCTTCGGAACGTCTGGAAACTCGGGATAGGAAATAACTCTAGTATGACATTTAGTCCTCCTATGCAAAGTGAAGGTGACCCCAGTAGGGGAAAAAATTCGGCCTGTGATATCCAATGCTTTCACATCTGAGACCCGTCGACAAGAAATGAGACAAAGCAACATAGCCAGTTTAGCTGACAACTCCTTCCTGGAAAGAAACCGATTGGGTTGCCATGAGATAAACAGATTAAGAACCTGATTGACATCCCAAAGGGACGAATAGCGCGTTTCAGGGGGTAACGACAATCTGATACTCCGGAGCAATCTGCAGACCAAAGGGTGTTCGCCTACCGCTGCATCACTAACCGGAATATGGCCAGCCGAAATGGCTGATCGGAAGGCGTTAATAGATCTGTAAGCGAGACCTCTCCGAGCTAGATGAGCCAAAAAATTGAGGATATGGAATACATCTGCGTCCAAGGGATTGAGATCCCTTCGCATACACCAACCGGACCATCTTCCCCAAGCGGATTTGTACCTCTTGACCGTACTATCCGCCCATGCTTTGGCCATGAGGACTTCAGCCATCTCCGAAAGTCCTGGGATTTCCCAGTGTTTCCCGTAATCCGCCACCCCATGAGCCATAATGAGTTGTCCTGAAGAAGAGGATGAGGAACTTGGTCTGGACTCTTGAGGAGAGTCGGAAACTGGGGGAGTAGGATTGGAGAATCCCAGGAAAGTTCCAGAAGAACTGGAAACCAAACTTGAGACCTCCAGAGGGGGGTGATCAGCACCACTTCCGCCTCTTGTCTCCGGACCTGGGCTGTCACTCTTGTGATCATCGCAAAAGGGGGGAACGCATACCCCTTCTCTTGACTCCAATCCTGGAGAAACGCATCCGTGGCTAACGCCGCCGGATCCGGTCTCCAACTGAAGAAGCGAGGAAGTTGATGATCCAGTCTGGAGGCAAAGAGATCTATGGAAAACGGACCCCACCAAGAGTTCAGAGTTGCAAAAACTCCCGGGTCCAGCTTCCAGAGGCTGATATCCCTGAGGTTGCGGGATTGGAAATCTGCCTCCTGGTTCTCGCATCCCGGTAGATATTCCGCTGTGACCGAGGCCTGATGATCCAGGCAATACTGCCAAAAAGCCGCTGCTAGGTCCGAAAGGGCTCGCGACCAAGTACCTCCTAAATGATTGATATAACGGACCGCGGACACATTGTCCATCTTCAAGAGGACACACGATTGGATCGAATCTTTTGTCCAGCAACGCACTGCGAAAGAACCCGCTAGAAGTTCTAGGCAATTTATGTGTAAGCGTTGTTCTTCTGGTGACCACAAGCCTCCCGTGGAAACTGCGCCGCATCTGGCTCCCCAGCCTGTTTTGCTGGTGTCAGACTCTATAACCAAGTCTGGAGCTGAACCGAAGATCGCTCGACCATTCCAAGCCTCCATGTGACAGAGCCACCAACGGAGTTCTTCTCGAGACTCCTCGGATAGAGACACCTTGTGAGAGTACGGTTAACCCCTGCGAAGGTGGTATGTCTTCAGACGTTGTAGGGCCCTGTATTGCAAGGGACCCGGAAATATTGCCTGAATTGATGACGAGAGAAGGCCAACTACTCGAGCTATTTGTCTGAGTGTTATTTGCGGCTTGGACAGAGTACGTCTTAATTCGTGACGAATCTTTGTTACTTTCCGGGACGGAAGACTTAAGGTAGACGAGGTTGAGTCTATCACGAAACCCAAAAACGTTACTGACTGAGAAGGGGTCAAGAGAGACTTTTTCTCGTTTATGACAAAGCCAAGACCCTGCAAAAGATTTACTGCCAAGTGAAGATGTGAGAGGAGTCTTTGGGGGCAAGCATCCATAAGGAGCAAATCGTCTAGATACACCATGAGACGAACCCCACGCATTCTGAGGTGTTCCACCACCGGTTTGAGCACCTTGGTAAAACACCACGGGACCGAGGAGAGACCGAACGGAAGGGAGGCAAACTCATAAGTCTGACCCTTCCAGATGAATTGAAGGAACTTCCGATGAGGAGGGAAAATCGGGACCACCAGATATGTGTCCTTGAGGTCCAAACGGGCCATCCAATCCAAAGGACGCAGGACATCTCTGAGAAGGTGAATCCCTTCCATTTTGAAATGGTGGTAAACCACCCATTCGTTGAACTCGCTCAGGTTTATTACCGGCCGTTGACCACCATCGACCTTTTCGACAAGAAAGATATTGCTAACGAAAACCCTTTGGATGAAGATAGGTAGGTTGGATAGCACCCTTGGCCAGGAGAGAATGCATCTCTTGATCCACCAGAGAGGCATCTTGTTGAGGGAACCGGAGCGGGCGAGGACGCACTCTTTGGGTAGGATTCCCGAAAAACTCTAAATGGAATCCCTGTACTGTCTGTAGAACCCATGCATCGCTTGTGATGGAAACCCAAGCTGGGAAAAAACTCACCAGACGCCCCGCTAATCTTAAATGGGAAGAAGGGAGAACTCTCACCGGGGCTTGCGGATGAATTCGCTCCTCTGTATCCTCTACCCTTGCCACGACGTCCTCTCGTTGGGTAGAAGTTGCTGAACCTTGTTTGGTCCTGGTATTGACGGGGGCCTTGTCCCTTTTGCTGGTACTGGTTTGCGCCACGGCCGGTCGAGCGACCCCTGCCTCGACCGGCCCCGCGGAAAACCCACGGAAACACTTTCTTGATCGTTGTCTGCGCCTTGTCTAAAGATGTGAAAGTATTTACGAACTTTCCTAATTCTTTAACAAATGGTTCTCCGAAGAGACCACCTTGTGCCACTGCCCCCGCTTCAGAGTCCGCTAAATCCCCAAATTTAGGGTCCATCCTTATAAGGAGAGAACGGCGTCTCTCGGTTGAAAGGGCACAGTTTGCATTGCCCAGAAAGATTATAGCACGCTGAGCCCACCCAGAAAGGGTCTCGGGGGAAATAAGGGCACCAGAAACTTTGGCTTCTTCTGCCATATCTAGGATTTTTGTTAGGGGCCCCAGGGCATCCAGGAGTTTATCTTGGCATGTGCGCCATGAGCGGTCTATGCCTTTCTTGGGATCCTTCATAAACTTTTGCAAGAAAGTGGACATGCGTGGATCAATCTCGGGAGTTAAGGCCACCTTTCCCTCTAGGGAAGGACGAGGGCACTCTGCACGTAAACAATTCCGAGCCTCCTTTTCAAGAGGCCTACGTATGCGGTTTGCCACATAGCAGGTGACCTTTTTGGCCGGCGCCCATTCAGAAGAACGGGGATGAATTATATCTGCCGGGTCTAACATATCAGATAAATCAGTGGCCGAAGTGGCAGGATGCGAGGAACCATCAGAACCAGACGGGCCAGGAACCGTGTCAGGACCTCCTTCACCCTTAGCGGTAGAAGGAAGAGTGAAAGGGGCTAAACCCCCATTCCCTGGTGGCTAAGCGGGTTGGGTAGCCATAAAGGCTTGGCGTAACCTATCAAAAGCATCCAAATCCACCCCTGCTTCACGGGCACGCTTCGCAGGGGGGCCCGCAGGATCCCCAGACACCGGGATAGGGGCAGGCGTTACAGGCGTGGAAGGTGGGACCCATTTCTCGAACACCTGGGCAATCTGGCGGGAAAGCCTTTCCTCCAGAGGATTCAGAGCCTCCTCCACTGCCCTATATATAGACGCATCCACTGCGTTATAAAAATTGTCATCCCATGGGAGATCTGCCATAGGGTCTGCCCCACCCTGTGATTCATCATCATATTCCATTTTAATAATAAATCCCAAATAGGAACACCAAGGAAAATGAGGGACAGGAAGTCACTTGTTGGAGTCTGGGTGACAGACTGTAAGCCCTTTATAAAGTGGCCCTTTATATGGGGGACTGGGTGTCAGTCCAAAGAAAGAAAGCAAGTTTGTCGCTAATTAGTAGACAAACTTGCCCTCAGCCCTGGGACACAGCCTGGAGCTGACACAGGATATACAGCAGTTGTTTCAAGCCGGGTGGACGTGTCCCAGACAAGGAGCCACCAGGGGCAATACCAGACCTCAGGGAGGCGTCAAGGAACTTCAGTACCGACTCTGCCCGCTAAAGCAGAGCGTAGGTTTAGCCTTGTCTTTTGAAGAAATTCAACCGCGTAATTACAGACCCCTACGGGCGTCACCCTCACCGGCAGACAAGCAGCGGGAAGCGCGCGAACGTTGGAAATTCCTCTGAGAGGAATTCAAAGTGCACGACGCTCCCGCTGCGCCTCTCGCGCCCTCCACGGGTGGGAGGCCAACTGCGGTCCAGGCTCGGGCGCGTAAGAGCGAAGGACCGCTCTTGCACCCCGAACCGCCCGCTGTGTGCACACAGTTAGAAACGGGCAATATCACCAGAAAAACGACGGTAAAATCGACGCAACCCGCGAGGGAGGAAAATACCCAATACAGTCAATATCACCATAACAGTTACAAGCGTCACGACGCGCAAACACGCGGTGACGGTTTAATCTAAAAGAAAAAACAAGCAAACACTGCAAATAAACTTCGTCAGTATGAAGTGAGAGAAACCACAGAGCACTTATCTTGGCTGCGGCAGCGAAGAAAGAGGACTGGGAGACAAGGAGACAGGACTATATGGGACTGCGTATGTGCTGATTGGTTAACAATGTGGTTCTCATTGGTTGTTTGAACTATGTTTTTTTCCCGATGTACCATGGGAAAAGTAGTTTTTGTTTATATTTTACATGGCTGCTGTTTAATAAAGTGGAGAAAAGAAGGCATAATCCTCGCCTCCAGTCCTGACAGAATTTCACTGTGATGATTCATATTATTGATGTTGATAGGGGCTGTAAATAGTTTTCGCTAAGTGTAATTTTCTTAATGTTTGTCATTTTATAAATGTATCCCTTATCAATGCCGATGCCATTGGTCTGGCCTGTTTATTATGAAAAGTTATTACAAAGTGGATTTTTGTCAAATTCTGTTAAAGGCCATCAAAAGGTATTTGGTTATATGCAATCTCGCAGGTTACCATTGTAGGCAAGTGTTTTGGTGTTTGTCACCCACTCTGACAAACTCTGGGAGTAGAATTTCACTGTGATGATGTGTTTATAAATGAATCCCTGATCAATGCTAGCTTCAGACCACATCACCAGGCCTAGGTTGTATATAGTCTCAAGCCACTGGTAAAGGGTAGAAATGCCTTAACGGCTCACTGGGAAAGTTATGTCACATTTGTTAGGTTTGATGAGTTTATTTTAGAAATTAAAAGCTACGACTAAGCAAGTAGGCCTTACTTATTGTAAAAAAGCATACATTAAAGGTAATAGTCTTCTAATGGTGGATTACACTGTGGCAAGCCTTAGTAGGCTCTATTAGAAGGAATCTTATATTATTTTGACAGCTGTATTTTGTACATATTTGTAATTTTATTTTGGTATACCTGATAGTTGCTTTGTCGGAGTATTTATGAACCAACAAAGTAGGGGTCAGTTCATTATGGTGGCAAGTCAGTGGTAAAGATTATACGTCTGACTGTTTAGAATGAAAAGTTACAATAAAGTCAGTAGGCCCGACATATTTGTTGTGAAATGCATATGTTGTCAATAGAAATTTAAGAGTAGATTGTTATTACTCAATATCTGCCTTCAGATAGGTATTTTGTTACAAGAAATCTCAGGGATTAGTACAGTAGGCATGAATTTTGCTGCTGGCTACCCCCCTGACAAACCATGAGTATAGATGATTTGTACTGTCAGAATCCTTGTTTTCCCCTCTGAGGAGAGATAGTATTTTCCTTGCCACCTTTGATTGTGTATATTATGTCATGTTATAGATGTATGCCTGATGGTTGCCTTGCAAGAAAGCTTATGCTCAGTACAGGAAGGCTCAGTTTTCTATTTTGATAAACAATTGATAACAGCTACAGGACTGATTGGTTCACTAGGAAAAAGTATTGCTTTACCCATAGGTTTGATCTTTTTATTATGAAAAGTTATGATAAACACATTAAGCGTGACATATTGATTGTGAAAGGCATATGTTCATTTAAACAGACATTTAAGGGTGGATTGCTTTTTCTCTTTATTGAAGCCTACAAATAGGTATTTTGTTACACAAAATGTCAAATTACCTTTGCAGGGAGTGATGTTGGTTTTGCTTACTGCCTCTTCTTGCTTGAGCCTCTTCTTAGATGTCTGCTAGGATCATTAAAATAAGGAACTTGCATCCATGTTTCAATATATATCTGTATAGATACATGGAGATCCTTTTGGTCCACTCTGTTCTGCCATTAGTCTGTCTGAGTGTTATTTACACTTTGCTTTCATCTATGACAGTGAATGCATGGGGTAATGGTAAAGTTTGCATCCGTAACTGAATTTTTGCCTTGTGCATGATGGCATTTTCTGGTTGTGTGTGTACATCCACCTAAAAATGAGTGCACTTCAGTATCCAGGTTGGTTGGCCAGTTCATTAGTTTAAGAATGTTCTTCTTTTATAGTTCCCCTTTCATTTCTTTACTTCGTCTCTTTTTATTTCAATGTTTCTTAAGCGGATACAACAGCTCTCCAGGCAGTACTAACAGGTTGCTTGCTTGGTGCTCATTTCATCTGCAATTTGCTGCATTACACCAGGCCACTTCCTCTAAAGCATGAGATCCATATAAAATGCAGTTGTCCATAGTGTATCATTGTTTTACCATTCCAAGATTGTCAACATATTGGTTATAAATGAGGCAGCTATGCTTTAACTTTAAATCAACACTAGACTATTTACAATATCCTTGCAAGAAGGACACTTGCTGCTATGTTTTGTTTTGTTTCTGCAAAGATATGATGCCATGTTTAGAAGGAAGCATGTTTCCTCTTTTATACATGTATTCTTTTAATTTATCTTGCATATGTTGAGTTTGAGGGTGTTTTATTGCTATTGTTTCAGAAGGTGAATGGAAGGGTCAGTCAGTAGATTGAAGAATGGAAGCATGTGTGAAAAGATAAGTGACAGAGTGTGTATGATGACTTATTGACACAAAAGGAACTTTCATTCATAAGCCAGACCTATTGGCATTGCCAATGTTTGTTAAGTGTTCCTATCTCAGTAACTTGCTGTTTGCTTAAAAGTACTTTAACATATATTGACAGCAACACTCAATTATATGTGATATATAAATAGTGAAAACAATATATATTGGTTTTGGACCACTGCTTAATTTGTGAAAAAAGTAAGAGCAGCGGTCCAAAGTTATTTGGGATCCTGCTTTCATCCCTACCAAATGCTGAGGTTGTAGAATACCAAGGGCTACTAAGTTTGATTTCACTCCATGCCTCTTTTTTCTATCAGCATAAGGTATACCTCTAGTCTATCACATGCATTCTTCTGCATGACAATAATATCACACCCACAACATCCACCTAACTGCTATATTGCAAGGCAAGTATAGGTAAAGGTAACCATAGTAATTGTATACTTACTTTGTGATGTTGTGGTAGGCGATGAAGTGTATTTGATATTCTTGTAGGTTGATATTGTCAATCTCAGTACTGTATCATACAGTCACATTGTCACACCATACATTTACTATCTCTTTATCTCACACCTGCAATTTCTTATTCTTCCCGGCTTTCTCTCTTTGTCACTGTTTTCTTATATTTCTATTCCGCCTACTTTTTCTGTTGCTCAGGGTCAAAGTTTCATTATGAAAAATAAGTCCCAGTACCTGAAAATAAATGCCGATGTCCACGTTTGACAACCACCAGCATAAACTAGGCATATGTGTGTAGGTGTATATTGGTGCAGGAAATACGCTGCATATTTCACACTTTGTTTACCACAGTTTTTGAGAAATTTCAGAAATCCCTCTGCTCTTAAATGACAGATTTATGATTTCTAAAGTGACACAAAGCTTAGCTTTTTCACAGACCTGAAGCATAATATTGTTGACAATGAGCTGCTGGAGATGTATAGCCAATATGCTCCAAATGCATGCTTAAACTTAGAAGATTATTACATCATTAGATTTCAGAAATGACATTCTAACAACTATTCTAGTTAACATTCACCTGGCTGAATTGATTGTGTATCAGTTTTTGCTACATGACACTGTTGAGTTATCTTTCTTTCAATAGTTTGGGTCTTTACACATTTATTGATTAATTGGTTACGCTTGCATAGTGCTCACTACGTATGTTATGTTGTTGCTCTGTCATTTAGGTTATATATAGAACCATTGGATAAGGCAACATATTAGCATACGCCACAAGCATGCCATTTTTGTGAAATGGAGTATTACCTTATTCGGTATGTTACACATACGTTTTATATAATGCAATATTCACCATTACGTGGCACTTGGTGTGGTAGATTTGGGTCAGCAGTTGCAGGTTTTCCAAATGGAGGGGAAACTGCTTGAGAAGATCATAAATTGTCTAGTCCTTGGACAACGTCCATGTAAGATGTTTTTGTTTGGGAGATGAGGGTTATGTCAACAGGATTTCTCAATGGTGGGGTGTCATTCTTGCAAATCAGTTTGTATCTAGTGTATTTACTGTGTTGCCTCTGAATGGTGGCTCTGATCAGCGGTTAAAATGTAACAGCCCTCTGCATGAGAGACAGGGTGTGTGCGAGTGGTATCTTGACTTGTTGCCATGCATCCTCTCCTTGGTAACCAGTTCCCTGCTGCTCAGAGTGTGAGTGTGATGTTATAGAATGTGTATGTATGCTTTGAGAGATCAGTTGGAGAGGGTGGGCTGAGAAGCAGGAGGCTACTCCTGGTGGGTCTATGCAATTACCATCTTCTCTACCTGTAACCTAGACTTATCCCTTACAATAAATCTTCCTCCTGTTTTCTACATTACTTGCTATGTGACTTCCTGCCTACGAGTGATTATCCTCACTATTATACTGGCGACGATGGGCACTGACTACCCATGATGGAGCTTCTGGCCCAGCTAGTCTTTCTCTAGGCTGATTTGTTTTTGACACATGCTCTGACTCTTTGTATACATTGCTGAACCCCAACCCTGTGTGCTCAGCATCTATTAACCCCCTCAGACTCCCTCTTCAAGCCTCACTCCTCATTACCGCCAGCGTTCTCACCGCCTAGTACCGATGACTAGCTGTGGTGTGCTCCACTGTGACACCAACCCACATCAGGACACTGCCAACATTTTCTCAGTTCAATGCATTATGGCCAGTGTTATTGCTGGTGCAGTGTCCAGGACCACCCTGGCCAATTCATAGCAGGGGAAACTCACTAACTATCCCTAATGCCTAGTAGGAAGTACAGATCTTTAACTTGGTCCTACACCTACGTAATTCTCCCAGTGGGGCCAAGTACACACGCAATAGATGACTATCTTAGCATAATGCAAAAGTTATGGAAAACTGTCAAAACTGGGCCAAAGCTTAGTCATGAGTGTGCATTCTTTAAGAGAAATGGTAGATGTAAAGGGCAGGCTTCTCTTCTGCGAATTAACATGCTGAAAAGTGATATCTTTGAATAGACCTCCTGCAGGCAACCACAGGGGCGTCCATCAGATTATTTTACATTATGCTTTATAGCAACTAGTTAGACTTGTTTTGACACACAAACCTTTAATGTCTGCTTTCTATAACCATGCATGACTCACATCTAAACTGCATTTTCAAAAAAGCTAATATTTCGTTTGAATTATATAAGAACAATAGTCTGAATTGCATTAATTACATAATTACATTCAATCACTGCATTTACATTTATTGCTGACATTTGCACTGTAATTGAGCAGAGCCCTGAAGCTTATGAAGACTTTATTATTGTATGCTTAATGTTTTTAATTCCTGTCATGGACATGCAATTGTTGCATACATTTTATATGGCCACGTGCACTCATTTTCCTAAAATGCAGTTGTATTACTGCAGAAACAATCTGGACATTAATGAGAAAGGCTCCTTTAGTGACTTGCAGCTGATCACGTGCTTAAGTTCCCTAGCAAACCTTACCACACCTGCAACAATTTTCTTGGTGGTTCCTCTCTTCTAGGAATAAATATAGTAATTTCAATTTGAAATTTATAAAAAGAATGTTTCCATATAGTTCATACTTTTAAAGACTTAGGGCCTTATTACGAGTGTGGAGGTCTGCCAGCGTAGGACCGTGTCCGCACCCGCCAGCAACCCACGGCACTGGCGGTCCAAAGACTGCCATATTATGAGTTGACCACAGGGCTGGCGGTGTGTAGGTGGGGATTTTGCAGCAGTGGTCAGTATTTTTCACAAATATATCGATGCCTGTGTGTGCATTTTGACTGCAGATGTGTCGGATGTACACATATGCATGATCTATATGGAAACATACCGTATACCCAGTACCGGGGTTCAGCCTATATGTGGGCATTCCTGGCAATGGGTATATGGTTTGAAAAGGGCTCACCTGTAGATCGCCGCAAACAGGGTTGTAATACTCGGTGTGAAGATCCTGCTTTGAAGGGGGGACCTGAAGAAAGAGAGCCACGTTGAAATGTGCCTGGAAGAAGAAGAAAAGGGTGAGTACATACCCCAAATCCTTTGTCACCGCCACCTTGAAGCAGGCAGTGGGACCATCGCGGTCTGCTCGTTGAACAGACAACTCATAATACGGACGGTGGTGCAGCTCCCCTGTACCGCTCTATGGCAGCTGCCTTTCCCCTACTGCGAACCTGGTGCATGGCGGGCTGCTGGCAGGCTCAGCGGTCCAGCAGTGGCCTATGCAAAGCTGGTCCACCAAACTTGTAATACTGAGGTTGGACCACCGCGCTCACTGCACTCAGACTGTCATCGCTGATACAGTGGTCCACGGGACCGCCAAACTCGTAATAAGGCCCTTACGGTTTCATAACACTGTAAGTAATAGGTATTAGCTCTGGAATTGAAATGTTGGGATCTTATCAGACAATCTGAATGCTTCCTTTTTGTACAATAGCATCTAGTATATTCCACTCAAGCATTTTTTTTATTTATTTTAAAGTTTTCAGACAAGACAAATAACTTAATTTACCATAACAACGGAACAATGATTGAGATTCAATAAACAATATGAAAACTGCAGTTGTTCATCATGTATGGTCATAAAACTAAGGAACAAGTGAAGATAATTCACGACCAAACACCAACTGTCATACCCTTTGCCATTCAAAGTGTATTAGAAATGCCCCATAACTATATAGCTCAGTTACTACTGTGCAAAGGTAATCCGTATATTCATGAATATGAAGTCCAGTATGTTCATTGTCCCAACATGCAGGCCAGATCAAGTAATAACAATATCTAGCCCCAAGCCCACCCAAGCCAGTCAAAATAAGGTCTTCCCTAAAAATGAGTAATATTACACGATAATATACATGATAAACTAGTCAAGAACAGCCCCATTCTGCCCAACCAGGCCGCTGTAGTCCAGGGCAGTGGTGGAGGGGGATGTGGGCATACCTCGCTCATTGTTCAGAGTAGTCTAGTAGGACAGCAAAGGACCCCAGATGTCTCTAGGCCTAGAAGTAATAGGCTGCGACATGGTGTAAACCTCAGCTCTATCGTGACAGGTCAACATATCTGCAAGTCACCTTTTGACTTTTGAAGCAAGCCCCTTAAACCATGACATTGCCACTCGAGCTTCGCTAGCAATAGTGCCAGGGCTTTGAAGCACCTGGCTGAGCGAGAGTCTTTCTTTACATATCCCAGCAAAGACAAATGTGGGGAAAACTCCATTCTGAACTGAAGGATAGTCTATAATGTATGCAGTACTTGTTGCCACTGTGTATGAAAAGGAAATCTCTTGGAAGATCCAGAAAATCGGCATGTACAGAGTGACAGCTAGAGTATTCATGACTAATATTTCAGTCAATCTTACGTATTTTGTCAGGTGTATAATGCACTCTGTGCAAGAATCTAAATGTAGAATCTTGTACCTATAGTAATGGATACCCAGGCTGCCTCTGCACAGCAATAGTTCCAACATTCTTCACACAGCTTGTCACCACGGTTCCGCTTTCAGGCAAATCTACTACTATTTGTGTTTTTGTTACAAGTCTCCATGACAAAGGAATAGAGTCAAGCAATTCAATGGCGTGAGTTCATCAATAGTATAAGCTGTGTAAGAGGTTTAAATTCTGGCAGTTCCCTAGGGACATCACGGACCATCACTCGTATTTTATGTCAAAGCTGAGAATATGTGAAAATATCAGGATGGTTAACCTTGTGGTTCTCTCTGTACTGATTCAGGGAAATGAATTCACCTTTGTTGGACCTGGCCCTTTTTGCAGGGTTATCCCCAAACTTATTGCCTTCTTCCTCCCATTTATTCTGACCTGTTTTTGTTGGCTTTAGAACTCTAGGCACTTTACCACTGCTAACCAGTGCTAAAGTGCATATGCTGTCTGTCTAAATTGTTTTGGCGATTGGTTTATCAATAATTGACATATTTCATTTACTACTCAGTCCCGAGTAAAGTGCACCAGGCATGCCGAGGGCCGGTAAATCAAATGTTAGACGTGGGCCTGTAGCACTGATTGTGCCACCCACATGAGTAGCCCTGCAAACACGTCCTAGACCTGCCACTGCAGTGTCAGTGAGTGCAGTTTTAAACTGCCATTTCTACCTGGCAAGTGCACCCACTTGCCAGGCCCAAACTTTCCCTTTTACTACATGTAAGTCACCCCTAAGGTAGGTCCAAGGCAGCCCCATGGGCAGGGTACAGTATATTTAAAAGCTAGGACATGTACTTGTGTGTTTTACATGTCCTTATAGTGAAATACTGTTAATTTCATTTTTCACTATTGCAAGGACTATCTCTCCCAAAGGGTAACATGGGGATTGCCTTGAAATATCTTTTACGTGTAATTTCCCATTGGGAGCAGATAGAGATTTGGAGTTTCAGGTTTCTGAACTCACAATTTAAAAATACATCTTTTGGTGAAGTTGGTTTTTAAATTGCCTATTTGAAAATGCCACTTTTAGAAAGTGGGAATTTTCTTGCTTAACCTTTCTCTGCCTGTCTGTAGAATCCACGTCTCGGTTGGCTGACAGTTGGGCTTTTGTGCATTCACTCTAGACAGTCACACAAAGGGAGCTGAGGTGTGCCTTGCATATCCTGATGACCCATCGTGATGGGTCTTCCTGAGCTAGAGTGGTAGCAGGAGTTGTCACTGATATCTGAATAGGGCAGTGGCTGTCCTCACACAAAGCTGTCTCCACCCCCCTGTAGTGTGTCTAGAGCTAGGCCAGGGAAAGGCAGGGTCTTGTGCACTACAAAGACTTTCCATAGAAGTTTGCCTACTACAAAGGCAGAATGGGGTATAAGTATTGGACCTCTGGCACCCCAAAATCAGATCACTTCTGGACTAAGGGCATTCTGCCCGAAAGAGGTGCTGGATGCTGTAGAAGGGACTGCCACTCTATCCGTTGCTTTGTTGGGCTGGCCTGCTGCTTGTTGCTTCTTTCCTGAGAGTGAAAGAACTGGACTTTGCTTTCTGAATCCAAGGTTCTCCAAGGGCTTGTGCTTGCTTGCCTCCTGCTAAGAAGTCTCAGGGCCATCAAAGACTTCACCTCTGCATCTTGCTAACAGCAACTAGACTTCCCTGCTGGGAGTCCTGATTGCCAAGTGGTGCCAACTCCAGTTCCTGGGCCATTGGAATTGTGTGGCAGGTGCTGCAAATCAATAAAAGCAACCTCTATGCCATCAGTGACTCCGCATCCTGCACCGAGTCAAGGGTATTGCTCGTGAAGAGCATGACGCACCGCCCCGATTTGCACCGCATCCCTGGTGTTGCTGATGACAGCAACTTATTGAGGCTGACTTCATCATCCAGGCCGCCGCCTACACCAGAAGAGCATGACGCACCTCTCAGAGTTATACCGCAGCCCTGGTGTTGCCAACAACAGCAACTTATCAACAATGACTGTCATTGATGGACGCTGCATGCACCCGAATTAAGGGCACTGCTCGTGAAGTACATGACACACCACCCCAACTGGCACCGCAGCCCCGAACTCTCTGGCAGCATTGCTTCGCACCAACGCCGTGCTGCTGCATGCACCGGAGCCGAGTGTACCGCTCATAAAGAGCATGACACACCACCCTGACTTACACCACAGCCCTGATGTCTGTCAATGCCAGCGCCTCAACCGCATCAACGCAGAGTCGATAACAGACATGGGGACCTCCTGAACTCGTCAACACCGCACCGTCATAAGGAACCGCCGCCTATGCAACCTCACCTCCCCTGCTCGGCATTAAGGAACCAACACCACACCGGCACCAGTGACGCCTCACCTCCCCGACTCTTTACGATGTCTTTGTTTTTATCATTTACAAGGTACTATTACTCAGGTTCCGTGTGACTCCGTAGCCGACCTGCGCTTCTCGAGGTCGGCATTGAACTGTGGGTTAGTACCTGTCACGATGTCAAGGTACCCCCTGTTGGAGCTATTGTTTTCTAGGGGCTATATTTTCGCAGTAATCTTTATAAAAGTGATATCTCAATTTGTGTATGTTGGATGAAACCAACTCCTTGAATTATGACCCTGTGCTGCCCAGCACTATAGCTCAGTGTCTGACACATCAAATTTCTCTCTTTCATAAGGCAAAGTAAGCATCTCCCAGCCAGCTCTTGGTTGGCGACCACTCCAAGCCCATCTGTATAAATAGGTACTGAGGGTGTGAAATAGGACACTGGGCAATGATATGGTGATGTTTGTGAAGAAATATAGAAATTGTTGTAGCACCACCATTTTAATGAGTGCAATAAGGCCCACCACCGACAGTGGACGATGAATCCACATTTCCACCTTTTGAACCAGTAGGTCGATCGCTGGGCCATAGTTTGCTTTTAGGGTGGCATCCCCCTAATGCTGCATAGTTACACCCAGATATCTACCAAAGTCTTGCTCCACTGAAATGAGAAATCAAGCATCGGGCTGGTGGTGGCCTCAATAAGGGGGGACAACTCTGATTTATCCCAGTTAATGAACATGCCAGAAAAACCACCAATGTGGATGATCTTGCAAACAATTGGGGATATGTTTGTCAGCTGGGTCCCAAGCAAATAATAAAATGTCATCCGCATACATGGAAAGTAATAATTGGACTGCTCTTAACCAAAGGCGCTTGTTCATATGCCACTCACTAATCCAGCATGCCAAAGGTTCTACTGCATCTACAAGAAGAGTAGGTGGAGGTGACACCACTTTGTAGTGCCCCTACTCACTATAATAAGATTGAATGTTAGACCATTAACTCTGACCCTTGCCAGAGGATGGGTGTAGAGGAGACTGATCAGTCTCAAAACATAATCACCAAGTCCCAACCTATGGATCACTGCCCTTAGAAATAACCACTCCAGGGAGTTGAAGGCTTTTTCAGCATTGAGAAAAGCCACTACAGCCTTCACCAAAGGGTCAAGCTAGTGTAAGGTTGCAAATAAAATCTGTAAGTTGGAAGAAATAAATAACTCCAGTATAAATTCAAACTGTTCCAGAAGGATTATGCCTGTCATTAAAGAGGCTAGCCTAAATGTGATTATTTTTGCAAGAATTTTATTATCTACTTTTAAGAAGTGCTAGGGGATGATATTATTGGTATTTCATGGGGTCGTTCTGTGGCTTGTAGAGGATTAAGATCACTTTCTTGTAGTGATGAAGCAAGTCACCCACTGCCAATGTCTGATTATACATGGCAAGAAGGTGGTGGGCATATAGTTCTCTGTGTGTTTTATAGAATTTAGTGGATAGTCCGTCAAGCCCCAGTGCCTTGCTTCTGGCCAGTTCCTCAATGGCCAACTGGATCTCAGGGATGGTGATGGGTTCAGAAATGCCCTGCTTGTAAAGACTCTTTAGCCACACCATGGCAAGCCCATCTAAATAATTTAAAAAATGCACAATGAGCTCATGGCTTAGAGAAACATTGGGCAGGTCAGAAGGTAAATACCTGTTAAGATCTTAGTGTAAGGGGCTTAATCCTCCTATTTAAAGGATGAAACTCCTCACCCAACTTGAGGTGGCATGCTTCATCATAGGGTCTGTCCTCACATCACTTGCAGTAGTTTGGGATCTGACTCTCTACACAGCAGTGAGGATCACTTTGAAAGATGGTATATTTGGAGGTGGTCCTTTGTGAAGAACAGTGTTTAGTGTAAGGTGCAGAGTGCAATATGAAATAGGTGCATTAAAACTACCTCTTAGTGGACCCAATTATAGAATTTTTTATGTCACCAAGAGGTAGAGTTAAAAATAAGAGGGGAATAATTCAACCCAATAGTTGGAAGAAGATCGACATGTTTCTGCCTATGACTTAAACAATAAGTAGAAGGGAACACCTTCTGCGTGACTTCTGTTAAATGCAAGAACCCTTCCAAATCTTGCAGAATTTAAGGCATTAGACAAAATTCCCCATAAAGAGTCATCTTATTTGTAAGCTTGAAATTTTATTTAAGAATTTGAAGAAGTACTAAAACAAGCCAGCATGTGTTTTTCAATTTCTACTGCTTTGGCCTCCACCCAACCTTGTGGTCTGACCCGATGGTGCGGTTACTATGCCTTTCAAAAAGGGTACAACACCTGATTACATGAATTGGGAACTTTACCTGCATGCTGCGTTGATGATCTTTGTCCAAAAGGATACAATTTATTCAAGGAATTTATAAGATTTCTTAAAATATCAAGCAACACATACTATGTTTCATTGTCTTTCGCCCTGAAGAAGCAACAATTTACCATAGAAGTCACGAACCACGTGTTGTCTTTTTTAGTATTTAAATTCTTAAACAAAAAATGTCAAGTTTACAAATAAGATGCCTCTTTATGAAGACTTCAAAATGTTTCTGCCTATCTTATGCCCTTGAAGAAGGTGATAAGGCATTCATCAGAATCAATGGTGGCACTCTGTTATCTACATTATTAAAGAAAACAAAATACAACCAGTGGTACGGAAACTGATAGGTATCTACCTGTGTCAAGCCTGCACAAATTCAAAGTAAACAGCACAAAGAGACCATGAGAAAACATATAATCATGATTATAAGCAGCATAATGTCAGAAAAAGATTAAAAAGGGCGACTCAATCTGTGCTGGTGATATGTGTAAGTGAAAAGCACTATGTAGGTGACGGCAGGGATCACTGCAAAACAAACTTGTTCAGTGAAGCTTGATGCAGGCTAAAAAATATGCTTACCCACGGTGGATGGGCCATGTACCTTAGCTTGAGAACTTCAGGTCGAGGTCTGAGAGAGGACTGTAGCTATGGGTAATGTAAGGCGTTAGAGTGCAGAATTCATTATCACAAATAAAACATTTTGTTACGCCTCTACGCATAGAGAGATCCCTAATACACCCAGAAGGAAGGGGCAATAAATGATTACGGCATTAAGGAAACTCTGCTTTTTGTTACAAACCCCTTTGTACCGTTTTTGATATGAATAAGAAGACTATGCTTGTTGGCCTTTAATCTCCTTTTAAACATCTAGTGTGTTACTAACCCCATCTACCTAGTCATCCATCTGAGAGGTGGACAGTTGGACACAGATAGATGAGTGGAGTACAGTTGGGCATAGTAACAGTGAAATTCTTCTGATATAACCTCATTTTTCTTTTACCAAGCTGTCCGATATGTCCTGAACTTGTATGACAATGGTGCAATGGTGAGCTTCCTATCTCTCTTTAGTAGCCACCCCATTATCTTGCCTGGACACTCAGCCCCACCATACTTCCAGTGCACATATACACATATATGCCACCTCTTTGTCTGCCAAATTTTAAAACTCAGTTAATAAAGAATATATCTTGACCACTGACTTCCTGAGCAGTGCCTGCAGCCTTTAATTTTTGTAGTTCGTCCTCAACGTGGGAAAGTTTTGACTTAATAACTCGAAATACTTCATGTTGCATAGCCATGTTTATTTCAAAGTATTAGATTATCGCCCTGCGCAGGTGGTCACGGAATACCACATCAGCCAGTGCCTCTGACAGAAGTCTCTATGCAGAGGACTTGTATTGAGATATCAGAAAGCGTAAGCCCATCACTATGGAAGAATCATCCTACAGTGTACAATACAATGCTTATCAACTCTATACACTCACCCACACAGACACTGACGACCCCAACTTTCAGCGACGAAATTCCTCTTATAAAACCAAATAGCTGTATGGTTCTGTAATTAACTGTTATACACACATGTGGGCACAGGGTGACCGCTGGGGTTCCCGAATAGTAGAAAACATGAGAAAATGGAAGAGTTGTTGGTGCACCAGTCCTAAGGCATTTTGAGCTGGGTCATGTACACTTCTTATGAAGCATGTAAGGGATGTTTTCAATCCTAAGTAATTTGGTGAACAAGAGAAATGGGTCTTTAAACAGTGTTGCTTGTCCCTTCTTCAAGAGGATTTCAGTCTAGGTCAACCGGTCATCTGGATTTAGTCTTCAAGGTCTCACATAGACTGAATATTTTAGGGCACTGCAAGCGTCATTGGAAAAAGTGCTGTTTACCCTTAATGTCAATTCTCAGTTTAGCAGGATATTGCATGTAGTATTTGATCTGTTTCGATCAAAGCAATCTCTTCACCTCAGCAAACTTGTGTCTGGCTTCCTGGAGGGCAAGAGTGAAGTCCAAAAATGTTATGATTGTGGACCCTTGAAACTTTATAGCACACCTTTTCCTGGAAAGTCGCAGGAACGTGTCCCTATCATGGAAATTAAACAGACTATTAATGGGTGTTAGGGAGGGCTCCCGGTGGGGACTAAGAGACAGAGAATGGTGCGCCCTCTCAACCACAAAGATGAGCGTGAAGCTGGAGTGGTCAAAGAGCTCACACAGCAGGCTTTCTAGAAATTCATCCACTCTCCCAATGTTTAAAGATTCTGGCAGGCTTATGATACATATATTATACTGGTGTGATTTCGCCTCAAGGTCTTTGTGCTTTGCGGTGACCGTTACCATCAGTTTCTTTATCTTGAGCAATTATTCCTTGGAGGCCATGGAATCATCCTCAAAGTCTGAGATTTATTGTTCTGCATCATCAATCTTGGTGCTCTGACAGTCCAGTCTCTCAGTAAGATAGTCCATTCTGGCAGAGACCGCGCAAATTTGACCATCTATGGTTTTACAACACACCTTGAGGTACAATAAGAGTGTGTTAGTATCTGATTGAGCCGGATGGCCTCCCTTGCACTTCATTCCACCATCTAACTCATTGATTGACATGTTTCTAGCATCGGCCCGCCCAACGTTGTTTGTTTGAAGGGCTGTTTTCTCTGTTTCCCATTCTGTGCTCCATCAGTCGAGATAAAGTATAGTGCAGAAGGGAGGTGTACAATGGCAGAGCTATGAGCCGACTGTAATGGAAGCTCTACTTTGAAGTTCTGCCACAGAGCTGCCAACCCATACCTGCTGCTGATACGTGAGGACCTCCCACTCAGGGTACCCATTTTGTCTTGGCTGCGGAACCAATCAGCTTGATCGGCAGCTGCCCTCACTCATCAGTGGTGGCCACCATCCTGGTGTGGACCCGGCTGCAGGTGCAGCCTGCACCTTTCCCTTGCCACCAGCGGCCCTGACAAGAGCTGCAGGCGTCGGCTGGCAGGGACACCTGGGCCAGGAGTGCCCCGTCATTGAAGGCTGCCAGCCTCTGAGCTGCGGCCCTCTAACCTGGGTTTGCGAGAGCCCCACTTGGAGGAGACTTTGCCTTATCTCCCTTATGGTGCATTGATTCTAGCAGTGACAGCCTTTGCAGACCTTGTTTTCCTGCCACTGAAACACCATGACCAGAGGACGGGGTGCACCCTCTGGTGGTTTTGACTGGCGACCGATGGTGGGCGCTTGGCCCGGGAGCACTGCACTGGGACAGTGTGTGTTGAAATTTCTGGCCCTCAGACCGTGGCTTTCATGCTGGGATCTCAAGTTTGGCCTCCTGGTATGCTGGTGACCATGGATGATAAGACCAGGGGGTTTTCCGAAACGGATGATCTAGAGGCCTTCTGGATACATTGAATTATTCTAACATAGATATCTGTGCTCGAGGAACTTTCATGACACCTCCTCTGATGCAAAGCTGTCTGCCCCTTGGAGGTTATGTGGAGAATCAGACCATGCCAGTCTTCAACAGGTGGTGGCCACCCTTCACAAGAACAGGGACAAGTCTTGATCACCTCTTAAGCCGATCTGACAGACAGGATGAATGATTGAGCCTTGTTAATTTAAGGGGGGCAGAAGGAAACCGTGACTGTAGCTGTACTCTGGGGTTGGTGAGTGGTGCACTCTCCTTTCCTCTCCCCCTCTGTGGCTACAGGTAGGTTCTCTCTCTTCCATCTTTAACCCCATTCCGTTGTCTGTGCCATGGACCTGGTTTGGTGGGCTATGAATGATAGCCACGCTCCTCCTCTATAGCTTGTCACTGTGTGGGACTCTTCCCTGTTCCCTTTTTCCCTTTTGGGTACACTTCTCTAGTAGGTGTAGGCAGAACTCATGGAATTTGACTCCACGGAATTCCACAGAGTTATGCCAAAACGTCATGAGATTCTGCGGAGTTCTGCCAATGGGCTGAAAATATGCACATTGCTCTGTAATTTAGCGCTGGTAGTGTGAGCAGTGCTGATAAATTAGTGTAAACGGCACCATGCGCTGCACAAGAGCACATGGCCATTCGAGTTGATTTTACTTCTGCTCAAGTAGACAATATACTGGAGTGGCAGCAAATCTACTCGAGAAACAGCCTCTGAGTGTGACCGCTCGTGACTGCCAGTGATCGGCTATGTTAGATAATTGCGCTTGAGGAACACCAAAATCTCACTTGAGGTCTCCAGCTAGCATTCCTGGAGCCTTGCAGGGAAAAAAATCCTCCATGTGGCCATTGGTGGAATGTAGCCAAAAATTCTGTGGGTGGAATGAAACATTCTGCCCACCCCTATTCTCGAGTTTGGCTGCTTCATTACATCCCCACTGGTTCCCCGTGTCCTTCTCCTATGCTTCTCCTATTTCAAGTTCTTAGAGAATTAGTGGTCAGCGCCAGGACACCCTCGGGTAATTGCCGCACTTTAGAAATAGCCATAACATAGCATAACATGACTAAAAAGGTACTTTTCTCCTCTTTTTTTCTTTTCCTTCTTTGTATGCCTTTTACCTTTCCTCCCTTCCTACCCTCCTCCCACCCAATGTCCCTATTTTCTGGTAGCCGGACACCACTAAGGTCTCCGGGTCCCCTACGACCAATAGTGGTGTTTTTCCTACTTGGAAAGGTGGACCAGGCGTCCTTTTCTGCTCTTATCCTTCGTTGCCTAGGGACTTTTTGGGATCCCTGTTTCCCACTAATCACATTCGGGGGATATGCAAGCTCTTATCCCTAGTCGCCTAGAATGTCAATGGTCTGTCTCATTACATTAAACGAAAGAAGATTCTGCACTACCTTTACACAAAACAACTGGACATCACCCTTATTCAAGAATCCCATCTTTCCCCAGAAGATTCCCTCAATCTTAAATGAGATTAGGTGGGTACATTAGTAAGCTGTACTAGAAATGTGGGAGTGAATGGTGTGACCTCCCTCCTCTCGTAGAGCATCCACAAAATGTGTGGTGGCTATTCTTATTGGGCAGAGGCTTCCTTGCAGGGTCCTTAAGACATGAACAGATGAGGAAGGCAGATGGACCTTCACCAAACTTTGCATCATGAGTAGGACCCTAATAGTTGGTTCAATTTATGCCCCTAATGCTGACAAGATGTATTTCTTAGACCGTCTCGCCAGACTCCTGATCTCATTTGGGTGTACAACTTTTGCTGGGGACTGGAATCTATCTCCTGATCCTATTCTGGACCGTACTGGGTGATCTGATTTTCATGGTCAGTCGAATAGAACTCTTTATCAGGCCTTATTGACCAAACATGCTCTGCTAGATGTGTGACTCCTTCTCCATGCTTCTACCAAGGACTTTATCTTCTTCTTTTGACCACATGGCACCCAGTCACACACTGAATTCTTCCTCCTACAGGGGTGGCTGCTTCCAGATGTCATGGGATGTGATATCCTGCAGGCTAGCTTCTTGGATCACAGCACTGTGTGATTTGGACCTTGATGTAGGGCTAGTGACTCCTCCACCTTTCAGATAGAGGATGAAGGTATTTGCATATAAGCAGCCCGAGATGAAGAATGAACTCCGGTCCCATATCAGCTTCATATAGCAGACAATGAAGGCTCATGGGATCTCATACAATCCGTTGGGCAGCAGGGAATGTGATTCTGAGAGGGGTGATGATGTGAGACTCAGCCGTGATAAAACCTAAGGCTTGAAACAAGATACAATGCCTGGAGCAGGAGATCCAGGATCTTAAAGGCTTATACATCAAAACCCCCTACATCCACACTCCAGACGAAACTCAAATGAGCTAAAATATGTTTCGACTCACATTTTACTTCAACCGCTAAAAGAGCCCTAGTAAAGCTGCAGTGGCGGAGATACGATCATAGTGGGAAAGTGGGACATCTCGTGGCTGCACAGTTATGTCAGAGTGAATCTCAAATTACTATCTTGGTGATCCAAGACACTCTTGGTGCTGTATTGACCCACCCCGAGACAGTGTAGATGATTTTCCCTCGTTTTATTCTGAACTATATACCTCTCAGTCCCATACCACGCATGAGCACATAGATGCCTTCTTGAAGCCATTAAACCTTCCCTCTCTTACTCAGAGGACCGGAGGAATTTGAAGGTGACTTTACTGAAGATGAGGTGTCCAAACCCTTTTTTGCCTCTGCAACCTGTAAGTCTCCTGGGAAGGATGGCTACCCTGGGGAGTTTTAAAAGACAGGGAAATACATTTTTCCGCTGTTTTTGACAAAGGTCTTCCAGGAAGCTGATGCAGCTGCTTCTTTAGTGCTTCTTTCTAATAAGGCCACATTGCCCTTCTCCTTAAAGAACATAAAGACCCTCTGGAATGTGCCAGCTACTTCCTGATCTTGCTGATCCATGTGGACTTGAAAATTATGGCCAAAATCATGGCCAACTGGCTGTGCAAGGTGATTCCACAACTAATTTCCAAATCGCAAGTGGATTTTGTCCCAGGCAGATGTTCCCTTAATCATCTTTGGATGTTGGCACATGCTTTGAAATCTGGAGGACGCAATGGTGGACAAATTGTACTTTTCTTTGGTCACAGAGAAGGCATTCAACTGCGCCAAATGGGCATATCAGTTTTGGGTATTGTCTAAGATGGGACTGGGTGAGGATTTCATTGACAAGGATAGACAACTCTATCACCACCCTACGATGGATTTCAGCTGTGGTGGTTTTGTATCACATATGTTTCAAATTCAGCATGGGACTCAACAGGGATGTCTGCTGTCCTCTCTTTTTTTCCTGGACCCGGAGCTCCTGTCCAAGGATCTTACTTCGTGATGGTGGAGGGGACAGTTAAGTAAAGGGTTTGCTATAGGTTGACAATATTCTCCTCCTCCTGTCCAATTCGGAGTCGTCCATCCTGGCTGTCATTGCCATCATTGATCAACTTTTCTCACATGTCCAATAATAAGATCAACTGGGCCAAATGCAAGGTGCTTCCTATATCTAGGGTTACCACTAGGTTATGCATCCAGGCTTACAACATGCTGTGGGTCCCTAAGGGTCTTACCTATTTGGGTATTCTCATCAACAGAGAGCTGGTAAGGATAGTGAAGGATAACCTCCTCCCGCTAGTGGAAAGGTTCAGATGTGACTTTCTCAAGTGGAAACATCTGAACCTATAGTACAAATGATAAACATGGTGGTGGTCCCCCGGTATTGTTATGTACTGGGATGGTACCCCTTCGGATATCAAAACTCTGCTTCAGGGGATAGAGGCAGATATCAGATCATACTTATGAAGTGGGACAAGACCCAGGCTTTATGCTTCCAAGCTATGGCCTGATACCACCAATGGTGACCTTCGCCTACCTAACATGGCACTGTACAGCCTGGTCTCCACCTCTGACAACTGGCCCTCTGCATGTGCGATTCTGGGGAAATCACATCCTGGCCTGTCCTTAACTTTGCTCCCAGTATACTTCTCCCCTTCGGACAGTATCATGGTGCAGCTCCCTGTTCACAGTTTGATTGCAGCTGCTGTCCATAAGCATTTGGGGTTTAAGTGTGATCTTTATTATATTCTACGGTCCTCTCTGACCTTCAACCGTATTGGACAGAAATATGGACCCATCAATGTCACTACAGTCACTTGTCATGTATTCCCTTCCCTTTTCTGGCTCTTATTCATGAGATCACAGATGTTCTGGAGTTGGATTCCCACACCCTCACCACTGGTCACCATTTCAGCGGTCACCAAAGTGTATATTCTCCCTCATTGAGGCCAGCCCATGACCCCCGCAGTGCAATAGTGGCTTATAAAGCTACACACAGTAGCATTGCATGAGCGCACTGCCTATACACTGATACTTTTGATCAGATCTGGGGTGAACATATCTCTTCCTTCCAAGAGGATATTGCCCATCACTAACTTGCTGTCAATTTTCCATCTCTCCCAGTCATTGATCCACTGTTTTGACTGTCTTCTCTTGGCACCTTGGCCTCTGGAACTTGTCTTCCTCCTTTGTATGTCACTGGATACCTCCCCTTGAGTGGTTTCCTTGTACAGTAACCCATCATCTGTGTAGGTGCTATGAGACCCCCCTCAGTAGGGCTTGCCTGATGTGTCTGTATCACGACTTTGGACCCTCCGATTGAAGCTTGCGATGTGGACCGTGAAAGGAATGTTTTCCCTGGTTTCTCTTCATCCATTTTGCCTCTCTGCTACTCAGTGCACTTCTTTTCTTCTTCTTGCTGTGCTCTGTCACCCTGCACACTGCTCCCTACTTGAACAGCCTCAATTTCTCCACCTTCCAGGGATTGTTTCACAAGTGACTTTGATGTGATGTTGCCCCTTGGAGCGTATGTTTCCTGTTGTTGTGAGGCGATGCTACCACCACCCCACTCCCACCCTTTCCTGACCCCACTCACTTCCTCCTCCCCTTTCAAAGCTCCCCTCTTTTTATTCTTCTATTGTATTGTGAAAATGGGATCTCGTGTTATCTCCAACTGTTTGTTCTATGGAGCTGTTTTGCTTTTCATGTTTGTCCTTTCTAAAGCAAACAGTTCTCTGTATGATGTCAATGTATCATCTTTGCAATCTAATAAATATATAAATGTTGCAAAAAAAGGGAGTTGTACTCCTCTCCTGCATTCATTAATATATTGACCCCAATGTCTTGTGTTTAGTCAGGAAGTGCTTGGTAGAGTCCACACAACCGTGAGGATGGAAAAGTTGCAGGAGAGCCGACCCAAGGCCAGAAAAAGCATCACCATCCCATGATACATTGAGTATGTCATGCCACTATTGCATGTCAACTCATGAGCCACAGAGCCAGGACAGGCACAGACCACCGGACATAGGGACCTCTACCAATCTGGATTCTGCACCAACCACAGCACCGAAACCGCCCTGATTGCTGTTAATGATGACATCTGAACCCTCCTCGACCGGGGAGAAACGGTGGACCTGATCCTTCTCAACCTCTCAGCAGCATTCAGCAGCGTATCCCACCAAACCCTTATCAAGAGGCTTCATCACATCGGAATCTAAGGGGACGCCCTCAAATTGATCACATCCTTCCTCACAGTAGAAACCCAGAGAATCCACCTACCACATTTCACCTCGGAACCCAAGAACATTATCTGCGGCGTCCCTCAATGCTCATCCCTCAGCCCTACAATGTTGAACATCTACATGACCCCCTTCGCCAACATCAGCAGATGCACTGAATGAACATCATATCCTACGCAAACAACACCCAGCTTATCCTCCCACTATCAGAAGACCCCTCTACCAAGAAGGCCAACTTCCACAGGTGAATGATGGGCATCGCCGACTGGATGAATAACAACTGCATAAACCTCAATACAGACAAAACAGTGCTGATCTTTGGGAACAACAGCTCCCCATGGAACGACTCCCTGTGGCCTACTGAACTAGGACCAGCACCCACTCCGACAGACCATGCTTGCAACCTTAGCATCAACCTGGACAGCAAGCTCACAATGAAAAACCAGATCCGGAAAGGTCTCTTCCGCCTGCTTCCTTACCCTATTCATGCTCGTAAGATCTTCAAATGTCTCCCCGTCAACACCAAATGAACTGTCCCTCAAGCCCTAGTCACCAGCCGGCTGGATCACAGAAACACACTCTACATAGGAATCCCCACGCACCTCCTGAAGAGACTACAGACCATCAGAATTCAGCAGCCAAACTCATCCTCGACCTCTCCAAATGGGCCCACACCACCCCACCTCAGGAAGCTTCACTGACTCCCCATTCAGAAGAGATGTAATTTTAAGATGCTGATCCACACTTACAAGGCCCTCCACAATCAATGACCAGCATACATCAACCACCACCTAAACTTCCATCAACCCTCCAGACTCCTGCACTCTCCTTCCCACTTCCTTACACACACCCTGCATCCGCCGAAGCAACAGTGGATGATGCTCCTTTTCCTACCTCATGGCAAAATCCTGGAACGACCTCCTCCTTCACCTATGGACCTCATCCTCTCTTCTGGAATTCAGGAAAGGTCTCAAGACCTGGCTGTTCCCCTGAACCCCTTTGCAGCTATGTTCTCAGCGCCTGGATACCCTCATGGTTGATTAGCCATGCTCTGTAAATCCTGCTTGATTCATTGATTGATATGTAAAGTCAGCGCACCATGCTGGAACAAGCAGGGTTAATGCTAGTAGGTTGAAGGCAACGGGGCTCTCACCAAATCAGTGGCATGCTGTCCTGTTGTTTTTTTCTCCACCTTGGGCCAGATCTAGCCATCTGAACCACCCTTCAACTGGGGCTCTTCATCCAGCTCCCCTTTAATGACCATGAACAAACAATAATATAGATTTATTTATTTAGAGTGTTTTATAAAGCGCACACATGACCCAGGGGTATCAGAGCGCTGTATATAGGGTTGAATGAAACAATATGAAAGGTATAGACAGATACATCAAAAGTAAACACCCACAATGGGCTGTTGCAACAGATATCACACTTATACAACCGTCAGTTCATTAATATTCCATTAGTCTTCACTGTTCTAGCAAATTCGTGGTGGGTATTTGCTGCTGCTCTGAAACTATTCAGATCCAGGTACCCAGAGGAGCAGAGTGTTCGAGGGTTCTCCTGTAAACTACGTGCTTCTGACCAAACTAGAAGTTGCTAACATTGAGACGTCCCTTGTGCCCTGTCTCTCCGAAAGACTATGCCAGGAATCTATTCATTGGGATCTTTTTTACCTCTTTTTTGAAAAAGTGGGTAGATGGATTTGAGCATACCTTGGGTGGTAATGAGTTCCACATCGTTGGCGCTGCTCCGGAGAAGGATTGTGTGTAAGGTTTTTGTTTTCGGAATCTAGGAGATTCAAGCCTGAGAGAGTTAGCACTTCTTAGGTAGCCGCTGCCACCGGAGATAGATGAGTGAATTTTTTTAAAAGACTGTCACTTGTTTACATATTTCATATTTCATGTAATTTTTCAAATCTGCAAAATAAAGTTCAACAGTGTCGTAACGAAGAAGAGTTTCAAGGAAAACGTGTACTATGCTCATCATAGAATTTCCAAAATTATAGTGGTCCCTTCTAGGCTGGGGCTCTTTACCCAGCTCTTCCTCCATGACCCTGTGTCCAAGCAGGGACAAAAGCAAAACCTAAAGTCCCAGGAGTGAATTGGTAATTGTTGCCTGTCTAAATGAGTTACTGGTGCCATGGCTTCAGGCCCACCAACAGCCCCTATCACCGCTGGGGCTCAGAGACTGCAGCTCAGGGCTAGGACTCGCGGTCTGCTCCAAAGTCTAGAGAGCACTTCTGGCTTCCGGCCGCCACTGTGACTCCAGTCATGTTCCCGAAGTCGGCCAGGGAAGTCTGGAGCAATATTGATGCGGACTGCTGTTGTGCACAGAGAGGGTGATCCACAGGTACGCGCCCACACTTGCTGACGGCTAGGCCATGTCCCTGCCCACTCGATCAGTACGTGACTGTCAACTCTCTGTCTCTCCAGTGTGTTGGTGTGCATGGCAGTAGAAAATGACTTTCGTATGCTGCTGTACAGCTCTTACTCTCTCTCTGCCTCTGAGCAGATTACAGCAAAGCCTTTCACTATTCACTGACACTGTGTGTCCACTTCACCCTTTACTTTATTGATGAGGAATGTGAGCCCAAATGCCACAGATCACTAGTTAAAAATAAGCAAACAGAACAATTTGTTCATTTGTACCTACTGTTCTCTGTTTGGGAGAGTTTACCTTTCCACTCAGCAAAGCAAGAGGAGACCAGCTCTGGCAGCGTGAGAAATCTTTTACTGCTTTCGAAGTCTGGCGCATTCACGGTTCCCTGTCACTTTTGGTGGGGTGTTAATAGCCAGGGGCATAGCTTGGTCAGTAGGACTGGGGGGGTGTGAGCTTCAGATTTTCCAACAATCACGCTAGCATATAATGTTAATGGCAACCTGGACGCATGAGAGGGGCTTCAGGGGGAGTGGAAAGGGAGAGGAATGCGCACTGGTAGAAGTACTAAGTGAGAGAAAACACAATGGGGCATATTCTCAAGGACCCATCGCCGATTTATCGGCACTTTAGCGCCGCAAAAGTGGAGATAGATTTATCGCCCCATTCACAAGCTGGTGCAAACTGCCGACATCGCCAGTTTACCTGCGATAGCTACCGCAAAACACATCGCCACGGATGAGTGCGACAACTAACGCTATTGATATGCAGAGTAGGCGTTCCCGTGCAAAAACACACGGAAACACCACTCCGCGAGATTCTCAACGACCAGCCAGATCGGCGATGCAAACCAAAAACTGGCGATAAGGCGCGTTAGCAGCAGGGACATAACACCTGCCTTTTGCTGGTGTTAAGCAGGACGACTACCTGCAGCATGAAAGGGAGCCCAGCCCAGAGCCACATCTGAAGACCAACAGATGCCATGGAGCTACTGATCATGCAGCTCGGAGACCCTAGAGGCCCACAACACCCACCGCCACCGACACCACCCCCAGGATCCCCCCCCGCACCACCCCCCCTGGACTACCACCGAGGCAGCGCAGAACAAGACAGCAGACCTTCCGAAAACGACATGGCCCCTCAGCCACACAAGGGCAGAATGTGGGGAGAGGTGGGAACCAAGTAAGTGTGAAGGAGGCAACTCACCCATGAAGAAGAATGCACACAATGCCGTGTGTGGCAGTGATGTGCTGGACAGACCACAGAATGCAGAGCCCAGACATGGCCATGTGGACATATACTGCTGGCGTTTGTAGTGTTGTGGACAGTGGACGCAACCATGTCACCTCAGGCAGTGGGGAAGACCTCGGTCATGTAGCTGTGACGTCCCCCCCCTCTGTAAGCGCAAGCGGAGTGGGCTGGGCCGGCGTATGCCAGTCCAGCGTAGGGGATCGCAGAATTTGCCCGGGGCAATGGGCGTGGTTCTGTTCAGGCCGGAACAAGGAAGTACGTAATGCGTGTGTCTCTGTTGCAGTGTGGGTGCCACCCGGCCCCCAATTGTCAATGTTGCAATGTATCATGCACCCGGAGGGCAGGCTCGCACGTACGGGGCAATGAAGGAGCGCAAGGCCGCTCGGGGTCTTGGCCCATACATGCCAAGTGTTGTGTGTATCTGTATTGCCGCAGCATGAGCCAAATGCCTGGCCTCAATCGCACTGCGAGTACAGCCAGCCATGAACTGTAAACCTGTGTCCGCCCTGTCCTTACCATAGGCCTACACTCACGTGGCCGCCCACCCTCAACGGCCAACATCACAGTGTCGTTGTCAGGCTTGTTGACATGCGCTGAAAGGCATGACAATGGTGTTCCGTAGGAGTGCAAGTGATGCAACCGCGCAGCGCACACAAGTAAAAAGGCACGGTGGTAGGGAGGAGCAGCTGTGAGGCACCGTAACACACAGTGAGGCCGCTCATTTGCCACATGCTAGGCATGTCATACATGATTCCCAAAGTCGCACACATCCCACCCCACCCCCAACAAGCCACTTCACATTTCCTGACTGCAAGCAGATGAGAAACTAACATTATGGATGAAAGCTCCTTTGTCTGGACTATCAGGCGGAAGCACATCTGCACCTCCGACCTTGGAATTGCATGTGCCCGGCACACCCTGACAGATACTAGAGCAGCTGATGACGACTCCCACACTACGCACAGCCCGACAAAAGACCAACATGTACACACCCCACACACAGAAGTCCTTCCTCGAAGTTATCTTGCATGGAATGACCTTCACACTTACTCCCACACCATCCCAGGCGTACAACCGTTGCACACTAAAACAACTAATTGATCTGAGCTGTGGCATTTCATCCACAGAACTGGCGCAGGTTAGAACAGTGCCGCTTCAACCAGAGCCACTGACCCAATGGCAGAACATCCCGGATACTTGCGCAACCCCTGTCAGGTGGAACTCTACCATGCACGTATGCTACGTTTACTGGGGGCACTGCCATTGGCAGTGCTGCGGATCAGTTACCGGCTGAGCTTCCGCCTTGTCATCGTCACCTGCGTGCAGCCTGTGTTGCCTTGTCGATCGTGCATATTCGAGTGGCCCATGGATGTCTGCCTATCCAACAGGACGGTAGCCGAACTGGATTTCGACATGTGTGTGCGCCCCCTGTTGGCCCACGACCAGGAGTGTCACTGTGACACCCGTCTATGGGATGCCTGGATACTTGGTATACATGCTGGCAGCTGGACCTGGGAGATTGCAGAACTCCTCGTGTGCAATGACCACATTGAACTGCTCCCCTATTGGGCTGTAGTGCTAATTGGTGAGACGGGGTGGACGCAGCACATCTGTCCGGACCTGGTAATTGATTTCCTCGCTGTCCTGTTTGATGAAGTCAACAACGACCTCATGTTGGAAATGATTGCCTACGGAGCTGCACTCGCTTTCATGGACGTGTAACTACGTACCTGCAGCCACAACAGTTTGGAACCCATTGCACATGTCCCGACACCTTGTTGCATCTTAGGGTTCTGGTCACATCTCCCACGACGACAGTGAACATGGCTGCATTCGCCTGGACTCCGAATACATGAGCGGACAACAACGCGGGTGAACACACACCTGTGAATGGTGCGGCACTCCCCCGGAGTGGACAGCGGCGCTTGGCAACGTTCCACGTTCTGACATACTGCTGCATTGGTCTGCATGTTGTGGCACTTATCTTGCCCGTACTGACACGCATATGCTAATAAAGTCTACGCACCTTCACTTGTATTCAACTGTGTTGAGTGTTGATTTGTTTGACAATGTGTGGTTCACTGCCTATCTGGGTCACGGCCATACATGCATTTCTACACCATCATGGATGTGGGGTTGTACTAGTACATTATCATTTCACAGTTTCCTGCTTTGCCACATGCGAACGGCCATTTTCCACACACAAGCAGCAGCAGTTGTGTCCTCTGTTCTGTTGTGCTGGTGTTGCTGTTTGTTCAACATTGTTGTAACTGTTGAGGTGCTCTGGATCTTATGTGTGTGTGCTGCATTGTAGGTGAGTTGCCCCTTCAGCTCTGATTTGGCTGGCCCTTATCCCTTTCAGGCGGTGTGGCATTCACTTCTGTGCTTATACAGTGCTGTGATATTGCAGACTTGGGTACATTGTGCTCTTGGTTGGAGTTGTGACTCTTGGCCATGGTTTGCCCGCAGATGTTCTGTACTTAATTGTGCATGTGTGCCATTGTGCCCATCTCCCCCCGTCCCCCCAGTCCCTGGTGGTTACTCACTGTTGCTGTTGTGTCGGGTCATGTTGAGCAGTGTCCGGTCCCCCAACTCCTGCCACCGTCTCCCCACTGATGACTGTCAACACCATTTCCTCCATCTCGTCCAGCTCCTCCTGTGGCGCTGGACTCCCACCTCCAGTCTGCATTGCTGCCTTTTGGTTGTTGGCGAGTTTCAGCTTGGTCTTGCGCTTCACATCATTCCAGCGCCTCTTGAGCTCTCCCATTGTCCTCCTCAGCACTCCGACTGCATTCACCTTGTCCACGATGGACTGCCATTTTGCATTTTTTGTTGCCAATGACACAGTGGAGGTGACGAACTGTTGTTGATGGTGTTCTATCACCTCCGTTTTCAGGATCCGGTTTTCCTGCGGACTGAACCGCGTCCTTCTCTTCTTCTTGTCCTTGCCCTTCCCTGCCCCGAGGTCCCAGGCTGGTCCTCCGGGGGGCTTGTGGGGTTCTGGTTGTCCACTGTACTTGCTCCGGCTGCCTCCTTTGTGCTTCGCTGTTGTTTAGTTTTTGTTTGTGTTATTTTTTCTTCTGCTTTTGTGGTGATTTTCCCCACCTGACATGTGTGAATTGCAGGCCTGGCGCTGCTTCTCGCTGATTGTCTTATCGCGGTTGGGCCCATCGCAGATTTTTCGCGTTCCGGTTTGGATTTTTATCGCCGTCTCGGTACTGTTATCGCGGACATTTGCTGCGTTATCGGGGTACTATCGCATGTTACCGCCGTGTTGAGAATGCGACGTTGACACAGAGTTATTTTCCCGCGATAGACGGCGATATGTAAAATTGCGTTAACCTATTTTGGCGATGTTTATTGCACGTTCTTGTGAATATCCCCCAATATTTTGAAAAATAACAAACAGTTTTTAGAACATTTAAAATAGAGAGAGGGAGAGATTGTTTGTGTGTTTTTGTCTGTGAGTATGTAAAACTTCCTATTGAAATCTGACAGACACCTCACCATACCTGACCGAAAGCACATGTACCCAACTACTTATCAGGAAATACATTTATTAGGGGGGTGTAACACCCCAAACACCCCTTGAAGCTACGCCCCTGCTAATAGCATTAGTTCTCTTACCATCTGTGCATTAACAGCAGTAAATCGCCACTTTGAATTGGGAGTCCCATAGTGGCAGTGGCTGTTAATTATCAACTGTAACTGTGGACAGTTGCGGACTAGAACACTTTTATATTACTTTACTCAACAGTACTCATCTCATTCATATTGAAATGTATCTATTTATTCTCACTTGATATAATTTTTCAGATATGGAAACAAAGTTCAACTGTGTGGTAACGAAGCAAAGTTTAAAAGAAAACATGTTTTATGCTCACATGAAAACACTACTTATTACCCTGGCCACGCCTCAGGGTGGGCAGACAGGATCTGCATATTGGGAGAAGGTTTCCCCATATTTGAATTTGGTAGTAAAGTGCATTGTGGAATTGTGTGCAGTTGGGCAAACATGAACTGATGCTCAAGTGGATAGGGTTGCCCCGGGGAACTTTTACCACATTGGTTAGGGAGGAGCCAGGCGTCACCAACACCCACTAGCTGGACATCCATAAATGTGGCAACCCAAGGAACTATTCTGAGAACACTTTCAGGACCTATGGAAGAACAGAAGAAAGACAGCCCTTCTGTTTGAGGCCTGAATGGCTGGACCTGCTCTCATTTTTACCCACAACAGTTAAGTGAACCAAACTCCAAGGGTTAGTTGGCAGACCTCCTGTGTACTTACAGAGATAAAACAAGTGGCAAGAGGCCTTTTTCCCGAAGTTAGAGGTTTATACCTGACCAGTGGCAACCCTGCTGATGGCCTCTGCTCGTTTGAGTTTAGACCATTAGTGCTGTTCCTGAGGTCATGGGAGCCTTGAACCCTCATTGGATTCATTGTACAGCTGTTAGGTTACCAAAATGGTTTTCCACTAACCTCCAGAGACAAATCCAACGGGGGCGATGCGTAGATCCCAAATCCCCTTTGCACTACCCCACAGGGGGATGGAAATACTCCACCCTGCACCGCAGTGATCAAGGGAAAGGGGAAAACAAAGAATAAAGAAATCTCAGAAATAGGCTCTCACTAGGGACGTCCCATCAACTGATCACAGCACGCTGTATGTGAGACAAAGAATAAATATTAATACCGTAATCACACGGTGAACAGACATAATATCGAATTTTTAATATCGAATTGCCAAAATATCGAGTTTTTATATAGAATGGACAGAATATCGAATTGCCAAAATATAGTGGTGCAGAATATCGAAATTCAGGTAAGAAATATCGATTGTCATAATATCGACAGTCATAATATAGTTGTTAAAAATATCGATTTTTTTTATAGTGTTTTAAGTGTTAGTATATGTGTTAAAAGTATGTATTATTTTTGTAATGTATGTTTTAATTTTTTTAAAGTAATGAATTTTATGTTATTTAATTTTTGCGTAATTTAATTCCGTAGCGGGTTGTGGGTTTATAGGGGAATAGGGTGGAAGTAATTTAATTATAGTAAATTAAATATTAATTTTTAGGAATTATTAATTATTTTTAATTTAATTTTGCGTTTTAGTTCTGTAGCGGGTTGTGGGTTTATAGGGGAATAGGGTGGGAAGTAATTTAATTGTAATTCAGTAATTATTTATTTTTATTTATTGGTATTGATTATTAATTTATTGTTAATTAATTTTTATTTGGTAATTTGTATTAATTGGTAATTAATTTGAATTAATTGGTAATTAATTTTTATTAATTGATTAATTGATAATTATATTAATTGTATTAATTTATTATTCGGAGCGGGTTGTGGGTTTATAGGGGAATAGGGTGGGAAGTAATTTAATTGTAATTAAATAATTATTGAAAATATTTTTGTGTATTGATAATTAATTTACTGTTAATTAGTTATTACTTGGTAAACATTTTGTATTACTTATTAATTTTTGGTATTGAAAATTAATTGGTTGTTAATTAATTATTAATAGGTAATTAATTTTTAATAAATAATATTTATTGGTATTTATAATTAATTAATTATTAAATATGTTGTAATTGGTAATTAATTTTAATTAATTTTTTATTGGTATTGATAATTAATTATTTTTAATTTAAATATTAAATCATTACTTTCCCTACTGTTGCACTCACTGGAGTGGGAATAGTAATTTTTACCCTATGCTATCCAACGCTTTCCCTACTGTTGCACTCACTGGAGTGGGAATAGTAATTTTTACCCTCCCGCTATCCAACGCTTTCCCTACTGTTGCACTCTCTGGAGTGGGAATAGTAATTTTTACCCCTACGCTATCCAACGCTTTCCCTACTGTTGCACTCTCTGGAGTGGGAATAGTAATTTTTACCCCTACGCTATCCAACGCTTTCCCTACTGTTGCACTCTCTGGAGTGGGAATAGTAATTTTTACCCCTACGCTATCCAACGCTTTCCCTACTGTTGCACTCTCTGGAGTGGGAATAGTAATTTTTACCCCTACGCTATCCAACGCTTTCCCTACTGTTGCACTCTCTGGAGTGGGAATAGTAATTTTTACCCTCCCGCTATCCAACGCTTTCCCTACTGTTGCACTCTCTGGAGTGGGAATAGTAATTTTTACCCTCCCGCTATCCAACGCTTTCCCTACTGTTGCACTCACTGGAGTGGGAATAGTAATTTTACCCCTACGCTATCCAACGCTTTCCCTACTGTTGCACTCTCTGGAGTGGGAATAGTAATTTTACCCCTACGCTATCCAACGCTTTCCCTACTGTTGCACTCTCTGGAGTGGGAATAGTAATTTTTACCCTCCCGCTATCCAACGCTTTCCCTACTGTTGCACTCACTGGAGTGGGAATAGTAATTTTTACCCCTACTCTATCCAACGCTTTCCCTACTGTTGCACTCACTGGAGTGGGAATAGTAAATTGTACCCTCCCGCTATCCTACGCTTAAAATATTGAATATTTGTTATTAATATTACGTTAATATATATATGTATTAAAAAATAAAAATGCATGTTTATTTTTTTAACTTACATTAAATATTTATTAATATTAAGGTTATTTAAGTATTTTTAAGTATGTTTTAGTTAATTGTATTATTTTATTAATTTTACATTACTTTTAAGACATTTAAAAAATTCAATATTTTGACTAACTATATTTTTTACAACGATATTTTGGATTCGATATTTTTGTACTTACCTGTTTGTAGATAGGAATTCGATATTCTGGCATTCTATATTTTTTCCTTGATATTTTGCCAGGTCGATATTTTGCTCCTCGATATTCTGTCAGTGATCCAATCACACACACACTCTCTCCCTGTCGGTCACTGAAAGCCCTCCCACCGTTGCTTGCCTGTGTACTTACATTCAACCCTTTCATGAAAGCTCTAGTGTAGCTGGCAGCCTAATGGAGGTATTCCCAATCAAGCAGTAAGTTCACTGCTAGCGCAGAAGGGCTCTCTCCTTGAGAGCAAGCGCTATTTCATTGAAAAAAAAGTAATCAGGATAAAGTTGGTGTGATACGTCTCACAGTTGTGTGCAAAGTACATGAACAGCAGTGGGGTCTCTGGCCTGTTCCACTCTCGAATGAAGTGAAACACAAATATTCCCAAAGCAAACAGGACCGGAATGGCTTCTTCAATTGCTTGTGTGAGTGAGCGATTCAAAGGCAAGCTGCTCGCAAAGGCTATTACATAAACAGAAAGTCTTGGTGGACCTGAGGGCTTACCGCGTTATCGCAGGACTCCGGGTGCCTCCGTAATAGTCTGATCCACGCTGGTGCACTGAGCATCAAGGGCAACAAGGTTAAGCAGCTTCCGTGCTGCTCCGAAGGATTCGGGGTATGGCGCAAGCCTCCAAGGCTTCCGTAGCGTCTTCCTCGCAGCGAGGCAGGAAACGGCTGCAAGACGGCTCCGTCTTCGACTTAGCAGAACGCAATGACTACATCAGGTGACAAGCACCGGATTTCCCTAGAGAAAGGCCTTATATTGCGGCCCAGCCTCCAAGGTAAGAACCGGCTGCCTGTCTTGATGCATGCTGGTTAGTGTAGTTTGCCCTACCTACCCACATGCATACAGCGCCGCAGGGGGATCGTGACAACAGCATTGTCCCACTGGAGGATTCTGAGATCCAAAAAAGAGACTAAGGGGCCGATTTAATCCTTGGTGGTAAGAATACTCCATTACAATTGCGATCTAGTATCCTTACTGCCAAGAAACTGGTCCACTCACCAAATTTAAATCTAGGCAGATCTTAGGGTTAATCACAGCGGAGACTACTCCATCTCCGTCATTATTAATCCCCTCCAATGAATCTGCAAATTGTGGGCCATTGGAGGCTGACCTGTCATTCTGCCCACCTCATTTAGATGGGCGGAATGATGGGTCAGTTTTTGTTGCCCGTCCTGCCAGGAAAGCCCTAGCGGTAAGGGGCAGTGAAAATTTCTAAATGCTTCCCTCGCCATGGGAGAAGTCTACCAAGGCGAGGGGAGCACTGAATTTTTTATTTTCCAAAAGAAAATCTCGTTTCAAGATTTTCATTTTGAAAATAAAAAAAGGAACCTGTTTTGTACAGGGATTCATCACACTGATGGAGCCCTACACCAAACAGAAAATGCATTGACAGGAACCACTGTGACAGTCAATGCTTTATAAATGACTGCCAGCGTGGGGTCATTTATAAATCTGGCAAGCGGTCCAGATGGAGTAATTTACTTTGTCATCCTGGTGGAACAACAGGCCGTCTGCGAGGACTTAAATCAGGCCCTTAGTCTAAATGTAGAAATCTGTATGGGCGAAGGTAAGGAAAAGTATCTGGCCAAAAAAGTGGTCTTCTTTGGGCATGAAATTTGAACTTTCTTGCTCAGACTTTGTCCCGCCCAAATCAATGGTTTCATCTGGACATAATCAAACCGCTATTTGGCCTCGAGAAACTCTTCTCGGATACATTCTTTATGTATGCCCACTGACCTGAGTACTTTGTGCAGCCCTACATTGCGGCCTCAGTGGAGATACAGTCTCTGAAAGGTGGAAAGGGGTGAGACATAAAATAGAGGGGAAGGTATTGTGCTGCTATGTTCAGTGTCCGAGGTGGGGAGCAGTGAGAGAGGCATCAAATGGTTTCCCAATCTTCCAATCACACAGCTGTTCACCTGCATTGCCATTTTATTGAAAAGCTGATTCTATGGCAATGGGTCCTAACATGTTCCACAATGCTACGTGTCTCTCACTCATTTGCTGCATTGATTATCTGACTGCTGCAGTCACTCAATGAAGTGCCCTGTTTGCCTGGTCAGCTTACATCTGAAACACCCATTGGTTTTGTCATGCCTCTTGATATAGCTTCCTGGTGCTGCCATGACACCAGATGCTGCAGCGAGTCACTTATGTTTGGTGATGCATCTAGTGCAGTTGCAGACTAGCAGAGGCCTCAGACTTGGCAACAAGACTTTCTCAACCACTCTGTGGAGAATCCAGCCTCTCCAACATGCTCTCCATCTACCGGGCCAAGCACTCAATTGCGTGCAGTGACTCAAGATGTGCTTCAGGATGAGTGTCGCCATCAGCTTCTGAATCTCGGCCTCATGGCTCATCTTGTGAAGAACCCTCTACTTGCAGTTCCTCCATCACCTGACTCTCCGTCACTCCTCTGGCTGGATGGCTAGGCTAAGCTCTTCCTGTGGCATGGAAATACTTTGTCTATGCATTAAATGTGAACTTAACATATGTCTAGCTTCATTGGTGGTTGCAGCTGGTGACGCTGCAATGATTGGAGAGATTAAGACAATAAGCCAGAGGCTGCTGTAGTAGTGATGGTACTATATGTTCCAGAGGACCCTTGTGAAGATGTGCAGATGCACTGGTAGTTATTGCAGGTGATGAGGATGTTGTACCTGAAAGTTTATCTCACCTCCTTAATGTCATCTTTTGTGGGAGAAAATGGCTAGTGGAAGGACAATCCGCCACCTCATTCTCCTGATTGAGGTCAGTTGGAACAAAAATCACATTTATTTGAGTTAATGGAATTGGCCATATCAGTTTTTAAATGTTTTTGGCACTCAAAAGAAGTGGCCCTTTAATCTTAGCATTAACTATAGCATTCTTGAGTGAAGTGACATGAGTTTGTAATGATTTGAAGGTATCTAAAAGTTTTGATGTTTAAGAGGGTGCCCTTAGATTTGAGTAACTGCAACCATATATTTGGTGTCCATATGCAATTCATTGTTGCAATGTTGCCATATCTGCTGTTTACCGGCCCCATAGGATTTTTAAAAAACCCTCATAATAAGACCCTTAACCATGGGTATGAGATGTAACATTCATGCTCACTTCATCTGTCATTACCAAAGGTATGTTAGATTACTAGGTACATTTGAAAATGTAAGAAAAAACTGGGGCCATCATTTATCTGTGTAATGATTTTGTATGAGCAATAGAGGTAAACTTACCAAGTCTAATGCCCCGTCTGGCCTCTAAACCATCAACAATATCTTTCAGGTTTTATAAATCTCCTAACAGTTTCATCCCAGGGCTCCCGTTTCTTTTTTTTGGAGGGGAGTTTTATAGAGCGCAAACTAGACCCGAAGGTATCAGAGCGCTTTACATGAGCACCGGTTGTGTTACAGAAGGACACATTAATTTTTTGTTAGGCACAGGGAGAAAAAGCGATTTGCCCAGAATCACAGGATGTTGAGCATCTCTGCCGAGACTCAAATACGGTCCCCCAGCTTCGAGGTCGGCCGCCCTAGCCGGTAGGCCACATCCTCTCTTTCAATCCAGTTGCAGGTCCTTAACCAGCAGCAAAGGCATTGTAATGCTGTTACTTGGAAGGGAGTTCCCTTACCCTCCTCTTAAGGTCACCAAAATGCTTTTAACAGTCTACAACTAAACATGAGTTAGTAGAGACTGCACTTATATGATCAGTAACTTTCTGCCATAATAGGGCACTTACCTTCCCACTGGTCTTTGTTATGAGGTGACCCATTATCCATAGGTCCTTACCACCTCAACTGTAAGAACCTGCAGCTCCCTTTCAGAAATGTTTCATGTGCGTTGCTTGTCATATACCATGTTATTACAAATTTGACCTATTTGGATGTGGATGTCAAAAAGTTAGCTGGATGGAGATGGATGGTACTTTGACCTTACTGTTTTGTTAATTGTCCAAAAGTATGGCTGCATGGAATAATAATAATATTCTTCTTGAATGATCTCTGCAAAGGACATTCAACACATGTGCTAAGATAGCAGACAGTCATCTTCCAGGTATCAATTTGGCCTGCACTGGGTAGTCATATCAAAGCCTCCTGCCCTTCTTGCAGCTTCGTGAGGTGGGTTGCAACCCATGTCACTAAAGTGGTGTGGCTTCACAGAGTACTTTTACAGCTGTGGCTTCTTCTAAGCAGTGTCTTCAAGCCCAGCCGCCTCCAGTGCCCAAATTGTGCAGGCAGTAGGCTCTCTTCTTCAAAGTCTGTTGCAGTCTGTCCCAACTGGCAGGCTACTTGACTTTTCTCCAGGTTAGTGGTCCTGAATAGGGGTGGGCGGTAAACCCCACTACTCCGGCAGAGTTTCCAGAGTTTTACCCACTCTGCGCTCCACTTGGAGCACGGAGTTTCAGAAAAACTCCGCCAACCGCCGCGTGACTGAGTTTTGTCGTGCGCATGGCTCAGTGAGAAAATTGAGCGCTAGACCTCCTCCCGTTGAGAATTCTCAACGCAGGCGGTCACTACCATTCACATTGGGAAAGATGCCACTCGCATTGAGAAAGCAGCCACTCAAATAGAAAGAAGCAGTGCCCCCTGGCAAGCTGCGGGGTGCTGTTCCCACTGATTTTATAGCCTGGGATAAGCTCTGAGAGCTATTAAAAATCAGCACGAGCAGCGCAGCGTACTGAACTCTGCCGCTCCCGGAACTCTACAGAATCTCATGGAGTTTTTAGGTAACTATGTGGAGTGAAACTCCGCAAGTTGCATCCACCCCTAGTCCTGAACCTGGGAAGGGGATTCTAGGAAACTGGGTGGGCACCAGATCGTTAGGCATGTGAACCTTCGTCACCGCCTCAGACACTACATGTATGCTGACACCATAACTGCTGGAATCTGCTTGTCTGGCTCTGATATCCAACTCTTTGGGGCTACTTTCTTGAGCCAGCCACTCTAAGGCCAGTTTCCCTTCTTCTTTCCTCCATCTTGAGTTTGGCCATCTGCATCTTAAACTCCTGTTTAGCCTTCCTGTCTGCCACCTACTCTGGGGACAGGCTTTGTGAGTGCACATTGCTTTCTGCTCTGGGAGGGAGTTCCAATTCAAGGGACAAGTTCTCCCCCTCCCCTGTGTGCTGCACTTCAAGACCTGCACCCAGGTTTCCACTTGCTCCTCCACACCATTCTCCCCCTCCTGATCAGCCTCTGCTGCCATTGATTAATGAACTTCCTAGCATCCCCTAAGAGTCTTCTGGAACTCAAGCTTCCTTGTGTTCCTCTTGGCTAGAACTCCCCTCTCCTTGCAGAATTCTTTGAGCTTAACCACAGTGTAGTTATCCCAGTTGGCAAGCTCAAACTCCATCCTTGCATGTAAAGTCACAGGCACAGACAGTCAAGTAGAATGAGGGCAAATCTGGAAAAAGCAAAACAAACTCTAAATGGTATCAAATTATTTTTCGGAGATTTTAGTGTTATACTAAACCACTGCATGGCACTGCACAAACACCAAGTCCTGAATCTCACCGCTGAACACCAATGAAGGAAATTGGGTTACTGGTTGAAGGGATAAAGCCCTACTCAAGCAGCAACCACAATTCCTGTCAGGGTGAAGTTACAAGCAAACCCCAAATTAACCTGTGCTTAACCCTTTGGTAGATTGGCACAATTGCAGTCAGGCTCAACTTAGAGGCAAATTGTAAATTATGTATGCAGCACTTCAAACAGTAAATACGTGAAAACACAACACAAGAAAAATCCACACCAATTTAGGAAAATAGGGTAAAATATTATAAATTATTAGAGACCAAAATAAAAAAAATTCAGCTATTACAACTGGATGTATGCAATTTTTAAGATTAAAGTAAAAAGGGTGCTTAAAAGCACAAAGTGCCAACTGTGGTTAGCTGGTCGTGCCGTACTGGGGAAAAGTCACAAGTTTAGGCCGATCACAATGGAGAGTGGGCTGGATACAGGGACCAATTTTGGGTGGGGCTGCGATGCAAGGTTCTTTGTAAAGGATGTGTGGCACAGCGCTGGTTCTGAGGAGTTGTGGGGATGCGATGCGAGGTCCTGCATTGAGGAGGTGTCACAGAGCAGCTCTTTTGAAGAGCTGTTGGGTCCTGCATCAGGGATGAATAGTGCAGAGGCAGTTCCAATACAGAGCTGCGAGGAGATGTCTCACTGCGTCGTTCTGCCTAAAGGACCAGGCTTTTAGAGCACCTTCATGCCCACTTCCAAGGGTTCAAGACTGGAGCGGCACCACGTGGGGGACAATATTTGCAGCATGCAGAGTCCAGGTGCAGAGTTCAAGGTGGTTGGAGTCTTTTCTGTCAATGAGGCTCTAATCAGGAGGCCAGCCAACTAGCCTTTGGAGTTACTCTGGTGGTCCTGGGTTCAAGATGCAGGTCCAGTCATTCTGACTCAGGCAGAAGTCCAGCAGAGTAGCAGTACTTCTTGCAGCAGAGAGGCACAGCAGTCCTCCTGAGTCTACCACAGGTCCAGATATGTACTGAAGAGTTGGGTCTGAGGGTCCAATATTTATACCTGTGCCCACTTTGAAGAGGGAGAAGATTCTAGAGTCTTCCTCCTACAGAGGTGCCTGAAAATTCCTGCCACCCTACCCTGGCCCCAGCTTGTCTGGAGGCACAAAAGACTAGTGTAAAACCCTTTGTGAGTGTGCTGAGGCAGAGCCTTTGCGATATGCAAGTGTGGAAGGTGATAGCTACGCCCCCCATCAAGTGAGAGAATGCCCATTCAGCCAATACCTATTCCCCTTTCTCTCACTATCTGGGAATAATACGCAAAGGCCAACTGCCAGCTAGACCTAGTCATGTGACCGAGGATACAAGCTGCAGGCAGCAAATGATTAGAAGAAATTGCAAACTATCTAAAAGTGGGATTTTCAGAATTGTGACTTAAAATCCAACTTTACCTTTTAAGAGGGTTTTACATTACAATTGTTTAAACAATTCCAGCCTGCTCCCAATTAAAAGTTAGCACTTATTAAATGTAATAAGGTAACCCAATGTTATCCTCTGGGACTAGTAGGTCTTGCAGTAGTGAAAAAGGAAGTTAAGGCATTTCACTACCAGGACATATAAAAGTTAAAAGTCTATGTCCCACTTTTTAAATACATTACACCTTGCACGGTGGGCTGTTTAGGGTCTATTCTGGGGATGACTTATATGTATTAAAAAAGAAGGTCTAGGCCTAGCAAAAGGTTTATTCTGCTAGTTCGAAATGACAGTTCACAACTGCACACCCAGACTTCAATTGCAGGCCTGAGACATGTTTAAAGGGGTGCTTAACTTAGTGGCACAATCAGTGCTGCAGACCAAATAGTAGCATATAATTTACAGGACGTGGATACATGTAGTACCACTTTACCAGGGGACTTACACATAAATTAAATATGTCAATTGGTTGTAAGCCAATGTTACCATGTTTAAAGGAGAGAGCACACAGGCTTTAGCACTAGTTAGCAGTAGTAAAGTTAGTCCTAAGGCTAACAAAAAAGAATTCAGCAAAAACAGGAGCAGAGAGAGCAAATGGTTTGGGGATGACCGTGCAGAAAGGGCCAAATCCAACAAGGAGTTGGTGATCATCACCCGACCCTAGACCTCAAAAAAATCTCTAAGTCAGCACAGATGTGGGACCCCAAGCTTCTGTTCAGGAAGTATTGGCACACTGATTCAAAGTTTTTGCCATGTCTTTATACTTAAGTTTCAAACAGTCCTCATGTAGTCCATGAGTTCAATTCAGTAACCAATTCTGTAACGTTCCACACAGAGGGGCATATTCTCAAGCCCCTATCGCCATGGGAACGTCACTTTTTCTGACGTTCCCGTGGCGATAGGGTCAGCGCCTTATTCACAAGGCAGCGTTCAGCCACTTAACGTGGCATTAAGCCACGTTAAGTGGCTGAACGCTGCCTTGTGAATAAGGCCCCTTTCACGCTAAACTTAGCGTGAAAGGGGCGTGCAGTGGGTGTTGCGGTGGGCGTTCCACCGCAACACCCATTGAATTCGACGCTGCCACCTATTCTCAAGGGCGGCGTTAATAGGTGGCAGCGCCAAACTTAAGACCAGGAAAATCCTGGTCTTAAGTTGGCTAAACGAGGAGAAATGCTTTATTTCTCCTCGTTTTTGCTTTTTCCACGTGTGCTGCCTTGTGCAGCACACATGGAAAAAGCAAAATGCCATGCTTTGTTCATGTACAGGAAGGTGTCCCTTCCTGTACATGAACAAACCTTTTAAAAATGCCATTTTGTAACTTTCATGTGTGCTGCACGAAGCAGCACACATGAAAGTTACAAAATGGTATTTTGGGATTGTTTATGTGCAGGAAGGGGCACCTTCTTGTACATAAACAACCCTCCCCTGCACACAGACACCCTTGCACTCTGGTGCAAGGGTGCCTGCGTTGGCGCCAAGTTGTGAAACTTAGCGCCATCGCAGGGGGAAACGCCAGGCTGAACCACATTCTTGAGAATAGGGTGCAGCCTCGCGTTTCCGAAGTGGCGGTGAGAGGCGTTAAGCCAAGGAGGCTAACGCCTCTCACCGCCACTTCATTGAGAATATCCCCCAGAATATCCAGCCATGATCTTTGTGACAAGCATGAGCAGGAAGGCTGGGGCTGCTGGGTGTCTCCTCTCAGGAGCAGCCCAAAGCAAGAGTGGAGGGTAAGTAAGATCATACTATCTCTTAACCTTTGAGAGGTAGTCTTTCCCGTGTCAAAAGTGTGCCAAAGATGGACAGCAGAAACTCCAACTTCAAAAGTGCCTTCGGCTTACTTTTCCAATCTCAGCAACACTCCTCTGTCTAACCCACTGAAAGAGATCCCTGGAATGTTCTCGAAGGAGCCATACAATAGACATATACATGCTGTCACTTAAAGCCTCCATTTTAGGTACCTCCAAAGTAAGCCTGATACAAAATGGAACCCATGCTGGCTGTAGCCACATGAGCATTTGCTCTCCACGTGCTCATTCACAACAAGCAACGTGCCCAATGTAAGGTATACCCACCCATATGCTTGCATACGCACCTCATGAATGGGAAATGAAACCAGATATAGGGGACTTGCAGAATAAATTCAAAAATATAGTAATGGCTGGTAAGCTGCTTGCTCTCCGAGGCAGCTAATAGGGAAAAAGGCCTGCCCAGCACTATATTCACTCAGTAGACCGAGGAGATGGTAGTAAACACTCCTCTATGAATGGTGTACCCTCCCGACCAAAGAGCCACCCTCTGAGCCTCATTCCAGTTCATGGGAAAGCGTCTTCACACATGCATGATAGTTGAGGGTGTCGTGGTGTGGGTCAAAAACACTACGGGGCTTATTTACAAGGCCCATGCGCCACTTTTGCGTCATTTTTAACATGGGAAAAGTGACGCAAAAGTGGCGCAAGGGGCTTGTAAATCTGCCCCTACATCTTCCTTTGGAGGGGCACATGCTGTCAGGCCCATGCAGAAGACCTTCCGCTTTCTCAACACCACCCAACTTGGGACACCTAATAGCATAGGAAATCCAAGGTGATAAGAATTCTTTAATCAAGGGGATTGTCCATCCACCTTTTCAGTCAGGAAGTGGGACCTTAATCACGTCTGGACTGTTGAATGTTTTTAAGGACTTTTTGGCTGCATTTTGTTGTATTTGGACGCAAGTGCATGACAATGAGCAAACCTCCAGCCCCGAATCTGACTATTGGTGCAAACCCATCCCTTATTGGGGTTTGAAGAAGATGCAGCCACCAGTGAGCAGTCATCAGTCTAGTGTGAAAATCTCTTATGCTTAAATGTGACAGCTCTCAGCCTGTTCTGGCCCTGGCCTCACAATCACTTTTTACCTATTGATCAGAACAGTGTCTCTGCCCCTGCAAGCGCTTGTATTCAACTCAGTGCCTGGTTCACTTGTCTTTTCAATGGTTGCAGACCTGTTTTATGACACAATCGTGGATGGTGGGAGCAGAAAAACCTTATCTCACATTAACTTGCCACCTTCAAACCTTGTGCGTCGCCTATCTTCATAAACTGGCTGTAGCTAGTGCGCCTGCACACTCACACCAAGCCCAAGCATGCCAATTCCGCTCAACCTGGAACAGCCTTTGTATTGTTTACCATACAAGGCCATGGAAATGTGTATGCATTTGTCCAAACCCTATTCACTCCCTTAGTAGGTAAAGTTATACATGGCTACTGTTTAGAATTAACTGAGAAGGATAGATAGTTCCTTGAAAATGCAGTGTTTTTGTACTGTTCTGCGGTATTTTTCAGTTTACTTGCTAAGTTACGGTCAAGCAACAGGTGTTTTATTTCTCTTGTACACCCCCTCCACATTTCTGCGCAACTATCCTTTGCCGTGTCTCTCAAGACAGCCACAGGGTCACAAATAAAAAACATAACAACCGGGGTGAAGATCCAGATTTGGAAACTCCCTGGAGGCACCTATATTCTACACATTTTTTACCAAAACCCTGACTCCGCGCACTCTGACCCTCGTCCCTCTTCCTGCAGCAATCCTGATTCAGGTACTATGGGGTGTTTGCAGTTTGCACCCACATCGATAAACATGTTATGCAAAATTATTAAATTATTACACAGACCCGCCGGGATTTCCGCGGAAATGTTTAGCACTAAATACTATGGGGCAGATCTACAAGACTAACGCAGCGCAGTGCCGCAAGTCATTTTGCTGCGCCGCGCTGCGTTAGTTTCGAAGCACAGGGATGCAACATATTTACAACAATATGTCGCATCTCCGTGCTTCCCCCTGCGCTGGCGCACATACTGCTGCCATGCGCCGGCGCAGGCACCCTTGCACCATGGTGCAAGGATGCTCTATGTTGTGGGAGATTGTTTTGTGCAGGAAGGAGCACCTTCCTGCAAAAAAACAATCAATTGAGGTGATTTCCTCTTCCAATGTGTTCTGTAGAATGCAGCACGCATTGAAAGAGGAAAAACAAGGAGAAATGAAAACATTTCTCCTCGTTGCACCTCGCTACGCCACCCCTAGGGTGGCATAGCATTGTGACGCATTTCCAGATTTACGATTTCTTGTAAATCTGGAAATGCATCAGTGGACATGGGTGTTGCATGGGAACACCCACAGCAGCACCCAGGTCACGCCCCTAACACGCAAAGTGTTGCGTGAACAGGGGCGATATTTACAAGCACAGGTTAAGTCACGCAGGGTGACTTTACCTGTTCTTGTAAATATCACTTGGCAGGCTGCGCCACCGGTGCGTCACGCAACGTGTTGCACCGGCTCGCAAGGGGCTTGTAAATCTGCCCCTATGGGGCTTATTTACAAGCCCCTTAAGCCACTTTTGCGTCATTTTTAACATGGGAAAAGTGGAGCACGGTGGCGCAAGGGGCTTGTAAATAAGCCCCAATGTTTTGCTGGTCGGAATGGGGACATCATAGTGCACTGGAAGTATGCCCTGCACTGAAGGGATTTCCTCAGGCGATATTACCTTTGGGTAATAACCTGGCATGATGGTCCAGGCCCACAACCTGAATGGTGCACCAAGGAAGTTCAAATAATTAAAACAAGATTCCCTTATTATATAATGACTGTTTGACACGGCATCATCTGGCCTAGTGACGCATAGATTACTGGAGCCTTTTGTAGGTTCGCAGTTAAGAATGCAACCTTATCCGCGATTATTAAAAAACACCGACATTTCACTTTGTTTTGTTAGTTCCGGTGTTACCATGACAAGAGTCACTGTTGATGCTAGGTGGGGCTATGGTGCCATCATGATAGGCATCCCCTCAGGAGGTTTCGTCTCGCTGTGGTAACCATCTGAGTGATGCTGGGTGGGGCTTTGATGATATAATATTAGGTGTGCTCTAATGTCAGGAAGCTGGAAACGCTTGGAACCAAAATTGACAGTCATTGACGAAACACATGAATGAGAAATTAATCATCCCACTAACCTGAGGTGTTATCAAACCTTGAGGGGCCATTTGTTTGTGCATGAGCAAACATCTTCAAACAGCAAGCAATTGAATAGATGCTTGTCAGCTAATTCTTTATGAGCCCTAGTACTTGCATTTTTTATATTTTAAATTAAAGTATTTTTTAGAAGAGGATTCGTTCTACCTAATAAACATCTAAGGAGGGTATACATAAAATAGAACATTTTGTGTTCTGGCAAAGAGCTTCGTTTGCCTCAAGATAGAGTTCTCATAGACATGAGTGTTAGCTCAATGTTTAAAGAGGAAAATTCAACGGTCAAAGAAGAAAACTAGTGACAAATGTTACGACAAAGAGTAATCCGGGATGACGAGGAGATAATGGAGAATTGAAAGAGGTGTGAATTTGGACAGATCAGGGCGAAGGTAGAAGAGGCGCTAAATGGTTGACAAAAATATCAGATTTTCGTCAATGGTAAAAAACAAGACGATTGCTGCTAGATGCAGAGCCGACCTTGCGCATGGGCAAGCTGGGTCCAGGCCAGGGGTGCCAATATTCCAAGGGGTGCAGCAGGGAGCTGCTTGACCTGATGTTATGCAAACAGCAGCTTGTCCATCCCACTTGGCAGCGGTGGCTCCTCTGCTAAGGCGGAGGAGCGTCACCCTACTGCGTTCCGTTATTATCATTTTTATTTTTTGTATTGAGCTTGCAGTTGAAGCCAGGTTAGGGCGGGACGGGGCCGGGCTCTCATGACGTCGAGCGAGGAGGAGTGGTGGCTGCACCTTAAGTGCACATGACGGTTTGGCTGGCCGTCTCGGGCCAGCCAAACCGTCATCTGCACTTTGCATGTTCTCCACAGGCTGTATTGTACATCCTGGGTGGAGAACATGCACAACCTCCCGTCCCCATTGGACCACCGAACCACGGCACTCAGACCAATCACAATGCTGCTGTAAGGCAGAGTCGTGATTGGCTTGGGGATTCTGGGAGGCTGTTTGCTTCCTGCTGCGGAGAAGAGGATGGAGAAGAGGACAGAGGAGAGGCGGCTGCCGGTGGTATTCAGGTAAGTGCTTTTATTTATCTTTTTATTCCCCCTCCCTCCGCTCCCCCCTGCATCACCACCCCCATTCGGTAGCAGCTGCTACTGCCACTTGGTCTCAATTGGGTCCAGTTAAAGACTTTGCAATCAGCCCTTAATATACCTCAGTGTAATTGTAAGCAACCCATCAACCCCCTGCCCTCCTCCCATCTTCCTCACACCTTCTGCTGTCACACCGCAATGACCCCCCACCCCAAAACAAACACCTAATTTTCTTTCCACCCAGGGTGCTGTCCTGGTCCATCCGATCTAGGGCCAGGCCTGGCTGGATGAGTCTCACCAATAAGCAATGGCAATAGTCTTAGAAATGAGTTGGTGAGAGCTCTGGATCCACAATTTGAATGTATGAACACTGGTCCAGTAACATCAAAGGCAAAAGAAGAATGGAGAGCAGACTGGGCTTTATGATTTGTGTTCTGTACACTTTTTGTGACATGTAATATGGATCATCTCAATAAAAGAATCAAAAGTATGTTATTTTCACTTTTGATTGAACTATTTTCAAAAAAGCATTAACTGGTGGAAAATGATTTATCCTAAAAGCCATGCACTCGAATGCTGGCAATGACCATATCAAAAAAAGGAGGCCTGATTACTCACCCTGAAGTCCAATTTGCAGACCCATTGCTACATGGGCAACAGGAGCACCACAACGAATGTACTGGTTTTCAAACGGATCAAAAAAGACCTCTGAGAGCCCATGATTTGACAGGCTGCATCTGATAAGGTTGCACCTCTCACTTCCTGTTAAGTAGCCACACTATAAGGGAATCCAGCTTATGTATGCAGTAAGTAATTGAGCACACAACCACCTGCCCAATTCCCAGCAAGACTGATTAGTCAATGAGAAAGACAATAGATACTCACATCAACAGCCACCCGCTCCCCATAGCAGAGAATAGGCAATCACTTCTTCATATCAATACCATGCTGGCCTGACCATCACAAGTAGCCAGCAATCATCAACCCAAGAAAGGGTTGTTCGTCCATTTTTCTGTCTCATTTCCATGTCTTTAACAGTAGTTTGTGCTTTCCCTAAAGTTCTGTGTATTTAATTTACCTCGCTTTTAGCTAATCTAACTTTCCAGTAAGGCCATGGTTGATGGCAAAGACAATGCATCAGTGGCATGGAAGTCAAACACCATATGTGGGCTGCAGTGTGTATTTACACCACTTACCTATATGATAAACAAATACTGCTGTTAGGATTACCACTGGACTGTGGCAGTACTGCAATCAAAATCATGGGTCTCCAATGAGTAGCTCGGGAGCTACTGGTGGCTCAACAACACCCTTGAAGTAGCTCTTCAAAGTGAAGCCCAGAACATCATTTAGAGGATGTGTGCACATTTAAAGAAAACAGCACTGCTTATTTCAAGATCCTTAGAGTGGATGCCAGCCAAAAGGCCTCATGCTAAGACACAAACATACAGTGTGCTGGTCTATGGGGCCTGCAACATGACCATAAGTATCCACTCTCAATCAGGTCTCACAAAGATTAGACATGTTGCAGGCTCTACAATTAGTCACACTGTGCATGAACAATGGCCTAGGAAAGAAGAGTGCAAACAGTAGCCACAGCAATAGGTAGAACAGAGCCACATAAGTGTGGACCCACAGGAGCCAGAAGGAGTGTGTGGGTTGGGTGCATGAACAGCCCAGGAGCGGAGCTGAGGAGTGCAGGGGCTGGATCCAAAGCTGAGATCCACTTCTGACCCTCACTGTGCATGCATCTTTCTTGTTTTCCATTTCCAGCACAAATGCCTGCTCCTGGCATAGCAGTGCCCTGACATAATAATTGTCATCCTTGACATATTTTTTGCATCCTTGGTCTAGTTGCACAGTCTGGCAGCCATCACTGACATACTGTGAGCATAGCTGATCTACATTTGGCCACCAGATACATAATAGTGGCTGCACCTGGTATAATAAGGGTCTTGACTGATGTCTTGTGAGCATTGTGGCTGTTATGGTATCACAGCAGTAGCACAGTGGTGCCTCTGGCATAATGGTGAGTATTATTGGCATATTATAGGCATCCTTGACATTATAGGGAGCATCCATGGCATGTGATCATAAAGCCTGGAAATGTGAAGCAGAATTTGGGCATGTGTCTTATAAAGAGGTTTTTTTTCTCCCTGAGCCAAAACAGCGTTAAAGTCAGTTTTGCCAGTCATCTCACTTTTGGAGGCCAAATACACTTTCCTTCTGGAGTTAACAACCAGGCTCTCCACAGGAAAATGGCTTGGCCTCTGGGTGCAGGTAAGCAGGGGTGTTGTCAGCAGTTGGCATCTTAAACAGACTAACCATTTCTGTGCTGGATGCAAACAGTTGGCAGAACAAAGGTCAGCTTTCTGTCTACCCGTTTTGATTTGGAGATGTCAAACCAGGCTGACAGAATCTGCTCCCATTTATTTCCATGGCACTCCCAGACTTTCTGTCTCTAGTCCTAGCATGATAAAAATGTTTTGGCCCTGGCATGGGGGAAACCTAACTTAAATAGAAAGAAATTTAGAGGTAGCTAAAGCCCCTTCTGATGAAAGGGGTGAATCCGTTTGGATGTAGGTTCTCTTAGAGGTTTTACAGTAAAGCAAAGAGGGAGTGCTGCAAAAGGAGGTGGGGTAAGAAAGTAGACAGGATTGGGTAAAACAAAAATGTTCAACTACTGAATATTGAATAGGGTAAGACTTGCACCTCTCAACCAACTCCAGAGAACATTCTTGGACCTGGGAAGACTATATCTAAAATAAATATGCTGCTGGAAGAAAGAAAAGTTAAGGACTCCCGACCTGTACTGCTATACATGGACTAGACCAGCTCCCAAAGAGTTAGGTGTCTGTCTACTGTATGCCTGTTCCAGTAGTAAATTGAAACATTTTGAGTAACCTGCCATGATTGGTGTAAATTCACCATCCAAATATCTATCTCCTCCAAGGAAGGAAAAACGTTTGTGGCAAAAGATTTCATGATCATTAAAGCATCAACAGAAGTGGCTGGTGGAATTTCATATGCTATCAATGGATACTGGAAATGAGCCCTTCTCTGTATTCTTTCTAACATGTAGGGAGATTTCATTCAATGTATTAGGGACACTAGTTACCTTTTTGTGAAACACCTACACCATTTCTAGACCATTTTTGCCTTTATTAAAACTGTTTACAGAGCTTTGAAAATGCAGGTTTCTGCTTTTACTGCTGCTTTCGGGAGGGAGTCTTTTAATTCAACTCAATGGTACGAGCTGTTTGGTGCATTCAGAATTCATCTTCGAAGTGGAAAGTTTTCACACTTTGAGCTTCACATCATTTGTGAAGTTTGAGAATTATATCAAAATTGCCTAAGTTCACTTGCACATAGAAAATATTTGCAAGACTCTGTTCTTGCAAACCCTTTCATATAATTGAATTATTCTGCAAAAGAAACATTTTGCACAGATTTTCTTGTTCAATCCTACTTTCAGCTGAAGTTTCCTCCTTATTTTTCTTCTTCATGAAACACTTGGATGTTTGTTAAAAGTTTAGACAAATATTCATTAATGTGCAGAGGAGAAACCTTACCAGCTTCAATAATAATCCATAAACTGATATGACTTCAAAAAGGTTGCTAAGTTCAAGGCTAAAATTCATCATTGGCCTGAGCCAAAATATCTATTTGACCATAAACTCATGGGTCACTCTTGCTTTTTCTATAGATACCCGTAAGGGTAGAAAAGGGGTTTTCTAATTTGTATGAGAATTTGACCTCTTTCCATTTATCCTACATTTAGTGGTTCATTTCAATGTTTTTTGTTGTAAAGGCTTTAATCGTTCATGTCTACTGAAATATTTAAGTGATTCTTTTTATTGTTGTACCATTTTGCATATTAAATGTTTCTTTTAAATTCATTATGATTTAGACAATTAAGGTTTTTTTCTAGTTCTATGACTATATTTCCCTTTGTTGCACACATTTCTCTATAAATGTGCCATGCTGCCAAAGATCGGATAAGGACACCCTTGGTGAAGATTGAGTTATCTGTTTTAGGCCCATCTGTTTTCACAGTGTGGCAGGTCAGTCTCAGGTCACAAAAGGACAGGAGATCTCCCACACATGGCATGATATCTCTGCCATGTTTTCTGGGTATGGTGCAACAAATAGTAAACACAAATGAATATCTCTAACTTGAAAGATAGTAATTCTTAACATTGAATTTTAAATCCCCTTCATTTTATTCCTAGCCAAAATATGAAACTTCAATCTAGAATTCATTATTAATCAGTTCGGTCATGTGACAGGAACTCTTTGCCCCAGAAAAACAGAATACATGGTTGCTCCACAGAAATAGCTAATTTGTAAATATTTTAAAAGATCATTTCAAGATTTTTAGTAAATATTATGTGTCCTAAATTTAAACGTTAATATACCATGCCACATAACTCTTGTTGCACTCATAAATTCTACATTTGAAAACAATGTTATTGAAAGTTTTTAGAGAGAGGGACAGCAGTCTAATAATGTATTGGTAACAATGAAGGGTCTGTTCAATTTCAATCAGAGAGTGTTAAATTACATGTGGATCGATAGCTCCACGCAAAAATAATTAATGACATATTGAATCGAGAGTATACAATGTTATAGCCTGCAATAAAGATGAAATCCTATCAGACTTATCATTTTAGATGATTGTAAAAAGAAACTCAAAAGCAATGGAACTGGCAAGAAGTCCAGGCAGAGAACAACATCATTTGAGCAACAGTGAGAAATAGTGCACCAAAGAGAAATTTAATTTTGAATCCCTCTAAACTCTCTTTGAGGAATAAGAGAAAATTTGGAGCTCTAGGACTGGGAATATTCAATTTACTAACATCTTTGGCTCAAGATGATTAGAACAGGTAGTATCCATCTCTGTAATGAGTCAATGCACTCATGCTGAGGGTCACAATTGGCATCCTAAATAGTCCCACGGTGATTCTTGACACTCAAAAAATAACTGAATTAAGTGAAGAGAAGTACTAAATTATATTAAAACATTTTTTGAGATCTTTTGGCCGTGGTGGATCATACACTCAGCAAACTGTTACCTACCTTCTATTAGAAAACAAGTAGCAGGGCCTAAATTGCAGCGTGATTTGGTTAAATCTCATTTGCCGTCCAAAATGTTGGCAGCAGGTTTAGGGCCTTATTATGAGTCTTGTGGTCCATTGGTCTCCAGACTTGCGGGGGAGCGATGGCGGTCTTTCGACCACCCTATTACAACTAGGATGGTCTTCCTGCCCTGGGACCACTAAAACCACCAGGGATCAAAGATCCCTGGCTGTGGCGCAGCAGTCTTGAGGCTGAAATATGCTTGGTGAGACTGCCGCAGTCCCGCCAAGCATGTTACGCATTTCCTCTCTGCCACGGTTTTCATGGCGGCTCCACCGCTATGAAACCATAAGAGAGAGGAAACAAAGGGTGCCCTGAGCCTGAGGATGCGTATACCTGCACGGCATTGATTACAGCAGTCCATGCCGTGCAGGTACTTATTTTGACATTCCTTAGGCGGTGCCTATTTTATAGGCACCGCCATGGGAACGCCAAAGAACCACCCCCCAGACCAGGAGTAAAGTCCTAATCTGGCAGCAGTTCAACCATGGGTTTGATGGTGCGTGAGCAGGCCCTTAGTGTGTAATCACATACATATTAATTACCCATGTCAATAAATCAATCAATCATTTTTATTTAAAATAATCCATAAAACACACATCATAATAACTTCTATTATAAATAAAGCTTGTCATGTATGTTACAACTGGGTAGGAATGCCACAGACTAGAAAAATAATCTGGCTGCCCTCTCTAGACTACCCAGTCTTCTATGGTAAGGTGGACTAGCAATACTCAGTGGGGCAAAAGGGGAATGGGAAGAGAAACCAGCGATATTGTGAGACAGTGGTCAAGCAGTCATCGGCCATCTTCAAATAAGCCAGTAACGCATATCAATTATGATTAGCCCTCATATATTAGTTCATCAGGAGCGCAATATCAGTGGTGGTGTCAAGCACATATCAATGTACCAGAGAGCGATCCAAACTAAGACTTCCAATACTTGACTAAATTGTTTTTTCTCTGCAAACAGGTTATATGAGTATTACTGTCTGAGCATGAGATGGCCTAAGATGAAGGAGTGCAAATGTAATTATTAGTTGGATTCCTTCTATCCCTTTGTGTTTATCAGGAAATTCACCCACATCAGTCAGTTTTAATCCATGAAACATAAAAGATATGCGAGCTTTGGACAAAAATCTTGCTTCGCAGTTGTTCAACTGTGCCAGAAGTCGGTAAAGGCTCAGGTTCAAATCCTGGTGGGTTCACTCAGCCTTTCATCCTTCTGAGGTCGATAAAATGAGTACCATTGAGTTGGGTAACAATATACATCTGTCATTCAGCACCAAGATACCCTTGGGTAAATGTGCGCTTTACAAGTACACATGTTATGTTATGTTATTGGGAGCAGATGCTACTGTGCATTGGCCAGAAAAATGGAAAATTCACCTTTGTTTTGTCACATTTAGGACATTGATAACAAAACTTTAACTCTCAATAAATGGGCCACCTTAGATTTAATCACTATTAAGGAGAACACCATCCAACTTTATTTTATCATGACATGCGACTGGACTGACCACCACTGCATCACCTTTTCCATAGCTGAAAGGGCAACCATCCACAAAGGTCAACCAGTGAAAACAAAACATTGGATTAGAGATACCCATATCTTCAACCCATGGAGGCTGTCTGTTATCAGTCACAATATCCTACAGCCACCCACCAACATGTTTTATACACAGGACCTTACACAGAACTATATTAACTCTATGTTCAACATCATGGACTCCATTGACCCCAAACAATTAAAGAGAGTCCCAATAAAAAGATCTAACCCATGGTTCAACTGTAGCCTCAATGAAGAACGACACTCCCTTAGACTTGCGGAAAGAGCATGGAGACTGACCCCTCTCCGATGAACCTCAAACTTCTGCGGCAAAGATGAAGCACTTACAATAGGTGCATTAGAAGTTCCAAAGCATCATATTTTTGATAACAACTAAACACGGGCACAGATCGACTCAAAAACACTTTGAAATTGTCAAAAACCAAACAAACGGGATACGCAATTCCCCTTCCTCAGACATTAAAACTCTACCATATTGCAAAACATTTTCCTCCTTTTTGAGAAAACCAAGAAAATTGACATTGATCTCCAGAACGATATGAAATGCCTACAGATCAAAGCCCCACCACATCTCACCCCTATCTCTCATGAAGATTGCCCTGGAAGCCGTCTCCTCAAACCTAAAACAATGCCTCATAGTCCATCTTTCAAACCTCTGATGAAAGTGTCATCTTAAAATCAATACTATGAGAAAAGGGTATGGAATTCTTCAAGGGAGAGAAGGTAGGTAGTCAACTCGAGGTGGCTCTTTGCCTGAGGTCTTTAGTTTTTTTGATGTATGTGAAGTGTAAGTGTAGTTGCTCAGGGTGTAGGGTTGAGGGGCCCGTAGGGCACTGCAGCACCGGCCCAACGAGTTACTGTCCTATGATGAAGGATGACACTCATCTGGGTGTGTGAGGGCTCTTGCTCCTGAGCAATCAGATCCCTCAATCTGATTCCTCAGTTCACTACCGACCTTCTCTCACTTGAGGAACTGCGTACCCTTTTTCATAGTCTTACACTCATTGGGAGCACGTATGCCGGTCCTAGATGAGCTCCTAGTTCCTCTCTTTGTATATTGATCTTAAAATTAATGTCATCCTTTAAATACTCTAACCACTTCAACAACCCTCTTTCCTCCAAACTCTTTAACGAGATTATACACCTCCTCCTCCCCTTATGGACCAGGATTATCAACGCCTCTCTTACACAAGGCTCCATACCTGATTGTCTAAAAAGTGGCCAGGTTACCACTATCTTAAAAAAAACAACTTCGACCAGTCTGATCCAAACAACTACCGCCCAATCTCCAGCATCCCAACTTTAGCCAAGCTATTGGAAAAATGGGTTCCTCAGCAACTCTGCAGTCACATCGAGCAATTCCAACTCCTCAACCAATGCCAATCTGGCTTCAGACCGGGACACAGTACTGAAATTGCCCTGGTCCACATTGTCAACGGCGCTCTATGCTTACTCGATAAGAACAAATTCTACGTACTCATCCTACTTGATCTATCTGCTGCATTTGACACGGTCAAACAGGAGATTCTCATGAACCTCTTAGAATTCAGGATGGGTCTCTCTGGTACTGTGTTAAAATGGTTCTACTCTTTCCTGCACAACAGATCCCCAAAAGTCCTGATCAACCACGCCCTATCCGACCAGATGCTAGTAACGATAGGCGAACCTCAAGGCTAAACTCTTTCCCCCACCCTGCGAATACGCAGAAACTGTAGCCAAATTGAGGACTACCATAAACAGTCGGCAACACTAGTTTCCAAACTACATGACCGTGGTTACCCACGAAAGATCATCCAAAAGACTAAAAAACGAGCTCGCAACCAAAATCGCGAAGCACTTCTGGAAAATACCACGTGGGAAGCCCAGTGTCCACCCATGACCTGTGTTACCACTTACAATGAGGCCTCCAATAAAGTGTCCAATATCATCCGCAAAAACTGGCGCATCTTGAACTCAGGCACAAGAAAATGGGAACAACCCTCTTTGCCTATAAACGAGCAAACAGCCTCAAGGACCGATTAGTATCCACACGGCCCAGAACATCCCACAGATCGACCACTAACACAATTCTGAACACATGAGGCCTCCCCAAAGTCATGGGACACTACCCTTGCAACAACTGTAACGTGTGCCATCTGACACGCCCATCTAAGACACTAGACCTGGAACCTGGAAAATCCTGGAAACAGTTACAGCATACAAACTGCAACTCAACCAATATTGTCTACTTAATTGAGTGTCCATGCGGCCTACGCTACGTAGGCATGACAACACGCAAGGTCAGAACCAGAATAGTCGAACATCGTAGCACAATATGATGTAAGAAAAACATTAGTCGTCTCACAGACCACTATTTGCAACAAGGGCACACGACAAACGACATGTCATGGACAGTGATTGAACATTTTGAACACAACAACACGAACAATGACAAGATCCTACTTAACAAGGAGCCACTCAGCTCCACGGATTAAATGACTCCATTCCTTGGCACAGCCTCAACTTCTGATTCACTACATGAATGGCTGCCCCTTTAGACCCTTGAACCGCTTAAATGCACCTTAAAATCCCATGCATAGCGCTTCCTTAAAAGCATCCGTATGCTTTATTCCATACGGACCTGGAACCCCCAATGGTTCTGACTCTTTGACCTTTAAATTGCGGTTATTTTTCTATTTCTCTTTCTACCGCCACCTTTGCTCCATAGCGTCCCCATAATTCCTCATGGGTATTCTTCTAATGCATTCCACAACTGACTAGGAGCACACACATAAGGCATTCCATACGGGCCTCACACGCAGTACAGCTGCTAAATTTGTGACACATACCCCTTTTTTCACACAAGCGCTTTTACCTCCTGTCAGACCAACCCTTGTCCCAATCCACAACTCCCTACAAGGGCTGTTTGTATAACTTTCCATACTAGATACTTTCTCCCAACCCGCACTGTCTCGGGTTTTTTCACAAGACAGTCACCATGACTACCGGACCAATGCGTCCCACGTCATTTATAATGGCCACCCCTACACTCTAAGGCCACCTTTAGACTGTCTTCTATGTTCCCTCCCCTCTCTCTCCTTTACAGACGCTACTCGCATCATCCAGCAATGGGGAACACCTGTTTCTTTCGCGCCCGCCGCGGGATGTACTTAAGAGCCTGTCAGACACGGGTCATTCATCCACGGAGATCCGATGCAGCCTACTAGGTCTTCAAGTGGGTCCTGAGCTGTGATGAAGAAAGTTGGACACGGGGAACCGCTCTTCCGCTACTACCAAGGGTAAGACCTTCCCTTTCAGCGTTCACAATGGCTACCATGCCGCTTTTTTCTTTTTCTTTTGTTTAGAACTTAACAATCAGCCAGAATCCCTGCCGGAATCTCATGGTGCGTTCTCTGCTAATCGCAAGTGTGAGAATGATTTTCTAACATTGTCAACTTTCTTTACTTCCGATATATACAACTATATACACAGTAGCACATATATCGGTATCTACCACGTTTCATCGCCACTTCGGCATTCCACTCCCGGTTTTTTCCGTATATCACACGGACACTACAGCCTAATAGTCATGTACGTGATTATGTCATCCATACTCAAAACGCAAAAATCTGTATGTCTGTTTCTCTTGTGTTTGTGTTTTTTAATTCACAGGAATGTCCTGAGAGGGAATCCCCTCTTACACATAATGCACCTTAGTGCGTGCAACACATTTTTGGGTCTAACACAAAATTTAGTATAGATCTCACTCTTCACACATTATTAAGGTCCTGAGGAAAGCCAGTACATATTCAAGGCCTGGCTGAAACATGTAGACCGTTTGTTGGATGCAGGAGGTCTTAATTACCACTCCACTTACATCCACCGCCTTGCTTTTATTACTGCCAGAGGCTCAAGCATTAAAATGAACCCTTTGGGTAATGGGACCACTGGACAGTTTTTAAATCTCACCTTCACACCACTTTCACTGCACACTCAGTAACATACCTACTCCGCTGTAACACAGGCGTTGTAGCACACCGGGACATACTCGTTGTCACTGGGTGGGCCCGATGATGAAGCATGCCACCAACTAGGCTGGTGGGTGAGGGCTTTATAAAAAGAATTAAGCTTTTTCTTTTTATTACAAAATCATACAGGTTTTGACCACCATATCACGTCCACTTAGACTAGTTTTTTTGATGATATATATTAACCTTGGGGATAAGGAGTAGCTCTCTAATCCTCTCTCTCCTATTGATAATAAACATAAAGCTTTTCACCACAACACTTCATGCTACCTGGCCCAGAAACTGGCTCTATCTGGTGGGAATAGACCTTCTTGTAGCGCAAGCTCCCTACTGCTGAAGCCCCACAAATTCAACAAAAAGAAAACACACAAGCGAGCCTTCTCTGGAATTAACCCAAATATTTGGAACTCTCTTTCTCCAGAGACCAGGGCAACCCTTCAATAATCCTCTTCAAAAAAGAAGTTAAACTGTTAATTTTGAATATCTTACTTCCCCTCTGAGGAGACACCTCTCTTAACCTTGCCAACTTGAATCTAGCTGCTCCAGGCTACATTTTTTTTTATTGTTTCCCTTGTTTTGCCATTCTATCGATTATTCGTGTGTCCCTATCAGTTGTGTTCTTCGCCGATCTTCTCCTCATAACCACCTTATGTATTCTACATTTTAACACTCAGTTACCAGAAAAGGTCCTGTTCATGATTTCACCCCAGAGATCTTAAGTGCTCCTCTATGTATATTCCCTGGGTTATTTTCCCATTGTACAGCGCTCTGATGCCAGAAATGGTCTTGACGCTACATAAAACTTCATAAATCAAAAAAAAAAGAATTGAGTTCCCAAGCGTCCCCATGATTGACTAAATGTGCCCAGTGGCAGGAAGCCAAGTCAGCATTTTTACAAGCAGGCACGTTTAATGGAGATTCTACATAGTCCAAATATTGCTCAAACATTGCAGCACCTTTAAACAGGTAAAGCTGTCAGCCATCCTATCCACAAGCTTATTAGACCATTAATTTCTAAACAGCACTTGTTCACAATTTTCAGAAATTGGGAGGTACTCCTCATGTGAGGACCCCCAAACTGGGCCCATCTGAGCATCCCACCCCCTGTAATGACCTCAGTACCTCAAAAGGTTCTTCTCTAAATTACCTCAACTCAGCAGTGCTTCTTACGAGCACTCAAGATAATAGTTGTCTAAGCCACACTTCAGAGTCACTCTTTTTAGGGCCTAATTCAAAATGTAACAAAATTAGTAGCTTTACTCTGCAGTAGCCACAGCTCATTTTTCAAGAATTTGTATTCTGATATCTCCAAAGAAATTATAATAAATTTGGACCTGCAGATTGGATTTAAGTTTTATAGACTGCTAGCACTAAAGATGCCACCCACCTAACCTTTATACAAAACACATAGTGGGTCCAGTTTGCTGCATCAGGAAAGCTTACTTTTAGAGACCTGCTCATTCCACACAATCTTATTCCTAAACAATCAATGTCTCATACTATTTGTAACGTGAAGTGGTCCAGTCCTAGGTTATTGCATTATGATTTTTGTGGGTTCCAAGCCATGAACATGGTCTGATAAGTATTGCTAATAATCCATTCACCTTGCAATATTTGGGAAACCTATTCAATAAATTCTGAATTCCAAGTGGAGTTTGCATTCTTTAAGAAAAGCCACAACATGGTTAACATACAGTGTACAATGTTGGGTCAAAACTCCCTGGTTGACTGAAAACCAATGTGTTATTTCCTCATCAACCCTTGAAGTATTCTGTCCATGCATATGAAGGTATTTGAGGATTGATGTTATTACTGATCGCACAAACAAAAGCAACAAGATGGCTGATTATAGAAAAAGTTCTAATATTGAATGCAGTTTGTGGTATCCTCAGATCCAGATACTAGTATCTGTACAAAGCCAGATTCTCTCTTGGTCAAAATCAATTGCTTGTAGTAGTATCTTCATAGAAATGTTATCCTTTTTAGCCACCAGCTACATATCCTTTGTTTGTCTAAATATACAGTACTATGAATAACACAGCATACAACACACCCATATTTTACGTTTCACAATTTTCTTCTCTTACCCATTAAAACAGCAGTGCTATCTTTGTGTTGTCACTTAGCATACAGTCGCTAGTGTTGCAGCTCAAGCGTGTTAACATTTTATTATACGCTTACTCTCCTTACTACTCTACCCGTACAGGGCCCTTTACGATTAGATAATCGACAGCATTTACCACAGAGGCAATGATCCTCACATGAATCTTTCTCCGCCGGTCAGAGGGGTGGAATTAGGGTGGACAAAACACCATTGAGGTTCATTAATTGACAGCTAACTCACAAATTTGAGATCAGATTTAGACACACCACTCTTAAGATCATGCTATAGAAATAAAGAATAGCAATGGGAAGACCCAACCTCCTGAAGAAGTTAAGTCGAACTAGAATTATGCAGACCAAAAGCTCTGCAACAGCAACACAGAACAAAAGAAGTAATACTTGATGTTCTGACAAGCTTGCTGATTCTCCTTAAAACACATTTAAGACATCAGATAAATAGCACAGTATCAGTGGAAGAATCAGCAAGACTCAATAATTGACTCAGACAGATATTAAATAAATTTGGTTATTGCATTAAAGATTCAAAATCCATCGCAATAAGCAATCTTTTGAGAAATTCAGTTAAGAACACCACAGCTTGCATTAAAGCACCAAACATTTAGGCAAGGCTTTATCGGATGGTTATTATAAAATCAGTTTACAGAGTCCCACTACCATTAAAGGCAGAAGGATAGTTTGTTTGTCTAACAGCTCAAATCCAACGAAGAAGGAGGGAAAGGGTTCAGATTTAAAGTCCATTAAGGGTGAGTCATTAGCATAGAACAAAAGAAATAAAGGAAATTAAATTGAGATGGTTCGGCAAAAAAGGTTTTGGTCTATCAGCTACCGACTGTAGCATCAGCAAAGTAGTCCAAAAGTAAGAGGTTAGGGCCAGATGGATGACCGTTTTTTTGCGGTCGCAAAGGGGAATTCTGCCCGTTTGCGACCACAAAAAAGGTCTGCCCAATGTACTAACCCTATTTTGAGAGTCGCTAACCTATTAGCGACTCGCAAAATATGGTTAGCGACTCGCTATTAGGAAGGGGCGTGCCAAGGGCATCCCTTCCTAATAGCGAGTTCAAATGGCATGTACCATTGTTTTGCAACTGCATTTGCGGTCACAAAACACTTGCAGTTTACCACCCTTTTCAAAAGGGTGGTAAGCCACTCGCAAATGGGAAGGCGTCCCCAGGGGACCCCTTCCCCTTTGTGAATGGGCGCGAAAACATTTTTTAAGAGCAGGCAGTGGTCCCTGGGACCACTGCCTGCCCTTAAAAAATGAAACTGAAAAGTTTCATTTTTTTAAAATTAAATGCTTCCCATTTTCCTTTAAGGACAGCGGGCTGCAGTTTAAAAAAACTGCTTTATTAAAAAAAGCAGTCACAGACATGGTGGTCTGCTGACCCCAGCAGGCCACCATCCCTGTGAGTGCCAGCCATTCCCAATGGGGTCGCAAATTGCGACAGCCTCATGAATATTAATGAGGCATGCAATTTGCAGCCCCATTGGGAATCGCAAACAGTGTCTGAGACACTGTTGTACATTCATTTTTGCAAGTGATACGACTCGCAAAAATGAGTGATCGTACATCTGGCCCATAGTTCTTTGTAATCATCAAAAATCGATCAGCTTATCGTCCTCTCACAAGAGGAAAAGAAAACTTATAGCAATCTGTCAAGGAGCAAAAATCAAGTAGTGTTGTGTGTCTAAGAAACAAAATCAAGTGGCTTTGCGATGCCCCTCCTTTGGGATTTCTTCTTTTATAAAGTCTCTAACAAGGTCCCAATGATGTAATATCACACCACCATCAAAAGACTGTCATATGCTCAGATTCTCATAATGTCACCCCGGAACCTCACAACAGTAAGATGCTTTCACATGCTAGTCATGAGAAATGAAAAATTTGAAAGTCCACATAGGTCTACCATTGCAAAATGTCAAGATCGTACCTAGTTTCTAACATATTTTTGCACCAACTTTTCTAAATGGTGCATTCAAACAAAAGGCATTAGAAACACTAGGCCACTTTATTAATAACAAATTTTCATCAGTAGTCATTAATAAACAACATGTTCATAAGAAATTCATTAGTGCAACTCATTTATATGTATTGGTATTACTTTATATTTATTTTTTCTTCATCTAAAATTTTAAAGCACACTTTTACGGTGCTTCTACTACACTCAGTGTCAGTTTCATGTGTCACTGTGTCTAACATGTGCAAAGTGTACTTCCAGCTTTTCATGTCTTTAATCAGTAAATGTGTTGTGTATTATTATTTTCGAAATCTTGCATCATCACTAGTTATGGGCCACAGTCCCCATTATGAAAAGTACCCATATTGTAATGTAACCATGACGCTGTTATGCATACCCTCCCTCTTATGCAGTGCATAACTGCAAAAGAACATCTGCCACGTGCCTCAGGTTTAGAACCTGTCATGTAGACTGCTTTGTCGCCTGTTTACATTGAGGATGACTCATCGGCTGTCACTGGACCATTCATCTCCTCTTGATCTGCTCATCATTTGTACATAATGTATCTGTCCACACTAGGGTATGGCTGTTGCTCGCTGGCAGAAGTCTTCTCATTGTCAAAGACCTCAGCACTACTATAATTGAATGGGCCCACCTCGCCCCGCAGATCAGCAGCCTTCGTCTGTTCCTTTTAACGAGGTTGGTTCTTATTGTCAAACGGATAGGACCACATGACTCTAGAAGTACTGCAAGTTGTAGCGCCACGTCATACCTGTGAGCGCAATATAACTCAAAGGTGTGTGCATTTTCCTTTGATTATTAAGTGATGCTGGATCGCTGTTGGCAACGCTTTTTTACCTTGCACGAGTTTGGAATCTTTACGTAGTTAAATATAAAGACATAGGTAATGGGATGTGAGAACACTTTGTTGCAGGGTCTGTAGTTCTGCAGTGTGCATTTTGGAAATGTATAAAAGTTAGCATTTGATACTGTGAAATTTTAAGTCAGCTTTGAGTGAACAAGAGGGGTTTAAGTCAAGCAAGCAATATTCATGTCTTGGCAAACCCGGTTTAATAATCCTCTCAAAGGACGGAATAATATTCATTAGACATACATCTGCTCTCCGTATGCTAGTGGACTAAGAGAAAAGCACCACTTCTGAAAGTGTTCTAACTGCGCAATTAGATTAGCTGCTCAGTTGCACCCAATATTACACACAAATAAAAGGCTACATCTATAAATTCCCGTTAAAAAAAGAAAAGTAACGTTTAACTACCTAACTCCTTAAAATAATAAATGAAAATAATTCTACAGTGCTGATTTACTGGACGGCCAAAGTCTTAGAGACTGCATTAATTCACCATCACCGAAGTGGACACTGGACAAAACACGGTGCAACGATCCAACCTTAATATTATAATACATTTCAGAAATTGAGCAAACATTTAGAAAAATGGGCTATTCAGCCAGCTGCTCCGGACTGGCAACCAAGAACGGATCCTGAAATATTTACAATAGCAGCTAAATATTGTACTAATCAAAAATGAAAAATATGTATTTCTTCTCACTAAAGGTAGTTAACACCCTGCTCAAGCCAAAAAATAACTCCGGCATCCCATTAGCAAATTAGCTAAAAGTATTCACTTTCGTGTAAACTGTCCAAAGAGTGACCCAAATGTTTATAGGTCACTTTCCATGCCTAATATCCATGCAAATCCTATTAATAAATTTGTGTTAATCTGAAAAACTACTGGACTTGAAAGAGAAACTATCCTTGCATCCTGCTAGGCTGGTAGTAAACAGCAAGCCTTCAGCTAACCTATGATGTCTATTAGCATATACCCACCAGTTGGGCTCTATTATATATGTTATTGGTACATGTCAACCAAGAGTTAGACTTTGTGAACCGGGTGATGATATTGTCAGACCTAAAAAGTGAAAATATGGATTTAGGTTTATTATGTGCATTTACAGAATAAATTCAGGGAACGGAGACATGTGCTTTTTAGGCCATGGGGGAGGACTATGGAGACTCTGCACATACCAAAAAGGAGATGAGTCACAATCATATGCACCCTTCCTCCATTTTAACCTCTTTATAAATAACAACAGAGAAATCTCTGGCAGCATGATACTCAACAAACTCAAAAACATAGTATACTATAAAATAAAACAAAGTCTAAAGAGGTAATTTAGACCTTGTTGGGCAGCACACCAGGCCACCAGGTCAGCAAAGACCATGTATCCTGTCTTTCAGGAACAACTGCCTGTCATATTGTGAGATACTAGCCTCCATCACACAGATCTCACTGTCTAAGAGCAAATACCACTGTGGTGGCTGCTCTGAGGTGTAGAAGGCTGCAGAAAGGGTTCTATGTTGTTTTGGCCCTGAACAACAATCTTCATTACGTTTCAGAAACAAACTCTTGAAGAGCGTATATATTTTTTTAAACAAAACACTTACATTGTTACCAGTTCGGGAGCACTAGGGTTTTCCTAATGGTTGTGAACAGGAAAAATGTATGTTGGATGGACTGTCCTAAATACTGTAGGCCCAGTGATTGGTGGGCTTTTGGCCAAAGTGTCCTAGGGCAGAGGCTCTGCTGCCAGAAACCAAGCCCTTCCCCCCACCTCTGAATAAGACAAGCAAACCCCAAGACAGTCAGACTTATTGTGGGGTTCCCACTACTCCAAACTGTAAATGAGGCCATAGGATAGTTGCACACTACTTCTCATCTAAGCTAAATGAAGGCAGACAATAGGAGTAATTATAATGAGATGTTACTAAAACCATACAGCCTTGATGGCACAAAAGCCTGAATAACATATCTTGATTCATAATGTCTTCTTTATTTATCTCGAGTAGATAAAGACATAAAAAGACTCCAAATGCCATATTAAACTGACCAATAATCCTACTTTCCCGTACTTACACTGCCACCAACCATGAGGAATTTGGTTTCTTTTTCTGTAGTGAATGTCCATACATTAGAGCTGATATACTACACTCAAGACCATAGTAGGAAGCTGGCTCTTTATTTGATATACCATTAGGGGGTTATTTCGTGCAAAGAGTCCAGAGATTCCCTCAGAAGTGTACAGGGCTCAATGTCAACCCAAAGTGCTCTATTTGTGGTAGTGTGGTCAAGCAGCCTTAGGCTAATACAGGGGAGTGTAAGACATTTGGTCTACACATATTGGTCAATAAATGACACGCAACTCAAAAACAAGATCCACACAAATTTTAGAAAAATAAACTTCTCTCAAGTTTTATTTTAAGACCAAGATTTACTCAAAAAGGTAAGTATGTTTTTCAGGAAAAACACTTTTTAAGGCTCTGCGATGTTAACCTATGGGAGGAAAACATGAATGCAGTTTTGCAGGTAAGTACTCGACTTCCAATTCAGTCTGCGGGTTGTGGGGTCAACACCAGGCAAGGTTCAAATCAGCACCAAGATTGCACCACCAGCGGCACACGGGTGGCCGGGTGGAGAGGTCAAATTCGAGGTCAGGAGCCCAATGTTAATCAATGGAGACGGAGGTTAATCGAAGTTGTGCTGCTCACAGGTGAGTAAAGCGGTGTCAGGGGTCCATCTCCTGGAGTTAAGGTAAGTACAGGGGGTGCCACAAGGCAGCACCAAACTACAGCCTCAGCGGCACAGGGGCGGCCGGGTGCAGAGGGCCAAAACAGCATCGGGCACCCAATGCAATTCAATGGGGAGATAGGTCTTGAAGAAAAGCTGCAGGCTCAGGCTAGGAGGCCGGACAAAAAAAACCTACAGCTTCCCAGGTAAGCAGAGATGCTAGGTGACATAGGGACATCATTGGTCAAACTCCTTAAGGCCCACGGGCTTAGGGTGCAGGGGTGTCCTTAGGTGTCAGAAAAGTCTTACCGGGAAGGTCGTAGTCAGGGGCAGTATTTGAGTTGAGGCTGCAGACATCAAGGTGGAGTCTTGCAGGGGTCAGCCCACAGTAGACTCTTGCTCAGAAGCGCTGGGGAAACTTCACAGGATCGGTAGGCCACTTGGACTGTGGCCATGGGCTTCAGGTGCAGAGTTGGGTCCGGCAGTGGTTTGGCTGTTCCCCAGGAAAGAGGTCTTTGTTCTTTAAAGTTGATTTCTTCTGGACAGGTCCATTGTCCACAGGAGATCTTCATCTTTGTTGAAGGCAGGCTGTCCTCCCAAGGCTTTGGAGTTCACTGGGCTGCAGGACGGATCGTCTTTTGGCGCAGGATCGTTGAGGGCAGCAGACAGGATGGTAGGGCTGGTGCCAAGTCAGCTGGTGTCTGTAGTCTTCTCTGCTGGTGCGACGCCGTAGTGTCCAGCTCTTCTTAGGTTGGCAGGAATCTGATTTCAGGATTTGGGGGTGTCACGTAAATACTAGATTTAGGGGTGTTACAGGGGAGTGACCGGTAGGGACCAATGGGGTACCTTACCTGCGATGTCTACACCCTCTATAATGCCACCCTCTTGTGGAAGGGGGCATAGCCCTAGCCCTGACTGGATAAGTCCCACCATCTTCAAGATGGTGGCCGCAGAAAAATGTGCTTCACTTCACCTCCAGATCCCGAGGGGTGGAGTTGGTGAAGGGGGGCACACCTCCTTTTCTCAGTAAGTTTTCCTGTTGGTTCTCCTACCAAAGGTGGGGGTTTGAACTGGGGGCTGCCATCTGCTGCTTGCAGCACAGGCTAGGGTTGCATTAGAAAGGCGACAAGGCCTTTGAAGCTTCCCTCTTGAGGACTGTGCTCATCCTGGGGGAGGAGGTGTGACATCTCTGCCCAGGATGGGCTTTGTTTCTGGCCTCAGAGAGCAGGGGCTCTTGACTTGACCCAGGTGTCCAGAAACATGTCTGGTTGTCACGTGTCCCTCGGAGGCCTCTCAGGATCAGTTCGTTGCTCAAATGGGTCCACCTATTGACACCCTCAATTCCGAACTGCTATTATAGCACGGAAGGTCAAGGTGGTCAATCGGGGGAAGGAAAGGAAGGGAACAGCCCGGAGGGAGATCTGAGGAAAGAAGAACACCTTATTGTAACACTGTTTGTGACACCTAAAGAAGGACAGTGTGTACATTGATGCAGTATGCAATATCCCTGTATACCTGTAAAGGAAAATAAAAACGCTTCTGGCAGTAGCTTCAAGAAGGATGATTGAAAGACATCAAAACTCTTCCTAGTGGCTAAGGCCTTTTTTTGTCAGACAATACTGTGAACATAAACTAGAGGATTAGGCCAAATACAGTAAACATAAACAATACACGATGGACACTTTTATCATTCAGTGATAACCCACCAATGTTGGTGTAAAGCCCCACGTCACAAGGGAGGAAGGATGGTTTCTCGTTTCATCCTCTCACTGACCCCTTGCTAAATAGGACGAACAAAAACAGACAACATGTAACATAAAATATTGTCAATAATTTTTTAGTCTGAGGATAGTCTTGTGTGCATTATTTGAATCATAATGCACCTAACATTAGTCACAGCAAGTACTTAAATGACAAGTATTTTGGTATACGTTAAGGAGCAAGCAGCTAATATACCACCTGGTATATTCAAAGTTCTCCGCATTAATTGTTGTTATTCTACTTGTAGATACTACAATGAATGTCTCTTCGTGGCTTAGCCTCAAGTCAAGATTTGTAGGAATACGAACGCTCTCCTTTTAAACACAGGTTAGGTTTGCTGCATCGTGGAAAAAAACGGTTTTGCCCCATCTATCGGCCACAGTGGAAGGAACAGGGGAGGTGGTGTCAGCGACACCCTTACCGCACCGGACGATCTGCAACACCAAATCACGCATCTTCAGCATCTCCAGGAACAGGATAATCTGCGCCAGTGTCTTCCCAAGGCCCGGCTTGCATAGCCCTTGGCATTGTGGGTTGATGTCATTTCCTCTGCGCGCGTACGCAACGCGCCGCACAGGATTCTGGGGACTGTAGTTCCTGCCCTTCGATTCCGGATTTGGGTCGCCTCGTCTTCCCGGACACCAGACTCGCAGTGCCCGGTATACTGCAGCATACCTTTTCCAGGTCCCTACATGTTGGTCCTGCTGGTCTGAAGCGGTGTCAGTGTCCCGTTGCGGTATGTGTGTAACACTGGTGGTGACAGACTGCCTAAAGCCAGTCAGAGACCACACTAGGGTTTGTTGTTGCCCCATGGGTACATGTTTTAATAAATCCAACAATGGCATCAGTGTGGGTTTATTAAGAGGAGTTGTTTGGTACCAAACACTCCTGGGTTCAGTGATGCCATCATGTTGCTGGGGAGCTCGGGTTTCCAGCCCATGTACTCTCTATTGCTTCCCTGGCACTTACAATATTAAGAATAGACTTAAATATTGTAGGAGAATATCTGCTCATGCAGATATGCCCACACACGTGAGATATAGTGCACCCTGCCTTAGGGTTTTTAAGGCCTGCTAGAGAGGTGACTTACCCATACCTTAGGTAGTGCTGCTTTGACATGGCAGTGTGCCATGTCCACTTTGTCCTTTTTCTCTGCACCAAGGCATGCAGGCTGCAGTGGCTTTTTGTGTAGCATTGGTGAGGGGTCCCTAGGGGACCCTTTTCAGTTCCAATGCCCAAGGAACCAGGGGTATCATTTACTAGGGGCTTACAGGGGGGTCTGAAGTGGTGCCAATCGTGGTACAGTTTTAGGGAAAGAACACTGGTACTGGGAACCTGGTTAGCAGGGACCCAGTACTCTACAATCAAAGTTGTATCAAAAACCAGGCAAAAAGTATGGGGGTACTGCAACAGAAACCCACTTTCCAACAACCACCCATAGTCCTATCATCAAACAGTCTTTCAAGCTGGCAACATCCAAAATATATTTGGCCTGAAACTATCCAGCTACTCTGGTGATCCTGTCCCCATGACCCATCACATGCACCACTACTGAACCAATCTTCTAAACCTCTTTCTATTACATGATGAGGGCCATTGTTAGAAATGGGGATCTCTAGTTGGCAGTGGCTGGCGCCAATGTCCAAGTAGGGACCCTTCTTCCTAAGTCAGAGTAAGGGGGCTACACCCTTTGATAACCCCTGCTCAACCCTGTGGTAAAGTAGCACGAGCAGACAGGCCTATCTCAGAGGCAGGGTGTGAAGCATTTATGACCATACACTATAACGTAGTGAAGACACCACAAAGGAACACCACACAAGTAGCTATAGAAAAATGAGTATCTTTATATAAGCTTAACACAAGGCTCAAAGACGATCAAGAAGCCACAATGCACGTAAATATAAGTTCACTAAAAAGGCAATAAAAGCACTCAAAAGCGTGTGAAACGAACTTGGTTCGAGGCCGGAGTCTACGCGACCCGGTGATGCACAATGTACCTGAGGTTTAAAGGGGCACGTCACGCAGCTTCGGGAGGAAGCCGCGATGATGACAGGCGGACTCGCAGCGGCCACAGCTCCCAGCTGCAGCAGTCCGCGGCGTGCACTCACAATGATCCTGAGACGGTGATTAAAGGCGGGCTCTCAGCGGCAACAGCTCCTCAGCTGCAGCGGCCCACGATAGCGATGATTCTCGTAGTACAGGCAAATGCGGGCTCTCAGCGGCAACAGCTCCTCAGCTGCAGCGGCCCACAACAGCGATAGCGAGGATTCTCGTAGCACAGACAAATGCCGGCTCTCAGCGGCAACAGCTCCTCAGCTGCAGCGGCCCACAATAGCGATAGCGATGATTCTCGTAGCACAGGCAAATGCGGGCTCTCAGCGGCAACAGCTCCTCAGCTGCAGCGGCCCGCGATAGCGATGATTCTCGTAGCACAGGCAAATGTGGGCTCTCAACGGCAACAGCTCCTCAGCTGCAGCGGCCCACAACAGCGATAGCGATGATTCTCGTAACACAGACAAATGCGGGCTCTCAGCGGCAACAGCTCCTCGGCTGCAGCGGCCCACAATAGCGATAGCGATGATTCTCGTAGCACAGACAAATGCGGGCTCTCAGCGGAAACAGCTCCTCGACTGCAGCGGCCCACAATAGCGATAGCGATGATTCTCGTAGCACAGACAGATGCGGGCTCTCAGCGGCAACAGCTCCTCGGCTGCAGCGGCCCAGAATAGCGATAGCGATGATTCTCAGCCCGCATTCCTCGCAGTAGACCCAGAGGCTCTGGAACTCTCGACAGAAGCCTCACCTGCGAGTAGAACCCCCTCAATAGGAATTCAGAAGGCTGATGGGTGAAGTCTAATGTCCCTGAGACTTCAGCAGGAGGCAAGCTCAAATCAGGCCCTTGGGTAGTCGCTTCAGCAAGATGGATGATAGTTTCAAAGTCCTTTCCCTCTAGTTACACAGACAGAGGTTCGTCTTGACATCCAGAAGTAACACACCCTGTAGGGGTTTTGGCCCAGATATTTATACCCCACAGGTCTTTGTTCTCAAAAGTCACAAGTCACTGAACCCAGCCAGAACCAGTTTGGTGTGGTCCTGGAGCACTTTGTTTACAAGGCTGCATCCTGCCTTTGAGGAAGAGGGGGTCTGCCATCAGACACACATTGGGAGGTGGAGCCATCATTCACCTTGCCAGGCACAGCCCAGCTCATATCAAAGGGTCACCCCTCCCCATACTCCAACTGCAGATCTCTCTATTCAATCCAGGTCGGGCTCAGCCCGCCCTGTCCCTCCAAGACCAGACAGCCAATACCCATAACAGCAGAGCACACTGGAAGACTGAGGCAAGAAAATACCTACTTTCTAAAAGTGGTATTTTCAAACACAGAATATAAAAATAATCCTCACTAAAAGATGTACTTTAATATTCTGAGCTCAGGCATACTAAATTCGACTTTCCAAACATGTTCCTTGGGTCAGCTAGGATTATAGGATGTAATAATCAAACTGCCCATTCTGACCTAAGGGACAGATAGCCTTGCAATAGCGAAAAACGAAATGGAGTGTAATTCACTATCAGGACATGCCACACAGACCAAGGCAGGTCCTACCTTTCACATACAATGCACCCTGCCATAGGGGTGACTTACATGATGCCAAGGGAAGGTTGAGGGACTAGGAAGTGGGTTTACTTCACAGTCAAAAATGGCAGTTCTGGACTGCGCACAGACTCTGCGATGGCAGGTCTGAGACACACTTTACAAGCTGCTTCTGTGGGTGGCGCAATCAGCGCGGCAGGCCCATCAGCAGCATTCGGTCTACCAGCCCTGGGCACGCACGGTGCACTATACTAGGGACTAAAAGGTAAATCAAATGAGCCAATTATGGGAATACCAATTCATCCAGTCAATTTACAATAGGGAGCATTCGCGCTGTAGCACTGAATGGCAGTGGCACAGCACCCAAAGCATCTAACACCAGCAAACACAGAGGAGACAAAAGCGAAAGATGGAAGGGAGACCCACGCCAATGGTGCCAGGTCTAACACGTGTCCCCTCCAACTGAAATGTGGGGAGAACTACCCACCCACTTGGGGGTTCTCATCACTAAGGCGGAAAAATCTGGACCATCAGCATTGGCGTGTTCTGTACCCGGGCGGTGTTCCACCGTAAAGTCCATCCCCTGTAGGGAAATAGACCACCTCAACAACTTTGGATTCTCACCCCTCATCTGCATCAACCATCTGAGGGGCCTGTGGTCCGTCTGAACCCAGAAGTGAGTCCCAAACAGGTATGGCCTCAGCTTCTTCAGTGCCCAGACCACAGCAAATGCCCCACGCTCAATTGCACTCCACCTCTGTTCTCGTGGAAGTAACCTCCTACTAATGAAGGCTACCGGTTGGTCTAGGCCCTCCTCATTGATCTGTGACAGAACAGCCCCCACACCATGCTCTGAAGTGTCTGTCTGGACAACAAATTCTTTTGAAAAGTTGGGCGCCTGAAGTACAGGCGCTGTGCACATGGCAGTCTTCAGGGCGTCAAAAGCTTCCTGACAGGTGTCAGTCCAGTTCACAATCTTTGGCTGCTTCTTAGAAGTCAGCTCAGTCAAGGGTGCAACAATGTTGCCATACCCCTTGACAAACCTCCTGTAATAACCCGTGAGTCCTAAAAAGGCTCTCACCTGTGTCTGGGTCTTTGGGGGTTCCCAAGCCAGAATGGTTTCAATCTTGGGCTGTAGGGGCGCCACCTGGCCGCTCCCAACCTGGTGTCCCAAGTACACCACAGAACCCTGCCCAATATGGCACTTACTTGCCTTGATTGTGAGGCCTGCCCTTCGCAGTGTCATCAACACTTCCCAGAGGTGGCGCAGGTGGTCCTCCCATGAGGAACTAAACACTGCAATGTCATCCAGGTAGGCGGCACTGAAATCCTCCAGCCCAACCAACACCCTGTTGACCAACCTCTGAAAGGTGGCAGGGGCATTCTTCATCCCAAAGGGCATCACCCGGAACTGGTAGTGCCCATCCGGTGTGGAGAATGCTGACCTCTCCTTTGCCCCATCAGTCAAGGCGATCTGCCAATACCCAGACATCAAATCAAACGTGCTGAGGTACCGTGCAGCCCCTAGCCGATCTATGAGCTCATCAGCTCTGGGGATGGGGTGCGTGTCAGTCTTTGTGACTGAATTGAGACCTCGGTAGTCCAGGCAGAGCCGAAGTTCTGGGGTGGCACCAGGTGCTGCAGCTTTTGGTACCAAGACCACTGGGCTGGACCAAGGGCTGCTAGAGGACTCAATCACCCCTAAAGCAAACATTTTGGAAACCTCCTCCTTAATGTATGCCCTAACCCGGTCAGTCACTCGGTAAGCCTTGTGCTTAAAAGGAGGACTGTCCCCAGTGTCCACTTCATGGACACACCAATCAGTGACACTAGGCACCAGGGAGAACAGATCACTGAATTGTCCCAACAGTTGGCGACAATCACTCTGCTGCTCAGGGGTCAGTGTGGTGGAGAGGACCACACCCTCCACTGACCCATCTTGCTCCTTTGCACACAGGAGGTCAGGAAGAGACTCACTCTCCTCCTCCATCCCAGCATCTGTGGCCAGGAGCATGCCCACTTCGGACCTCTCAAAGTGGGGCTTCAGGCGGTTGACATGCAGGACCCGCAAGGGGTTCCGGGGAGACCGCAAGTCTACCAAGTAGGTAATAGGACTCTTGCGCTCCACCACCTCAAATGGTCCGGTCCACCTATCTTGGAGCGCACAGGGCTCCACTGGGGCCATGACCCAAACCTTTTGACCAGGCTGAAACTCAATCAGAGTGGCATTCTGATCGTGCCAACGTTTCATCTCTTCCTGGCTGGCTTCCAGATTTGCCTCAGCAAGCTTTCTGAAATGCAGAGTCTGGTTCCTGAAGGCCAGCATGTAACTAAACACATCCTGGGGAGGTTTCCTGGGAGATTGCTCCCAGCCTTCCTTCACCAGACTCAGAGGCCCTCTTACCTGGTGACCATAGAGTAGTTCAAAGGGGCTGAACCCTAGGGACTTCTGTGGCACCTCACGGTAAGCAAACAACAGGCATGGCAAGAGGATGTCCCACTTACGCCTCATGGACTCTTCTAGGCCCATAATCATGCCTTTGAGGGTCCAGTTGAATCTCTCAACCAGCCCATTACATTAGGGGTGGTATGGGGTGGTAAACTTATAAGTTACCCCACACTCCTCCCACAGAGACTTCATATATTTGGAAATGAAGTTAGTACCCCTATCGGACACCACCTCTCTGGGGAATCCCACACGGGAGAAAATCCCCATCAATGCACGTCCCACCATGGGGGCCGTCACTGTCCGGAGTGGGATGGCTTCAGGGTACCGGGTGGCATGGTCCACCAAGACCAGGATGAACCTGTTGCCCATGGCTGTCTTGGGGTCCAGAGGCCCCACAATGTCAATGCCCACTCGCTCGAATGGGGTACTGACAACTGGAAAGGGCTGGAGTGGGGCTTTGATCTTCCCCCCACTCTTCCCACTTGCCTGGCAAGTTTCACATGTCCTGCAGTGAGCATCTGAGCTCCTGCGCATCTGGGGCCAATAAAAGTGGGTGACCAGCCTCTCAAAGGTCTTGGTCTGCCCCAGATGTCCTGCCAATGGCACATCATGAGCCAACTCCAGTAGGAAGGCTCTGAAGCACTGGGGTACCACCAGCACATGGGCTGACCCAGGCTCAGCAACCTTAGGCTCACTGTAAAGGAGGTCATTCTCCTAATAGATCAGATGTGACCCTGACTGATCACCTGCTGCCTGGTCTGCAGCCTGTCGCCGCAGCCCCTCAAGAGAAGGGCACGTTTTCTGCTGTTCACAAAATTCCTCCCTGGTGGGCCCTCCTTCCTGCTGCTAATGGGTCAGCCCAGGCAGGTCCCCCAGTTCGGCTACTTGTTCCCCTGTAGGCTCCAGGGCATCCCCCTCAAGGTCTGCTCCCTCCTGGACCGTGGGAACTATGGGGGCCGGTTTCCCGCGCCCCCTACCCCTTCTCTTTAAGGCAGGGGCCTGGGCCATACTTTCAGGCTCCAGGTCCTTCTGAACGTCCTTACTGGCTGCCATGGACCGAGTGGTCGCGCACGCCCACTCAGGCAGACCCAGCATTTCCAAGTGAGATTTCCTCTCCACCGTAGCCCATGGGGAGTTCTCTAAATCGTTGCCCAACAGACAGTCTACCGGCATGGCTGGCCTCACAGCTACTTGAAGAGTTCCTGAGACCCCCCCCCCCACTCAAAGGGAACTTGAGCCACCTCACACTGGCTCTCAGAGTTGACTGCTGACACTACTGGGCAGAATGCATGGGGGACAACCTGCTCTGGGGACACCAACCGGGAGCTGACAGCAGTCACACTCGCTCCGGTGTCCCTCAGAGCCTCCACCCTATGGCCATTGATGGTCACCCACTGCCTGTACTTCTTAGTGTTATCAGGTAGCGTGGGGTTAGGGACCTTCTCAAAGTCTCCTAGCGAGACAAGGGTCAATTCTACGGGATCCCACCCACCTTGGGCACCCATCTCCTCCCCTCCCAGGGCTACACTAGCAAGCTGGCGGGTTGGTGCACGGGGTGGTGCATTGAGGTCCCTCTGGGGACACTGGGGATCATAATACCGGTGGCCCACTTGACCACATTTAAAACAAGTAAGGGGCCCCCTATGAACAGGCCTACCTGTCGGGGGCACTGGCTTCTTCTCAGGGGAGACTGGGACACCACTCCTGGGTTCCCTTGGGAATTACTTTGGGGCCCTCTCTGGAACTCCCTCTGTTTACCCCTGTCCCCCCACTTCTCTGCTGGGGACCCTGCCCACCTTTGGCGAAGTCTCCCACATGACCCTTGCGAACCCGGGTGCTCACCCAGCGGTCCGCCTCCTCAGCAAGCTTCCTAGGGTTAGTTAGCTAAGGTGCTGGCGTAGCTCTGGAAAACAGTTACTAGTTAAATGCTCCCACGCAAACAAATCATACAGTTGTTCAAAAGTTTCCACCTTGCTACCTTTTACCCAGCGATCCGTTGCTCTGCAAAAAAAAGACACATATTCAACCCAAGTGGTACCCTCTAACTTCTTACAGGTTCTAAATCTCTGCCTGTACATCTCTGGGGTCAAACCATATCGCGTCATCAAGGCCTCTTTCATATGGGCATACACCATCCTGCTCTCTTCAGGCAGATCCAACAGGGTATCCCTCCCATCACTCACAAAGCGTCCCCACAACCCCGTTCCCCAATCCTTCTCAGGGACCCGGTGGGACACCATTGCTATCTCGCAGACGGCAAACCATTGCCCAATATCCTCACTCTTACGGAAATCCTTGATGACATCCTTGGGTATATAAACTCTACTCTCGGTAGGTACTAAAGGTATGCTGCCACCAGAGGGGGAGATCTCTAAACTCTTAGCCTTGATCTCCAGCTCCCTCAATACTCTCTCATGCTCCAGTTTCATTTTCTCAAGTTCAAATGCTAACCTGTTATTCTCAATATCCAACTTTTTACTCTCTAGGTCCTTCTGACCTTCTAATTTGGCCATCTCCAAACTATGCCTCCTATCTCTCTCCCTGTCCTCCATCTCTTCTGGAGACAGGCCCTTTGAGGACACACTAGTACCTGGACTGGAAAGTGCATTACCTCCCACTAAATCCACTTCGTCATCCTGCTGCCCTCCGGCATTCTCTCCCCCGTCCACAGGCTCGCCCCCATTCCCGGGGCACTCCCTCACCTCCAACCAGGCCTTTAGCGCCTTCTGATACTCCTCCTTCCTAGAGAGACCTGCAATAGGGACTGTGAATTGCTTGCAAAAAGACTTTAGCTGTTTGGCAGTGTAGGTTTCTAACCTCTCTTCCTCAAAGGTGAGATCCTCCGAAGCATTGGATGTTGGCTTACCCATTGTAGAAATAACTGGCAATTACGGTCAAAAATAGAACAAGATCAAAAACGTATGTGGTTGCGCTTAGGTCTGTACTCACTAGTAGTGTACACCAGTTATTGTATGTGGATCACAAATGCAAGTCCTGATCCTCACCGCTGACCACCAATGTTAGAAATGGGGATCTCTAGTTGGCAGTGGCTGGCGCCAATGTCCAAGTAGGGACCCTTCTTCCTAAGTTAGAGTAAGGGGGCTACACCCTTTGATAACCCCTGCTCAACCCTGTGGTAACGTAGCACGAGCAGACAGGCCTATCTCAGAGGCAGTGTGTGAAGCATTTATGACCATACACAATAACGCAGTGAAGACACCACAAAGGAAAACCACACAAGTAGCTATAGAAAAATGAGTATCTTTATATAAGCTTAACACAAGGCTCAAAGACGATCAAGAAGCCACAATGCACGTAAATATAAGTTCACTAAAAAGGCAATAAAAGCACTCAAAAGCGTGTGAAACGAACTTAGTTCGAGGCTGGGGTCTACGCGACCCGGTGATGCACAATGTACCTGAGGTTTAAAGGGGCACGGCACGCAGCTTCGGGAGGAAGCCACGATGATGATAGGCGGACTCACAGTGGCCACAGCTCCCAGCTGCAGAGGTCCGCGGCGTGCACTCACGATGATCCTGAGACGGTGATTAAAGGCGGGCTCTCAGCGGCAACAGCTCCTCAGCTGCAGCGGCCCACAATAGCGATAGCGATGATTCTCGTAGTACAGGCAAATGCAGGCTCTCAGCGGCAACAGCTCCTCAGCTGCAGCGGCCCACAACAGCGATAGCGATGATTTGCGTAGCACAGACAAATGCGGGCTCTCAGCAGCAACAGCTCCTCAGCTGCAGCGGCCCACAATAGCGATGATTCTCGTAGCACAGGCAAATGCGGGCTCTCAGCGGCAACAGCTCCTCAGGTGCAGCGGCCCACAATAGCGATAGCGATGATTCTCGTAGCACAGGCAAATGCGGGCTCTCAGCGGCAACAGCTCCTCAGCTGCAGCGGCCCACAACAGCGATAGCGATGATTCTCGTAGCACAGACAAATGTGGGCTCTCAGCGGCAACAGCTCCTCAGCTGCAGCGGCCCACAATAGCGATAGCGATGATTCTCGTAGCACAGACAAATGCGGGCTCTCAGCGGAAACAGCTCCTCGACTGCAGCGGCCCACAATAGCGATAGCGATGATTCTCGTAGCACAGACAGATGCGGGCTCTCAGCGGCAACAGCTCCTCGGCTGCAGCGGCCCACAATAGCGATAGCGATGATTCTCAGCCCGCGTTCCCCGCAGTAGACCCTGAGGCTCTGGAATTCTCGACAGAAGCCTCACCTGCGAGTAGAACCCCCCTCAATAGGAATTCAGAAGGTGAAGTCTAATGTCCCTGAGACTTCAGCCGGAGGCAAGCTCAAATCAGGCCCTTGGGTAGTTGCTTCAGCAAGATGGATGAAAGTTTCAAAGTCCTTTATCTCTAGTTACACGGACAGAGGTTCGTCTTGACATCCAGAAGTAACACACCCTGTAGGGGTTTTGGTCCAGATATTTATACCCCACAGGTCTTTGTTCTCAAAAGTCACAAGTCACTGAACCCAGCCAGAACCAGTTCGGTGTGGTCCTGGAGCACTTTGTTTACAAGGCTGCATCCTGCCTTTGAGGAAAAGGGGGTCTGCCATCAGATACACAGTGGGAGGTGGAGCCATCATTCACCTTGCCAGGCACAGCCCTGCTCAGATCAAAGGGTCACCCCTCCCCATACTCCAACTGCAGAGCTCTCTATTCAATCCAGGTCGAGCTCAGCCTGCCCTGTCCCTCCAAGACCAGACAGCCAATACACATAACAGCAGAGCACACTGGAAGACTGAGGCAAGAAAATACCTACTTTCTAAAAGTGGTATTTTCAAACACAGAATATAAAAATAATCCTCACTAAAAGATGTACTTTAATATTCTGAGCTCAGGCATACTAAATTCGACTTTCCAAACATGTTCCTTGGGTCAGCTAGGATTATAGGATGTAATAATCAAACTGCCCATTCTGGCCTAAGGGAACAGATAGCCTTGCAATAGCGAAAAACGAAATGGAGTGTAATTCACTATCAGGACATGCCACACAGACCAAGGCAGGTCCTACCTTTCACATACAATGCACCCTGCCATAGGGGTGACTTACATGATGCCAAGGGAAGGTTGAGGGACTGGGAAGTGGGTTTACTTCACAGTCAAAAATGGCAGTTCTGGACTGCGCACAGACTCTGCGATGGCAGGTCTGAGACACACTTTACAAGCTGCTTCTGTGGGTGGTGCAATCAGCGCTGCAGGCCCACCAGCAGCATTCGGTCTACCAGCCCTGGACACGCACGGTGCACTATACTAGGGACTAACAGGTAAATCAAATGAGCCAATTATGGGAATACCAATTCATCCAGTCAATTTACAATAGGGAGCATTCGCACTGTAGCACTGAATGGCAGTGGCACAGCGCCCAGAGCATCTAACACCAGCAAACACAGAGGAGACAAAAGCGAAGGATGGAAGAGAGACCCACGCCAATGGTGCCAGGTCTAACAGCCATCATTTCTTAAAAGTTAAACTTCACATAATAATAGTCCCCTCTGATAGGGAGGACCTAAAGAAATACAGATATATGAATGGTCTTCCTTTCCTTGATAATGTCATTGAGAAGTGTGTGGCACACTTGCGTAAAACCTACACCCTCTTTAGTTGAGACAGCACCAAGTTGAGACAGCAATGTTTCAGATCATTTATAATGCGCGTCTAACCTCAGAGAAGGGAGAAACCTGCATTCTCATTCCTCTGGACCTTTATGCAGCCTTTAACACAGTTGACTAAATAAAGTTTATTTTAACTCCCTCATCATGTCCTGCTTACTTATGGAGTACCATAAAGCTCTGTATTATTACTCACCAAATGAAAACTTTACATAAAAGCAGTTAGTTAACTGATGCCTGACTCAATACTCTAACACTAATATGCTCTTGGCATGCAGCTACATTTGAAGATTTCAGAGGACTCTGATATTTCTTGCCTGTCAGTGGCCTTAGGAAGAAATCCAACCTGGATATTACAGTATCATCTTAGAAATAATCTAATTCCTGTTTATTTCCACCAAGATCTCTGTCCTTCAAGTCAGTCCTGGCTGACTACTGTAACTGCACTCAACATTGCACCCACTGTTGTTAATAATGCATAATCAAATTACTGGGTTCTTGTTTTTTTTGATTTTTTGCTGTTTTATGTAGTGCAGATTCGACCCAAAGGTTTTGAAGCACTTTACATGAGCACCAGTTACGTTACACAATGTCAGATGTCACTATTTTTTTTTTTTTCCAGGAACGGAGTGATTTAGTGATTTGCCCAGAATAACAGGATATTGAGCCAATGTTGAGACGGTTCCTCAATTCCAAAGTTAGACTTCATATTCAACTCCAGGTGAATGCATTGCTCAGTAGAAATTTAGGCTACTAAGTGCTAATGAAATCCACTTCGCTACATTGGGAATGCAAGTTCTGGTCCTACACAGATTAAATTAGGAAAATACACTTCTTACCTGTTCACTTCAGGTGCAATTAGCAGCTGTAAAGGGAAGCTGTTCTTCAGGAGCTTCAGGGATTTTGACCAAATGGCTTTTTATTGATGTAAAATGTATCTCCAGTGCACTAAATGGGTTCCATCCAGTTAGTCCATCAAGATTTTTCACAATTGAGTACCCGGTTTTTGGACTTTTACTGCAAGAAAATCTCACTATCTGAGTCTCACTCACTGTAAATTCACGGAAATAAGACTAAACATGTTAATCGCCAGTGTCCACATTTTTAAGAGAAGGCCGATGAGGTGCAGTAGGGGTAAGAGGCATTGGGCTGGATACATGTGAACATGTGTACACACGTGTGCAGGTTGCATGTGTGTAACAGCATTCTTGCACAGCCCAGTATCTCCACATCGGTAGTTTGTCACAGAAGGAACTCTGCAAGATTTGGTGTGGACCTGGACTAGACATTTTAATATGAGTGGGCATTCACACTGTAGGTCTGTATTGCTTAAATCTGTAGTTTTTTCTGCCCTAATGTACAGTTTTGCTCCACTTAGGCCTACAGCGCCCAGCAAGGTATCAAAACTGAGGTAAAACATGCACACAGAGATTGAATTTGCATTTCCTAACAACACAAATCTATATCTTATGGGATGTCAGGATTTTTCATATTTCTCTGGCTTTGTTCATAATCCGATTCCACACTTTTGTCAACCCTACAGGGCTAAGTTAATTACTCTGCTTCCCAGCAGAGGAAACAACAGCCTACCTTCGGAAAAGGAGCAACTATCAGTGATTGACCAAGTTCCTGGGAGAGGAAAGGGCAATGGGGGACATTTGCTTCTGACAATTAGCTTGTCACACTGCACCTGGGCTGGGACATCCCAGGCTCACTAGCACAAAGGAGGGAGCCCAGGCATCTGGAGCCAACACAGGAGGGGCTCGCCTTTGAATTTTTGGTTGAAGGGGTCAGGCAGATGTTTCATTTAGTGGTTAAGCTGAGACCCTACAGAGAAAATGTGAAGTTGCCCTTTTGGATTGTCCCAGAATGCTGTGCAAGAGGCTTGAGATAGGGGTGGATGGATTATGTAGCATTGAAGGGTTGGCCAGGCAGCTTGGCCCCTAAAACTTTCCACCCCACTTAAAAAAAAAACCCTGTACAATGGCGAGACATTTGAAAAGACTCTAGACCTGGGTGACAATGACAGAAGAAAGCACCTGCTGCTCTGCAAGGATGGACTAAGGACTTTGTCTCCAGCTGAATCTCAGGAGTAGGATGGGTCTTTCCAGGGCCAGTGGCTCGGGCCCCTTATGCCCCTGAGGACCAGTGGAGGGAAAGGTCCTTCTGGGGGACCCTGAACGGTTCTCCTAGGATCTCTATGGAAAAACCCTGGACTTCATTGCCCCCCCACATGTGCCCTGCAAGATGGCCAACAAAGCATGTGGCCTGGGTGTGTGGGCAAGAAGCTGTTCTGCTGTCTAGTCACAGAGGGGGTGTGCAAGATTCTCCCAAAAGCAGAGGAGAAGGCTTGTGCAGAGAGCCAAACAAATCCAGCGCACCACAAAGTGCTGCCCTTTAGAGGCCTGAAGAGCTGATGTAAATGTTCCTGGTGGCAATGCCTGGCACCGAGGAGTAAAACGTGCTCAAGTTGAAGAACACTGGCCAATGGGGCCAGAGATACGCTTTTGTAAAGAATTGCCCTTTTTAAGAAAAGAGAGAGGAGAAAACTGAGCTTTTTGTGCGCCACGGCTGTCTCCTCTAAATAACCCCAGGGAGGGCTGGGGCCCATGGGTCAGTGCAGCGATTTTCTCCCTGATTATTGGGGAGAGAGTGTGCATAGGGGCCCCTCCTTGTGATCTCATATGGCCTTGGGGACCCCATCTCCCAGGGTCAGTGCAATTATGAGTGTCTGGGGTCATACTCTAGGACAAATGAAGCTGCACTGAGCACCAACAGGCTTCCCGTTTCGTCTGTGCCTCCTCCTACATGTGATTGAGGGGAGTGGGGAGGCACAGAAGAGCAGCAGTATCCTACCCATGAGGATGCGAGCAGGAGACTCACCACGCTGGCTCCATTCCCAGCATTGAACAGTGTCAGACGGGCAGAGAGTTGACAAAACAACACATGAGTGGGGTCCCCATGCCCCCAATAAAATGTGGCATCTGAGTGCCCCAAACGGGGCACCCAAAACAAATAGAAGAATGTGGTGCAATGCTGCCTCACCTGAAGAAAAGCCTCTTGTATAAAATTCACAAACTCTGGAGAGGAGCGCCCCATAATGCCCTGCAATTGTTCTTATTTGCATAATTTTCTTCTCCATGGTGCCCCAAGGAGGGGCAGGGAACCACCAATGACAAGTCCAAGGGTTTTGGGGGGGGGGCTACATGATGTGCAACAGTACCCCTGCAGTGATTTTAAGTAATTAAACCTAGCGGTCCTGGGGCCTAGAAAGGGTGACCCTGGGGGTATGTTGCTGATTCACTGAAAGCACTCTGAGCTAGAGCTTTTGTTCACTGGCTCTGGAATTCAGGGACCCCAAGAGTTTGGTCCTATACATTACAATACAATAGGATTTGTAAAGTGCTGCTTATCACCCATGAGGGTATCCAGGCGCTGGGGGGTGTCAAGCTTCTGCTGCAGGCTATCTGTTGAACAGCCAGGTTTTCAGTTTCTTTCTGAACTCTTGGACAGTGGGTGTTGATCTGAGTTTCAGAGGGAGTTCGTTCTAGTGTTTGTCAGCCACGTGGGAGAAGGTACGTCCGCCGCTCCTGCTTTTTTGGATGCATGGTGTGTGGGCCAGGTGGGGGGACATGGAGAGTAGTTGTCTGGTGGGTTGGTGGAATTTAACTCTGTGGTTGAGGTAGCTGGTGCCCTCGTTGTGGGGAGCTTTGTAGACATGGATGAGTAGTTTGAGCTGGCACAGTTTGCTTATAGGGAGCCAGTGTATTGCTCTGAGATGGGGGTCATGTGGGCTCATCTTAGGAGCTCAAGGATGAGTCTTGCTGCTGTGCTCTATATGATCTGGAGTCTGTTCAGAAGTTGTATGGGGATCCCTACGTAGAGGGAATTGCCATAGTCCTGGCAGCTGGTTTTGAGTACCCGGGTGACTGTGTGTCTAGTGTCAGTGGGGAGCCACTTGAACATTTTCTTACTCATGCAGACTGTCTGGTCAGGCACACCCACTCAGGCAACCCTAACATCTCCAAGTGCAACCTGAGCACCACCTCCTTCCAGATGGTGTGCTCCAGGCCATGGCCAAGCAGACAATCCACAGGCATGAACTACTCACAGCTACCCAAAAGGAATCTGAGACCCCCCCTGCCCGCTTAAAAAGAACCAGAGCCACTGGGTAGTGACTCTCATGGTTGTCAGCTGCAACAACTTGGTGGAATACATTAGGGACTACCTGCTGTGAGGTCACCAGATGACTTCTAACGGTTGTTCTGTTGTCTCCTTCGTCTCTCAGAGCCTCTACCCTCTGCCCATTATTGGTGACGCACTGCCTGTATTTCCTAGCATTACTAGGCATGTGAGTTCTCTGCACCATCTCTGACACCCAGGAACACTAAGGTAACTGCTACACTGCCCCCCCACTAGCTGGGAAATTCTCTTACCCAAACCCCAGTGACTGCCCACCAGTGAGGGACTGTGCCTGCTTGGGACACTTGGCCTCCCCCCTGTGGTGCCCTTCCTGTTTCCCCTCATAGCACTTGGGGTGCCTTCCCTGAGGACTTATTATCAGGGAACCACTTTTTCTTCTTCTCAATTGGGGGATCGGAGCTCTGAACTGTAGGATAATTTTGGGTGTCTTTAGAGAACATTTAGTTTTATTTTGTCTCCCCCTCCTTCTTCTCGTGGGAACCCTGTCCACCCATATGGTGATCTCCCCCAGATATCTTCTTGTGGACCCTGTTGCTGACCCAGTGGTCCGCCTCCTTAGCAAGCTCCCTGTGGTCAGAGAGCTTAATGTCAATCAGGTGTTGGTGCAGATCTGCAAAACAAACACTGAACATGTGTCCTTTTGTAATCAAATTGTACAGCCCCTGATAATCCTTTACTTCACTCCCCTTAACCCAACCATTCAGTGCCTTGCAAAATGAATCCACACAATCCACCCAGGTCTGAGCTTTCCCTGACAGTTGCGGCCAGTACAGGTAAGAGTGGTGGAGCGGGTCGGGGGGGGAGTCGACAGCCGACGACGAGGGAAAATAAAATTGAAAAAAAGAAAAACACTTACCTTGCGCTCGCCGCCTCGCCGACTCGGCGATGTGGTGAATGCAAGGTAAGTTGATTTGTTTTTAAAAAAAATGTATTTACCCTCGTCGTCCCCTGTAGACTTACCTCCCCTGCCGCTCTTACCTGTAACGGCCGCAACTGGTCCCTGAACTACTGCATTTACCACTCTGGGGTAAGGCCATACTTCCTGACAAGGGCTTCCTTCATGGGGGGGGATACCTCATCCTGTCCCATTTCTCTAAGCTCAGTAGGGTGTCCCTCCCTGCGATAGGGGTATGCTTCAACAGACTAGGCCCCCAGTCCTCCTCAGGTATCCTGTGCATCTGCAAAGCAATCTCATAAGCCTCAACCACTTGTTAATGTCATCCCCTACAACAAAGTCAGGCACCAGACCTTTAGAGATATGGACCCTCTTGTCTCCAAAGGGCACTGCAGATATACCGCCACCATCACTGCTGGACCCTGCCTGGATTTGGGGTCCAGCTCCTTCAGTTCATGAGCCAACAAGATTTGCTTTTCTTCCATGGCCAGTTTCCTTTCCTACAATGTCAACTGTGCCATCTGCAGTTTGAATTCCCTCTTCTCCCTCCTCTCAGCTAGTTCCTCTGGGGACAGGCTATGGGAAGAGACACTGCTCCCTGCCCTGACAGTGGGCTCCACTTCAGAGGTCGTCATCCCCCTCGCTTGCAGGTGGTTCCACAGGAAGATCCTCTCCAGGACCATCCATCTCACTATCCTCTCCTACGGCTTTAACCAGTGACTGGTGGACTACCGCCCAGACCCTCAGCACCTTTTGGAGCTCCAGCTTCCAGGTGGTGCTATTTTAGCTGGAATTCCCCTCTCCTTGCAGAACTCCTTGAGCTAGGCCACAGTGCAGGCACCCATGTTGGCCAGCTCAAACTCCATTCTTGAAGGTGTGGTCTCAAGTGGTCAGGGATAAAATTGAGAAAAGTGAAAAGGCTAATCAAGGAGAATTAAAAATTTGATTTGGTCTCAGATATGGGATGGTAGTGTACGCTAAATCACTGTATGGCACTGCACAAACACAAGTCCTATCCTCACTGCTGATCATCAATGTGAGAAATTGGGTTGTTGTTTGACTGGGGTGCGAGCTCTGTTCAAGCATCAACAACAATCCTTGTCAGAGTGAGGCACAAGCCAACCCTAAATTAACCTGTGCTCAACTCTCTGGTAACTTGGCGCACAGTAGTCAGGCTTAACTTAGAGGCAATGTGTAAAGTATTTGTTCAACACTTCGTAAAGTAATGCAGTGAAAAACACCACACAAAAAGGAACCCACACAAAGTTAGAAAAATAGAGTAAAATTTTATAAATGAAACAGAAACAAAACAACAAAAATCCAATCAGAATAACCAAAGATATGCAGTTTTAAAGGTTTTATTTGAAATAGCGCCAAAAAGCACAAAGCGCAAATGGATATTTGGTCACTCCGGACTGGGACAGAGTCACAAGTTCAGACCAACCGCAATAAAGGTTGGGCTGGCTAAAGGGACCCAGTTAGGCCTGCTGAACAAAGTACTTTAAATCCTGGTTTGCGGATTGTTGCAAAGATCTGCATAGAAGATGCATCACGCAGCCGAATCGATGCTTCAGTTCTGGCATGTGGTGAGGGTGCGAAGCGAGGGCCTGAATTGTTGTCGAGGAGTCAGTCAACGGGGCTTGCAATGAAAGTCCAGCTTTGAGAATGAGGTGCGCAGTCGGGGCGATGTGTCGGTTTCAAAGAGCTGCAAGGCTGAGATGCGTAGTCTGGCATCTTCATCGAGGCTGCCGTCGATGAGAGGGCCTGCACTGAGGATGCCTTGCCCAGTCAAAGTTCCGATGGGCTGCAGCAGCGATGCGGGTCTTGGAGATGGGTTCAATCCACACAGCAGTGGAGCTGCATCGGTTCTGCTTGGGTTTGTGCCACGCAGCAGAGGAGATGCATCAGTTCTGCTGGGTCAACAGAGGCTGGCAGAGCACATTAAGCCCACTTCTAAGGGTCTAGGACTGGGGTGGAATCACTTGGCAGGATAGACTCCGAGTTGGCAGAGTTGCGGTACAGGTGCAAGGTTGTGAGAAGCCTGTTGTGTCCCTGAGGCTTGAGATCAGGAAGCCAACCAAATAGCCCTTGGAGTCGTTCTGGGTTCTGGGTTGAAGAGAAGCAGGTCTAGTCCTTCTCACTCAGGCAAGAGGGCAGCGTGTTAGCATAGCAGGGCAGCAGTTCCTTCTGAGCAGCAGTCCAGCAGAGTGGCAGTCCTAGTAGCAGCACAGCAGTCCTTCTTCCTGGCAGAGTATCCACAGGTCAAGAAGTGTACTGAAGAGTTGATGTCTGTAGTCCAGTATTTATGCCCAGTTATGCCGTTGAAGTGGGGAGAATCTTCTAGAGGCATGCCTTTGAAGTGCACAGGTGCCCTGCCTTCTTGGCCCTGGCTCTAGACTTAACTACAAGGGGTGTGCAGCCCTCTGTGTGGAGATAAGACACAGCCTATTCAAGTGTAAGTGGGGCTGAGTCCAGCTCCTTCCTCCCATCCTACCAGCGATGCAGTCACTCCTAAGCTCCCCATTGTGGTGTGACTGTCACCCGAACCAAGTCATGTGATCCAGAGACAGGCTGCAGGCACCAAAATGGCAAGAAAATGCCAACTTCTTAAAAGTGTAATTTTCAGAATTGTAATTTAAAACCAGACTTCATCATAAGTTAGGATTTTAAATTGTGATTCACACCAAACATGAACAGGTTACTTGTTCCCATCTGGAAATTATACTTCTAAAATGAAATAAGGTAATTCCAATGTTATCCTATAGAAGAGGTAGGCCTTGCAGTAGTGAAAATTTAAGAGTTTTTCACTACCAGCACATGTAAACCTTAAAAGTGCATGTCCTACTTCTTAAATACACTGCACCCTTCATTGGGTTGTCCTTAGGGGCGACTTATATGCATTAAAAAGGACGGTTTGGGCCTGGCAAAAGATTTACTTTAATACGACAGATGGAGCCTCGTCAGGATCTCTATTCCAGGATGCACAGCAAGCAGATGAACCATACAATAAAGTTAAAACAATGATTTCCATTTCCTTTAATTTTATTCCAAAAATAATCCAAGGTAATCCATATTGCACAAAGTTTTTCATTTCATATCAACAAGTTCAATGAGTGCCAATCAGTCTTTACTCCATGACACATAGAGGTGCAAAAGCCCTCATAATTCAAAGTGAAGATGATAATTCCAAAGAAATTTCGGGCTATAAACTGCCCTTCTTCAGGAAAAACTATGAGAAATGAGAACCGCATCTTAACAGACATAACTGAAAAGTATGAAACAAACAATAGTCATTGCAACTTGTAGTGACTTGAATAACCAAAAATCAAATGTGAAAACATGCTCTCTATGCTGTTTACTCATGCTCTCATTCACAAAACATCCCAAACACCCATGTTGTAACAATCTGTGCTACTGCTCTGACCCACCACTTGAAAACTGTGAATACAACGTACCTTCACCAAAATGTTCACCCAAGCATTCCAAATCATAAGTGCATGCTTTAATTTGGCTAGAGATGTATAAGTACATTTAAGTGTGCCAATTGGGTATAAGCCAATTGTGCCATGATTAAAGCAGACATCACTAGCACATTAGCACTGGTTAGCAGGGGTTAAAGTGCACAGAGTCCTAAAAGCCAAATAAATGACTTCAGAAAACAGGAGGTGCAAAGGCAAAATGTTTGTGCTTGACCCTGTAGAGAGGGCCAAATCCAAGAAAGTTTGTTCTGTTTTTTTTGTCACCAGTAAACATAAATGCCTAAGACATTTTGTACTGCAGCTCTTTGTCACAGTGGCCCCTGTTATCTCCCCTCCATTGATTTCTCATCCACTCCCCTTTCTATACCCTATGACCTCTTTACCATAGTAACCCTGCTACAGCTTTCTTGTCAGAGGAGGTATTTGCAACATATGGGGGCATATTCTCAAGCAGCTATCGCCGAGTTATCGGCACTTTAACGCATCCAAAGTCGCGCTAAATTTATCACCCCATTCACAAGCTGGTGCTAACAGCCCATAACACCAATTTTCCTACGAAAGCAGTCGCAAAAAACATCGCCACAGATGACCCCGGCAACTAACGCTAATGAGATGCAGAGTAGGCGTTCCCGAGCAAAAAGCCGCGACAACACCACAACGCAACATTCTCAATGACCAGCCACATCGGCGATAGGAACACAAAACAGGCGATACAGCGCGTTACCAGCAGGAAATTAACACCTGCTCTGACCTGGTGCAAAGTCGGACGTCAACCTGCACAAGAAAAGGGAGCCCAGCCCACAGCCACACCTGAAGAACAACAGATGCCATGGAGCCACTCACCATGCACCCCGGAGCCCCGAGAGGGCAACAACACCCACCGCCACCACCCCCAGGACCGCCACCCCCGCAACGGACCCCCCCCCACTCCCACCCGGACCACCACAGAGGCAGCGCAGACAAAGCTAGCGGACCTTCAGGAAATGCACCAGCCCCACAGACCTAACACCAGACAATGCCAATGCCCACTACAAGCCCAAAAGGACAACCATCCTCCGCATCCTGAACATCATTGCCCACAGGCTGATGGTACCAACACAGCGTACAACTAACATCCCTCCGCAGACAAAGCTGCTGGCTGTGCTGCACCTTTTGGCCTCTGGTATCCTCCCAAACAACAACCGCCCGAGTCGGAGGAGTCTCACAGCCAGCCCCATCCAAGTTCCTCACACCTGTTTGGATGCCCTCACCAGCTAGGGACCCCAGCACCCATATGTCCCCCACAATGCGCAGGAACAGCTGGAGACCAAGCAAGGATTATACGCCATAGCTGGATCCCCGCACGTGTCGGGGGCAATCGACTGCACACTTGTCCCACTTGTGCACCCTGCCAACACCGCACACAATTACCGCAACAGAAAGCACACGCATCCCATCAACGTGCAGGCAATAGTGGACCACAGGGGACTCCTCACCAATGTCATAGCCAACTACCCAGGCAGTGTGCATGATCCCTTCATCTTCTGACAGTCCAACATCAACCAGCGCTTCCATGATGGCACCCATGGGAATGCACTGCTCGTTGGCAAGTACCAAATGAACACACCACACAACTCAACCCCACAATCATGCAACTCACAACTCTGGCACTGCACACGTCACAAAATCACATACAACATGCCAAACATGCCCCCCCACCAGACACAACAGCACAACTTACTGTGGCAACCTTGGTTAGCCATGTACATGAGCCATCAACGGCATGGCACCTCAGCCACACAATACCGGAATGTGGGGAGAGGTGGGAACCAGGCATGTGCGAAGGAGGCAAGTGACCCATGAATGAGTATGTACACAATGCCAAGTATGGCGGAGATGTGCTGGACAAACTGCAGTATGCAGACCACAGACATAGCCATGTCTACATGCACTGCTGGTGTTTGGAGTGTAGTGGACAGTGGATGCTACCATGTCACCTCAGCCAGTGGGGAATATCACGGAAATGTAGCTTGTGACGTCCCCCCCTGTAAGCGTGTGCGGAGTGGGCTGGCCCGGCGTACGTCAGGCCAGCGTAGGGGTGTGAATAAAAAGCACGTAGCTCTGGGCGTGGTTCACTTCCGGAATGCCCAACTTGTCTGCCAGGGCGGCGCCTCCCAACCCGCCACGAGGCCGATGCCATCGCCGTGAGCAGTGTGGCCTGCGATCCTGTGCGCCTGCTGCACCCCGGGCCGCTGGTCCTCGGACCCGTCATGCCCGCCCCTGCGCAGCCAGGCCTCACTGCTCACCTGCCGACACCGGCGTGTGTCAAAGAGGGCCCACCACGTGCCAGCGCAAGCTCCAAGCCCCAGGCCCGCGACCTTCGCAGCCTCCTCAGACCATCACAGCCTCCGCGACACAGGCCCGCTTTACTCCTTTTTCGTTGACGTACTCCACCGCTGCCTCGGGCCTACACTACGCTCAAGTAGGTCACACATTTGGAACTGAGTCTTGATTATGCAATGGCAGAGTACACACTTTATGGCAGCGTTTATATCACTGTACTCCCTTCGATGTGGTGCCACCAACTCTGTGCATAGCATCCCAACCACACGTGTCTGTGGGCCCTTGATGACTATGCCTTCGGACTACACTGGGGTCCTGCAGGCCCCACACAAATCCATGCCAGTCCATACCAGCCAGGACACGGCATCGTCGCTGGCTAAACACCCGCTCAGCTCTGTCGCTACTGCCTCAGTCAACCACGAGTCATCCCCACATGCCATTTCAACGCCGTGTGTCAGTGTTCCAGGAGGAGCTTGCTGAACAGCGGTTGGCCCGCGCTGGCCGCTGCCTCCAGACTACACCGGTCGAGTAGGGCACACATTGGGAACTCAGTCATGATTCATTTATGGCAGACCTGATATCATTGTACTGGCCTCGTTGCAGACTGCATCCCCTTTCAGCTCCGGTGCCATTAAGTCTGTTCCCCGACAACCATGGACACTTTCTTCTTGAGATTTGTTGGCGACTGAGTCCATGGACTGGGGGTTGTCTTCATCATCATGTCGGTGATACTGACTAGGCGGCCAAAATGAGGCTGTAGCATTCCACTCCTCCATGTGCCGCTTCTGGCCGGCTCCTGCCCTCTGCATCATGCCCTGGAGGACACCTTCCACTGTCCCCCGCAAACCTCCGCTACATTCACCTTCGACATCGACGAGGACCTGCTCACCTCGCGTGGCCCTATCTCACTGCACCGCAAGTCACCGTCCCGTGGCGGTGTGCCTGTGCCGGCCGCAGTGCATCCAGGGCCACTAACTCTGTGCAGCTCAAACCATGGCCCCAGTCTGATGGCATGTTGGATGGCCTCTGGGTCGATGGTCTGGGGTTCATCAACGCCATGTGTCTGTGGCCCTGCGCTGTCCGCTGCCTCCAGCCTCAACTGCGGTCCACCTGGGCTCACACATCAAATCGAGTCCTGACCTGCCCGGACGTCGCATCACTGCAGGATGCACACGCCACCACTGCCAGGACCAACTCCAAATGACAGGTGCCAGAGTCGGAAGTGTCTTACTGCCAGACTGTCAGAGTTGCTCACACCTGTCGTGGGTGCCATCATCAGCTTGATACCCTGCTCAGCTCTTCAGGTGCCACTAACTCAGTGCACTACAATTCAAGGAACATTCTGCTTGCATGTTGGGTGAACACTGTACTCACTCCGGCTACCACCATGATGCTTCACAGTTGTTTCTGTTGTGCTGGTGTTTTATGTTTCTGCTTCAATTGTGATCACTGTTCAAGTTGTTGCCAGCACCAACGACTCCATGAGGGCTGGCTTACACACATCCAGCACATGCGTCACTGTACATGTGACCATGCCAATAAAGGTGTCGAGCGCACGTGCCCGTGGCCAGTTCAACATACTATCTGTGTGTGTCCGTGTGCTCATGATGCATGCATTAGGGCCCCGGCCCCACAACCTTACATTGTGCCGTGTACAGAGGATGCAGCCATGTCACCGCAGGCAGAGGGTGGGACATTGCACATGTTGCATTATTGTCCCCCACTCAATACGTAAGTGGAGTGAACTTGGCTGGCGTACGCCAGTCGGGCGTGGGGGTGTGGGTGTTTGTCCCGTGGCTCTGGGTGTGGTTCAGTACTGGAAATGTGCAAAGGCATGTCTCTCTGTCGCAGTGTGGGTCTCCGTTGGGGAGTGTAGGTTGGGGAGTGTAGGTGGTCCCTGATGGGACTTGGACACCCACGTATGTGATCTAGTTCGACTTCCATGAGGTAGTACCCCACCCGCACATGTTTGGCCAGCCCCTTCTGGCAGTCTGACAGCTGGCCTTGGAATGGGATGTGTGCTTAGGTGGGCTGCTGGGAGCCAGCCAGGGTGGTGGGTGCGTCCAGCTGTGTTGTCTGTGCAGGGGATGGTGTATCCTCGATGCAGCGGTGCTGCCCAGCTCCTGGAGCTCTATTGCCTGGGATGTCCATGGACTGTTGTGGGGCGTCGGTGTCGGAAGTGTGGAGGTCCTCTTCAGCATCACTGATGGGTTGTCAGGCCTGCTCTGCTAGAGGTGTTGTTTGTCCCTCTGCAATGTGAAGGGGATAAGCTTGTTGACATTGTGTTGGCATGTATGTTGACGCATTGTTCGAGTTTACATACAGACTGCTTGACAATGTACATTGTGACTGTTTGGGAGGGGCGGACTATTTGATGCGTGATAGTGGACATTTGGACTACATGAGGTGGGTGATGTTGTATACGTACATTTTCATCTCACAGTTTCCTGCTATGTCAGATGTGATTGGCCATTTTCTACGCACAGGCGGACCCAGTTGTGTCCTCTGTTCTGCAGTGTAAGTGTTGCGCTGTGTCCCACATTGTCATCCATGTGGATGTGCTGTGATTGCTATGTGTGTGTGCAGCATTGTGTGAGAGTCGCACCTGCAGCTGTGATTTTGCTGCCCCTTATCCCTTGGAGGCGGTGTGCCTTTGGCTTTCGTGCTTTTGAGGTGCTGTGATGTTGGCGACTTGGGTCATTTGTGCTCTTGGAAGGATTTTGTACACTTGTGCATTGTTTGTCTGCAGATGTATTGTTGAAGTCAGTGGTTGTTTGTGCACATGGATGTGTCAGAGTGTGACCTGCTCCTTCCGGATGTGGTCCACAATCCGCCACCTCAGTCTTGTGGCGTGCACAGTGTCATAGTGATTGTACTCTGGCCATGCTGCTCGTCATGTGGTGTCACTTGCGTTGTCAGTGTGGCTCTCGCATACGCATCTTTGCTGTGTTTCGCACTGGTGCATGCGTGTGTTGTGGAATTGGTGTTGTGTGGGGTGGGACCCCTTCGGGCACATGGTGTACAGGGGCCTACTTGATGTTTGTATGTGTGCTGCAGTGTGCCACGGGGATCAGGGACATGACCCAGGATCGTTGTGGGTGTGCGGTGTGCTACACGTCGTTGTGCATGTGTGCCATTGTACCCGTCCCACCAGTCCCTGTTCGTTACTCACCCTGTTGATGTTGTGTCAAGACATGGTGAGCAGGGTCCGGACTCCAGACTCCTTGCACCGTCTCCACAGTAATGACTGTGGCCACCATTTGCTCCAGCTCCTCCTGTGGCGCAGGACTCCCACCTCCATTCGCCGTTGCTGCCTTCCTGTTGGCAGCGGGTTTCTGCTTGGTTTGGCTTTTCACATCGTGCCAGCACATCTTGGCCTCCTCGACACTCCGGCTGCATTCACGATGGAATGCCATTTTTCCGTCTGTGTTGCCAATGACACGGTGGAGGTGACGGACAGTTGTTGTTGGTGCTCTGTCACCTCCGTGACGACGATCTGATTGTCATGCGGACTGTACCCCATCTTCCTCTTCCTCTTCTCCTTGGCCTTCCCCGACCCCAAGGTTCCTTGCTGGTGGTCTGTGGGGCTTGTGGGGTTCGCGTTGACCTGGGCACTCGTTCTGGGTGCCTCCATGTTGCTACGCAGTTTATTTTGTTTATGGTGTGTTTTTCTTGTTCAGCTTTTATGGTGCATTTTCCCGCATGACGCGTGGGGATTGCAGGCCTGTCGCTGGTTATCGCTGATTTTTGTATCGCGGTTGGCCTCATTGCAACTTTATTCGCATTCGTGTTTGGCATTTTTACAGCGTCGCGTTGATTTTAACGCGGTCATTTGACGCGTTATCGTGGGGCTATCGCATGGTGCCGCCAGGTTGGGAATACTACGTTAACACAGCATTGTTTTCCCGCGATAGACTGCGATGTGCAAAGTTGCGTTAAGCTAAACTTGCGGTGGTTATCACACGGTCTTGAGAATATGCCCCATGGAGTATTGTTCTAACTGTAATTACTATTGCATATTTAATTGCACCTCTCTTTAGAACAGTGCCTCCCAGGTTACTTGATGATGTCATTTAACATTCACATAATGTGTATCTCTTCAGCATGCCTTTCTTTAGTGTTCAGCACTCTCGTTTCCCTTGGGACCAGGTTCTCCTATCTTGCATGCACCCAGGACTGCCCTTATTCCAGTTATAGAACGAGAAGGTTCATAATATCTCTGCTATTAGACATATGAATGGGTAGAATGTTTAATGTTTAATGTCAAAAAGAGTGGAAATTGGTCAATTTTGCATCTAAAAAAATGCCATTTACCCAGCTTTTTCTCAATTTTGCATTATGGTCTTGACAGTGTATTGTTCTCAAAACCATGGTGAAAATAATGGAAAACCGTTCAGAATTCTATTTTTGCACTGAGCGAAAAATGCTACTCTTTCTAGAATTGAAAATGGCTCATCAGGGAATCTAATTTCCTCTTATTCTTAAGAGCAAAAAACTGGACGGTAACGGGTAAATGTTGTTGAATATTTGATGACTTTCCCCAAATTTAGCACAATTTCCTGTATAAAGAAAAATAGCATTTCTGCATTACAATGTAGTCACTACTTCACTGCACGGGAAATCCGTGACTGTTATCGCGAGCAAAATCCTGGTGCTAACTTTCTACATTGCACTGTGGAAAGCATATGGAAACACCGTGTCTAGGCTACTCTTCACTTAATTCTAAATTCACTGAATTAGCACGATTACTGGCTCAGGTAAAAAAAAATCACAGACTCTTAGAATGTCTGCACACAATCCAGAACTCTGCAAGTGACTGCCTTCAAGTTGAAATGATTTCTTGCCTTCTAGCAAATGATGGAAATTCCATTAAAATTTTGGCGAATTCCAAATAACTAGAATTCTATGTTTGCTTCTGAGGGTTTCGGAATGATTCATTGGAAACTAGGACAGTGTTTTGATTTGCCCATGAGGAGAGAATCCAATGTCAGTACTTACATCTCCCTGTAAAAACAGCACAGTAGGTTTACCCCAGAGATATGCCCGATAACGAAATGTGGAAATTCCGTCCTTTCAAGAGATATGATCATTCAACTTTGAGACCAAATTCCTGGTAGAGGAGTGAATAAATAATGACCAGCTGGCGCCATCTTTTAAACAGGACCCAGTCGTGACATGCGCCATACCATCTTCCACCTTGGATAATGATGGGTTGCCTCGAAGACAGGCAGATTTTTTTGATAATACGGTAACCCTTCATCACCTTCTCACATCTACGGGTAATATTTGGCTTCCCTATAAATCACCCCAGAGAATTGCTGTACCTTATTAATTAATGTCTTTCGTTATTCAATAGAGCAATTATCATCCCAGTCCCTTTATTGCGTTCTCATGAGTAGAAACTTTTTTGACATTCTTGCTGTGTGTTTTTATCAGGATTTACTCACGTTCTTCCTTTTTATTAATTTTTATACCTGAGCTATGTGCTTCATTTCTTTATTTCAGTGATTCAATCCGTGGCGCAGGAACTGTAGGTTGTTTTTTATTAAAATGCTAGCCAACAGTAATTGTTAAACAACCACAATTTGTTTTCTGTTCTCATTAATTCATGTTTGACGTTGACTCACTTGTCCTCACATTTGTTTTCTCCTGTTGATGACCTTGTAAGTAAAACATGAGGTAGGATCGTCGACATGTATTTGCCAGCAGACTTGGGGGCATATTAGAAAGAACCTGCGAAAATTATCGCAAAGCTTGCTTAGCGTGCGTTTTTCTATCGCCGGCTATCGCTGGATATTACCGCGGAGATAACATGCTTTTAGCAAGGTTTATCTCCAATGCGATAAAATATCCAGCGATAGCGGCGAAACCCAGCAATAACGCGAGAAATCCAGCGATAGAATCCCGCGCTAATGCTGGGGACTTAACCTTACAATCCACCTCCCATTGACTAATATTGTCAAGTCATGTTTTTACCAGTACTAAAAACCAGCGCTAATCGCGGTTAGCGCGCGTTTTTATCGCTTCAGCGGTTATTGCTAATAGGCGATAGCGATGTTAGCGACTGCTTTCAGTCGCTGTTAGGTTGGGAACGCCTCCTTTGCATGTCATTAGCGATAAATATCGCTGACATGCAAAGCGGCACCCAAACCAGTCGCTATCGCCTAAAAGCTGTCGCCAACACCTGTTAGCGACAGCTTGCTGATAGGGCGATAGAAATATCGCCGCTTTAGCGGCAAAAAGTGCAGCTAAAGCGGCGATAGAGCCCTTGATAATATGCCCCTAGGTTTTCTCTCAACATGTAGGAGATTGTACTGTGTGCAACAATAAGGAACTTAAATGAGTCCTTGATGAACCATAGTAACCTGTATAAACATCTGTCAACAGCATACTTGATAAGAATGACCTGATACTTCTATGCTTCCAAATATTCTTTCTGGGAAGTTTGTATAACAATTTATAAATGGTATAGATCATACCTATTGCAACCTTCCAAGACAGGAGATTCCTCATTTTCAAGTAGTTCAGAAGAGAGCAGAAAGACTGGTAGCTTGTGATGAGCCTATGGACTCCATCGCAAAACCCTGAAATCACGTCACTGGTTTCTGTCCATCCACACCTTACTGTCAATATCTTCTAGCTCACCAGCAAATGAATCTGATATGTAAAAAGCCCCAGAATACCACAGAAAGAAATACAACACCTTATTGCTGTCCATCTCCTGCTCTGAAAGTCAAAAAGCTCACCACCCTGACGTGCGCATTGGGAAAAAGTTTTGGAAATCATAACTGGCAAAAAACTATTTTTATTTTTGAAAAGAGATAGGTTAGCGACATTGCACAAGCTCTTCAAGATTGTTGAAGCTGTTTTAAGTCGGTTTCTAGATCAGTATATTACAGAAATGAGGTAATGTGTGATGTTTATCTTCTTACACCAACATAACTGCTTTGTTCTACACTAAGGGCCCGATTACGAGTTTTGGCGGTAGGGAGTGGGAGGTATGCCACCGCCGCGCCCCCACACCGCTGAGACTTGCTGCCGATTGCGTGGCAGTCCCGCGGCGGTGCCTTTAAAAAAGACACCGCAATGGGACCGCACAACAAGGTTCCTGCAAAGCATGGACTCGAAAGTCCATGCCATGCAGGAACTGTTGTGCATGCACACAGTGGGGCACATGTTACGGCCCCCTGTGTGTGCCCACATGCGGAGGAGGCACAGGGGGCCCTGTAGGGCCCCCTTTGTTTCCTCTCTGCCACAGTGTACATGGAGGAGGGACCTCCATGACACCGCTGGCAGAGAGGAAACTCGCAATATGCTTGGCGGGACTGTGGCGGTCTCGCCAAGCATATTGCGGCCTCTGACGCCGCAACGCCGCAAGGGAACAGCGGTTCCCTGGCGGTGGTCCCAGGGCGGTCCCTCCACCCAGCTCATAATGGGGAGGTCAGACCACCTGTGCGGCGGTCCTCGGACCGCCACTGTCCCGCCCCCAAAAGTCTGGCGGTCCTCGGACTGCCAGGCTCGTAATCAGGACTTAAGTGTTCTTAAAAATGTAACACATTAGGCATTGACATTTCACATATAAACTCATTTAAAAAAATGAAATTTCACACAGGAAAACTAAACACTGGCCAGAACCTTTAACCTTTATGCTTGTTTTTATTCTTACTTAAGAAAATGTGTCCCTTGTTCCTCACGCAAGTAAAATGACTAGAGTTCTCTGGTCTGGCCCGCACACAGTACCACTCCACCGATGGTAGAGATGTTGTGGAATGGGAAACTTGTCCATGCATGAGGTGAATGAATTGGTCTGTCAGGTGGTGAGAGTGCTGGGGCAAGGCTAAGAGGCAGGCACTCACGGGGTCCAATATGAATGAACAAGCCTGGTAAAATTTGTGAGTGTTAAAACAGAGTTGCACATGAATACTGGCTATGGGGCGAAATGGGGCGCTTGAAGCAATGCGGGGGGTGGGGAACTGGCACTGTCTTCTATGCTGCCCCCTGCCTAGCCTGACGAAATGTTTTTATATATAGTTTTAACGATGCTGCACTGTTTGCTAATGGCCAACTCTAGAGCAGTCCCTCGCCTGCAGCCCACCCCCACCATGTCATGTTAAAGACCGGTTCTTCAGTGCACACACCAGGGGGCATATTTACAACAGAATGGAGAAGCGTGGCATTAAGCAAACATTGCTAACGCCACGCTTCTCCATTCTGAAAACGCAGGGAAGCGCTGTATTCACAAGAATGCAGCACACCCCTGTGTTTCCCCTAGTGCTGGCGCTGAGTTCAGCTTCCTAGCGCCAACGCAGGCACCCTTTGCACTAGAGTGCAAGGGTGCCTGCGTTGGGGAAAATGATTGTTTATGTGCAGGAAGGTCTCCCTTCCTGCACATAAGCAATCATTCATGGTGTTTTGAAACTTCTATGTGTGCTGCTCAATGCAGCACACATAGAAGTTGCAAAATGCCATTTTGCTTTTTTATTGCTTATGTGCAGGAAGGGCCACCTTACTGCACATACACAATCAATGGCAATTTGCTGTTTCTATGTGTGCTGCACAAGGCAGCACACAAGGAAACAGCAAAAACGAGGAGAAAAAAAGCATTTCTCCTTGTTGTGCCAGGGTTAGACCAGGTTTTCCCTGTTCTTAAATTTGGCGCTGCCTCCTGTTTACATCACCCTTGTAAATAGGGGGCTGCGTCAAAGTCAATGGGTGTTGCGGTGGACCGTCCACCACAACACCCATTGCCCTCCCCTGTCACTCTGAGTACAGCGTGAAAGGGTGCCTTATTTACAAGGCAGCGTTAAGCCATGTTAAGTGGCCTAACGCTGCCTGTAAATAAGGCGAAGCCCCTATCGCCACCACAATGTCACTTAAAGTGATGCTGTGGTGGCGATAGGGGCTTGTAAATATGCCCCCACGTTCGCAATGAGACTGAAGCAGGCAGCCCCGTTCTTGACAGAAGCAGGCCTTCGGCTTCAGGTGGATAGGAATATTGGTCACAAGTGCATGGACAGGAAACTGTAGGGCTCTTCGGAGTGTAGACTGTAGGACTGCTTTCTGCCTTTTTTAGAGCGCAGCAAACCGGGACCTTGAAGCGATTTAGTTTGTATGGAAGCCCCATACAAGTTTATTCATTCATTACCATCACGCTTTCACGACAAAAAGCACATCTCGCCAGGATTTTCTTCTGGCCACCGGCATTAAAGTAGTGGACACAATATTGGTGCCAGTGCACACGAGACATTCCTTCTAGAATGTATGCGGTTCTCTCAGGAAAAAGGGCAGTCGTGTTTAGTCAGTGTGATGTAAATTTAAAGCACAATATGATAAGTAATTTTTAACGATCTGTTCAAGATGCCTCAATTGAGAAAAATATTCCAAGATATACAGTTCTGCAGGATCAGGTAGAATCTGAGATGTTACAAAGTTCATCAAAAAATGGGGTCATTTAAATGAGTGTGCCTCTCAGTGACGCGGTAAAAATGTATGGATAATAGCTGTTGGTGTAAACAGGCTGCTTGCTGCCTACATTGCCATGTGTTCTAAAAGAGCAACTAGGTGGAGTAAGTAAATAGACCGGACCCTCTTCTGTTTGCTTTGTTGTATCTGGCAACGCAAACGCGTGGGATAAATAACAAGTGAAGCTGGTAAAAGGAAACAGACTCTCCCCCAACGTTGCGCCTTCGGCTATAATTGACAGACAGTTTAATAAACGGTTTGGGAATACACAGATAATTTTAAAGCAAAACACATTTTTCATATTTAAAAGACCAAAACATGCAGTTGCCTGATGCACGCTGTGAGAATAAAAAGATTCTGGCAGAGGGAAAGGAGACATTTCTTGGGTAGTTCTGCAGTCCTTCAAAAATTGTGGTTCCATGTGCGTCCTTTCACTTCTTTTGACTGCTGAAGTTCAGGAGAAAGTCCTCCTCTGCGGTCAAAGTTTGACCTGCTGGACATTTCCCTAGCTCTCATAATCATAAAACCCAATGTTCCCAGAACACAATCTTTTTTGGCAAACAGCTTATTGGAGTTATCCACACTCTCCCTTAAAACAGGAAATAGGCCTCCAGGCTACAGTATGTCGGATACGCCCACTTGGGCTTACTCACTCACGGACGGACAGTTTTTGCAGTTTTTGTTTTAGAATTATTTAAACAGTCAAACAAGTAACACAACAATATGCAATAAGACTGGCCTGCCTTGTGAATGAAATATACCGGCATTTCCTTTATATTGTAATATTATTAATTGAATGTTTTTTCTCAGGGCTATACTTTTTATGTTTTTTGCAGTGTTCAGTTGGAAGAGCACAATTTTTCTTACCATATCTGTACAGCATAAATGTTTGTGGGTCAAAGGGCCATCATTGTCTCCTCACTGGTATGTGGAATGTACTGCGCCCATGCACGGAGCAAAAGGGAACAAATCCACAATGGCCCTCATTTTGAGCTCCGTCACGTCTTTTTTTCTTGCAATTTATGTGAGCAGATGAACAACTAAGTCCGCAGTGGCGTCCTTTAGGCCTCCTTTGTTTGAATACATTTATCCTTTGCCTAATCGTATACCCGGGGCAAACGGCACCCGCATTGTGTCACGCACAGTATGCAGCAGTTCTGTCAAAAATCAATGTACGTTGTGCTCAATCTATTTCTAAATATCTGACGCAAGGTAATTTCACCTGTATAGTTGCATTGACTGCAGCATTCATGTGTATAGCAAGATATATTCAAATAAGTGAGGAGAAGAACCATATGGCAAACACCTCAAGCTAAATCATCACAAGTCATTTCCTGGGTTAAAAGCGGATGGCATTAGTATTATAGTAGGTGGCCAGTTTCTTCTCAAAGACCGTCATGCGATTGCTACATGCCTGGCCTGGGTCCCTCGACTGCAAAACCTTCTTGTGGGCAAATAGAATGGGTGGAGAGAACTGGGCTTTTGTGCTACAGTTGTCAGGGCCCAATTATCTGTGGTGGCACAGTCCTCACAAATGGCTACACTCAAGAGCCATAACAGGGTAAGTCTGAAGAAATGTGGAAGATTGTGCCTTCTTGAATTACATGTGTTTATGTTGAATACATTTCAAACATCCTTCGGTATTTTTCAAATGCGTAGTATTTATTTATGCTTCCATACATGGAGCAGGAATAAGGGTAGTGAAGAAACAACCGACACGTGTTTCGCCCAAGTGGCCCATCGGCCGAGGGCTTTTTCAAGGCTTTAATACGAGGTGTGTCGATCTCATCAGTCAATTCAAAAGGTCTCTGCGGTCCCGGGTAAAGTCCTGTACCCGGGACCGCAGAGACCTTTTGAATGCATTCCAAGATGATCAACATTCTTCTTGAGAATGGACAACAGTTCCAAATTCCAGACATAGAACACAACTCTTATTCCCTTCCCCAATGACATACAAACATAAGTGTTAAAGCTACAAAATGCAAAAGAAAAGGAAAACATAAGAGAAATCCATTATTATTGAAAGTAAAGCTAAAACAGTAAAATTATCTTTAATATTGTACAAGTGAAATTGGAAACAAGAACAATGAAACTGTAGAACAGAAAATGATACAGGAAAAATAACATCAGCAAATAATATAGTACCACACTGTGACACCACGTAATCTTTCCACCAGGTTGGTCTGGAAGAAGACCTTGTGGTATGTCTGGGAAACAACCTTGTACAACAATTGTCAGTACTCTCAGAATTAACACCATAGCACTTCACTAGTCTAGACATACTCCACACATCACCATTATCCAGCCTAACCACCTTCTTCATGACCGTTTTAATCTTGAAATGGCCCATGTAGTCTGTCTTGCCTTTCCTCACAACCCCGGTTTTCTCACCGATACCATTTCACCAACCAACCACAGCCAATGCTTGACACAATTCTTCCCGTCGTAGCTCTTCTCGTATTTATATTGATACTGGTCTCTCAACAGTTTGCTCTCCTTCTTGAGTACACCCATGCTCACTTCATCATCCAAATGCTCCAACCCTCAGATTTCCAAACTCATCCATGCAGGATTGAACTTGATGTTCCCTACCCTTCCTCTCATTCAAAAGAAAGGTGATTTGAATGCTACTGGATTTGGAGTGCTGCGATGTGCCCACCACACTTCACTCAAAACATCAGACAAAGGCCTTCTAATTTCCGCTGCCTTCTGTACACTGGATTTCACTGATTTATGCGCTCAGCAAGCCAATTTGCCTTTTGGAAATATAGCGCTGTTTTGAGATGGACTATAGAAAGACCTTTAAAAAACACCTGCATTCCTTGAGTAGTCAACTGAACCTCATTATCTGTCACAATTTTATGAGGAATACCCTTGCGAAAAAACTCCTTCTTTAACAAATCAATTGCAACTCTGGTAACAATTGGGCTTACACACTTTGTCACTACCCACTTGGACATATAATCCACTAACAGTATTACATAGCATTAGCCTGAGGGCAAAAAATAGAAAGGACCAGCAAAACCAAATCCTAATTTCCTCCAGAGTTCTTTTCGAATTTCAACCGAAGACAACAGATATTTTGACACCACCTTACTCTTACCACTCCAAGTTCAGGAGATACAGTCTTTGTCCACACATTTAACTTGTGGTCTAATCCTGGCACAGGTACAACTCCCTCACTCTAGCTTTGGTGAGATTGAGACCTAAGTGGCCCTCATGAGCCAGATTCACAACTTTGTCTCTCAAATCTCTGGGTGGAATCAACCTCGTACCCCTGAACAGTTCACTCCATTCCAGCTTAATTCCTCTTTCACATTCCAAAACCCTTACAAATCTTTCGAGAGAGTTCTGAACTCTGGATTGCCCTTAACTATGAATTCCCTGAGATTCTTAGTCTCAACATCTTTCTCTATAGCCACCTGCCATTCACCTTCACATATAGCACTCTCACAAACCAAGTTAATGTGGTTAACATCCATTGACTCAACATCTCTGTCCAAAAGTAGCTTAGACAGCCGATCCACAACCTTGTTCCTGGTACCAGCAACATGCTCCACCTGGTAGTTAAAATCACTCAAACCCTCCATCCACCTCTTAATCCTAGGCATCAACTCCTTATCCTTCTGAGTAGAAAACACGTGATCCAATGGTCTGTGATCAGTCCAGACCACAAAAGGTATTCCCCAAAGACAGAACTTGAAATATTGAATCACTCACGCACACCCTAAAGCCTACCTCTCAATAACAGAATACCATCCTTCTGTGTCTTTAAATGAACGTGATGCAAATCAGTAATTTGTGAAAGCACCGCACCAAAACCCTTGAGACTGGTGTCAGTGGTTAAAACTGGTTTTCTTGGTCACATCAAAATGCCCCAGGCTAGGCATTCAACTTATGCTGTTCTTAATTGTTTCAAAAGCCACCCCACAAATCACCTGACCAAATTAACATAATACCTGTTTTTAGTAACGCTCTGATGAGCTGAGCCCCACTTGAAAAATTGGTAATAAATTGCAAGTAAAACTTTGCCAAATCAAGGAAAGACCTCACTTGGTCTTTATCTTGCAGTGACGGTGCCTTTAAAATCAAGTCAACCAACTCCCACTTGGGCTTGATCCCCCTCAGCAGAAACTGTATGGGTCAAATGGGAGACTGAATTGACTTGAAACTTAAATTTCTCCTTCTTAATCATTAGCCCAGCATCCACCATTCTTTCCAAAACACCCACCGATAATGCACTTCAAGATCCTTCCCATAAATCAGAATGTCGTCTTGGAGAAAAGAATGTGAGATATACCTTCCAAAACTTTCTTCATAGTTTTCTGGAAGCATACCGCTGCGGAAGCCAATCAAAATGGCATCCTGACAAAGTGGTAAGCACCCAGTGGTGTCACAAATGGTGTCAAATGCCTGAATACATTATGGGGCATATTCTCAAGCAGCTATCGCCGAGTTATCAGCACTTTAACGCATCCAAAGTCGCGCTAAATTTATTGCCCCATTCACAAGCTGGTGCTAACAGCCCATAACACCAGTTTTCCTGCGAAAGCAGTCGTAAATAACATCGCCACAGATGACCCCGGCAACTAACGCTAATGAGATGCAGAGTAGGTGTTCCCGAGCAAAAAGCAGTGACACCACAATGCAACATTCTCAACGACCAGCCACATCGGCGATAAGAACACAAAACAGGCGATACAGCGCGTTACCAGCAGGAAATTAACACCTGCTCTGACCTGGTGCAAAGTCGGACGTCAACCTGCACAAGAAAAGGGAGCCCAGCACACAGCCACACCTGAAGAACATCAGATGCCATGGAGCCACTCACCATGCACCCCGGAGCCCCGAGAGGGCAACAACACCCACCACCACCACCCCCAGGACTGCCACCCCCCCAACGGACCCCCCCGCACCCCCTCTGGACCACCACAGAGGCAGCGCAGACAAAGACAGCGGACCTTCAGGAAATGCACCAGCCCCACAGACCTAACAACAGACAATTCCAATGCCCACTACAGGCCCAAAAGGACAACCATCCTCCGCATCCTGAACATCATTGCCCACAGGCTGACGGTACCAACACAGCGGACAACCAACATCCCTCCGCAGACAAAGCTGCTGGCTGTGCTGCACCTGTTGGCCTCTGGTATCCTCCCAAACAACAACCGCCCGAGTCGGAGGAGTCTCACAGCCAGCCCCATCCAAGTTCCTCACAACTGTCCTGGATGCCCTCACCAGCTAGGGACCCCAGCACCCATACATCCCCCACAATGCGCAGGAACAGCTGGAGACCAAGCAAGGACTATACGCCATAGCTGGATCCCCGCACGTGTCGGGGGTAATCGACTGCACACTTGTCCCACTTGTGCCCCCTGCCAACACCGCCCACAATTACCGCAACAGAAAGCACACGCATCCCATCAACGTGCAGGCAATAGTGGACCACAGGGGACTCCTCACCAATGTCATAGCCAACTACCCAGGCAGTGTGCATGATCCCTTCATCTTCCGACAGTCCAACATCCCCCAGCGCTTCCAGGATGGCACCCATGGGAATGCACTGCTCGTTGGCAAGTACCAAATGAACACACCACACACCTCAACCCCACAATCATGCACCTCACAACTCTGGCACTGCACACGTCACAAAATCACATACAACATGCCAAACAACATGCCCCCCACCAGACACGACAGCACAACTTACTGTGGCAACCTTGGTTAGCCATGTACATGAGCCATCAACGGCATGGCACCTCAGCCACACAATACCGGAATGTGGGGAGAGGTGGGAACCAGGCATGTGCGAAGGAGGCAAGTGACCCATGAATGAGTATGTACACAATGCCAAGTGTGGCGGAGATGTACTGGACAGACTGCAGTATGCAGACCACAGACATAGCCATGTCTACATGCACTGCTGGTGTTTGGAGTGTAGTGGACAGTGGATGCAACCATGTCACCCCAGCCAGTGGGGAAGATCGTGGAAATGTAGCTTGTGACGTCCCCCCCCGTAAGCGTGTGCGGAGCGAACGTGGCCGGCGTACGGCGTAGGGGTGTGGGTGATTGTCCCGTGGCTCTGGGTGTGGTTCAGTACTGGAAATGTGCAAAGTCATGTGTCTCTGTCGCAGTGTGGGTCTCTGTTGGGGAGTGTAGGTGGTCCCTGACGGGACTTGGACACCCACGGATGTGATCTAGTTCGTCTTCCATGAGGTAGTACCCCACCCGCACATGTTCAGCCAGCCCCTTCTGGCAGTCTGACAGCTGGCCTTGGAATGGGATGTGTGCTTAGGTGGGCTGCTGGGAGCCAGCTGGGGTGGTGGGTGCGTCCAGCTGTGTTGTCCGTGCAGGGGGTGGTGTATCCTCCATGCAGCGGTGCTGCCCAGCTCCTGGAGCTCTATTGCCTGGGATGTCCATGGACTGTTGTGGGGCGTCGGTGTCGGAAGTGTGGAGGTCCTCTTCAGCATCACTGATGGGTTGTCAGGTCTGCTCTGCTGGAGGTGTTGTTTGTCCCTCTGCAATGTGAAGGGGATATTCTTGTTGACATTGTGTTGGCATGTATGTTGACGCATTGTTCGAGTTTACATACAGACTGCATGACAATGTACATTGTGACTGTTTGGGAGGGGCGGATTATTTGATGCGTGATAGTGGACAATTGGACTACATGAGGTGGGTGATGTTGTGCACGTACATTTTCATCTCACAGTTTCCTGCTATGTCAGATGTGATTAGCCATTTTCTACACACAGGCGGACCCAGTTGTGTCCTCTGTTCTGCAGTGTAAGTGTTGCACTGTGTCCCACATTGTCGTCCATGTGGATGTGCTGTGATTGCTATGTGTGTGTGCTGCATTGTGTGAGAGTCGCTCCTGCAGCTGTTATTTTGCTGCCCTTTATCCCTTGGAGGCGGTGTGCCTTTGGCTTTCGTGCTTTTGAGGTGCTGTGATGTTGGCGACTTGGGTCATTTGTGCTCTTGGAAGGTTTTTGTACTCTTGTGCACTGTTTGTCTGCAGATGTATTGTTGAAGTCAGTGGTTGTTTGTGCACGTGGATGTGTCAGAGTGTGACCTGCTCCTTCTGGATGTGGTCCACAATCAGCCACCTCAGTCTTGTGGCGTGCACAGTGTCATGGTGATTGTACTCCGGCCATGCTGCTCGTCATGTGGTGTCACTTGCGTTGTCAGTGTGGCTCTCGCATACGCATCTTTGCTGTGTTTCGCACTGGTGCATGTGTGTGTTGTGGAATTGGTGTTGTGTGGGATGGGACCCCTTCGGGCACATGGTGTATGGGGGCCTACTTGATGTTTGTATGTGTGCTGCAGTGTGCCACGGGGATCAGGGACATGACCCAGGGTCATTGTGGGTGTGCAGTGTGCTGCACGTCGTTGTGCATGTGTGCCATTGTACCTGTCCCCCCAGTCCCTGTTCGTTACTCACCCTGTTGATGTTGTGTCAGGTCATGGCGAGCAGGGTCCGGACTCCAGACTCCTTGCACCGTCCCCACAGTAATGACTGTGGCCACCATTTGCTCCAGCTCCTCCTGTGGCGCAGGACTCCCACCTCCATTCGCCGTTGCCGCCTTCCTGTTGGCAGCAGGTTTCTGCTTGGTTTGGCTTTTGAAATCGTGCCAGCGCATCTTGGCCTCCTCGGCACTCCGACTGCATTCACGATGGGATGCCATTTTTCCGTCTGTATTGCCAATGACACGGTGGTGGTGACGGACAGTTGTTGTTGGTGCTCTGTCACCTCCGTGACGACGATCGGGTTTTCCGGCGGACTGTACCCCGTCTTCCTCTTCTCCTTGGCCTTCCCCGACCCTGAGGTTCCTTGCTGGTGGTCTGAGGGGCTTGTGGGGTTCGCGTTGACCTGGGCACTCGTTCCGGGTGCATCCATGTTGCTGCGCAGTTTGATTTGTTTATGGTGTGTTTTTCTTGTTCAGCTTTTATGGTGCATTTTCCTGCCAGACGCGTGGGAATTGCAGGCCTATTGCTGGTTGTCGCTGTTTTTTTTTCGAGGTTGGCCTCATCGCAACTTTATTCGCGTTGGTGTTTCGCATTTTTTCGGTGTCGCGTTATTTTTAACGCGGTCATTTGACGCGTTATCGTGGGACTATCGCATGGTGACGCCAGGTTGAGAATGCTACGTTAACACGGCGTTGTTTTCCCGCGATGGACTGCGATGTGCAAAGTTGCGTTAAGCTAAACATGCGGTGGTTATCACACGTTCTTGTGAATATGCCCCTATGTAGTTTAACGTGATTGTATGCAGAGGAAAGATCCATGACACTGAACCCATTTGCACCCAGAAGCTTGGGCAGGGCCTTAGAGATGTTGGGAAGAGGTTGATGGTCAACCCATATGTGCTTGTTCAAATCTCTAAGATAAACGCACATCCTGATTTTTATTCCCATGCGTAGGTACCAGGACAATAGGAGCAAGCCATTCCAAAGATTCAGTCTCCTCAATTATACCCTCACCAATCAATCTACTGATCTTCCTCTTCAAAGATACCAATATTAGGAACTTTGCTGACCTTAAAAATACAAGGGATGGCATTTTAAAAAAACTATCTTGTGTTTGAAACCTTTAAGGAGACCAAGATCACCACTGAATACACTTGGAAACTGTGATAGTAAATTCTCATGTTTCCACTCCTCTGATACAGATACAACTTGTTGCAATGAATTGGGATTCAACATGATACCCATGTCATGTTGGTGACACCAACCCAGCAAATTGTTCCAGTGCTTGGCCACATATACCTTCCCCACAGTCTCTTTATCTTTAAAGTAAATTCTCATGATGGTGTAACCCAACACATCAATCTGGTACCTCTGTAACTCGCAGTACTTATATCAGGGGGAAAGACAGATATGTTGTCATCACCAAAATCCTTATTGCCCACCATAGTATAGGATGATCCTGAATCAGCTAATACCACAATCTTCTGCCATCAAGCTTAATGTGACACTCAGGCATGGTTATGGTGACCAATATCCACCTCACTCGGATTGGGCTTAGTGTTTAAAACCATCTTAGTCTAGCATTCACTTGTTGCATCAACAGTTTGACCCTTCTCACTCTTACACACTTACCCTTTTTCTGTATTTTTGTAATTAGAATTCCTGGCATAACAATGAACGCTATTTGCAGGTGGCCAGGATTACATCCTCAATAACATGTCATTTTGATGTTCTTGGTTTCCTTATTAACACCAACTTGTTTCCCTTCAGATTTAATTCTATCAACAGCATCGTCGGCAACTTCATTTATCCCAGCGGTAGTGGGCGCACTTTACAATGAAGGAGGCATAATATGCATCTCACACACCCATGTGCTTGTACTTTCTATACTCTCAACAATAATAATAGACTCTTTAAGGTCAGAATTCTCCACGAACAATTTCTTTTGACCCTTGACAATGTTGGTGCACCTGTAACTAAATGAATCCTTTAAAAGATCAAAATTGCAAATGTGTGCCAGTGTCCCCAAGCAAGCCACTTAGTTCCCAACACTTTCATTTTTCCCTTGTGTCCTTGAGAAAAATTTATGACTTTCCAACACCACATTGATCCTTGCTTCAAAATGTTTTTCAAGCATCAATACGGACATGCCAAAAACATCTTCTGTTTCTCCTTCTGCATTCTCTATAGAAAAGGTTTCTAAACTGTCATAAAAGTTACGTCTTTCCACTCCTAGATTGTGTAACAGTACAGTTTGTTTCCTGGCTGCAGAAAACTTTTCACTCCCAATGGCAACAAAATATGAAAAGTTTTTTCCATCTCTTCCAAGCTATCAGTGGTTCACACTTATGAGACAAAATACTGGAGGATAGGTTATGCTAACTGTAGCCATAATGAAGCTCAAACCCCAAGTAAGTATAAGGTTTTGAGAGCTATACCAAGTTGTACACAGGTCGTGATGTTATTCAACAGGCCATATAAAATAAAATAGATAAGATGAATCAGTCACTCATAATGAAGGAAACAGTATCACTCCAACAGGTAATATCATGCCCGTGGAATTGAAACTCAACCGAATGTTATTAATTAACTGTGACTTTCCTCTGTACACTATGCGTGTCTTAATGCGATCACCCAAACCAATATTTGTTTGTCCATCAAAATGACGTGCCTGCACCAATAAAATGGCAGCTTGCGTTGCGCGTATAACAATACGATGTCCCAAAGAATAATGGCGGCCCGTCAAGTGTCCTTGATGATGCAACAGCTTCCACTGCTGCTGATGTGTATGCGATGATGCTACTGAAAGCGCTCAACAAATGAACATAGAGCGAAACTCCGGCCTGCAGCCTCCTCGTGCCACACACCCAAATCCACAGCAAGTACCCTATAACCAAAAGGTACCTTACGTAAATGATTCACACAGTCTTCAAAAGCAGAGCAAGGCAAGTAGATAGCTTCAGCATGATACAGGCACCACTCCAGTTACAGCATGCGTCCTAGGAGAGGTTGGTGTGATTTTGAATGCCTGTCTTCCCCCAGGAAACTCATAGCAGGGGGTTATATTGTTCACCAGAGTAAAGACACACGCAGGTAAGTGTCTTTAGATCATTTATAAGGACGCTCCTCACAACAACCTTAAAGAGCAGCCACCATCTCCGACCTCCAACTCCAACTGTCATCCAGGAATCCCCACATCACCACATTCCAGGAAGATCAGCACTCTTCTGGAGACTGGACAACAGTTCCAAACTCCAGACTTAGAACACAACAACATGGGCTTTTAAAAAAGTTTCTAACCTGGTGCAGCAAGTATATTTCCAATTTCGAGATGTGAGATTTAGGGGTATATTTACAAGCCCCTATCACCACAGGAACGTCACTTTTAATGACGTTCCTGTGGCAATAGGGGCTTCACCTTATTTACAAGGCAGCGTTAAGCCACTTAACGTGAATTAAAGCTGCCTTGTAAATAAGGCACCCTTTCACACTAGACTTAGCGTGAAAGGAGTCGGCAATGGGTGTTGCGGTGGGCGTTCCAGCACAACACCCTCTGATTTTGACGCTGCCTCCTATTTACAAGGGTGGCGTAAATAGGAGGCAGCGCAAAAATGAAGACCAGGGAAAACCTGGTCTTAACATGGCGAAATGAAGAGAAATGCATTATTTCTCCTCGTTTTTGCTGTTTCTATGTGTGCTGCATTGTGCAAACAGCAAATTGCCATGAATCATTAAAAAATTGACGATTTGCAACTTCTATGTGTGCTGCACAATGCAGCACACATAGATTGCAACGTCTATGTGTGCTGCACAATGCAGCACACATAGAAGTTACAAATTGCCTTTCTGGATTGTTTATGTGCAGGAAGGGACACCTTCCTGCACATAAACAATCATTCCCTCAACGCAGGCACCCTTGCACTATGCTGCAAGAGTGCCTGCGTTGGCGCTAGACTGCTTAATTTGGCGCCAGCGCAGGGAGAAACGCAGGGGTGCACTGTATTATTGTGAATATGGTGCATCCCTGCATGACTAAAATGACAGAGCTCAGTGTTAGCAATTTTGGAGCTAACCGCACTCCGTCACTTGCTTGTAAATATGCCCCTCGGTATTTTGTTAGACAGTGTTAAGGAGAGTTGTCATTGCAAGTCAGAAATTTAGCTTAGTTCCTACTATTATAACTGTGGGCCTTCTTTAGAATTTGTTGCAGGTGTACTCCTCCAACAACGTGACAAAGTATCTTGATCACCAAACTTATAGTTTGTTTTCTCTATTTTCAGTAGAATTAACCTTAATTTTTCTGCTGGCGGGTTCTCAGCTGGCTCCACCATGTAAACCTTTGACTCACCGTCCGATTGGCATCAGACCATCGGTTTCACACCATCCACCTTATTTAGCGCAGACATTCTAACACATATATATTTTCCTGCCTGGAACCACCAGGGTAAGTCTAGTGGTTCCGAACAGGAAAATAAATAAATTACTGCCACATGTTGTGAGAAAACCTCACAATGTCAGCAACATTTATTTTTTGTTTTTCAAATAAAACTTCCCGCTTTGAAAAACAAAACAATTTGCTGAGTGGGTGCTCTGAACATGGCGCATGCACAGCAAAGCTTCAGTGCCTTCAAAGAAGCTTCTGTGGCAGTGGCTCCTCTGAAGGAATAGTTCTCTCCCAGGGAGGTGGAGAGCTCTAAATATGGTATGTTGTAGTCTGCTAGGGTAGTGGAGTACATTCTTTTGGAATAGGGTGCAGCCTGCCATACGCTAAATAAGACCTTATCTTTTGGTGTCAAAATATGGATCAGGATTCAGAAGAGAGTGGCACTATCGACTAATTTAATCTGAGATTTCAGTCTCAGGATTAAGTCATGATTACTTGGTTAATAGACACCATATTGTCTTCAAATGGATATTTAAGATATGGCGAGGAGAGGCCACAGACTTGATGAGAGATTTAACTGAGCGCTTTCAAAGCCAAATCAATCTGATTTGTTTTAGGTCAACCTGTTTCTGTGAGGAATGCCAGGTTCACCCTTCCTAGCTTGGTGCAGCTGCCAGGCTTTCAACGAAGAAAAATGAGTGTGGTACATGTTCAGCAACACCAGCTCTCTTTATACTTCATGAGCTTAACATTCCTTTTTGTTGGTCAACTTGTTGAGCCAGAATTTGTAGAACCAGCCATTTATGATGAATACAATATCCTTCGCTATCACCCCCTTAAAATCGCAAAAGCATTTGCCACCTATTTGATGAACTCCACCATTCTGAGCATGAAGAAGCCTTTTTGAGCAATCTTACATTACCAAAATTCTCTGATGATGGCAGATTACCCCCGGAAGATGATATCGGCACTGAAGGAATCTTTAGAGGCTATCAAAGACACGCCATTTAACAAGGCACCCCAGAAAAATATACACATTTGGTATATTAAAGTTCTCCTCCTGTGTAAATAAAGTAAATAAGGGGGAGAGGAATCTGTTTTCTTGCAAAAATCTTAGCTAACAAGTTAAGGAAAGTAATACTGTATGGTGCTGGGCTGCTCTTAAAGAAATTATCTGTATACCCTTTCACATCCTAGGGAAGTTGTTGGCCAGTAACTTCAAATATCTGGGTGTTATGATAAACAGAAATCTCAAAAAGATGTTAACAGACCATATAATACCTTTGGTTGTTAAAAATGATAATGTCTTCACTACGTGGTCCTGCTCATCTCTGATAATGTGGTCGAGTTCAAGTGACAAAAATGGTGATGGCTTATGCTATAATTATATTTGTGGACAGTTACTTCAGTCGGTACCTCTGAAAATGATTCAACACATTGATCTCTGCATTGGAAACAATGTGCTGGTAACTGGCCTCAAATTAAATCTTCAAACCTTCATGCCGCAACAACATCTGGAGGCTACAGGATACCAAATAAGGAAAGGTATTGCTTAGCCTGCTAAATTTTGCAATTGGGTTTCCTGTCCCCATGTTTGTCAGCAGCACCAACATTGTCTGCGATAGAAAGACAGTCTTTTCAGAATCATGAAGGCATGACCATTGTGTACTTTGTGAAAAATCCTCCTCCCAAATCCAATAGCCCACTCATTTATATAATGATTGATGCCTAGTCAGTTTCCCAAAAGAAACTGAAAGTTCACAAATTTGCCCTTCTATAATCCCCACCTTAAATATATTTAAAAAATGCGTTTCACCCAGAATATTTCAATAAATAAAAAACATATCCCTGGTGATAATGAACATATGGATTATCTGCATCAGATTTTTTTAATTTAACCCATCAATAATTGATCTGGCTATTGTAATGCAGCAGATAAACATATATCATTTTCCAATCAAAATGTATTAAATTCATAAAATATGCAAAGATAGATTTGTGCAATAAATATTTATATGATATCATCTATTGAATCATAAGGCTATGTATAAAAAAACTTAGAAATTCACTGAAAAAAACAAAGGTTAAAGTGATTTTATATCTTGGTGTTGAAATAAGATCTAGTCTAATGTTTTAAAACATAAAAAACTGAAAGTTTGCTGAGCTAATGCACTGCTTATGCCCTCATGTATTACATCACTAAATGACATATTAAATGACGACATCGATGGTATCACTGGGGACATCTCTGATAACAGTATAGTCAATATATAGCAAAGCATGCACAGTATTGTCATCTTCGATGTAATTTGAGATGTTTCAGTGATCAATCAATCAATCAATCAAGTGTCTTGTAAACCACAGCTACTCACCTGTAAGGGTCTCAAGGGACTGGGTGGGGGGCTGCTGATCTGTCAAAGGCGCTGTGGTTCAGTCAAAGAGCCAGGTCTTGAGGTTCTTCCTGAACTGAGGCAGTGATGGTGATTGTCTGAGGTGGAGAGGCATGGTGTCCCAGGTCTTTGCTGCGAGGTAGGAGAAGGATCTTCCTCCGGCCGTGGACTTGCAGATCCGTGGGATGGTGGCCAGGGCCAGATCGGTGGAGCTGAGGTCTCTGGTGGGTGCATGGAATGGGAGGTGGAGGTTGAGGTATGCAGGCCCTGTGTCGTGTAGGGCTTTGTAAGTGTGTGTGAGGAGCTTAAAGTTGATTCTTTTGTTGACTGGGAGCCAGTGGAGGTCTCTCAGGTGGCCGCTGATGAGGCTGTAGTGGGGGATGTTGAGGATGAATCTGGTGGAGGCGTTCTGAAAGTTCTGCAGTTTCTTGAGGAGTTTCTGGGGGATGCTGGCGTAGAGTGTGTTGCCATAGTCGATTCTGCTTCTGATGAGTGCGTGCGTGACCGTCTTTCTGGAATCGGTGGGGCAGCAGAGGTTTTGTGCATGGTCTGTGGGTGTGGGAGGGTTCCAAGAGCTGTGAGCCACCAGGAGTCATGCCAAGCTGAGGAGGTGGAGCCCTGGATGAGGATTTTGGTCTTCTCTGAGTTGAACTTGAGGCAGCTACTCCTCATCCAGGTGGCAACAGCCTTCATCCCATCGTGGAAGTTGTTCTTGGCAACTGTGGGTTCATTGGTGAGGGAGAGAATCAGCTGGGTGTCATCAGCGTAGGAGACAATGTTGAGAACGTGGTTCCTGACAATGGCTGCAAGGGAGGCCATGTAGATGTTGAAGAGAGTGGGGCTCAGAGAGGAGCTGATCTCTGTGGATTCAGAGTGGAACGGTGGTTGTCTGATTCCTGTGTTCGGCCGATAAGGAAGGAGCGGATCCATTCCAGGGCTTTGTCGCAGACACCGGCATCGTGGAATCTTGTGCATAGGATGCAGTGAGAGACGGTATCGAAGGCAGCCAAGAGGTCCAGGAGGATGAGGGCTGCAGTTTCACCTCGGTCGAGGAGGGTGCGAACTTCGTCTGTGGTGGCGAGGAGGGCAGTCTTGGTGCTGTGGTTGCTTCAGAAGCCTTATTGAGAGAGGTCCAGGATGTGGTTTGCTTCGATGAACTTGGACAGTTGGGCGTTGATGGCCTTCTCGATGACGTTGGCTGGGAAGGGTAGCAGAGAGATAGGTCTGAAGTTTTTGAGGTCCATCGGGTCGGCAGAGGGTTTCTTCAGCAAGGGTTGATCTCAACGTGTTTCCCGTCTTCCAGAAAGGTGGCAGAGTTGATGGAGCAGTTGATGGTGCAGCAGAGTTCGGCGGTGATGGAGGTGCCGGCTCTGTTGAAGATGTGGTGCGGGCAGGGGTCCAAGGGTGCTCCAGAGTGGGTGCTCTTCATGATCTTGAGGGTGTTGTCCGTGATGAGGGGAGTCCAGCTGAGCAGGGTCCTCTGGGGTCCGGTGTCGTTGGGTGCGGTGGTTGCGGGTGGGGTGAGAGGGTATTGAGGCTGTCAAAGTTGTCATATATCTCCTTAATCTTGTGGTGGAAGTAGGTGCCGAGGTTGTTGCAAAGGTCTTGGAAGGGTGGGATTGTCTGCTGTCTCTGTGCTGGGTTTGGCGAATTCTTTGACCACGGCAAGCAGTTCTTTGCTGTTGAGTGCATTTACGTTGATCCTTTCTTGTAAGGCCACTTTCTTAGTTATTCTAATGAGGTGGTGGTTTGCGGTGACAGCGGTTTTGAAGGCTGAGTGGTCTTATGGAGTCTTGCTGCTCTTCCATCTTCTCTCGAGCCGTCTACAGGTGCGTCTGGACTCATGAAGGGTGGGAGAGAACCAGCTGGCTTTCTTGGAGTGCCGCTTGTCTGGGGCTTTCTTTAGGGGAGCCAGTGTGTCGGTGCAGTCTGAGATCCATCGGTGGAGGTTGCGTGCTGAGGTATTGATGTTATCAAAGATGTCATAAAACATGTCATGAGCAATGTTATATCTTTTCAGTGAATTTCTAAGGATTTTTTTTAATGCAAAGCAAGATATTATGACCATACCTAACTATAACGTCACTTTAACATTTGGTTTTTTAGTATATTTGTATGGCTTTTTTAACATAAAGTGTGTGGGTTTGGCCACAGGGTCTGGCTTGATTGATTGCCAAAGAAGTGGCAGCAGCCATTTTAAGACTTGGGGACTCAGGGGCATATTAGCAAGAGCACTATCGCCGCTTTAGCGGCACTTTTTGCCGCTAAAGCGGCGATATTTATATCGCCCTATCAGCAAACTGTCTCTAACAGCAGTTAGCGACAGTTTGCGGGCATTAGCGCCCGTTTTTTTACCGCTTTGCATGTCAGCGATATTTATCGCTAATGACATGCAAAGTGGGCGTTCCCGACGAACAAACCTGGGAAACACTCGCTAACAGGCCTATCGCCTATTAGCAAGGTGGCCATGGCCCCAGTTAGCGACGTGAAAAGTCGCGCTAACCGGGGTCATCGCCATTTATTTAACACCTGCAATTAGCAGGTGTTAGCCATACCTAACATGGGGGGTGGATTATGCTGATACGACCACAGGGTCGTATCAGCAAGGTGTTCTCCTTCTCCATGCAACATCGCTGGTTTTTCAGCGATGTTGGCCCATTTCCCGCTATCGCTGGAATATTCATCGCCATAGCGCTAATCGTTGCTAATACAGCGTTAGCGTGGCGATATATTCCAGCGATAGCCGGCGATAAAAAAAATCACGCTAAGCAGGGTTAGCGATGATTATCGCCTCTTCTTGCTAATATGCCCCTCAGTTCTCTGTCCTGACAAATAGTATGAAAAAAAAATATTGGGGGGCAGGGTAGGGAAACCCTGTCTCTAGGTCTAGTGGGGGTCCCAGGGGATCCCCTCTGGGGTCTAAAACCTACTTTTTTTAAACAGGATTGAGGATCCTCAGTGGATCTATGGATTAGTGGTCTAGTTAAAAAAGAAACAAAATAGAGGCTCTAGAATTTTTTATTAATAAACACCCATTGGTGGGTCACTGCCCAGGGTGTCGGCGCTAAATTGGTTAAAGGGGAGGGAGGGTGTGCAGCCCCTCTCCTCAGGCCTTTTCAAGGACCCATGGACCCCACCCTCCAGGGCTAAGTTATTAATATTTTGGGAAGCGAAATGCAAGGGAGATGCGCTACCCCCCACCCCGGGCCTTGCACATGCCCTGGGGACCCTATCCCCCTAGGCTGATAATTAATAGTAAGGAGAGGGGAGTGTGGAGCCACTCCTTCCTGAACTGTAGATCCATACCGGTTCACCATATCATGAGGCCCATATTGCTGCAGTGTTCCGGGGACCCTATCTCCTGGGACACTGTAGTTCCCTGCCACGGAGCTAGATGGCAGGGAACACAACTTTGCTTTCATCCGGGCAGGAGCAAAGTTACTGAACCATCTGCCGCCAGCACCACAATGGGTGCTGGCTGGGGAGCAGATGTGGATGCACCATGTGGGCACCGGAGCACCCACTTGTACATTTTTGGGGATAATCAATATGAATAAACATTGCAATGTGTGAATTTGTTTGTGAACTATACATTTTACTACGGTTATTGGTGACTTTTTGACAAAGCTAATAGTTTTATATATATTGATGGGCTGAGCACTTGAAAAATCCAATAGGTCGAGTCACTGGTATTTGGATATTTTGAGCTTTGACAAATCCAGTAGGCCTGCCTTACTTAAAATGACTCCTTTTATATTGTTACATGACATAGCCAAAGACCATGCATGGTGGTGGGTTGGGCGCCCATGAGGGGTTAGGCACCCAAACCACACCATGCATGGCGATGGACATCTTACATTGCTTTTTTTTTAAACGTAGAAATTTGCTGAGAAAAAGGAAAGTTCAAGTGACATTATAGTTAGAAATTGTAATAATACAATACTTTACATTTTTTTAAATCTTTGAAATGTTGTATTAAAAAAATAAAAGGTTAAAAGGATGTTATGGTTAGGTGAAAATGTCAGTTAAAACATACTATTTTAAACAAGCAAAACCACTGAATATCACCAGTTATAGTTATCTCAAGTAAGTATAATTTGTGCTACAAAGTAATTATAACTCGCACCATAGGCATGCACTTCTTAATACCCCAGGTTTTACAACACTTATGGCCTGTTCCATGATATTATTGAAATCATTACTGCAGCATCAAAAATGACATCTTTGATGGCTACACTGTCATTTTCACCTATGTTCAGAATGAAAAACACTTTGTAATTACCAAAATTGAATAAGATTTGTAAAAATTATTTTTCTTAGACTAGCAAGACAAGAAGTGACTGAGACAACTCTGCCACGATACAGGCAATGTCAAGTTTTAGTTTTGAAAATTATGGGCCGAGATAGCTATTGAAACTGGTCAAAAGGACAGTCTAGGTGGCCGGGCAAGATGGCTGAGCGGACGTGAATCGTCTTGGCTCCCGGACCACACTGCTGTCTCGAGCGCATAAACACGCGCAGATTTCGCCGATTTTGCTCCTGCAGCACGATATCTGCTTCAGACCTGCTGGAGAGCTCACTGGAACCTTGCGGGGCTGAAAACATGCGAGCCTGACCTCTTCGGGAGCTCAAGACTGCCAGCTCTGGAACCCTACAAAATGGCGGCCGCCAAGCTGGGAACGCGGGGAGGCTACTGAGCGCTGACTGTCCCACTGTGAAAGGCGACTCCCTTACCACTGTGATCACCCTCCTCTGCGATCCCTGGAGCGAGGTGCTCACAAAGCGGGGAGCTCTTCCCGACACTGCGGGAGCTTGCTGAGATGTGACGAGGAGCAGGAACCCAGCCGAGCGATCTCCGCATGCAGCCACCCAACACGCCAGTCAGGTAGAGTCATCAGTGGGCCGGCCAGGAGGGAGTCCGGAGGAGCGGACATCTGGGGACACGGTCCGATGGCCGTTAGATCGGGAGATTGACACCGGGTGACTCTGAGCCTGAGTGTGCCTGACCCTAAGATGGCGGCCCTCACCTCATCGTGATTAAAATCGAAGGCTCTTCTGAGATAGGGTGGGCCCCCCTGTACAGTCCATAACGACCGACAATATCAAAGCAGGGGGCTTGGGGAAATTCTTCACCTGCCTGGTGCCCCAGACCCCCTGGGCCCGCTGATACGATCCTGCAGAAGCCAAATTGACCCACCGAGGGCCCATCGCACCATGAATGGACTGTGATGCTGCTAAGAGTGAAAACTAAGCCAGAGGGATTTTGTAGCCGTAGCCTGGGATCGGCAGTACTGAGCCTGTGGTCTGGTGTGGTCCCTGTCTTGCACGACCGCCGCCGCCTCCTTCCACGCAATAGGTGGCGCAGGGGCAGCACTTATGCCGCCGAAGAGAGCGACAACTAAAGTCACCAACTTCTTCCCCCCCCACCGAAAAAAGGCAGCCATTGGAACACGGTGACTCCTCGACCACTATGGCTCTCACCAAAACGGAACTGATGGCTTCCCTGCGCGAATTTAAGGAGGAACTACACGCCGAATTGAATCAAGACATGAAGGCCTCCATTGATCAGCTGCGGACAGACTTAACTACTTGCATGGCCACACTCCAACACGATGTCGACTCGGTGGGCACGAGAGTGGTTGATCTGGAAACCCAGACCCAGGAGCTCGACAAACATGTAATGGACACCCATGGGAAGCTGCAAGATCTTCAAAACCAATTAGATGTGGCCCAATTGAAAGCCGAAGACCTAGAAAATAGGGCAAGGCGAGACAACATCCGGATTCGAGACCTGGAAGAAGGAGCAGAAGGGCCAGACCTTGAGGCGTTCCTCGAAGGTCTCTTTGCTGAGATTGTTAGTCCGCGCCAACTCAAGATTAAATTGGAACGAGTACACCGAGTAGGGGGACCGACCAATGGAGAACGACGACGAACTCGCGATGTCCTAACTAAATTCCACTCCTACAAGGTGAAAGAAGCGGTCCTACAGGGGGCCAGGAAGAAAGGCGATATATCCTTTCAGGGATATAAATGCACCATCTACCAGGACCTGGCACCAGCAACATTGGCGCGCCGTAACCAGTTCCGACCCATTACCATGAAGCTCCGAGAGGATCATGTGAAATATAGATGGACTTACCCATTCGGACTGAGCTTTGAACATAACAACAAAAGCCGTCATATCACTGAGCTCGACGAAGGGTTGCGTTTGCTAGGCCTCCCCCCGGTAGAGGCCGAGCAGTCACAGGAGCCGACGAAGAGGAGGGACGGAGACACTGCGATGAACTCCCGCTGGACAGCAAGCTCAAAAGGGGGTCACAAATGATACTTAGGACGAGATGTCTTGCCCCAAGCGTGAACAGACACCAAGGGAACTCATGACCACATGATAAGGACAGAGGTGCAATCCTTTCGAACGATTAGGGAGAGAGCTCTGTTATACTTACAATTGCTGGCGAGGACCTAAGCTAACTTGCAGCCAATTACCCAAAGATGTCGAAATTCTCTGAACACTCGAGACGGGCGTGGAAGGGGACTCCGGTCACGTCATCCACCAACGAGCCCTGAAGGGCTTCTACACCTACAGTCAGAGATAAACCATTTTTCTGACTCACACTGATGTTGGTATCGTTGGGGTTTGTAAAGTTAAGTTTTATATTGTTCAGTTTTTTGGGCGGGGGCGGTTTTTGGGATTGGTGGCGGCATTCACTGTTGTATACTTTCCAAAGATGGGTTAAAATTAGGAGGCAACACCGGTGGCGGGCACGATTAGGGGAACCTCTAAACACGGCTACTAAAGCCCGACACACGGGTCTATCGCACAGAGGGGAGAGAGAGAGGGGGGGGATAACAACAGATAGATGGTGCTCACTGTAGGCTCCTGGAATGTGAAGGGACTCAATTCGCCCCAAAAACGTCAAAAAGTTTGGAAATACATCACTGATCCTCACTTTGACATAGTGGCCCTCCAAGAGACACACCTCTCAAGAGCGGAAGATACAAGACTCCGACACACACAATATCCACTGATTTATCGGTCCTCAGCACTTACCAAACACCGGGGGGTAGCACTCCTTTTTCATAACTCCACAAAATTCCAACCCATCGATACTCTAACGGACAAGGAGGGAAGATTCGTTATGGTCAAGGGCATCCTAAGGGGTAAACTCTGCACATTCACTGTAGTATATGCGCCTAATGTGGGGCAGGCTGCCTTTTTAAATACACTCATGGATAAAATACAAGACTTTGCAGAGGGGCCGACAATCCTACTGTATGACTTTAATCTGACTTGGCAGGCGGACCTTGATAGCACTCAACCCCATTGACTAGGAACTAGTTCCTTCTCCACCGATATTAAATGACAAATCCACGACCTGGGGTTTCGAGACGCCTGGCGTACCCTATATCGTCAGACGAGGGATTACACTTTTTATTCTCACGTACACCATACGTACTCTCGGCTTGATTACATTTTTATTAGTCAGAATCTACTAGGAACCCTTCAGGAAGCCAAGATTTTCACTCTATCCATATCGGACCACTGTCCCATCTCAATATGTCTGTAATGGAGTGGGATGGGGTCTACAATACCTAAATGGTATTTCCCGGCCTCCCTCATGAGAGATAGGGTGCTCCGCACTGAACTAAGGGAAACGATTGCGAACTTTTTCACTCTAAATGCCCCCGAAGATACATCAATGTTCAATAACTGGGATGCATTCAAAGAAGTTCTTCAAGGGCAATGCATAGCGTTGAATTCTACCTTGAATAAGCAGAGGACTAAAGAGAGGGTCGATCTAGAGGCAGAATTGGAAGTGGCCGAAACCAACCACAAAAATAATCCCACTAGAGGCTCTCTACGCACCCTCACAGCATTACGGGGGAAACTTAGAGCCATTTACAACAACAGGGCAGAACACACATTGTTGAAACTGCAGCAGCTCTCATACTCCCAGGGAAACAAAGTAGGCAGACACCTGGCAAGACAACTGAAGGAGAAGCGCGAGCGGGAGTACATAGGAGGCATACAGGCTGGGGAGGGTAGACTGGTCCACAAAGACAAGGCCGACATTTTTGGATCTTTTTATAAAGCATTATATACCGAGGAACCACAAGACACAGACATGCAACATAGCTATCTCCAAACACTGCAATTCCCCCGGGTCTCACAGGACTGGAACGATAAACTTTCGTCTCCCATCACCTCAGAGGAGGTGAGCACGGTCATTAAAGCTCTCAAACCACACAAAGCACCAGGCCCAGACGGACTGACGTCTCACTTCTACAAAACGTTTGCACCAGACCTCATACCACACCTCCCACGTCTCTTTAACAAAATGGCTGAGGAAGGAGAAGTGACTCACTCGATGGCTGAGGCACTGGTCACGGTTATTCCCAAGCCGGGGAATAACTCACAACTGTGCGCCTCATACCGCCCTATTGCCCTTTTAAATTTGGATGCGAAACTATACTCGGCTATTGTTGTATTCCGCTTTAGGTGTCCGTATATAGGTTTCCCTGAAACATGTCCTTATATAGGCACAATTCGCATTGCCCTTATATAGGCATAGAATCCCAGTCCTTATTTAGGCATTAACCGTGCACTCCAAATACAGGCATGGTCACCGACATCCGTCCACCCTAACGTCACAACCAGTTCTTAGAAACCAGACCCTTAAGCTCTCTGGAGTTCCCCTAGCACAGGATTATTGATTTCTCCAAGAACTCATCTATTAAGTATGAACCGTTATACCTTAAGGGTTCATTCCTGACTTCTTCCTCTGTCCGACTTCACGTCAATGCTAACATTCCAAGGCACCTATCAGGTATAAATATACCTTCCCTTGCCCAAGCAAGTAAGAGGAGACCTCGACTTCAGAGGAGCCCATATCCCGGCCTGACTCACTGAGAAGACGCTGTCATTCCTGCACGCAGAAGAATCCAGCTTCCAGTGTTCTGACTCCCTTCGCGGGGTGTTAGAGTTCCAGATACGGCAAGAGATTCCCACCTCTCTCATTCTCAAGGTATGGAGCTGACTAGAACCTAGAGGGACTCTTGGCATACTAGACTTAACATACTCTTAGTATACCATACTAGAGAATACTCCACCTACTTCTTACCTTTCCCTACACCTGGACTAGGTTAGGTACATTGGGGTAGAACTAGCTTAGAGACGCATCGTATGAGTACTTGCATTTTTAGCTCATGTTATTTATGTACATGAATATATGCTAAAAGATAATGCTAGCGCAGTATTATTTATTTCTACTGCTTATGCTGTACATTATTTATCTTGCATACGGTCTTGTGATCATAACAGCACATATCTCTTACACGAGAAACAAGACTGTTCAATAAAACCCTTTTATTGAAACGCCCGTCTTTCCTTTCTGTGTAACTCTGTAGAAACTAAGCATGCACGATTGACTGAGTGAAACTGTTATCTATTGTTTCCACGATTCTGAGACGTGTTCCGATTCTAAAGGGAAACAAAGTGGTCATGTTTATGCGGTTGCCAGAAACTACTCCCTTCTTGTTCTCAAGGAGTTTCTAGTGGCCTCTGAGCTAGCTGGCACAAGTAATTAAGTTTAATATACTCGATAGGGACATACCGACCTCAGTCCTATGTCAAGCCTATAGGGTATATTATTCCAATGCGCAGAGCCTATAAGGGAAATAGGAACTACACTACATGGCGCCCAAACGTTTGGTAAGGCAGTAATTCAATGCTAGATACTGAGTAACTCAGTTGTGCTTTTCTCTCAGAGACCCCTACTCACATACTCCATAAGACGTCTGGAGAGGGTAGGGTTAAATATCCGCCAAAACTAAATAGGACATAAAAAACCTATATATTAGTTGTTTGGTTTGTTCAACGTTGAAGGATACAGTGTTCCAAAATATTGTGCACCTTATCTTTTGTTTCCTTGAAACTTGTTCTACATTTTTAAAAAAACAAAATGTCCACACGCGGGGACAATAACACCTGGGACGGTGTAGCTGCGGCTGACCCAGTCTTAGCAGTTTTTAACTTTACAGGTTTAAATGAAACCAAGGAGGGTGTTATAGACATCCATCCAAATTTAAGAAGAGCCATCACTCTAAGACTTATAAAACACGGCCTACCACCAAGAGGCGGTAGAGCAGTTTTCGTGATAGAGGCACACGAATCTTTTCAGACAGAGGTATTCTATTCATGGATAATATTCCCTGAATCAAATTCAGTAACAAAACTGTTTCACTTCTACAAAGAAGATGAACCACCAGAGGAATATATTCCTTTCGAGGATATTGAAATTCCACTAACATACCAGGAGCATCAGCTCTGGTATAAAGGCGCCCTAAAACATCACAAAAACATTACCAGGCTCGGTCCACTAGGTAGACCAGGAGCAACATGGCCGATTCTAGCCGGCTACACACCTCATCCTGACATTGAAGAGATGTCAGACGAGGAATTACTTACTCAACTTACAGAGTTAATAAAAATTTACAGACAATTGGTCCAATATGTCATGCGGACTTTCACAGTCCAACCACCATTGACCATTCCAAATCAAACTCCTCACCAGGAGAATACACTAAAAATGACACCACAGACTTTATACGCAGTCATGGGAAAAATGCCCACAAAACGTGAGCAAATTCCATTCTGGATAGCTCAAAAAATTACTCAAATAGAAGCAGTATTTCCTAATACTAGCCCTTATGAGAAACACAGAATACTAACAATCTGTTTACCAATGGCGATCACACCACAACTGGAAGACTGCACCACTTGGGGCTCAGTCTTTGCTGCCATCTATACTAAAACACATGGTGTTCCATCAATTGTGGTAATACTTGATGTCCTGAAACAAATTCAAAACGAATACGGGGCAGAGCCTGCTCTAAATTTAGGTATGAAATTACTGAAAAACTTCGACCAGGTCTCAACAATAATATTATCTAATATTAAAAGAGAGCCAGCAGCAGTGGCAATCCGCCAACGATTAAGGGAATTTGATGTAACAGAACATCAAACTGAACTACCCAGAATAACAGAACAATCTTATGCAGAATTAGACAGAGATAGTTTGGGTGGAAGACCATTGAAGCCAAAACTATCTGAAAGTCCTGAGAAGGACTCTATTAAACAAACTCCTACATCTTCTAAAAAGAAGTGGGAAACTAATAAACAACATTCAAACGAGAAGCGTTCTCAATCCCGAGGTAGGTCTCCTCAAAAGGAGCCCTCTGAAAGGAGGTATAACCTCAGGAATAGGGATAATTTAAGAAAACCTGACAGGTATCAAGATACTGATACACGTTCCTCTCGTACCTTTCAGATATCGTCACAGACATCGGAAAGAAGAGGACGGTCAGAACATAGAGAAGAACGCGTGAAATCGAAAGACGACAAACACGTTCTGAAAAATAAATCAAAACCTCAATTCTCAAAAAGAAGGTAGCAGGTCTGAAGATCAGACATGCCGAGGATACTGAGAACACAACTCAAGAACGGAGAATGGGCTCAGACAATGCTGGACAGTGCGGCAGAAGTCACAATAGCTCGCCAGAACCTGAAGGAACTTCTGGAGACAGTGGACTTGAATGAGTACATCACAGTTGAGACTGTAGACACCAGGGTTAGTACTCCACAAAAGTTATATGAAATAACACTCCTAATGGAGGGAGACATACCAAGAAAGGTGAAAACACTCTTTTGGGAGAAACTTTCAAGGGGTTATGACATACTTCTAGCAGAAAAAGACTGGCCACCACAATTTGTCAAGGAGTGCCCACATGGTGAAGACATTATTATGCCTGCCTTCTCCAACCATATTCCAATTCACCTAAAATATACTTATGCCAGGAAATGGGCAGGTGCCAAGGCTCCAGCATTATACAAAAATCATGTAGGATGGGATGAGGACTCACCTCACCATAAAATACATTTAAAAAATGAACCTACTGAACAAAGGCAGTACCCAATAAAGCAAGAAGCTAAAAAACAGGTCAGGGAGATCTTAGATCAACTTGAATACCAAGAGGTGATTGAAACATGCACCCCCTCAATGAACAATCCTTTGTTTCCTGTCTCCAAACCAGACAATACATATCATCTAGTTTTGGATTACAGACACTTAAACACTTGTTCAAAAACATTTGCAGTGCAAAATGCACATAGTACAGCATTAATGAATAACATTGTGCGTAAAAAATATAAAACCACATTGGATATCTCAAATGGTTTCTTTTGTCAAAACATAGCACCTGAAAGCAGGTACTTAACAGCTTTCTCAATAATGGAGACCCAGCGTCAATTTTGTCGCAAGGGTTCAAGAACAGCCCAGGGTTATTCTCAGCGAGAAAGTACCAATAGCATACAAATCACATTTGTATACACAAGCAGAAATGCGCTTCACTTCAACTGAAAAAATACTGACAGCAGTTCAAACCGCTGTAGCAAAAGAAAGAGCTCTAGCCCAAGGGAAATGCATTATTGTCGTAACCCCAGTACCGGCTTTAGAGGCGGTAACTAAAGCGAGCATTCCAAATGCTAAAGCATTACATCCTAGATGGATACAATGGGTTAATTCTCTTGCTGCAACAGATGTTGAATATGTTTTTGATCCTGATTTAAAAACACAAGCGTTCCTGCAATATGAACATGAATGTCCTCTGCCCACTGAAATTCTGCCTCTCGATCAGTATGAATTCATAATTTACACTGACGGATCCGCACAACCCGCTACAGGGAGTAAGCAAGCTTACAGTGCAGCGTGCGCAATCGTTAAAGGTCGCATGCGCGATGGTAACTTCAGACCAATGGTCACTAAAACTCAATCTCTAGGAGATTGTACAGCTCAGCGAGCTGAACTACAAGCATTCAAACTGGCACTTGAAAGTACAGATCGCGAATTCCCCACACTAATAGTGTGCAATTCTTTCTACTGTGTGCAGTCGTATAATGAATATATACAAAATTGGCTTGAAAATGGGTTCAAAGATGCAAAAGGTGGCACAATAAAGCATAAAATGCTTTGGGAACAAGTAGTTCAGTTAAAAAATGAACTACCAAAGGCTCACGTGATACACACACTGAGTCATCAACGTGATGGCGTTCACGTTGCAGGGAATTCATTGGCTGACGAAGCCGCAAAGGGGGCTGTTCAGACGGCTTCCGTAGCTGCGATCACTCGTTCAAAAACGAGAATAGACAGTGAGATAATGTTGGCTGTCAATGCTACGAGCAAAGGCAGTGGTGCAGCGTTACCAAAAAGTTTCCACTCAAGTACTCTTATGTAATTGATGCAAACAACGTTCCTTTTGCTCGAATCCCTGGAGTGGGGGATAGGGTAATTCCAAACAAGGAATGTAGATTAGGACTAATCCTAGCAGCACACGAAGGGATAGCCTCTGCCCATGCAGGTATTTCTGCAACAGTATCTTTACTGAAACAAAGATATTGGTGGCCTGGCATTAGGAAACAGACCAAGAACTATGTTCTGGAATGTGAAATTTGCCAACAGATGAAAGTCTCCACAGTGAAACGTCCTGCGCAGACACCCTTGTTAATTTCAGACAAACCATTAGCTTGTGTTTACCTGGACCACTGCGGTCCCTTGCAAAGGGACGGTAACTATAAATATATAATGGTCGCAGTGGATTCATGCTCTAGGTTCCTATGGATATGGCCTCAGCGCTCGGCTGACGCTCGAACTGTTATAAAAGATTTGTGAGTCTTTATCGGCACATACGCAATAGGCATGCTACATTCTGACCAGGGCCCTGCGTTTAGCTCTCGGGCTTACAAAGAAGCCATGGCCAGTCTGGGCGCTGCATTGCGGTACTCCTCTCAGTTTCATCCTGAGGGAAATTCTGTTGTGGAAAGGAAAAACCGGGACATAAAGCAGTCCATAACAGCTAGGGTATTAGGTTCGGGAGATGGGTGGGTCAAACATCTTTATGGGGTCCAACGCTCTTTAAATAATTTGCCAAGAAGTTCTCTAGGGGGGGTCACTCCATATGAGGTCCTATTTGGGACAAGAATGTGGGTTCCTGATCTCGAATGTAAAGGCACAGTGGTGGAAAATAAACCCTTTGATATCAAAGATCGTTTGGCTGTTTTACAGGATCTAAACTAAGATCGAAACAAAGCAACGTGTTCCTGCAGCCAACCACCACTGGGCAAAAACCGGCAGTCCCAGCAAGGCCTGTCTGGATTCCAAAAGTTGGGGATCTAGTCAGAGAGAAGATTGCGGACAAGAAGGAATTTGGACCTTCTTACAGACAACCAGTACCTGTCCTAGCCATACACGGAACAAGAACAGTACTTCTGCCGCCCCTTGCTGGAAAAAAGGAGAAAAGATTTGTGTCCATCGACCTCATCAAACCACAGTATGTGGCCAATACTAAATAGTAGGCCTCGTGGACTCCGACCTAGTAGCAGACGCCCTCCTCTCGCTACTATCCAAGAGGTTCAGACTGAAAGACTGATAACCATCGAGAATTCAGCAGTAACATATGAAGGACTGAGCTACAATGCTATGGAACTCATCCCTCTTGAAACTCAAGTAACAGTTCGTCCAAATACACCTGTCTACACCAATGTAACAAGTGATCAACTGGTTCCAGCGATTTCTACAAATCCTGATGCAATTCCAACCATTGACAGAACTGCTTCTGGCTATTTCATTAACTTTGATACGTTTTCTGAGGATCTGAGTGAGCCTGAAACGTCGCCAGCATCAAAAACTTTTAAACAACAAGTACAAGACTTTTTTCATTTTTTGAGAAAGACTTATCTGGTTTCACCATGGATTGAACTATGGATTATTTCTGGAATATTTTTCTTTCTGCTTTGGCTAGCTTTGGTTATGACTATCAGCGTTATTATAAATGGCAGATACATCCATTTGGACATTGAAAGTAAAGATGTGAACTTACTTTTAAAACCACACAAATCATCCCATCGTGAAGCAAGAGACTTGTCAGCAGTGAACATCACAGCCGTTCCTATACAGGATGGTATAGTGTGGGACAAAGTAGATTTCGATATCTTTGGCCCTACGGAAATTTTGAACATTCCACATTTATTTAAGATTTCACTAAGTGATTTTATTTCATCCAGTACCTATTCTGATGATTGGGACTTTGAAACTGTGAATGATATGATGTTTGACCTAGAAAGGTCTGCTGCATTTTCTAATAATGAATATTTAGAGGGTTCATCAGACTATGAACAGCTGTATTACTATAACCACTATGGTCATCATTTTTTGCATAAATCTGCAACACCTAGAAATGTGTTTATGTTTAACCAATGGGAGCATTGTCCTAGACCACCAAAAGGTAGTTCAAAAATGTTTGCTAAAAAGTTTCCATATTTTTCAGGATACAATACATCTGATCCGGAAACATTTTACTATAAAAATGTAAAGAAAACAGGACTGAAAATTATGTTAACTAATACAAAACAGATTTACTCTGCAGCATTTATTGCCCAACTGTCTAGACATGGTTTCGACTTGTGGAAAGACACTATAGACACAAAATCTGTCTGGGGTACTAAAGATTGGCAAGTGCAGGGGATAGAAGCTTTGTTTAGAGCCTGTATCATCCCTCAGCAAATAATGTTTTTGAATGACACTGTGCAACAAACGTCTTGCCTTGGTTTAGCCAAGATCAAAGACTTGAAAACACCTTCTGTACCAACACCTGCCAGTAATAACAATACACAGGCAGCGGTTATAGTTCACACAATACTACAAATCAACAGAACAAATCCTGATTGGAGAAAATGGTTGATCTGGCCCACAGACACAAACATCTGTCAAGAAAGATTCCTGAATAAAACACAGGGGTTTACTATTCATAGGCCAGACCCACGATACGTCCAAAGACAGCATCCGGGGGTAGTAACAACATACAGTGTAGGAAAATTATGCCTCGATTGGCTGCAAAAATCTACACTTAAGGATGTGAAACAACACTTATCTTTACTTAAAGAAGACGCAGACCTTAGGGAATTCTTGCTTGGACCAAGAAAACCGCATCAAAAACGTTTCATATATGCCGGCATTTATGCTGCTTATAATGAAGCATGGAAGGTTACACAGGCAGAGGCCGCAGAACGAATACGTGAACTTGATCGTATTAACTTTGAGAAAACTCACACTGTGGTCGACAACGGGTTAACAACTTTGTCATCCAGAATTTATTCATTGGACAACATTGTATCCTCTGCTATTGACATACTGGAACAAGATTTAGCCATGTTACAGCAAGGCCAATCTCAGTTACGTTCTATTATGTTATTAAGCTGGACGCTGCAATCTTTGTGTGCGGGCTATGTGCCTTGGCATTTTATCAACACATCGGCTCTGTTTGCAGAATACAATCTAACTGATAAACAGATCGAACTGGCACAAAGAGGAGCGAAGTATACAGTGCTGAGCATTGAAAAACTGGAAAAATTACCATTCACAGTGGCAGAAAAACCAGCTACAGAATGGCTTATTCATGGCAAAATCACTCTGCCTGTCACTACTTTTCAGTTTCAGTATTGCCTCAAACAAATGCAAGCAGGCAAATATGAAAGGTTGGGTAAAGAATACATTAAGACATCCTGGACTTTACCTTACACATACAGATGTTGGAGTGGGGATCGTGAAGTGTTTCTAAGCGGTACACACTGTGAAAGTGCACTAAGCGGTTCACTAATTTGTCAGGACATTTCTTTACACGGGGCTTGTAATGGTTCTGTGGCAAATTTGTCCTGCCACCAGCAGGGTACACCAGCTACTGTGATTAATCCAACGTTTGGCCAACTTTCTAACGGGAGTTACCTCATGTTGAATGATCAGGGTTGCTGTGGCATGTTGCCAGGCATCCCATATCTGGTAACGGTCGACTCCAGGGTCACCTGCTGTATGCAAGTATTGTTTGCCCCAATAGACACAGTCAGGGAGTCGCCTCTATGGCCTTCGTTGAATGTCTCTTTTATACGATTTGATACTTTAAGCAAAATGAAAGCCATGCTTATACAACAAACAGTGCCTCTGACCTCGGCCAAAGAAATCTATGATTTACAAGTTGCAAGGACTTCGGCTGAGATACAGGCTTTAATTCGTACAAACTGCCCTATACATTTCGTAGAAATGATGGGACGTATCTTTAACATGTCTGATACGAGCGGAATTGTACATGTATTTAAGACCATCTGTTCCGGACTATTAGCACCTTTCCAGGCTGTCTTCGGAATCATCCCAAACTTCGCACATTCGGTGTTTGGTGGTGTGCCATTAATTCTAGCACTTGTTGCAGGAATTCTATTTCTATTCCTACTATTACGCTATGGCAAGCCTATTCGCCAACATCACTCCGAGCGATGTGGAGAAAGCTCTCCTTGAACGGAAATGCCGTGAGCGAATAGTACAGCTTTTGGGCATGCCTCGTCTACGGGAACTTAATACAACGTGGTTCCTGTCATTCAGACCAATCTGGCAAGATTGCATCTTACCTGTTCTACGCTGCCTGCTTTGCGGTGAAGAATGCGTGCTAGACACCTGTCTAACACTCCCATCAGTCATGCCAACGGATATCGATACTCTGCTGGACCCGATAACGGCCCATGCTCTGTGTTGTCCCCAGAGGCTACCAAGCCTGATGACGGCATTCATTGAGATCTCACAGACGCTTCCGGCAGCTGCTGAGGTACGAGATGGATCAACAGGCACACAGGTAACAACGGACGCGAACATTGCATCTTCTGCTGAAGGCGATGTTTCTCATCTCTGTGCAATTAACCTTCTGAACGAGGTGTTCCAAATGTCACCAACTTCGGTGGACGATATTTTGGCTACGGAAATAGATGATCTCATGTTTACGCCAGACCCATACACTGACTTTGATTCGGCTCACAGTGTACCAGGGAAGCAATGAAATTTGGCCTTCATATTTTCAAAACTTGGAACTTTTCCCAGAATTGAACTTTTTTTCTTTTTAATTATTGAAATTACATGGCAAAAACCAATCTGCTTACAGTAGAACTATTCTTATAAAACGGACTTCTTTGAATACTTCCAGGGACACATTGTCACCTTACTTGTCTAACCTTTCATTTAATACCATGATATGCAATGGCTTTGATTTTTGACAACTTGTCAACCATTTCATCATATGCATATATTTCTGTTTATTCATTCATGTTGTATTTATTTCTATTATATGCTTAGAATGAAAACAAGGCTTTAAATGTACAGTACCTATTGCATTCAACAGTTTATTTTTAAACTTCTTTTAATATGCTTTTAGAAATGTTTTTAGCAACATGTGGTACTCAATTTAATGCTTAGCATTTAGTATTATCGTTCATTCGAAAGTGGAGTGGGTGTTGTATTCCGCTTTAGGTGTCCGTATATAGGTTTTTCTGAAACATGTCCTTATATAGGCACAATTCGCATTGCCCTTATATAGGCATAGAATCCCAGTCCTTATTTAGGACTCCAAATACAGGCATGGTCACCGATATCCGTCCACCCTAACGTCACAACGAGTTCTTAGAAACCAGACCCTTAAGCTCTCGGGAGTTCCCCTAGCACAGGATTATTGATTTCTCCAAGAACTCATCTATTATGTATGAACCGTTATACCTTAAGGGTTCATTCCTGACGTATTCCTCTGTCCGACTTCACGTCAATGCTAACATTCCAAGGCACCTATCAGGTATAAATATACCTTCCTTCGCCCAAGCAAGTAAGAGGAGACCTCGACTTCAGAGGAGCCCGAATCCCGGCCTGACGAACTGAGAAGACGCTGTCATTCCTGCACGCAGAAGAATCCAGCTTCCAGTGTTCTGACTCCCTTCGCGGGGTGTTAGAGTTCCAGATCCGGCAAGAGATTCCCACCTCTCTCATTCTCAAGGTATGGAGCTGACTAGAACCTAGAGGGACTCTTGGCAAACTAGACTTAACATACTCTTAGTATACCATACTAGAGAATACTCCACCTACTTCTTACCTTTCACTATACCTAGACTAGGTTAGGTTCATTGGGGTAGAACTAGGTTAGAGACGCATCGTATGAGTACTCACATTTTTAGCTCATGTTATTTATGTACATGAATATATGCTAAAAGATAATGCTAGCGCAGTATTATTTATTTCTACTGCTTACGCTGTACATTATTTATCTTGCATACTGTCTTGTGATCATAACAGCACATATCTCTTACACGAGAGACAAGACTGTTCAATAAAACCCTTTTATTGAAACGCCCGTCTTTTCTTTCTGTGTAACTCTGTAGAAACTATGCATGCACGATTGACTGAGTGAAACTGTTATCTATTGTTTCCACGATTCTGAGACGTGTTCCGATTCTAAAGGGAAACAAAGTGGTCATGTTTATGCGGTTGCCAGAAACTACTCCCTTCTTGTTCTCAAGGAGTTTCTAGTGGCCTCTGAGCTAGCTGGCACAAGTCATTAAGTTTAATATACTCGATAGGGACATACCGACCTCAGTCCTATGTCAAGCCTATAGGGTATATTATTCCAATGCGCAGAGCCTATTAGGGAAATAGGAACTACACTACACTATCTTAGCTGCCCGGCTGAATGACCTTATGCCAGACCTAGTCCACCCTGATCAATCCGGATTTATTAAAGGCCGTCAGACACACGACAACACCCGCCGTATAGTGCACTTCATAGAAAATGCCACGAAACGGAAGATTCCAGCAGTGTTTATTGGGCTAGATGCCGAAAAGGCCTTTGACAGGGTGGACTGGTCATTCCTTTTTAACACACTAACACACTTCGGCTTCGCAGACAAAGTTATTACGATGATTAAGGCCAATTATGTACAACCACGCTCTAGAGTATAAGTGAACGGGCTGCTGTCCGCTCCCTTCTCCCTTACCAGGGGAACCCGCCAGGGGTGCCCGTTGTCCCCCCTGCTGTTTGCCCTTAGCATTGAGCCGTTGGCAATGTCCATTCGGGCAGCGCCGGAGATTCAGGGAATCCCTTTTGGAGGTGATATCCATAAGATATCGCTTTTTGCAGATGATGTACTTCTGTCTATCGCGGACCCCTCACACTCCCTCCCTGCATTGTATTCTGAACTTGATCGATTCTAAGCGGTAGCGGGATTTAAGGTTAATCTAGATAAATCATAGGTACTTAACCTCACAGTCCCAGAAGCAGAGGTCGAGGCATTGCGGAAGCACAGCCTACTCCAGTGGACTTCTCGCTCTCTCCAATATCTGGACGTCCAATTAACACCATGAGTGGAAGGGCTCTATAAGGCTAATTTCCCACCTTCTCTCTGCCAACTTTAAACTGACCTTACACGCTGGAAGCCTCTCTTTATATCATGGCTCGGCCATATCCATGCGGTCAAAATGACAGTACTCCCTAAACTTCTATATCTTTTTCAGGCACTACCCATTGAACTCGACAGGGAGTTCTTCTCTAAAGTTCGGTCCATGATCTTACGTTTTATATGGCAGGGCGGGCACGCTTTTCCTTTGCAATGCTGAGACGACCAAGGGCAGAGGGAGGAGTGGCTTTACCAGATTTTGGCCTATATTATAAAGCTGCTCAACTGAGGGTGGTGACAGAATGGTCTAAAAGGGAGTCGGAAAAACAATGGCTCCATATGGACAGAGCCATTGCAGGGAGGACAATCTGGGACCTTATATGGAGACCCAAGAGGGAGAGACCTGAGAATGCTTACATTAGCACCCCCACCCGCACCACCTTGAAAGTTTGGGATTCCGTATCTGGGAATGACCAATGGACTACATTCCCCTCCCCTTATACCCCCCTTCACTTCAATCCAGCCTTTCCTCCGGCCCTTCGGGAGGGACCCTTCAATTCCTGGAAAGAGGGTGGCTGGCTAGCGCTGACACATTTATTCCACAACTCTGACATTCGTACCTTCGATAATTGCAGAAGGGACTATGGCTTAGAACCCGCTGAACACTTTCACTATATCCAACTGAAGCACTGGGTCCTCACCCCTCACATCCGCGAAGCAGCTACACGCACACTCACGAAATTCGTAACCTTTGTACAGAACGTAGACTCTATGAAAGGGGTGATCTCATTCCTCTACAACTACTTGCTTGCCTCCACGCACTCTCCAAGACCCCGATATATGAATATGTGGGAGGGGATGATACAACGCGACATATCCGATAGGGAATGGACTGGGTTGTGGTCAAACATTACGAAATTCAACCATCCCATGGAACTTAGGGAAGCGCATCTTAAAACGCTGATGGATTGGTACCTCTACCCTGATAAGCTTAAAAAAATATTCCCAAACACATCTGATAAATGCTGGAGGGGCTGTGGACTCTTGGGAGATTTCCAACACATTTGGTGGGATTGCCCCACCATACGTCCCTTTTGGGAGGAAATCCTCGCACAAATTAAAAGCATGCTGGGTTACCCCATCCCGACTACTATGGCAGAGACCCTATTAGGCCTTCGTGATCCATCCCTTGAATACCAAACCAAGGCAGACAAGGCCATTATGTGGACATGAATAGGAGCTGCGAAAGTAGCGATAGCTGCACCCTGGAAGAAAAAAGAGGCTCCTGCTATAGCGCAGTGGCATTCCAGGCTCTGGAAATTGTTATGTCTCGAAAGGATGTCGGACATCTTTCGTGATGATTATAAAAGTTTTGAATACAAATGGGGGCTGCTGGTTGCATTTCTTACACGGGGACTACCGCTGGCAGTCTGCCCTCCCTCCGTCAGAGATATGCATCTCTTTCAATTTTAATCCAAAGTTACATGACTGGACTTTGAAACAATCTACTACTGAATTGCCGCCACCCTCACTAGGTTGGCAGGGGAGGGGGGTGGGAAATTATTCATTTTTTTTTTCTCTATTAGGGGGCACCTTCCCAGTTGGAAGGTTTAAAGTTAAAACCTGTCACAAAATAAAGATGGGCTGAGCGTATATTTGCTAAGGTAGCCACATGTCGGGCCTTTACAATACCAGATACTGTACTTGTTATTATAGGTCTCTATAAGGAAGGGTCTGGACATGGGTCATATATAACAAATCAACCCTGGACTTTTTCCTACTGCTATACTTTGTAAGCTTACCTGGAAGTATTCTCTGTCATATTGTATTGCAGTATATACCAAAATGCTAATAAACATACGTTTGAAGATAAAAAAAGGAAAATCTAAAATGTAAAAAAATGCAACTGTTCACTTAAGCATGAAAGGTGAACCAGTATTTTCTTTGGATATTTCCTGACTTACGTCTTGAATTAAAATCCAATTATTAGAGATACATTTTAGACTTACAGAAATATACTTATAAACCATTTTTGGTAACCCACAGTAGCCTTGATATTCATGATCAAATGCTCTCTACAGAACAAACCACTGAAATGTAGTGGGGAAGTTGCAGCTTTTGCAATCTAGTTTTGTACCTTTTCCCATTCTTTTAACAGAGATTACTTAGGCTTCTTTTGTAGGACAAAAGTACCACAGTTCTCAAAATGTGGTGCAAAGGAAGAGTTCTTATCTATAACTTAAGAACACATGAGCATGTGAGAAGCCAGGAGAGTGCACTCAGGTACCCCAGAGGATGTTACTTAGATTGAGGAGGAGCAGGAATAGTGTAACGTAGATTGAGGAGGAGTAGGAATTGCTTCAGCCACAGTTATAATTATGCTGTGGGAACACTCCTTATCCACTAATAAAAAGAAAGATTCTCTCATAATTTGTTGACACCTTAATGCTTATGTTTTGCCTTGCAATATGGAGGCACTGGCCCTGAGAGGGTGCTAGAACCTAAAAGAGGAGAGTGAGAATAATCCAGAAGAGGCCAGTATCCTCTTAAAAACCAATGTTCTGGCCTCTGCCAGGTCTCAATAGTCTAGAAGAACTCTCCCTGAACAAGTTATGAATGGTAAGAGTTTGTTAATTAAATACAAGTGGACTCAATATCTTCATTGCATGGAAAAATCAAATACAGGATGGCCCACTCAATGAGAATGAACAAAGAAACAATTTCTAATAACAGGAACATTTTACATAATATTTGGGGAAACTATGACATATATATGTAGAGACTGGCAGACACAACAAAACTTAAAAGAACCTGCTGTCAGAAAATACCACTGGCCTTTAGGGACATATTCAGTAGGTTGTGGCCAAAAGCCTTTCTGAGGTCACTTAAGGTAAGATAAAAAAAATATACAATTGATAACTTGCTCCTCTGTGACACAAACCATGTTATGACCAAAAAAGAAGAAAGCCTGCAATGTATCAGGATTTTTCCATTAACCCATATTTTTTTGATTATCTGGATTCCAAGAACTGGCTGCAGTCAGTTGATCTACCCCCTGTGCTAGCCTTAACTCAAAAGGAACACAAGATTAGGGTTCAGAGATCAATGACATGACTGCGATAGGTCAGCATTCTAACATTCCCTGCTTGTAAAAGCTTGCACCATAGCTGATCAGTACCCCAGTCACCAGGAGCAGTGTAACAAGACTACTTTGTCTAGTTTACCTTATATACCTTGTACAACAGACAATATATAGCCTTGAGAAAACCCCGAGCTTGTGCTGTGCATGGAGTGAAACGTGTTAGTTGAGCATCAACTTTTTCTGTGCAATCTGTGCTGCACATTGTAATTAGACTGGTGTATGAATAATCAACCTGAGAAAACACAGGAAAAAACAGAGAGAAATAAATGTTAGGTGTCTACAATCTAGGTCTTATTAATTACTAACAAAGTATGGGGCAAGGGGTCCGACCCAGTGTTCTTTCTGATTGTACCAGCACCACCTAATACACTTTCAGCTGGTCCTGGAGACTAGAGTGAGTAAAACCCACCCCCAGCACTGTTAACTTGGCAAGGAACCTTTACAGTGTCCAAATGTGAAGGAGGATGTTTTCCAAAATTGCATGAATGCACTTTTATGTATTACAGTTCTTTGAAGTTATCTTGATGCACATTTATCAGAAACCTCAAACATTGTTTCAGAGTGCTGTCGGTTCATTTTACTTGCTAATGAGTTTGTGCAGCAAATGCAACGGAACTACAGATCCATTTTCAAAACGTGACCACCTATGCTGGAATACCATGTGCACACTAGGCTGCTCATTCTTGGTATCAGGTAATTCCTGTTTCAAACAATATAAAAACAACTAAGTCCGAAGGTAATCTTCGCACCGGTATGAAGTTGCTCCATCTATCCAACCCAGGCTCCATTGTGGTCACCCATAACTTTTGACTTTAACGCGGTCTAGCGCAAACAGATACCCACTGTTGGCGCTTTGCGCCTTTTGGAGCTAGAATTATTTAAAACTTCTAAAAATCATATATCCGAGTCCCTACATCCAATTTTTGTCATTTTTATGTCTGTCTGTTCACTAATGTTTACTCTATTTTTATAACTTGGAGCTGAATTTTTATTTGGTTGTGTTTTCTACTTTTTAACTGTTTTGGTACTGATAAATGCTTTACACATTTCTTCTAAGTTAACCTTGTTTTCTCTGTACTACAGCTACTAAGGGTTGAGCCCAGGCTTAAATTATTGAGACCTAACCGGACCTAGTACAGAGATGAAGACTCATTTCACCTTCAACTAATAATCCACTTTCTCACAATGATGTTCTGCAGTGGGATCGAGAACTTGGGTTTAGCAGTAGCACTTAGCTACTGAGCCCGAAAATTAAAAATCTCCAAATGCACTGAATTCAAACATTTTAATTTTTTTTAATTGCTATTAAGTCTTTTAATAGTTTTTTCTATATTATTTCTGATTCCAATTTTTGCACCTTTTCAAAAGTTTCAGGAAACATGGAGTTAGCCCTGGCTACCCTCCAGGTGATAGAGCTGAAGGTCCTATGCACAGAAAAGGAACTGAAATTGGGTCGTCTAGCCTGGAAAGAGGCTTGGTTAGCCAGGATAACCTCTGAGGAAGAGGCAACTCCATAGCATGAGGAGGTAGAAGATAGGGACTACAGGTCCCAAAAGTAATTTCCAGTTGTGCTAACCATGGTTAGCAGTGAGAATAGTTCTTCCAGCATAAGCCCCTCTGAACTGGCCCTCTGCCAGCTTAAGGCCAGTTAAAGTGGGAGCTAAAAGCCAAGCTAGGGGCCATAGCACTTAATTAAAAGAAGCTGGTTTTGGAGGAAATGAAACTGACCTTAGAGGAGAAGAAGGCCAGACTGGGCTTAAGGCCCAATGACCATGATGGCAGCAATGAAGAGGTATCTGCAGGGAAGTCACAAAACCTTTGTCTGCCTAAGGGCCTGTGTTGGGGTGACATTGATAAATTGCTTGCCTCTTTTTTAATTGGGCACGTAAAATTCACTAGGTGGGCCCACAACACTAGAGTTCTCTACTGTGGAAGTATGTGCCTGCAGTGGGGAGCGATAAGCTCGTGACTCTAGAGGAGGGGTTAGCTGAATCCTATCAACACATGAAAGATGCCCTACTGGAGATATATAACAGATACATAACAGTATTGGGGTGACTTTGTGGATATTTCAGGGAAAGCACTATAAGGTTGGATACAAGGTAAGGAGGTAACAACTTATAATGAGCCATATAATTTGATTATCAAAGAGCACATTTTAGGTAACTGTTCTTCAGAGTTGTTACACCAGCATCTAGTGGATTCAAATGTGTCTAACCCCCAGAGAGCAGGACAGTTGTATGCTCATAGTTTACAAATATCTCAATGGAAAAAATGTTTAGCAGAGAAATTTTGAAACTTTGTAATGAAGTAAATTGTATAAATATGATTTTTTCAAGTTTTCGGGTTTCACTTCTTTATGGGGAAACATTCTAATTATGTTTCATTTTGTTAGGAAAATTGAATGAGGTGTAATATATGTTGGGCCTTGACATTCTATTAAGGACATTTAGATTAGAAATAGGATGTGCTAATTGTGGGGAACTCTGTGCAGGTGGTTGAATGTAGAATCAGAAAGAGAGGGGGATTGTTGATTTATTATTGATTGAATTCTGAGCCATTAGCGCAGCCTCCTGAGCTCGTCCTGTTAGTCACTCTCTTCTTAAATAAAGAGGAAGATGAAACTCACCAGAGCCAGGGCCTTCTTTTCCTCAGGCAGTCAGGCTACTCAAATAAGTCTGAAGCCATGTTTCCCTTGCCTGCTTAGTGAATGGCCCAATGTGTGCTTTTGTCCACAGGTGACATTTAACCTTCCATGCCATGTGTGAATTTCCTGCTCCATATACTATTGCCTAAGTGGAATGCTAAACATGCCACTAGGGATTAGCCAATTTTACCATTTACCATGAGATAGGAGTCAGAGCACATACATAGGGTACTGGACAGCAGTAAATGTCCATTGTTGCATCACACATTTTTACATCAGGAGTCATTACATCAGGAGTAGGTTTACATTACAGTACTTACATCAGGACTACTTTACCTCGCAGGTAAGATGTTAAGTATATATTTGCACAATTAATTACCCAGTGGAAGTCGCCACTGGGTAGTTCTAGTTAGGTCAGTTTTTCCAAAGGAAATGGGGGTTTTGTGTTGCTAACAGCTTTAGCACCATTTGATGAATCTCCACAAAATGTTCCAAAAAAGTGCTCTTTTTTGCCTAGTTTGTGCATTGAAAGTTCCAGGTTGATCCGTCAATCAGGGCCAGAGGAAAAAGGGAGGCCCCAAAATGCAAAATCCCCATGCTGAATGGGATTACACCAAATTTGGCAGGAAGCTAGGTCTTGGTCCACAGATTTTGCTTTTTGTGATTTGATGTAAATCCGTTCTGTAGTTTTTGACAAATTAAGGTTTAAAAATAATTATATATCTGAATGGTTAGGCCCGGGAGAGGTTCACAAGAGTCTTGCGGGAGTACCATTTTAACAATGGAACATTCTAATTGGCACAGGGGGCTTTTTTTTTCCCCCTTTGGGCCATCTCATGGGAGTCAGACTCCCATGGGAGTGGGCACTCTCATTGGCTGCCAGCAACATGAGAAAAATGTTGCTGGCAGCCATTATAGGACTCAGGAACTTTGTCCCCTGTCCTGAATGTGCAAAGAAAAAATGATATAAGGGGGAAGGATATGGATACCCTGTCCCCCTAGACCCTATTGGGGGGACCCAGAGGGACCAAATAAAAATAAAAATAGTTCCTGTGGGATCGCAAAGGAAAATATGCGGCCCGGGCAGCATTCTTTAATTAAGGGGAGGAGGTGATTTGCCCCCCTCCCCAAGCCATTTTTGGCCCTGGATACCACATCCCCTGGGATCCGATTTACTATTTTTGGGGAGGGGCACGTGGCCTCCTTCCCTGAGCTGTATTCAGCCCAAGGGACCCCATCGCCCAGGGCCCAATGCAGCTGTCCCCAGGGCCTATTAAGGCTTGGGGAGGAGGGCTGCATGCCCTTCTTCCCTGTTTAATTGCTTTTGGTCCCGAGGGATGGGGTCCCTGGGGACAATAAAGGGTCGGAGCAGGGACTCCCCTTAATATATACATTTTGGCCTCCAGGGATGGGTGTCCCAGTGGCCTAAAGGCCAAACCTACGCTACTCACGCCAAAGGCTGTGCACGTGTGGGGTTGGCAGCCTGCTGGGGGTTTGGCCACAGGGCTCGTCAGCAGGCCAAGCCCTGTGACCAGCCCCTCACTGAACACAGCCAGAGGCTGTGCACTGCATGGGGTTGGCTGCCTGTGGGGAGTTGGAAACAGGCCCTGCAGCTAACCCCCCCACCATGCACAGCCAAAGGCCATGCACCGTGGATGGTTGGCTTTATGGATGGCAATAAAATATTACTTTACATTTTTTAGAAACCCAAGAAATTCACTGAAAAAACCAAAGGTTAAAGTAATGTTATAGTGTGATAAAAACATCTGGTTTTGTTTGAACAAATTCTTAAAAATTCACTAAAAAAACAAAGGTTATAGTCATCAGTGATGTCATGAATGATGTCATAGAGCATGTCATGAGCGATGTAATATGCGAGGTCATAAGCAGTGCATTGCGAGGGCCAGTGCTTAATTTGTAAAAACATAAGTGCCAGGGCTCTCGTCAGGAGGCCACTGCATTGTGCACCACACATTGCCCTTGCTAATCTGCCAATGATAGTGACCACACAACTACTAATCATCACACTCCTACAAGTGTGACAAGTTGGACTATTTCAGGCCCCCAAAGCTATAAAAATGGCAGTTAAAAGTCACTTTTGATGTATATTGAATTACTAATCAACTGTTGTTGTCGTCATCTCTAAATTAGCCAGGCAGCGCCGCCTTGTGGCAGACTGTCACAAGCAAAGGTGTTCACAATTAAGTGCTGTGTCAAGCACCGGAAACCACTGGCTCAAATTAAGCACTGGTGGGGGTGCAAGCTTTGTTTTTTCAGTGAATATACACATATATACATATGCACACACACATCTGCATATATTTAAAATATATACATATATATTTAATATCCATTTGCATTCTAAATCATTTAAAATAACTAATTTTAAAACAAGTCTAATTTAATTTCATTAATATATCCATCCCTAAGCCCTTAAAATACATAGTACTACCCCTATGCAGTATGCCTCCCTGAACCCTAAAATCTCCTTACTATCCATATGTACTACCAATTACTAAGCCCTAAAAATTCCTGTTAGACCTGCCATCCTTATTGTAGTTGTCCCCCAAACCTTTTGCCTTCACTCCTCCTGTTATGGTTATGCTGAATTCGTTTTTGTAAGACAGGAACAAGGGAACCCTACTCACACGAACCAGGGTAATAAACTTATTTTGTTGTTTTTTGATAATGAATTCGTTTTTGTAGGCTCTAGTACTTTGCACACTTTATCACTGTTAACCACTGCTAAAGTGCTTGTACTCACTCCCGTAAACATGGTAAAATTAGCGTACACCCAATTGGCATATTTAATTTACATGTACGTCCAGAGTGAAGTGGCATACATATGCCCAGGGCTGGTATATTAAATGCTACTAGTGGGCAGGCAGCACTGATTGTGCCACACACTTAAGAAGCCCTTTAAACTTGTCTTAGCCATGCCATTGCATTCTATCTGTACAGTTTTAAGCTGCCATTTCAGCCTGGCAAAATAAACCTTTTACCAGGCCTAAACCTTACTTTTTAATACATATGTCACCCTAGGGCAGGCTCTAAACAGTCCATAGGGCAGGGCGCATTGTATTTAAAAGGTTGGACATGTACTTTTAAGTTTTACGTGTCCTGGTAGTGAAAAACTCTTTTTTTTATTGCAAGGCCTACCTCTTCTATAGGATAACATTGGGTTACCTTATTACATTTAGTAAGTGATACATTTTGTTTGGGAACAAGTAGGAATGTCAAGTTTGGTGTCTGAGAAATTTGTAATTTAAAACCTTTGTTAATGGTAAAGTTGGATTTTAAGTGACAATTGGGAAAATGGCACTTTTACAAAGTGGGCATTTTCTTGCCCTAATCATTTGGTGCCTGCAGTCTGTATCTTGGGTTACTTGACTAGGTGTGATTGGCAGTTGGCCTTTATATATTCCTCCCAGACAATATCACAATAGAGGGCCTGAGTGTTGGCAGGATGGGCCATCGTGACTTGATGAGGAGGTGGAACTGTCACCCCTCACACTTGAACTTCAAAAGATACTGCTCAGGACTTTACATTAGCCTAGTTTGCCCCAAAACATACTGGGACCAAGGCAGGGAGGCAGGAGATTCAGACACTTCTGTGTGGGGAAAACTCCAGACTCTTCTCCCACTTCAAAGGGGGCACCAGGTATAAAAATAATACCTTCAGACCCACTCCTCGCTGCATCTTCCACCGTGAATGGAAGTCTTCGAGCTGAATTTAGAACATAACTTTTTCAATGGGACTAACATGGTCCCTGTATCCAGCCTGAACTCCAACTCGGTCGGTGTGAACTTGTGACTTTTTACCCGGTTTCACACAACCAGATAACCGCGAGTAGCCATTTGTGCTTCTAGGTGCCATACTTACTTTAAATCTTTAAAATTGCATATCTCCGGGTTCTACTGATTGGAGTTTTATCATTTTGGTGTCAAATGATTTATTGAACTATAATCTATATTTCTAAATTGGTGTGGGATTTTTCTTGTATTATGTTTTCATTTTATTACTGTTTAAGTGCTCCATAAATGCACATTGCTTCTAATTTAATCCTGTCTGGTCTTGTGCCAAGCTACCAAAGGGTTAAGCACAGGTTAGTTTAGTGACTTTTTGTGGTTCACTCTGACAGGGTGGCTTTTGCTTGAGAAGGGTTTTCCCCTCTCAACCAACAACCTAATTTCTCACAACTCATTTCTACCCCTATACAGTACCCATGCTTGAGCCCTGAAAACGTCTTTCTACCCCAATACAGTCCGACCCTGAGCCCTAAAAACTCCTTATAGCCCCTGTACACTACTTAGACTTGAGCCCTAAATATTCCATCCTACCCATTTACACTACTCATCCCTAAGCCCTAAAAACCTTTTACTACCCCTGTACACTCCCAACCCTGAACCCTAAAAACCGCTTACTACCCTTAAACACTCTCCATAACTGAACCCTGGAAACCCATATTAAGCCTATTAACTACACATCCCTAAACTCTTAAATCAGCAATTAATCAATCACTATTTGTATAGCGCGGCTTGTCACCCGCGAGAGCATCCATGTGCTTGCTGTAGGTCTCATTCTAAGAGCTAGGTCTTGTGCCCCTTCCTGAAGTCAGTCAGTGTGGGCGAGGTGCGGAGGTAGAGAGGGAGGAGGTTCCAGGCTTTGGAGGGGAGGAAGGAGAAGGAATGTCCTCCGGCGTGGCAGCAGCGTATACGATGGATCTGCATGTGGGCGAGGTGTGTGGAGCAGAGATTCCTGGGGGGATGGTGGAAGTGCAGAGCGTGGTTGAAGTAGGCGGGTCCTTGGTCATGGAGGGCTTTGTAGGCATGAGTCAGGAGATGGAATGGCATCTCTTCTGACCAGGAGCCGGTGGAGGTCTTTAGGGTGCTGGGTGATGTGGGTTCTCTTGGACAGGTTGAGGATCAGTCTGACGGCTGCATTCTGGAGCGCCTGGAGTCTTTGCATGAGTTTGGTGGTGGTGCCTGCAAAGACTGCATTGCAGTAGTCCAGTCGGCAAGTGATAAGGGCATCTTCCAGGTGGTGATGGGGAGCCATTTGAAAATTTTGCGGAACATGCTGGGTGTGTGGAAGCATGCTGAGGAGACAGCGTTGACCTAATGTTTCATGGCGAGTTCACTGTCTAGGATGATGCCGAGTTTGCGGGCATGGTCTTTCGGCGTCGGGTGGGTCCGAGTTCCAATGGGCATAAGGGGTCATTCCAGAGCGCTTTGTCTTTGCTGAATATGGGAACTTCCGTCTTGTCCGTGTTGAGCTTTAGGCTGTTGTCCTTCATCCATGCTGAATCTTTCTTCATTCAGTTGTGGAAGATAAACTTCGTTGAGGTGGGGTCGGCAGAGAGCAATAGGACGAGTTTTGTGTTGTCGGCATAGGAGCTGATGTTGATGTCGTGCGATCAGACGATGTTTGCGAGTGGTGACATGTAGATGTTGGGCTGAGGGATGATCCTTGGGGAACACCGCAGAGGTTGTGCTTGGCTTGCAATGTGGAGGGATGGGAGGCGGACTTTCTGGGTGTGTGCTGTGAGAAAGCATGCCATCCATCTGAGCACGTCATCTGCTATACCAATCTGGCGTAAGTGATCGATGAGTGTGTGGTGGGAGACCGTGTCGAAGGCGGCGGAGAGGTCAAACAGGATCAGTGTGGCTGATTCTCCTCTGTTGAGTAGGGTGCAGATGCCGTCTGTTGCCGCAATCAGGGCTGTCTCAGTGCTGTGGTTGGTTCTGAATCCTGATTGGAAGGTGTCTAGTAGGTTGTTTCTCTCCAGGTGTTTGGTGAGTTGTAAGTTAATAGCCTTCTCCAGGACTTTGGTGGGGAACGGGAGCAGGGAGATGGGGCTGTATATCTGGAGATCGTTGGGGTCTGCCGAGGGTTTCTGAAGGAGGGATCTGACCTCAGCATGTTTCCAGGCATCGGGAAAGATGGCTGTGGTTATAGAGTCAGTGATGATGGTGGTGAGTTGGTGGCTGATCTCGTCTCTTATGAGGTTGAAGAGTCAGTGGGGGCAGGGGTCAGTGGGTGCTCCTGAGTGGATGGAATTCATAAGGGTGGTTGTGTTCGGTGCACTGAATTGTTTCCATGCGGTGAGCAGGTGGTCAATGGTGGTGGTTGATTAGAGGCTGAGGAGGTTGGAGGGTTTGGGATCAAAGTTCCTTTAGATGGCTGCTATTTTGTTGTGGAAGTGGTCGGTGACCATTACTACACCTTTTTATATTTAGTACAACTAAAATCACTAACCTATATATTATTTTTAATAAATCACATTTTACAGTAAGTAATGTCAAATGAAATACATTTTACTAAATTACACAAATGTAACTACTTTAATCTATTTTTTAATTATGTATTTATTAACTTTTATACGTGTTTACTGAATTCTACAATAAGTTTACTTAACACTTAATTTAAATTACTGTTAAAATTGTAAGTGCCCTAAACTATACGATATATATATATATATATATATATATATACATATATATATATATGTATATATATATATATATATATCAACCAACAAGGAAAAGTTGCTGAATCTCCTCCAATCTGCTTTAATGCAGCGAATTGCGGTGGGTTAGAGAACCTCTCACATGCAATAAACTTCCAATTTCCAATCAAATTCCCCCCATCCATGGGTTAAGAAGACGACGGACTGCAAGCACCAATCGTGTTTAATCCACCAGTGTGCTTATTTTCAATACACCATAAACAGTGAAAGCAGACTCTCACAAAGAACCTGGGTGGGAACATACGTGTTAGATCTCGCATCTTTTGGCATGGTTTCCTATTTCCTTTTGCTTTTGACCTCCTGTTTTTGACTGTGTGATGAATTTGTTTTTGCTGGCTTTAGTACTCTGGGCACTTTGCCACTGTGGACCATTGCTAAAGTTCAAATGCTCCCTGTCCAAACTGTTATGGTATTTAGTTTCTCCCAGATTGGCCTATTTGATTTACTAGTAAGTCCCTTGTACAGTGCACCAGGTGTGCCCAGTAAGTCAAATGCTACTATTGGGCCTGCAGCACTGATTGTGCCACCCACGATCAGCAGCCCTGCAAAAATGTAGTCTCAGGCCTGCCACTGCAGTGTCTGTGTGTGCAGTTTTAAATTGCCATGTCGACCTGACAAGTGTATCCACTTGCCAGGCCCAAACCTTCCTTTTTATTACATATAAATCACCCCTAAGGTAGGCCCAAGGCAGCCCCATCGGCAGGGTGAAGTGTATTTAAAAGGTAGGACATATACAGTTGTGTTTTACATGTCCTGGTAGTGAAAAACTGCTACATTTGTTTTTCACTACAGCAAGGCCTATCTCTCCAAATAGGTAAACATGCGGATTGCGTTGAAACATCTTTTAAGTGCAATTTCCAATTGGTAGCAGAGAGAAAATTGGAGTTTGGTGTCTCTGGACTCACAATTTAACAATACATCTTTCAGTAAAGGTCTGTGCCTCTGCCTGTCTATGAATACACGCCTGGGTCAGGGTGAAAGTTGGGCTTTTGTGCATTTATTCTAGAGAGTCACACAAAGGGAGCTGAGGAATGCCGTGCATACCCTGATAGCCCATCACCTAGCTGATGGGCCTTCCTGAGCTAGAGTGGTGGAAGAAGTTGACACTGAAACCTGAATAGGGCTGTGCCTGTCCCCACACAAAGAAGTCTCCACCCCCTGTAGTGTGTCTGGAGCCAGGGCAAGAAAGAGAGGGTCTTGCACACTTCAAAGTCCTTTTTTGAAGTTTGCCTACTTCAAAGGCTGAAATGGGGATAAGTACTGGACCTCTGACACCATACACTCAGAACACTTCTGGATTGAGGACATTCTGCCAGGAAGAAGAGCTATGTAGCTGTCAGGAGGGACTGTTACTCTGCTGTTTGCTTTGTTGTGTTGTTCTGGCTTGCTGCTTCTTTCCTGGGAGTGAAAGGACTGGACTTTGCTTTCTGCATCCTGCTTTCCAAGTTTCTCCAAAGGCTTAGGTTGAGCGTGCCTCCTGTTGGAAGTCTCAGGGCCTGGGCTCCTCTGCTGAGAGCCCTGCTCTGCCAAGTGGTGCCAACTCTAGTTCTGGGCCCTTGGAAGTGAGTTCTGGTGCTAAAAGAAGAAAACCATACATCAACTCCAAACATAACTTCAGAATCAGTGCACCCCTGCAAGAATCACCACATCGCCTCTGCCTGCACCGAAGTTGTGCTCCCTGCTCACTAAGTGCATGACATAATGACTGCTGTTTACAGCGCAAGTTCCGACTTTGCCAGAGAGCTCCGAAGAATTGCCACTGTGTGAGTCTCGGGCACAGCATCACCGACGTTCACGACACACTGCTCCGACTCCAATACAGCGCCTGTGGTTCGACATCGATAACATGGAATCGATGCATCACACTGTGAGATCGATGCATCATCAACACCGCGTGGCCTTCAGGAACTGAGGGATCACACCTGCAATCGACGCATAACCTCCTCTGTGCCTCAAATCGTCACCTGGTGTTAGTGGGTCAATGACCCTTCACCACCTCCAGGAACCGATGCATCACTTACTACAAGCGACGCATCACCTCATTTGTGCAATGCACTGTCACCGAGCGGCAACGACTTGCATAGCAGTAAGGAACTGACGATTCACCTTCTTTAACGATGCCTCACCTCCCTTGCGCCACGCATTGTCTTTGATTTTGAAGCATCCAAGGTACTTTGACCTGGTCAGGTGGAACCATTGATTTCTAAGAACTAGAACTTTATTTAACCTTGAAAATTCATAACTTGAGTTGTGTATGCAGGCTTTTGTCGATTTAGTCTTGTTTTAAACAGATACATATTAGCTATTCCTTTTGTGGTGTTTTCACTGTGTTACTGTGTCTGTGTGTGTACAAATAATTCACACATTGCTTCTGGGGATAAACCTGGATGCTCTTGCCAAGGGGGTGAGCATGGGTTATTCTGAAGGTGTAACTTACTTACCCTGACTAGAGTGAAGGTCCCTACTTGGACATGGTGCAAATCACTGTCAACTAGAGACCCCATTTCTAACAATACAATTCTGAAAAAGTAGCGTCTCCTGATTAGGGGACGTCTCCCTGAGCACAGCGTAGAACCCGCGGGCGGGTATTTAAAGTTTCTGATAAAACATGCAAAAAAATGCTTTAATCTTCAGTAGAACGATGAATGCATGAAGGATTTATTCAATGATTGATATTAGTGTCTCATATCAGAACATCAAATATGACTTTGAATGCGACCATCAAAGGTATTTGCATATTTCTCCCGATGAATTTTGGGCTATTGTAGCCCTTCGTCAGGAGACAAAATCTACAAAAAATGATAAAGCAATGATAATATGAGGGAACCAAGCATTAAGCGGTCTTATCAGATTGCAATAACACCATCACACGAAACCTTGGTAAACCAAATCGTGACAATAACCTACAATGAGTGTCACTTCGAGGATGCTTATCAACATAACAATACAATTCTGCCATATTGAAATGCGTTTCTGACACACATCCAGGGCTTTCACCTCCCATTGTTAAAACAATGCAGTACCCAATATGCATATACTAAACATTTCATTTGCAATTGTGAATCCAACCCTAATAAAGAGCAAGTAAACCATAACTATAAGCAAGTAAACAATTCTTGTTAGTATTGCATTACATAGTAGGTAGCACGTATTTATGCAGCAAGGAACAAACGTTATATGGTTATATCCCGTTGTGCATTTAAATGGCAGGTAGGACATAACTGTGCCTATTTGAAATCTGCAGTGGGTGATCATGTCGCGTGAAAAACTAAATAAGGACATGGGGAAACACAGACATGCTGATACCCTCTATGGGCCACTCTTGTGTCTCGAGGAGGGCCACGGCCGCTTTGTCCCATCTCATATAAGTTGGAAAAGCTTTAACCTTCTCACCTAACTTGCATTGCACGGGTGTGTATGGAATAAAAGTCAGTATAAACCGAGCATACCTGGGGATACGACCATACTGATCTTGCCGAATCCTCCATGTGGCAATGGGAAATAGGTGCCACCTAGCATACGGGTAACCTACCTAAAATACCAATAGGGCGGGATCCTGAAATAAACAATCAAGCCCAAATGGCCAATTAAAACAGAATATCTAACAATTGTAGTGAATCAACAGGACCCACATATAGCCATGTTACCATAAATCAAAGAAAAAAGGGTAGAAGAGCCCTTATATTTTGTAGAATATATAGGTCACTTCCGAAGTCCCATAGATATATCAGCCACTTTTACGTTTCAGAGCCTGGTTCAAACCTCATTATGTGAGAGCCTGAAAAGTGCATGACAGACCGGAAAAACAAAGGGAACACCATTAAAAACATTTAAGATCACAGGTAGTTACACCTATTACTGCTAGGGATTTGAGGACTAGAAAAACATAGGTGAACTCTATTGAGCAGGTACTATGCATATATGATACCTCGTCATCGTATACACAGGAAATTATGCAGAAGGATCTGCCTATAGGTACCACAGAATAAAAGAGGACATCTTACACAAGGTTCAACCGAGATGGACCGCAAAACTCTTCATCCAGGTTCAACCCTCCGGGGTGTAAAATGTTGTAGCCAATGATGAGTTTAGAATCAAGTCTTCTGAGTTCAAGAACTCTATTTACCACTCTTTCTCTCACTGGGATTCAGTCTGAAACACAGTATATCAGAAGGCTTACTTACATTCTTGTCATGTTCTGCTTTGAAGTGCCGGGCAATGGGGTACTGCATGTCTTCATTCACAATAGCCTGTACATGTTCCAGTAACCTCTTCTTAGCCTTGTGTATAGTGCTCCCAATATAATATTTATTACATGGGCAGCACAGGGCATAGATACAGTAACACTGTCTTTGTATAACATCTCAATTGCCCGGAGGAGCGATGACGGGATATACAACTTTAAAGCTTTGCCCACAGCCTTTGTCTTGGAACCTTATAAAAGGCAGATTTTCAAGCTACAAAACAAGCATGAATGGGAAGTTTTTCAACATGAAACTTTGTATCAGGATAGCTAAAGCAATCACGTTTGAACATGTGCCAAACCCATGTTTGAAGCTCATCTAATTCATTGGGATGAGAATTGAGTGATCCACCCATGACTGTAAATCCTTTAATAAGAGTGATGCAAAAAAGTTTGCTTTTATATCTATCAAGGTGATTAGCCTACAGTTCACTGGGTTTCCTGTATAATCGGCCTTTAGAATTGGATGCAATACATCTCCAAGGATGCAAAACCTCTCCAAGAATCAGGTATATCATTCAGAAGAAGGCAGTGATTGTAAATAAAGTCTAATCTTTTGTCCATACTGCTGCATCTTGCTTGAAAAGAGCCGTTTGGGCCCAAAGGTGACATCTGGTTTTGATTGCTTGATATCCTTACACACTTGCTTATCATTAAAGGTGATGCCAGGATCTTCATTCGTAGAAACATTAAAATCCTCACCAGTCACCTCTAATTCACAAGAGTTACATCCTCAATCAAAAAAAACCAGTAACATACCTTTAAGTAGGGTAAAAATATAGATTCTACCAAAGCTCATGCCTCATTAGTAGCAACAGAAACTGTAGCAGGGAGACAGAAATGCTGGCTCCCATTAGGTTTAGACAACATCTCCCATGCAGGCTTGCCCAGATTGTCAGGTTTGTTTATTGTGAAGTGCCTTTTTTAAATATTTTAACTAAATAGTTTAACTGTTAGTTTACATTTTGATAACAAGGACAATCAAGAAATTTGTGAATTTACAACTGGTTTACAGGCCTTGGATTTGGAACAGTTAGTCCATACCCCTTCGCATATTAGGGGCCATACATTAGATAATATTTTCGCTAATAGTGCTCAGGTGGAAGCTCTGCCACCTGTGCCTGTAGTATGGTTTGATCATTTGATTCTTTCTTTTAAGATCAAGAATCCTATGAAGGTCTCTGGCCAACTGAAACAGCTTTCAGAGTCTAAATGGACCCGGAAATGGTCCTTACTAACCCCTGACTCTTTCATGGCCAAACTGTCTTTGAGCACGCCGGAACTGGAGGCCTCCACCCAGATAGCTGACAAACAAGTCTCTCCTTGGATTAAGGAGGCAGTAGACTCCTTAACACCTCTGATACTCTGTTATAGTTTCCGCTCAAATCCCTCAGCGGAATGGTTTTCAGAGGAATTAGCAATGCTTAAAAAAGAATGTAAACGTCTTGAACGTTGTTGGAAGGTGAATTATCTGCCAGAGAATAAGTTGAAATATCTAGAAGCGCTAAAACACTACCACAAACAAATCAGGAGAACACGGAGGGATTTCTATACCCATAAAATCGAATCTGCCAAGAATGCCCCTAAATATATATTTCGTATTGTTAAAGAACTTTGGGGCATATCATCAAGGGCATTATCCCCGCTTTAGCAGCACTTTTTGCCGCTAAAGCGGCGATATTCCTATTGCCCTATAAACAAGGCGGCGCTAACATGCATTAGCGCATGTTAGCTGCCGAATTCCCAACGCCTGGCACCTCAGCGATAAACATCGCTAATGAGATGCTAAGTAGGCGTGGCTGGGAAAACTACATGGGAAATTATCGCTAAGGCAGCTTTGCGATATTAGCAAAGAGCCTTAGCGATAATAATCATCGCGCTAACTCTGCCTTAACGCAGGAATTTAACGTCTGTTAAATTCCTGACTAAGGCATTCACAACAAGGGAGGTGGATTATGGTGATACAACCACAGGGTCGTATCACCAAGGCTATCGCCGTTTTGAGTGCAACATCGCTGGTTTTCCAGCGATGTTGGCCCATTTCCCTGGTTAGCGCTGGAATATTATCGCCCTGGAGTAACGCGTTGTTGATAACGCGCTAACTGGGCGATAAATTCCAGCAATGGACGGCGATAAATATAAAAGCGCTAAGCGCGCTTTGCGATATTTATCGCCGTCTGTTGCTGATATGCCCCTTCCATGCAGCAAGTTACAGCACTTTCTTCTGACCTCGCCCTCATCCCCAAAGTACGCTTGGCCCATATGGGTGCCAGATCTTTCGGTTATTTAGGCGCCCAAGTGTGGAAGTAACTACCTGCCCCCCTGAGAGCCACAACTGATCTAAAAGCTTTCAAGAAACATCTCAAAACCTGGCTCTTTAAGAACTAGTCGCGCCTCAGGATCCGGTCACATATGTTCCTCTAGCGCCGGGACACTCTTGTTTGAGTAGCTGTGCGCTTTACAAGATCCTTTCATTCATTCATTCATTCATTCATTTAAAACAATGACATGCAGATGAGATTGCAGCATCTTCTCTCTTTCACGTACTCTTTCTGTCTCTGTCTCTTCCATAAATCTGTTTTTCTGTCTGCTTTTTTCTTTCTGCCTGCGTACCTATCTCTCTAAGTATCTGCCCCTGTCTCATTCTCATTTTCTATCTCATGTCATGAACTCCCACTAATGAAATCCCCCATAAACCCTTGTTATTGTTCCACGTCTTCAATTGAGCCTACAATATATCACGATGATGTAACGTGTCATGCTTTGTCTTTGAACCAAGAACGCACTTCCTTGAACAGGAGTGATATTGCAGCTACGAGTCTAATTGGCAAAGATTTCCTTGAGGGTGTAACTGAAAGATTTATGGGCATTGGAAGTGAAAGGAATGGGAACTTGTCAACGGTATTGCATTTTGCTTGTCTCACTGCATTCCAGATGTTAATGAGTAGGCTTATTTACCTCTGTGTTCATGAAAGCTTTGTTTGCTGTGAAACGTTCTTTAGTTTCTTCTGTTCACCGAATGGCTGCCTCTACCATTTGCAAAAATCTCTATTGTAAAATGTTTAATCTTGAAATCTGCACATCCTATTTTTATGCATACGATTTTTTTTAGTGTTTCAAAATAAATGATTCTCTTGACAGGTGTTGTTTTTTCTTGATGAGTACCCCTGTGTATTTTCAACATTGTGGACAATACACTTGAGTATGCCTTTTTTTTATTTATTTTCTCCAATGGGGAATAGTTTTACTATTTTTCCCTGTGCAGTAAGCCTTTCCCCTTGTACCTCCCTCAAATATGTACTCTTTCTTTCCACATCCTAGAAAAGTACGTGCTCTTTCCTTTTTTATGAGTAGATTTATGTACATTTCAAGGTTGGGAAACAACTTCCAAAAAGTTCATGAATACACTCCTGATTTTGTTATTGTTCGCTGCTCTTTACCGGTCCAATCCTGTAATGCCCATTTTCCATTCCACCCATAAACTTAGTTTATGGGCAATCATCCATACTGTATAAATGCCCTCAGATACTGAAGCTATGAACTGGAATTGATGTATAGAGATCAGCATAGCAAATCTTTCTATGCTCAACAGGTCCGTAAAACATTGTTGGATGAAGCCTACTGAGAGTATCACGTTGCTATACATTTTTCATGTTTAAAAAGCTTTATTTCGAATAAAGGTAGTACAGATAACAAGAAACCAACAATACAAATTTACTGCAATCTGAGAGAAAAGAAAAACCTATCAAATAAGAGGTTTATGTAAAGAAGAAAAGAAAGCTATTTTAAATTTTGAAGGGAATAAGGGGGAGGGAATAAGGGGGAGGGAAGGAGAAGGGGGAAAAGGAAGGTAAACATTTCAAAGCTAATAAATTAAAATTTAAGAAAATTGCATCTTACATCAGGATAAAAAAGATAAAACTAATCAATTTAATGTACATGGTGATCAAAGAACTGTAAAAGGTAAGGATTGAAGAAAATAAACGTTCAAGGAGGCTTGAAATTTTCAGCATTTAAACGAGTATTATCAGTTAATACTAAATGATCTAAATAAGTGACAAGAGGTAGCCAAAAGAGATCTCTATTGAGCACAGGTTTACAAGAGGAGGCGAAAGCAATATCAAGTCGATGCATATGACAGTGGCTGTTCCACCAGTGTTGAATGGAGAGTTTTGTTAGTGTTTTCCAATTGAGAGTAATGTGTTGGAAAGCCAAAGCGAGCATAAGGTCAAAGAGACCATTTTTATGAGAGAGAAGGTCTATGGAATCAGAGAGACTTCCAGAGAAGAGTAGGGGAAGGGAATAGGGAATAGAGATATTAAATAGGCGAGACACACAAGACCAAACCTTCTTCCAAAAAGAGGAGACTGAAGGGCAGAGAAAAAGAAGATGAAGAAGGTCGGCACTAGGGGAGCCACAGGTCCAACAGTTTGTATTAGTAGAGTGAGAAAATTTAGCAATAGATGTGGGAGTGTGATATAGTCTATGATAGAGAAAGAACATAGATTGAGTAAGAGAAGCGGAACGAGAGATTTTGAGAGAACGCAACCAAAGTTTGTCCCAAAAAATAATAGACCACTCACACCCCAGGTCAGATTCCCATGTAAGTTCCAACTTGGTTTTGATACGTTCTGGATTAGGAGCTGAGAAATATTTATATATAGGAGATGCTTTAGGTGCTAAGAGAAGAATTTTGAGAAGAGAATGAGAGGCAGGGGGAAAGGGTGAGGAAGGAAGAGAATAGAAAGTATCAAGGATGACCGTCATTAGAGCAGTAAATTTCTGTAGAAAGGAGCGGGGACATTGAAAAGTGGATTGAAACTGGGGAAATAAACAAGGAGTTAGACCATCAAAAGGTCCCTGACCCAGGCTATACCCCGTGATCTCCAAGAGTGCCAAAAAATAGGTCTACCATTAATAGTAATGAGGAAGTTGTGCCAAATAGGAGATTCTAAAAAGGATTCTCTAGAGATAGGATTGGAATGTAATAAAGGTTTCAGTAGAGAACAGGTATGTTTAAACAATGGGAGAGAAGTAAGAGGAGTCTTGGCAGAAAAGGCCAAGACTTCCTTTAAAGAGAACGGTAATGACAGGGCTCGCTCAATGGAAAGCCATAAGGGAGTGAAGGGGGAGTAGACAGAGAGGAGCCACCTGGAGGCCTGTCGAAGGCAAAAAGACTTGTGATATAAATGAAAGTTAGGAAAATTTACACCACCATTAGATTTTGTTCTACGAAGAGAAGAGAGAGAAATCCTTGATTTTTTATTTTGCCAAAGAAATTTAGTTAGACGAGAATCGATTTGTTTAAAATAGCAGGCGGGAATGTGAACAGGAAGCATAGAAAGAGTATACAGCAAAATAGGAGTAATCATCATCTTGATTGAGTCCAACCGACCCCACCATGAAAGAAAGAGAGGATTCCAAGAGGAAAGTAATTTGTCAATCCGAGACAGGGTCGCAGTCATATTTAATTTAATAGAAGAGGCAATAGAATTGGAGAACCATATACCTAGATATTTTATTTTGCAACTATTCCAAGCAAACCCAGTGGAAGAAAAGGAATGAGGAAGACAGAATTTAGTGAGGGGAAGAATTTCTGTTTTGTCAGAATTAATTTTATACCCAGAAACAAGAGAAAAGGAAGCAAATTCTTGTAATAAGGAGGGAATGGATTTGTCAGGATCAGAAATAAAGAGTAGGATGTCGTCTGCGTAAGCAGAGAGTTTTAAATGTTGGTCACCGTACGAAAAACCAGAAATAGAAGCATTGTTGCGGATTGAGGAAAGAAAGGGTTCAAGAGCAAGAACAAAAAGAAGAGGGGAAAGAGGACATCCCTGACGGACACCACGCTGGAGGTGAAAGTAGGACGAGACACAACCGTTAACTAGTACTGACGCTCTGGGGGCTGAATATAACAAAGATATAAGAGAAATAAATTTGGGACCAAATCCATGCCATTTCAAGGATGTAAATAAAAATGACCAATCTACTCTGTCAAATGCTTTTTCAGCATCAACAGAAATGGCCGCTAAAGATGTGGAAAGAGAGGGGACTTTGTTTAAAACATTAAGAAAAAGACGAGAATTATCAGAGGTCAACCTACTTTTGACAAAACCACATTGCTCCTTACCAACCAAATGAGGTAAAAGAGGATCTAAACGTAAAGCAAGTGTCTTGGCAAAAAGTTTGTAATCGACATTAACCAAAGAGATCGGCCTATAATTTTTGCAAAACATAGGATCTCGTCCCTCTTTATGGATAAGGCAGATTGTGGCTTCTTGAAAGGTACCTTCTGTCTTGCCAGAGAGAAAAAGAAATGAAAGAGATTTAAAATCTTAGGAAGGAGTAAGTTAGAGAAATGTAGGTAGAATTCAACAGAAAAACCATCAGGGCCAGGCGTTTTCCCTTTCTTAAGAACGGACAAAGCAGAGGAAAGTTCATTTAGAGTAAGGTCAACCTCAAGACCAGACAGATTTAGATGAGAACTGGATGAAGATGGTACTCCATCAAGATAGGATTGAATGAGGGAACTAGACGGAGGGGACTCCGGGGTGTATAAATCTTCATAGAACAATTTAAATTCGTTAAGGATATCTTGATCCTTATGAAGAAGAGAGCCGTCCGCAGAATAAACAGATTCAATCAGCGTACAATCTTTACGAGATTTAAGATAGTTTGCTAGGAGTTTTCCAACTTTATTACGACCACCATAATACCGAGCACTACTGCGGAGAAGTATGGAAGAAGCGTTGTCAGTCGAAGTTTTATTGAATGCCAATTTAGCGCGAATCAGGGCTGGAAGGACTGCGTTGTCCGATGCGGTATAGAATTTGTGTTCTAAAGCCTTGATGTGGGCCAGGGTGGCATTATGTTGATGGAGAAAACGTTTCTTCTTTTTTGAGACGAAGTCTATAATGAAACCCCTTGCAGTAGCCTTAAAGGAGTCCCAAATTATATAAGGGGAGGAAGTAGAGACATTATTAATGTCAAAAAATTCGTCAGCAAAGGTGGTGAAAGAAGAAGAGAAAAAGGGTCAAGTAGAAGAGAGTTGTTGAAACGCCAACGGGAAGACCTGGGATGTGGTGGAAGTAGGTCAATTTCAGTTATGATTGGGGAGTGGTCAGAAATAACGATAGGTTCAATAGAAGAGGATAGCAAGTTTTGAGATAAGGATTGAGAAAGAAAGATATAGTCTAAGCGGGAGAGAGAGTTGTGGGGGAGAGAAAAAGAAAAGTCAAGAGAATCGGGGTGAGTGAGCCTCCAAGAGTCAACAAGATGTGTTTGGGAAATAGTGTCCAGAAATTGTTTATGAGATCTATGGGGTGTAAAGCGTGTCTGTGATTGGCGATCTAGGAAAGGGTCAACAACTTGGTTACAGTCACCTCCCAAAATGAAATTTTCATCTCTAAACTGAATACATTTTTGTGTGATCATAGGCCAAAAGGAACAATCAGGGTGGGTGGGGCCATAAACATTAAAAACGGTCAAAGAAATATTATTAATTAACAACTTAGCTAATATCCATCTACCCCCTTATCGATTTCTTGCGAAATAATTTTGCAATTTAATTTCTTATGACATAGAATTATTACACCATTTTTCTTATTAGAAGTGGGAGAGAATAAAACTGATCCTACCCAGCTCCTCTTCAATTTTAAAGCCTCAATGTCTGTCAAATGGGTCTCTTGCAGAAAAACCAGATCAGGGTTATAAGAGGCAAGATGCGATAAAATTTTCTGCCTCTTAATAGGGTTAATAAAACCCTTCACATTCCAAGAAATAACTCTGAATGTAGAACCGTCAAAAATATATGAGAATCAACAACAACAACAAAACGTGTAATATTAATAGAGATTCAATAAATACTGTACTTAAACTCACAATCCAAATATGAGTATAACATTAGAGAAAAGGGGGAAAGGGAAGGAAAAGGGAAGAAGAAAAAGGAGAAGGACTGAATAAAGGAAAAAGTGGAGAAAAAGACAGTAAGAAAAGACAGTACATGACAACCACTAATGCAATAAGGGAATGTAAATTGAAAAAAAAAAAAAACAAGGAGGTTGACGACTGTGATACGTACCTTTTAGGGGAAGACAAAGAGAGAATACGAGGAGTGGCGACACGAGGAAGACGGCACAACTAACCGGGGAGGGATCGTCACAGCGGAGAACATATGCGATAAACAGGAAACAGAGAGAAAGATGTGTTAGAGGATAAAAGAGTATCTATAAAACAAAGAAGGATGTAAAAGAAATGATGAAGAACCAAATAAGACAACAAAATGTTACAATATAACTATGAACAGTAATCTCAAAAGATGAAAAACATTGAGTAAAACCAAGCTGAGTAAATCCAAAACAGTAGAGAAAAAAGTCAAGGTATAAAGGACGAAGAAGAGAGAGGGCCAGAAACATCCATCGACGATGTAGAAAGTGACTGGATGAAATTCTTCAGCTCTGCTGGTTCCTCAAAGGTCGAAGTTTTATTCTGATAGGTAACCTTGAATAAACATGGGTGAAAAAGTCCATATCGGGCTCCAAGCATGCGTAAAGGGGGTCGAAGATCCAAAAACTCTTTCCGCCGTTTAGCCGTTGCAGAGGAAACATCCTGAGATAAAAATAACTTAGTACCCGACCAGACAAGTTGTTTTTTGTGCTTAGCTGCATTTAAAACCAGTAGCAAGTCCGTGAACCTCAAAAACTGAAAAATCACACCTCGTGGCTTGGAGGGAGCAGCTGAAGAGGACAAACGAGGGCCTAGCCTGTGTGCTCTCTGTATATTCAGATTTGTAGAAGCAGGAAGGTCCAGAAGTTTTATGAGAAAGTTGTTAAAGAAGGGAACTGGATCACCACCTTCTAAGTTTTCCGGAAGGCCGTATAAGCGCAAGTTGTTGCGCCTATTTCTGTTTTCCAAGTCCTCCGCTGATTTCTTCAACCAAAGGACCTCCTTCTCAAGGACAATTAGTTTTGTAGAGACACTTTGAAGTTCATCAACCCGCTGTTCCACTGTGGAGATGCGAGTGTCCATAGAAGCCCACTTGGTGTCCATAGTCTGTAGGCGTGAATTAGTCTCCTCGATAAAGGGCGCAAAGCGCGAATTTCCTCAAAGATAGTGTCCAAGAGAAACCGGGAAACAGGCTTTGGTGGAGAAGGAGGGTCCTGTTTGAGGCGTTTGTTAGCGGAAGATGAGGCCTGCGGTTTAATTGTCGCTGGTGACGCAGATGTCGACCTTCAAGAGCTGGATTGCGCCATAGTGGTAGTATTCCTAATTACAGGAGCAGAGGAAGAAGATACTGACACTGGAGATTGATTAGTGGATCTCTTCCGTGTAAGTAATAGCTTCTTGCTCCTGCCCATAGAGCAGGGAAGGAAAAAACTACGTGTAGTAGGAGGAAAACACCAGTGAGGAAATGAAATGTCTCACAGTATGTGAGGTAGGCTCCACAGGTGTATGCGCAAATAGTTCAAAAGTACAGCATTATTGTCACCAAAATTCAAAATATGTCTGGTCAGGTAAAAATTGATAGAGAGATTAATAAGTATCACCCATAAATCAGGAAAGCAGCATAGCAACTGAAGTAAAATGCGAGGAAAGCCTCACAGGAAATCCAAAATGGCGGCCGCAGAGGAGTCAGAGCAATAAAGAGAGGTTTTACCTCAAAAAACAGAGAGGACACCCATATCAGGCATATGAGGCTGTTCAGGAACGGTTCCGATGTCTGAAACTCACTGTTTCGATGTCTAGAGGTAATTTTTGCCGCGAAATTTACCGCGACATTTCCGCCGCGACGCGGAGCTCCGGAGCTAGGCGGCCATCTTGTTTGGCACCGCGCGCGCTCCCCCGTTGCTATACATTTTTATTACATTGATTCATGTTTTCACAATGAAGAATGCTGCCAGAGGATGGGTCGGGCTCTGTGGCAGACATTTTTTAGGGAAGGTAACTCTCAATTTAGGCAATTACCTGATGTTGGTTGAGTGGGTGTGTGAGGGGTGGTGTGAAAGGTGGATTGATTCTGTTTTTTTGTTTTTTATACCAACAGGGAAAAAAATTGAACTTCCTTTGTTGTACCGGTAACCTCATTGAAAGACCATGATGTTAGGCCTTTTCCCTGTCACAAGGAAATAGGACCTAGTAATATCAAAGAGAAATTGAAGGTATTCTCCACCAACCAGAACTCTGTCTGTGATGGAATGATGGCTTCCCAAGCCTCCTTGTCTGTGTGGGGTAGCTTGGAAAAGCAACTGAAATGCGGTAGTGTGTAAGTTGATGCAATAAAGATAGAATGTCCGGCCATAAAACAGCACTTCAATAACACATTAATTAGGAACCTAACTGTGAATCTCTGAAATCAAAAAAGCAACACATTATTCCACAAGAAATACAGATGCTCACTGGACACGGCGTTACACACAGTATGAACTATTTGATTTACAAATGCGGTTCTGTTTGTAACAAAATTAAGAACCTGGATGATGACGCTCATCCTTCCAAACCAGCTACTCTTAAAATGCTGTTTGTGCTAGATAGGAATATTAAAGCAGCCATACAGAATTAACACTATAATCTTTGGGGGTAAACAAGATTCTATCACAGTCAATCAAGCGTCTCCGTTCTTGCAGTTACCTCTGCTTTTCAAGGTAAGGTCATGGTCTCCCAAGCGTGGTTCAAAGACAACTCATTTGGCATCCACGCCAGAATGAAACAAGCCTAAGCTCAAGCCATGATGGATGGAGGATATTGTATACTAGAAAAGATTCATTCTGCAGTGCCACAAAGGTAAGCAAAGCAATCATTGGCACAAAAGAGTCATCACTCAGCTCACCTCCACTTTTGTAGGCAGGTCTTGGGCAGTCCCACCTTCGGTCTCTGGGGAAATGTAGAGTGGGCCACCTAGCACCTTGTGTCCATATCTCTGAACTCCTAGAGCTAACTTTGGGCTTTTACACTAGCAAGGTCAGCAGCAGAACAAGCCAGTACAGATTCAGTACAGCATCGTGCTTGGTCCTAGCCTTGTGAAAAGAGGCACCAGGCAGCTTGATGTTTAGGAAGTTCAGAAGCAAGGCCCAAGCAGATCTTCCATGAGGTACAATTGGGCTCCAACCTATGTCCACTCTCCATGGCAGTAGGGCAGCAACCTACTGCTGATTAGTGCTAGTAATGATCAAAATTAGGCAATCCAGTCAGTTGTGTTGGGTCGGAGTTGCAAGTCACAGAGAAGCGTATGGATAGAGCAGCCTTACTGGAAGCTGGCGGGAAAATGACACCGGGCATTTACAAGGTTCAGTGGTCTACTCTAGAGCAACACCTTATACATTGCTATCAAGTCAGGTCCTCCAGGGAACACAATCACAGTCTGGGCCATTGACCTCTCCTAAAGTGAGAAAGGTGAGAGTTTCTAGTACCTTGCACTCAAGATCGCAAGTCCACATCTGAACGTGGTCCTTATCTAAAGTGATCTAACTCGCTGGGCACACATGAGTGAGCAGTCGAGGCTAACTCAGGAGAGGTGTGTGTTGTTAAAATGCTACACAATTTTCACAGTTCCAATGAAGTGTAATTGTCCAGAAAAGGATGTGTGTTACACAACACTTTAAATGTTAGCTCATATATATGTAAATATATTTACAGCATAAACAGTAATTAGAAAATGAATAGCACACAATACACAAATGTAACATGGTAATCACACAACGAACAAGACAATTCAAAATCAGTATCAAGGGTACCTGCAAAGAGGTGGGTCAGTGTCTCAAAGAGAGCAAGTATGGCTTACGGACCTCGGGGTATCACGAAGGAGACAGAGTGTACAAGCCCAAGAGTACATGGGGCTCACAAGAGGCCACAAGGGTCGACTGGTGAACAGTGTGCTACGCTGCTACAATCAGATCACGAGAGCAGCAAAAGGTTGGTGCTGTGAGGCACCACCAACTGCACATGCAGGCTGCACAGGTTCTGGTGAGGGGCTACAGAGGCACAGCAGAAATTTGTAAGCCTCTGTTGTCATTAAGGTTAATATTCAACATCCTATCTGATCTTGTGGTGAAACTTTAGAGTGAGCTTCAAGCACTTTTGTGTCTCCTTGGGCTGCCTGGGGGTTCCCGTAAATAGCCACAGTACCAGCAGAGCTGGCAATTAAAGCTTTACAAGGCCTTCAGGCTTTGTCATAGCCAGGATGAGGTGGGCAGCGCTCTGACTCCACTCTATGGAAAACCCCTTCAACAGCAAAGTCCAGAAAGGTCAAAGTCAAAATGATGTTCATGGCGCTGTAAGGCATCTTCAGTTTATGTTCACAGAGATGAGCAGTTGGGCAGATTCCCACTGCCAATCAGCATTCAGTGTGTCTCATAATTTCAGATTTCTAGTCAGCTCCTTAGAGAGGAGTCTAGGATAGGTCAGCTTATGCATTAACTAAACAAAGAAGAACTTGGTAGAGGAATTTTAAGGTAGGGTTGTCCTCCATTCTCACACTGAAGTAAATGTGAATGGAGGTCACAGGCATCCCTAATGGCAGGAGCATCAGTAACCAAACTCATTTGTGCGAGCGTTCACACATGGTTCTCCAAGTGATGACTGTGTGCAATGTTCATGAGCTTTACTTTGAAAAAATAGAAGCATCAACATGAAGGGAAACCTGTGTGCCCCAAGTCTCCAAACTTCAATTTAAATGGGGAGGCTGGTTGGCAACTCCCTTGGATCCCCTAGGCACCCCAAAAATGGTTACAGACAGTTTTACAGTGCGAGTAAAGGTGGGGTGATACATTGTTGAAACGAGAAGGGGGCTAGACCAATGCATATTCTCCCCATTTTCAGGGCACACCAAAGGGTTCCTGAGAAGCCCCAGGATTGTGGTTTGAGGCATTCCCTGGGATTAGAGGAACAGCTAGCAACAAAGAAAGAAATAGATGGGATGGCACAGCTGATTAACTTCAGAGAGGCTATGAAAAAAGAAAGCAAGAAGCAAAGGGGATGGGCAGTCTCTGTTGCCAGCAGCCTTTCTCCATCTCACTTTCACCAATACAAACAGGAGTTTACCATCATCTAAAGGAAACCACAGTAGCAGGTGTACTGAATGGGTCCACAATTACTCTTCAGTGTGGTCTTTGCAAACATTATTACAAATACAATCCATGCAGAACTGGCAGACACCTATTTAGAAAAACAAGTAAGATTGCTGAAATTATTTTATGTGTCTAGGCCAATAGGCATCACCCGTTGTGCAGTGGAGAGACCAGTTTACGGTCACCCTTGTCCTAGAGTGCACCTAAAGAATCCATAGGGATAGAAATACTGCAAATGAAGTTGTTATCTGGACTTAGGTGTCTCTAAAACTAAGTCAACAATGCACAATGTAAAAAGTATATGGGAACCTCACGGACAAGAGAAAATAGCAGGGGTGGTTTATCGGTCTGGTCAAATGGTATATTTTATCCATACACATGGTGAGCAAAGAATATTGAAGAAAGATGAAATACCACATTTGGCTCTCATTGCACAATTTTGGATATCTAATATCATTGCAGGAATATAAGGAAATTGTCTTGAGCTGATAAAAGGCAACAGAGATGAAAGGAAGATGGCAGCTACACAGGAGCACTGATGATCCATTGGGCTGCATCAGAAGAATACTTAAACAAAGGATGGGTTAATGCAAGGGAAGTCGCGAATGAGACTAAACCTAGCAATTAGACCATAAACGCCTTTGTTGGATGCTCCAGTTTAAAAAAAAAAACATTACTTCCCAGTTAAAACAGAAGGCTGATCTAAAGCACTGCTTACACTGCAGATCAATTTCAATGCGCACAGCATTCCTAAGGTCATGAGCACATCTGTAGCACCCTCCCCAGCCAGGGTACTTGTAAATGTAGACATCACACACAGATCTTGGTATTACACGTCTTTATTCGTCTATGTGTAACTGCAAACTCAACATTCTAAACCTGAACTCTATTCACCACACCCGAACACCTACGTCACGGTTCTGCGGAGTTCAGCAGGAGCCAAAAGGGTCTGTCATCGCTAACTCACAAGACGCTACATCTTCCCCCTTGTTAAATTAAAAAATAAACATTTTTACAGATATATATATATATATATATATATATATATATATGTATATATATACATACAAATGGTGCTCCTTCTGACTGACGGGGACCTAAGGGAGGTGGCGCATATGCCGGCGGAGCATGCCGGTAAATCAGATCCAAAAAAGATGTCCCACTACCATGCGCTCTCAGTAACCACAGACTCCTTGACAATCCAAAAGGGAGATTAATTTCACAACGCGTTTCAGCTTACTGCGAAGCCTTGTTCACATGAAATCAGTGCACAAAACATCGTGACTAATAAAGTATTGAAGAACCAAACATAGAAAAGGGACTCTGTGTCACGTAAAGCTCAAGTAACATAACTCATAGCGGCGGACATGTTGGAAAAGTAAAATACATACAAATGATCCACAAAATGTAAGATCTGACTGCCCACCTGTTGAGAAAGCAGAAAATAGAAACAGAAAATTCAAACATGCGGTTGCACATCAAACAGAGTCGTGGCTGCGTGTCAGTAAATCTGACTAATGCAAAGTATAATACATATATCCCTCCCGTGGAGTAAACAATGCAAGAAAGTTCGCATGTAAATGTAGAATGTACTCCAAAATTGTCAAAAGAAATGAAGCGTATGCAAATGCAACGTAAGCATGGCGACTAGTGCAAGAGGGCATGATTAAAATGTCAGGGCAAGTGCCCGAACCCCTCGTGGAGGGAGAGAGAATATGCAATGAGTGGTAAAAACAATCTGCCGCCTAGAAACTGACTGTCAGGGCAAATGCCCAGACTGATTCTGCATGGGTGAAGAAAGCTCATTAGGTGTTAAACCTCAGAGATGTAGTCCGAAGAGAAACCCTACTGTTCATTCATACTATACCCATCAGTCGATCGTGATCAGTGATGATGAGGGGAAAAGGGTAGGTTGCCCGTGCAAAGTGAGTGCCAGTGTCTGGGCCCCTTCCTTTCCTCCTGTAAAGAAAGCAAAAGAAAGAAAGCAATAAGTATGCAAAAATGTAAAACATGAAAAACATGATAAAACAATGCAGTATTTCCTATTCTAGTGCACAGATGGACCTGGAAGAAATAGGATGAGCTTGAATCAGGAATGGCAGACAAAGACCCATGAGAGACAGAAGCAGATTAGTCCCTCAGGTGTATCGCCAATTCCTCATCCTGGTTGAGCCCACCAGGGTACTTGGTCTGAAAGTCCACAATATACTTGGACTCTTTCTGCCTAAGTTTCAACACCCTGTTACCCCCTCTGGGGTTACTGACAATCTGTTCTAAAATGAAGAACTTCAGAAGTGCTGAATTGCTGTAATGTTTGTCCCTAAAATGACGGGCCACCGGATATTTCTCATCTATGTGAGTGATCGCACGGCAATGCTCTAGTATAGGTTTTTGGCCATGAAGGTGGTACTGCCAATATACCAGAGTTTGCACGGACACTCAATCACATAGATCACAAAAGTGGAACTGCAAGTAAGAAACTGGGAATGGCAGACAAAGACCCATGAGAGACAGAAGCAGATTAGTCCCTCAGGTGTATCGCCAATTCCTCATCCTGGTTGAGCCCACCAGGGTACTTGGTCTGAAAGTCCACAATATACTTGGACTCTTTCTGCCTAAGTTTCAACACCCTGTTACCCCCTCTGGGGTTACTGACAATCTGTTCTAAAATGAAGAACTTCAGAAGTGCTGAATTGCTGTAATGTTTGTCCCTAAAATGACGGGCCACCGGATATTTCTCATCTATGTGAGTGATCGCACGGCAATGCTCTAGTATAGGTTTTTTGGCCATGAAGGTGGTACTGCCAATATACCAGAGTTTGCACGGACACTCAATCACATAGATCACAAAAGTGGAACTGCAAGTAAGAAACTGGCTGATATCCTTATTGATCCCATTGTGGGTGGCTTTATTGCAAAGGTGCTACTTCTACACGCCTTACAATGGCCACAGGGGAAGAAACCCTTTAACCCATGTTCTTGTTTCTTGGGGTATGTGGTGATATCACTACGTACTAGTAGATCCCTGATGTTTCTGCCCTTTCTATAGGTGATACTGGGTCTGACGGGGATACTGTCACCAATTGTATTATCACATTTGAGAATTTCCCAGTTTTGGGCTAGGATCTTCCGAATGTGACTGGAGTCAGAGTTGAAGGTCATGATGATTCTGGTGTTGTTCTCACTGTCTTCAGTGGTTTCAGATGGTTTATCGGAGATGGTAAGAGCCCTGGACATCCCATCTGCTCTCTCCTTGGCTCTGCGTAACACCCAATTGGGGTATCCTCTGGCTCTAAACCGATCTAACATGTCCACACACTCCAGCTGATAGGCCGCCTCAGTATTGCAATTTCTTCTTGCCCTCAGCAGCTCTCCATACGGAATACTCCATTTGAGGGTTTCAGGATGACTGCTGAGGGCATGAAGAACGCTGTTGCCAGCAGTGGACTTCCTAAATAGGGTCGTATGAACCTTGTTGTCCTTGATGTCAAGCCTGACATCTAGGTATTCAGCCCTGATATTGCTGATGCTGCCTGAAAGGACAATGTTGTAAGTGTTCATATTGAGTTTCTTGATGAATTCAATGGCACCCTGTTCAGAGCCCCTCCAGACAATGAACAGGTCATCGATAAAGCGCATCCATACTGTTACATGTTCTAGGTGTCCTGTACAGGCAGGGTCCGCAAACACTTCTTCCTCCCAGCATCCCATGAAGAGGTTCGCGAAACTGGGAGCGAAGCACGAACCCAATGCAGTCCCGGTGGTTTGCCTGTACAGTACACCATTAAACAGGAAAATATTGTTAGTGAGACAGTACTCGATCATTTCGAGTATCATCCTACTGTGTTCTCTAAAACGGATCTGCCTGGTTTTGAGGAAATGGTCACATGCATCCAATCCTTGATGGTGATCAATGATGGTATACAGGGATTGTACATCAAGTGTGATGAGCAGGGAGTCCTCACTCCACTGGATGTCTTGTATTTTATTGAGAAAGTCTTTGGTGTCCCTGACATAGCTGGGCAAACTTGTGACAAAATCCCTGAGGAAATGGTCGACATATTTGGAAATATGTTCCGACACACTTCCCCTTGAAGATACAATGGGACGCCCAGGTGGATTTATGGGGTCCTTATGTATCTTGGGCAGGAGGTAAAGAACGGGAAGTATCGGATGATCATTTTTCAGGTACTGATACTCTTCCCATTCAAGGATTCCCTTGTCATTCCATGTGGTTAATTTGGCCCAAATGGTGGTAATGCTGTTATTGTATATCTCAGTGGGGATGGGCATGTAAAACCTGGTGTCAGTGAGTTGCCTCAAAGCGTCATCAATGTATTTCTCTTTGTTTAATATGACAACATTGCCACCCTTGTCCGCTGGACGGATGACAATGTTGGCATCCTCGTTGAGGGATTTTAATGCCTGTCTCTGATTATAAGAGAGATTATTGTTGGTCGTGGTGAAATGCCTCTTCCTGTGTCTGAATGTACAGAATGCTTTGCTGACACTCTCGTGGAAAGTATCTATGTTATCATGAGGTAAAGTCGGAAGGAAAGTAGATCTGGGTCTGAAATCCGAGAGGGGACAGCTGTCCGTGATTATACCTAGGCTGTCTAAAGCTTGTGTGATGTTGAGTTCACTGTTATTATCAGAGGTGGATTCATCAGTGGGTGCAATGGTATTGTCCATGACATCCTGTCCTAGTTGTATCATGGTGATCAATGTATCAATATCACCTATATTGACATTGTCCTGATATCTTGGAGCCGAGGTTTTGGTTCTTCTGTTATCTCCTAATCTCTTAAGTTTATGCCATTTTTTTAATTTGAATTTTCTTACGAATTTAAAAAGATCTATTCTGGCATCAGTATAGTAAAAGCTTTGGATGGACAAAAAGAGAGTCCTAGGCAGAGAGTCTGTTTTTCAATTTCATTCATGAGTCTATTTGAAAGATTCATTATAGTCTTATTCACCGTTTCAGGATCCATTATTGTCCCTTTCTGGGGCGTGTTCTGCTGTTTCCCATGTTGCCCCTTCCTCTGCCTCTTCTGCCATCGCTGTTGTATTCTTTTTCTTCTGTTTCTCCGCTTCCTCGTCCTCTGCCCCGTCCCCGACCCCTCTGTCCTCGTGTCTTCGGTGCCGGAGTGTCCTTCATCGTCCGTCGACTCCGGCGTATCTGACGATATTCCTCTAAAAAATTCACTGGGCGGGTTGTAGGATCAGAGGCAGGAGTATTGTCAGTTGATATATCTGATTCAGTTTCACTGGCTGTCGAGGCTGCTGCCCTCTGATTTATTTCTTCTTCATCTCCACTGGTTACTGTAGTTGTATCTTTCTGATTATACAAATAGTCATATTTGCGGCTGAAAGTGAGGATTCAACCACTCTCATAATCGTTATAATCTCGATTGAGTTTCCTTTCTTTCCGCGCCTTTATGTCTTCCTCATATTTTTTGAGGCGAACTTTCATCGTGTTTATTGCCTTCTCCACAGTCTCAGCCTCTGTGAATTTTTTTAGTTCTTCCATGATTTCTTGTATTTGTTTGAGAATATTGTCTCTGTCTATCCATGCGTATTTCACCAGGATTTCAAGCATCCTTTTGGAGCTCAGGGCAGAGTTCTCTGACCACTCTTCCAGCATAAGAGGGTTGGGCGTTTCGTATGTGGGTGTGGTGAATATCCGTAAGCCCCTGGGTGCCATTCCCTGATCGATGTAATTTTGTAAAGAAATGGCTTCCCACCACTTGGAGATCTCATTCTTTTTCAGTTTCTCAAATTTGCGTAGTTGTTCTTCCATTGGTTGCGTATGGACTGTCCCCGTCTCTACAGCAACCCTCGGTTTCTGTCTCCTATTGAAGATGGCCTGCGCTGCCGCTCTTCTCTCATCCTCTTCTTCCATAGTGCACACTCCCTCGTGTGGTATGAGGCGTGCAAAAGAGTCTGTGTTACCCCTGTGTAATCTCAGGTTCCTCCTGCCGATTAATAGCTGCCTTTGCACAAATGATCACAAGCTGAATAATTTGGGATTAGACAGGTAATGGTCGAAGTGGGCGGTAGAGTGGACCATGTATGAAGTGCATGTCACTCTAACCGCTCTGTATTTGACTGTCAGTATCCCCCACGAAGTAACAAGTTTCACGGTGTCCCTACGATCATCATGCCGCTTCCCCAGGGAGGGGGCCGGGAACCCAACCGCCCTGACATTTTAATCATGCCCTCTTGCACTAGTCGCCATGCTTACGTTGCATTTGCATACGCTTCATTTCTTTTGACAATTTTGGAGTACATTCTACATTTACATGCAAACTTTCTTGCATTGTTTACTCCACGGGAGGGATATATGTATTATACTTTGCATTAGTCAGATTTACTGACAAGCAGCTACGACTCTGTTTGATGTGCAACCGCATGTTTGAATTTTCTGTTTCTATTTTCTGCTTTCTCAACAGGTGGGCAGTCAGATCTTACATTTTGTTGATCATTTGTATGTATTTTACTTTTCCAACATGTCCGCCGCTATGAGTTATGTTACTTGAGCTTTAAGTGACACAGAGTCCCTTTTCTATGTTTGGTTCTTCAATACTTTATTAGTCACGATGTTTTGTGCACTGATTTCACATGAACAAGGCTTCGCAGTAAGCTGAAACGCGTTGTGAAATTAAACTCCCTTTTGGATTGTCATGGAGTCTGTTGTTACTGAGAGCGCATGGTAGTGGGAGATCTTTTTTGGATCTGATTTACCGGCACGCTCCGCCGGCATATGCGCCACCTCCCTTGGGTCCCCAGCAGTCAGAAGGAGCACCATTTGTATATTTAAATTGAGGACTGCGCCTGGACCGGCCGCACAGCAACAACGTCGAACTATCACAAGATTTTGAAAGGAACTACATCCACGAACTTAGAGGTGAGCCTGGGTCTTGATTGTCCGCCCCTTAGGGTTCAGAGGGTGGTTGCCCTTCGGCGGTTGGGTTCCCGGCCCCCTCCCTGGGGAAGCGGCATGATGATCGTAGGGACACCGTGAAACTTGTTACTTCGTGGGGGATACTGACAGTCAAATACAGAGCGGTTAGAGTGACATGCACTTCATACATGGTCCACTCTACCGCCCACTTCGACCATTACCTGTCTAATCCCAAAGTATTCAGCTTGTGATCATTTGTGCAAAGGCAGCTGTTAAACGGCAGGAGGAACCTGAGATTACACAGGGGTAACACAGACTCTTTTGCACGCCTCATACCACACGAGGGAGTGTGCACTATGGAAGAAGAGGATGAGAGAAGAGCGGCAGCGCAGGCCATCTTCAATAGGAGACAGAAACCGAGGGTTGCTGTAGAGACGGGGACAGTCCATACGCAACCAATGGTAGAACAACTACGCAAATTAGAAAAACTGAAAAAGAATGAGATCTCCAAGTGGTGGGAAGCCATTTCTTTACAAAATTAGATCGATCAGGGAATGGCACCCAGGGGCTTACGGATATTCACCACACCCACATACGAAACGCCCAACCCTCTTATGCTGGAAGAGTGGTCGGAGAACTCTGCCCTGAGCTCCAAAAGGATGCTTGAAATCCTGGTGAAATACGCATGGATAGACAGAGACAATATTCTCAAACAAATACAAGAAATCATGGAAGAACTAAAAAAATTCACAGAGGCTGAGACTGTGGAGAAGGTAATAAACACGATGAAAGTTCGAGGAAGACATAAAGGCGCGGAAAGAAAGGAAACTCAATCGAGATTATAACGATTATGAGAGTGGTAGAATCCTCACTTTCAGCCGCAAATATGACTATTTGTATAATCAGAAAGATGCAACTACAGTAACCAGTGGAGATGAAGAAGAAATAAATCAGAGGGCAGCAGCCTCAACAGCCAGTGAAACTGAATCAGATATATCAACTGACAATACTCCTGCCTCTGATCCTACAACCCGCCCAGTGAATTTTTTAGAGGAATATCGTCAGATACGCCGGAGTCGACGGACGATGAAGGACACTCCGGCACCGAAGACACAAGGACAGAGGGGTCGGGGACGGGGCAGAGGACGAGGAAGCGGAGAAACAGAAGAAAAAGAATACAACAAGATGGCAGAAGAGGCAGAGGAAGGGGCAACATGGGAAACAGCAGTACACGCCCCAGAAAGGGACAATAATGGATCCTGAAACGGTGAATAAGACTATAATTAATCTTTCAAATAGACTCATGAATGACATTGAAAAACAGACTCTCTGCCTAGGACTCTCTTTTTGTCCATCCAAAGCTTTTAACTATACTGATGCCAGAATAGATCTTTTTAACTGTGTAAGAAAATTAAAATTAAAAAAATGGCATAAACTTAAGAGATTAGGAGATAACAGAAGAACCAAAACCTCGGCTCCCAGATATCAGGACAATGTCAATAGAGGTGATATTGATACATTGATCACCATGATACAACTAGGACAGGATGTCACGGACAATACCATTGCACCCACTGATGAATCCACCTCTGATAATAACAGTGAACTCAACATCACACAAGCTTTAGACAGCCTAGGTATAATCACGGACAGCTGTCCCCTCTCGGGTTTCAGACCCAGATCTACTTTCCTTCCGACTTTACCTCATGATAACATAGATACTTTCCACGAGAGTGTCAGCAAAGCATTCTGTACATTCAGACACAAGAAGAGGCATTACACCACGACCAACAATAATCTCTCTTATAATCGGAGACAGGCATTAAAATCCCTCACCGAGGATGCCAACATTGTCATCCGTCCAGCGGACAAGGGTGGCAATGTTGTCATATTAGACAAAGAGAAATACATTGATGAAGCTTTGAGGCAACTCACTGACACCAGGTTTTACATGCCCATCCCCACTGAGATATACAATAACAGCATTACCACCATTTGGGCCAAATTAACCACATGGAATGACAAGGGAATCCTTGAATGGGAAGAGTATCAGTACCTGAAAAATGATCATCCGATACTTCCCGTTCTTTACCTCCTGCCCAAGATACATAAGGACCCCATAAATCCACCTGGGCGTCCCATTGTATCTTCAAGGGGAAGTGTGTCGGAACATATTTCCAAATATGTCGACCATTTCCTCAGGGATTTTGTCACAAGTTTGCCCAGCTATGTCAGGGACACCAAAGACTTTCTCAATAAAATACAAGACATCCAGTGGAGTGAGGACTCCCTGCTCATCACACTTGATGTACAATTCCCTGTATACCATCATTGATCACCATCAAGGATTGGATGCATGTGACCATTTCCTCAAAACCAGGCCGATCCGTTTTAGAGAACACAGTAGGATGATACTCGAAATGATCGAGTACTGTCTTACTAACAATATTTTCCTGTTTAATGGTGTACTGTACAGGCAAACCACCGGGACTGCTATGGGTTCGTGCTTCGCTCCCAGTTTTGAGAACCTCTTCATGGGACGCTGGGAGGAAGAAGTGTTTGCGGACCCTGCCTGTACAGGACACCTAGAACATGTAACAGTATGGATGCACTTTATCGATGACCTGTTCATTGTCTGGAGGGGCTCTGAACAGGGTGCCATTGAATTCATCAAGAAACTCAATATGAACACTTACAACATTGTCCTTTCAGGCAGCATCAGCAATATCAGGGCTGAATACCTAGATGTCAGGCTTGACATCAAGGACAACAAGGTTCATACGACCCTATTTAGGAAGTCTACTGCTGGCAACAGCGTTCTTCATGCCCTCAGCAGTCATCCTGAAACCCTCAAATGGAGTATTCCGTATGGAGAGCTGCTGAGGGCAAGAAGAAATTGCAATACTGAGGCGGCCTATCAGCTGGAGTGTGTGGACATGTTAGATCGGTTTAGAGCCAGAGGATACCCCAATTGGGTGTTACGCAGAGCCAAGGAGAGAGCAGATGGGATGTCCAGGGCTCTTACCATCTCCGATAAACCATCTGAAACCACTGAAGACAGTGAGAACAACACCAGAATCATCATGACCTTCAACTCTGACTCCAGTCACATTCGGAAGATCCTAGCCCAAAACTGGGAAATTCTCAAATGTGATAATACAATTGGTGACAGTATCCACGTCAGACCCAGTATCACCTATAGAAAGGGCAGAAACATCAGGGATCTACTAGTACGTAGTGATATCACCACATACCCCAAGAAACAAGAACATGGGTTAAAGGGTTTCTTCCACTGTGGCCATTGTAAGGCGTGTAGAAGTAGCACCTTTTGCAATAAAGCCACCCACAATGGGATCAATAAGGATATCAGCCAGTTTCTCACTTGCAGTTCCACTTTTGTGATCTATGTGATTGAGTGTCCGTGCAAACTCTGGTATATTGGCAGTTCCACCTTCATGGCCAAAAAACGTATACTAGAGCATTGCCGTGCGATCACTCACATAGATGAGAAATATCCGGTGGCCCGTCATTTTAGGGACAAACATTACAGCAATTCAGCACTTCTGAAGTTCTTCATTTTAGAACAGATTGTCAGTAACCCCAGAGGGGGTAACAGGGTGTTGAAACTTAGGCAGAAAGAGTCCAAGTATATTGTGGACTTTCAGACCAAGTACCCTGGTGGGCTCAACCAGGATGAGGAATTGGCGATACACCTGAGGGACTAATCTGCTTCTGTCTCTCATGGGTCTTTGTCTGCCATTCCTGATTCAAGCTCATCCTATTTCTTCCAGGTCCATCTGTGCACTAGAATAGGAAATACTGCATTGTTTTATCATGTTTTTCATGTTTTACATTTTTGCATACTTATTGCTTTCTTTCTTTTGCTTTCTTTACAGGAGGAAAGGAAGGGGCCCAGACACTGGCACTCACTTTGCACGGGCAACCTACCCTTTTCCCCTCATCATCACTGATCACGATCGACTGATGGGTATAGTATGAATGATCAGTAGGGACTCTCTTCGGACTACATCTCTGAGGTTTAACACCTAATGAGCTTTCTTCACCCACGCAGAATCAGTCTGGGCATTTGCCCTGACAGTCAGTTTCTAGGCGGCAGATTGTTTTTACCACTCATTGCATATTCTCTCTCCCTCCACAAGGGGTTCGGGCACTTGCCCTGACATTTTAATCATGCCCTCTTGCACTAGTCGCCATGCTTACGTTGCATTTGCATACGCTTCATTTCTTTTGACAATTTTGGAGTACATTCTACATTTACATGCAAACTTTCTTGCATTGTTTACTCCACGGGAGGGATATATGTATTATACTTTGCATTAGTCAGATTTACTGACACGCAGCCACGACTCTGTTTGATGTGCAACCGCATGTTTGAATTTTCTGTTTCTATTTTCTGCTTTCTCAACAGGTGGGCAGTCAGATCTTACATTTTGTTGATCATTTGTATGTATTTTACTTTTCCAACATGTCCGCCGCTATGAGTTATGTTACTTTAGCTTTACGTGACACAGAGTCCCTTTTCTATGTTTGGTTCTTCAATACTTTATTAGTCACGATGTTTTGTGCACTGATTTCACGTGAACAAGGCTTCGCAGTAAGCTGAAACGCGTTGTGAAATTAAACTCCCTTTTGGATTGTCATGGAGTCTGTGGTTACTGAGAGCGCATGGTAGTGGGACATCTTTTTTGGATATATATACATATCTATTAACTGAAAAAACCATAGGTTTCAGGAACGTCATATTAGTTGGACATTTCACTCGTACAAAACCATAGAAATTCCGGCGTTATAGTTAGTTCAGCTAACTATAACTTGCGCCCCGCAATGCACTGCTGATGATGTCACATATTACATCATTCATGACATGGTCAGTGACATCACTGATGACATCTCAAATGACATAACTGATGACATCACTGATGACATCATCCAGTGACTGTGTGTTTCTGTAAAGTTTAATTTTGCCAAGCTGTATTGAGGAATGAGTGGGTGTATAAGTGTCTGTATGGAGGACTTAGTAGGTACGTGACTGACTGTATAAGTGAGTGATTAAATGTGTCTTACTGAATGCATGGGTTAGTGACTAAACTGTGTGAAAGTCTGGATCAGTCTGTCTGTTGTTGTCTAAGCTGCTGCATGGGTTGGTGAGTAGCTGCATGAGTGTCTATATGGGTTATTGATTGCTTGCCTGAGTATTTGTATGGCTGCCTGAGTGTGTGTGTGGGTGGGAGGTGTGTGACTCTGTGCATAGATGTGTGAGTGGTTGATTCACTGGGTGTATGGGTTCAAGAGTGCATGTGGAAACAGCTGTATGGGTGGGTGAGTGTGTGTATGGGTGTGTTGGTGAGTGAATGGATGTCTCAGTGGTACATGTGCAAGTAACTACATATGTAAAAGGCAGTATATGTGAGTGATGGTGTATATAAATAACTATATGTGAGAGTCAGTAATTGTGAGAGTGGCTGCATGGATGAGTGTGTATTTGTATCAGTGATTCTATAAGAGAGTAATTATGTGTTAGTATCTGTATGAATAAGTGAGGTTGTGTCTGTATAACTGTATAGGTGAGTAAATGGAAGTATGATTGATTCTTTGCATGACTGACTAAGTGTGTGAGTAGCTCTGGATATGTGGCAGTGTGTGAGTGTCTGTATAGGTGTATGAGTGCATATGATAGTGTTGTATTGATGAGTGACTGCATGTATGAGTGACTGTATGGGTGAATGAGTGGATGTGTGTGTAGACCTAGGAATCAGTCAGTGCGTATTTAGTAACTGGTATTGGTGTGTCTATTTTTTCAAAAATGGTAGTCTGTATTTTAGAGTGGGTGTATCAAAGGTTATATTCAGGTGTGAGGAGGTGCATCAGATTTCCACGTGGATGATGTCATCAGTGATGTCATCAGTGATGTCATTTGAGATGTCATCAGTGATGTCATCAGTGATGTCACTGACCATGTCATGAATGATGTAATATGTGATGTCATCAGCAGTGCATTGCGGGGGCGCGAGTTATAGTTAGCTGAACTAACTATAACGCCGGAATTTCTATGGTTTTGTACGAGTGAAATGTCCAACTAACTATAACGTTCCTGAAACCTATGGTTTTTTCAGTTAATTTCTATGGTTTTTTAAATGCTAATTTCTAACTATAACGTGCCTGAAACCTAAGGTTTTTTCAGTGAATTTCTATGGTTTTTTAAATGCTAATTTCTAACTATAACGTGCCTGAAACCTATGGTTTTTCCAGTGAATTTCAAAGGTTTTTTTAATGAAAATTTGTAAGTCTAATGTACCTCAATCCTATGTTTTTTTATTTTCTATATATATATATATATGTACATATATATATTTAAAAAAATTGTGAATAATTTTTAGTTAGGAAAACTATATTCATTCTTTTTTAAAAAAAAAATATTATACAGAAGTCGCGCACCCTTCGCGCACCCTACACAATGGCTGCACGCATTCCGGTAGCCATTTTGAAAAGTCGCGCTGGGGTCGCGACTTCGGCGTAATTTGTAAAGTATGAAATATCTTTAAATTAATTATAAATAAAAGTTTTCCTTTAAGTGTTTGTCTAAATTTATTAATAAAAGTATTTTTAAAGTATTATTTTCAATATAATTTCGACTAAAAATTATTCGATTATTATGGGATTCGGAGGTTAGGAGGGATGGCCATTTTGCTCGATCTGTTTTGCAAGATTTTTTGGTCTAGTCAGGTGGACACCCTCCTCCGGGTGAGGTACGGCTTGAGGATTCTATTCAAAAGGTGAGGAATCAACAGGCAGAAGTATCCATCAGAAGAGCAAGTTACTTACCTTCGGTTACGCTTTTTCTGGTGGATACAGTATCTGCCTGTGGATTCCTCACTGTCCCACCCGCCTCCCCGTTGTCCCCCTGTTTCTACCAAAAAGATGCTTTTACTGTTTGGCATGAATGTTTTTAATATGTCTTAATCATGCTTATGTTTTAATAGTGAGAAATGATTGATCTGTTGCTATTTCTTTATGCCTTTATTGGTTATGAATTTGTATATATATATATTTAGTATACTATGTATACATGTGAAAATGTGTCGGTCCACCTGTTTACCTCGGTGGCACGGAAAAAATGGGTGGACCTGACATCAGCACGCCGAAGAGGTCCTCTTATGGCTCCTATGACGTCATACGGTGTCGCGAGCGGAGCCGTGCTATTATGACATCGTCGTCGACGTGGGAGAGCTAGGAAAGAATTTCCGCTGAATGCTGGCGCAGGGGATATTCACCTAAGTGTTCAGGCTAGTCCTTTGGGAGCAACTGTTTATGTTGCCACTCCAGAAACCGAAACCAGTGATCCGAGGGCAGAGGCCCTGCAGATGGCACACGAGGTGGGGAGCCCAGTCGTGTGCACCGGCGGGGCAGCGAAGTGACAAGCACCACTACCCACAGAAAAGGTAACGAGGGCACTGAATAACACAGGATCTTCTCTTTGTATCTGGCAGGAACAACAAGGTTAAAATGCCCTAGTTCCAAAATGTAGAATTAGTGCTACAACGGTCTTCAAGAGGACCTGCGATGGATGCCGCTTCTGCCTTCCGTACACTGGAGGCGGCACATGGGTCACGCGGTACGGTCATACTGCGGTGGGACGCACACTCGTTGACCTCTCATGGCACTGCTCCACACTTCGGGGACAACGCTTTCCATTAGCTGTGTTTTCTGATGACGTGTCGCGCCGGCCCCGTCCAACAGCAGAACCCCTTTAGATCCAAACAGACTCTTCCACTCTCTCACCGGAAGTGAAACCAGGCCACGCGGACACTTTCACAATACAACAGCCGGGAATGCACTTTTCGGTAAAAAAACACATTCCTTCCTCCTAATTTATCAAATAAACGACTCACTGAAGAACAGGGGCCAGCTTCGATCGGTAAACAGCCGTTACAACGACTTTTTTACTTCGCGATACCATTACAATGCATGCATTACCACGCATGCGTTGTACATCGCGAAGTCATTACTATGCATTTTTTAGAACACATGGTCATTTACCACGCATGCCTTTACAACAAATTTTGTTGTAAAGGTATGTATGGTAAATGACCATGAGTTCTAAAAATATGTAGACGATCCACGTCGTTGTAAGGAAACAGAGGCTGTTCCGTTTCCTCACAACGACGTGCACCGCCCCTCAGAGACGACATGAAGCAGGAACCACGAGGAGAGAGGAACCACGAGGAGTGAGAGGTAAGGGGGATTGGGCATGGGGTGGTGGTTACTTTTCTAGGGTTTAGGGTAGTGCAGTGGTGTTTGGGTAGTGTAGGGGGTCGTGCTGAGGGTAGTGTTTTAGGGTTTAGGGTAGTGCAGTGGTGTTTGTGTAGTGTAGGGGGTCGTGCTGGGGGTAGTGTTTTAGGGTTTAGGGTAGTGCAGTGGTGTTTGTGTAGTGTAGGGGGTCATGCTGGTGGTAGTGTTTTAGGGTTTAGGGTAGTGCAGTGATGTTTGTGTAGTGTAGGGGGTCATGCTTGGGGTAGATTTAGGGTTTAGGGTAGCGCAGTGGTGTTTGTGTAGTGTAGGAGGTCGTGCTGGGGGTAGTGTTTTAGGGTTTAGGGTAGTGCAGTGGTGTTTGGGTAGTGTAGGGGTCGTGCTGGGGGTAGTGTTTTAGGGTTCAGGGTAGTGCAGTGGTGTTTGGGTAGTGTAGGGGGTCGTGCTGAGGGTAGTTTTTAGGGTTTAGGGTAGTGCAGTGGTGTTTGGGTAGTGTAGGGGGTCGTGCTGAGGGTAGATTTAGGGTTTAGGGTAGTGCAGTGGTGTTTGGGTAGTGTAGGGGGTCGTGCTGGGGGTAGATTTAGGGTTTAGGGTAGCGCAGTGGTGTTTGTGTAGTGTAGGAGGTCGTGCTGGGGGTAGTATTTTATGGTTTAGGGCAGTGCAGTGGTGTTTGTGTAGTGTAAGGGGTCCTGCTGGGGGTAGTGTTTTAGGGTTTAGGGTAGTGCAGTGGTGTTTGGGTAGTGTAGGGGGTCATGCTGGGGGTAGTGTTTTAGGGTTTAGGGTAGTGCAGTGGTGTTTGGGTAGTGTAGGGGGTCATGCTGGGGTAGTGTTTTAGGGTTTAGGGTAGTGCAGTGGTGTTGGTGTAGTGTAGGGGTCATGCTGGGGTAGTGTTTTAGGGTTTAGTGTATTGCAGTGGTGTTTGGGTAGTGTAGGGGGTCGTGCTGGGGGTAGATTTAGGGTTTAGGGTAGTGCAGTGGTGTTTGGGTAGTGTAGGGGGTCGTGATGGGGTAGATTTAGGGTTTAGGGTAGTGCAGTGGTGTTTGGGTAGTGTAGGGGGTCGTGATGGGGGTAGATTTAGGGTTTAGGGTAGTGCAGTGGTGTTTGGGTAGTGTAGGGAGTCGTGCTGGGGGAGTGTTTTAGGGTTTAGGGTAGTGCAGTGGTGTTTGGGTAGTGTAGGGGGTCGTGCTGGGGGTAGTGTTTTAGGGTTTAGGGTAGTGCAGTGGTGTTTGGGTAGTGTAGGGGTCGTGCTGGGGTAGTGGTTTAGGGTTTAGGTTAGTGCAGTGGTGTTTGGGTAGTGTAGGGGGTACTGCTGTGGGTAGTGTTTTAGGGTTTAGGGTAGTGCAATGGTGTTTGGGTAGTGTAGGGGGTACTGCTGGGGGTAGTGTTTTAGGGTTTAGGGTAGTGCAGTGGTGTTTGGGTAGTGTAGGGGGTACTGCTGGGGGTAGTGTTTTAGGGTTTAGGGTAGTGCAGTGGTGTTTGGGTAGTGTAGGGGGTCGTGCTGGGGGTAGTGTTTTAGGGTTTAGGGTAGTGCAGTGGTGTTTGTGTAGTGTAGGGGGTAGTGTTTTAGGGTTTAGGGTAGTGCAGTGGTATTTGTGTAGTGTAGGGGGTCGTGCTGGGGGTAGTGTTTTAGGGTTTAGGGTAGTGCAGCGGTCTTTGGGTAGTGTAGGGGGTCGTATGGGGGGTCGCATTTTAGGGTTTAGGGTAGTGCAGTGATCTTTGGGTAGTGTAGAGGGTCGTGCGGGGGTAGTGTTTTAGGGTTTAGGGTAGTGCAGTGGTCTTTGGGTAGTGTAGGGGTTCGTGCTGGGGTAGTGTTTTAGGGTTTAAGGCAGTGCAGTGGTGTTTGGGTAGTGTAGGGGGTCGTGCTGGGGGAGTGGTTTAGGGTTTGGGGCAGTGCAGTGGTGTTTGGGTAGTGTAGGGGGTCGTGCTGGGGGAGTGGTTTAGGGTTTAGGGCAGTGCAGTGCAGTGGTGTTTGGGTAGTGTAGGGGGTCGTGCTGGGGGAGTGTTTTAGGGTTTAGGGCAGTGCAGTGGTGTTTGGGTAGTGTAGGGGGTCATGCTGGGGGGAGTGTTTTAGGGTTTAGGGTAGTGCAGTGGTGTTCGGGTAGTGTAGGGGGTCGTGCTGGGGGGGTGTTTTAGGGTTTAGGGTAGTGCAGTGGTGTTCGGGCAGTGTAGGGGGTCTTGCTGGGGGTGGTGTTTCAGGGTTTAGGGCAGTGCAGTGGTGTTCGGGCAGTGTAGGGGGTTGTGCTGGGGGTGGTGTTTCAGGGTTTAGGGCAGTGCAGTGGTGTTCGGGCAGTGTAGGGGGTCGTGCGGGGGTGGTGTTTCAGGGTTTAGGGCAGTGCAGTGGTGTTCGGGCAGTATAGGGGGTCGTGCTGGGGGTGGTGTTTCAGGGTTTAGGGCAGTGCAGTGGTCTTCGGGCAGTGTAGGGGGACGTGCAGGGGGTGGTGTTTCAGGGTTTAGGGCAGTGCAGTGGTGTTCGGGCTGTGTAGGGGGTCGTGCAGGGGGTGGTGTTTCAGGGTTTAGGGCAGTGTTGTTTGGGCAGTGTAGGGGGTCGTGCAGGGGGTGGTGTTTCAGGGTTTAGGGCAGTGCAGTGTTGTTTGGGCAGTGTAGGGGGTCGTGCTGGGGCTGGTGTTTCAGGGTTTAGGGCAGTGCAGTGGTGTTCGGGCAGTGTAGGGGGTCATGCTGGGGCTGGTGTTTTAGGGTTTAGGGCAGTGCAGTGGTGTTCAGGCAGTGTAGGGGGTCATGCTGGGGCTGGTGTTTCAGGGTTTAGGGCAGTGCAGTGGTGTTCGGGCAGTGTAGGGGGTCGTGCTGGGGCTGGTGTTTCAGGGTTTAGGGCAGTGCAGTGGTATTCGGGCAGTGTAGGGGGTCGTGCTGGGGGTGGTGTTTCAGGGTTTTGGGCAGAGCAGTGGTGTTCGGGCAGTGTAGGGGGTCGTGCTGGGGGTGGTGTTTCAGGGTTTAGGGCAGTGCAGTGGTGTTCGGGCAGTGTAGGGGGTCGTGCAGGGGGTGGTGTTTCAGGGTTTAGGGCAGTGCAGTGGTGTTCGGGCAGTGTAGGGGGTCTTGCTGGGGGTGGTGTTTCAGGGTTTAGGGCAGTGGTGTTCGGGCAGTGTAGGGGGTCTTGCTGGTGGTGGTGTTTCAGGGTTTAGGGCAGTGCAGTGGTGTTCGGGCAGTGTAGGGGGTCTTGCTGGGGTGGTGTTTCAGGGTTTAGGGCAGTGCAGTGGTGTTCGGGCAGTGTAGGGGGACGTGCTGGGGGTGGTGTTTCAGGGTTTAGGGCAGAGCAGTGGTGTTCGGGCAGTGAAGGGGGTCGTGCTGGGGGTGGTGTTTCAGGGTTTAGGGCAGTGCAGTGGTGTTCGGGCAGTGTAGGGGGTCATGCAGGGGGTGGTGTTTCAGGGTTTAGGGCAGTGCAGTGGTGTTCGGGCAGTGTAGGGGGTCTTGCTAGGGGTGGTGTTTCAGGGTTTAGGGCAGTGGTGTTCGGGCAGTGTAGGGGGTCTTGCTGGGGGTGGTGTTTCAGGGTTTAGGGCAGTGCAGTGGTGTTCGGGCAGTGTAGGGGGTCTTGCTGGGGTGGTGTTTCAGGGTTTAGGGCAGTGCAGTGGTGTTCGGGCAGTGTAGGGGGTCGTGCTGGGGCTGGTGTTTCAGGGTTTATGGCAGTGGTGTGCGGGTAGTGTAGGGAGTCGTGCTGGGGGGAGTGTTTTAGGGTTTAGGGTAGTGCAGTGGTGTTTGGGTAGTGTAGGGGGTCGTGCTGGGGGTAGTGTTTTAGGGTTTAGGGTAGTGCAGTGGTGTTTGGGTAGTGTAGGGGGTCGTGCTGGGGTAGTGGTTTAGGGTTTAGGTTAGTGCAGTGGTGTTTGGGTAGTGTAAGGGGTACTGCTGTGGGTAGTGTTTTAGGGTTTAGGGTAGTGCAATGGTGTTTGGGTAGTGTAGGGGGTACTGCTGGGGGTAGTGTTTTAGGGTTTAGGGTATTGCAGTGGTGTTTGGGTAGTGTAGGGGGTACTGCTGGGGGTAGAGTTTTAGGGTTTAGGGTAGTGCAGTGGTGTTTGGGTAGTGTAGGGGGTCGTGCTGGGGGTAGTGTTTTAGGGTTTAGGGTAGTGCAGTGGTGTTTGTGTAGTGTAGGGGGTAGTGTTTTAGGGTTTAGGATAGTGCAGTGGTATTTGTGTAGTGTAGGGGTCGTTCTGGGGGTAGTGTTTTAGGGTTTAGGGTAGTGCAGCGGTCTTTGGGTAGTGTAGGGGGTCGTATGGGGGGTCGTATTTTAGGGTTTAGGGTAGTGCAGTGATCTTTGGGTAGTGTAGAGGGTCGTGCGGGGTAGTGTTTTAGGGTTTAGGGTAGTCCAGTGGTCTTTGGGTAGTGTAGGGGTTCGTGCTGGGGTAGTGTTTTAGGGTTTAAGGCAGTGCAGTGGTGTTTGGGTAGTGTAGGGGGTCGTGCTGGGGAGTGGTTTAGGGTTTGGGGCAGTGCAGTGGTGTTTGGGTAGTGTAGGGGGTCGTGCTGGGGGAGTGGTTTAGGGTTTAGGGCAGTGCAGTGCAGTGGTGTTTGGGTAGTGTAGGGGGTCGTGCTGGGGGAGTGTTTTAGGGTTTAGGGCAGTGCAGTGGTGTTCGGGTAGTGTAGGGGGTCATGCTGGGGGAGTGTTTTAGGGTTTAGGGTAGTGCAGTGGTGTTCGGGTAGTGTAGGGGGTCGTGCTGGGGGGGTGTTTTAGGGTTTAGGGTAGTGCAGTGGTGTTCGGGCAGTGTAGGGGGTCTTTCTGGGGGTGGTGTTTCAGGGTTTAGGGCAGCGCAGTGGTGTTCGGGCAGTGTAGGGGGTTGTGCTGGGGGTGGTGTTTCAGGGTTTAGGGCAGTGCAGTGGTGTTCGGGCAGTGTAGGGGGTCGTGCGGGGGTGGTGTTTCAGGGTTTAGGGCAGTGCAGTGTTGTTTGGGCAGTGTAGGGGGTCGTGCAGGGGTGGTGTTTCAGGGTTTAGGGCAGTGCAGTGTTGTTTGGGCAGTGTAGGGGGTCGTGCTGGGGCTGGTGTTTCAGGGTTTAGGGCAGTGCAGTGGTGTTCGGGCAGTGTAGGGGGTCATGCTGGGGCTGGTGTTTCAGGGTTTAGGGCAGTGCAGTGGTGTTCAGGCAGTGTAGGGGGTCATGCTGGGGCTGGTGTTTCAGGGTTTAGGGCAGTGCAGTGGTGTTCAGGCAGTGTAGGGGGTCGTGCTGGGGCTGGTGTTTCAGGGTTTAGGGCAGTGCAGTGGTATTCGGGCAGTGTAGGGGGTCGTGCTGGGGGTGGTGTTTCAGGGTTTTGGGCAGAGCAGTGGTGTTCGGGCAGTGTAGGGGGTCGTGCTGGGGGTGGTGTTTCAGGGTTTAGGGCAGTGCAGTGGTGTTCGGGCAGTGTAGGGGGTCGTGCAGGGGTGGTGTTTCAGGGTTTAGGGCAGTGCAGTGGTGTTCGGGCAGTGTAGGGGGTCTTGCTGGGGGTGGTGTTTCAGGGTTTAGGGCAGTGGTGTTCGGGCAGTGTAGGGGGTCTTGCTGGTGGTGGTGTTTCAGGGTTTAGGGCAGTGCAGTGGTATTCGGGCAGTGTAGGGGGTCTTGCTGGGGTGGTGTTTCAGGGTTTAGGGCAGTGCAGTGGTGTTCGGGCAGTGTAGGGGGACGTGCTGGGGGTGGTGTTTCAGGGTTTAGGGCAGAGCAGTGGTGTTCGGGCAGTGAAGGGGGTCGTGCTGGGGGTGGTGTTTCAGGGTTTAGGGCAGTGCAGTGGTGTTCGGGCAGTGTAGGGGGTCATGCTGGGGGTGGTGTTTCAGGGTTTAGGGCAGTGGTGTTCGGGCAGTGTAGGGGGTCTTGCTGGGGGTGGTGTTTCAGGGTTTAGGGCAGTGCAGTGGTGTTCGGGCAGTGTAGGGGGTCTTGCTGGGGTGGTGTTTCAGGGTTTAGGGCAGTGCAGTGGTGTTCGGGCAGTGTAGGGGGTCGTGCTGGGGCTGGTGTTTCAGTGTTTAGGGCAGTGCAGTGGTGTTCGGGCAGTGTAGGGGGTCGTGCTGGGGCTGGTGTTTCAGGGTCTAGGGCAGTGCAGTGGTGTTCGGGCAGTGTAGGGGGTCGTGCTGGGGCTGGTGTTTCAGGGTTTAGGGCAGTGCAGTGGTGTTCGGGCAGTGTAGGGGGTCGTGCTGGGGCTGGGGTTTTCAGGGTTTAGGGCAGTGCAGTGGTGTTTGGGCAGTGTTGGGGGTGTTGCTGGGGGTGGTGTTTCAGGGTTTATGGCAGTGGTGTGCGGGCAGTGTAGGGGGTCGTGCTGGGGGTGGTGTTTCAGGGTTTAGGGCAGTGCAGTGGTGTCCGGGCAGTGTAGGGGTCGTGCTGGGGGTGGTGTTTCAGGGTTTAGGGCAATGCAGTGGTGTTTGGGCAGTGTAGGGGTCATGCTGAGGCTGGGGTTTCAGGGTTTAGGGCAGTGCAGTGGTGTTCGGGCAGTGTAGGGGGTCATGCAGGGGGTGGTGTTTCAGGGTTTAGGGCAGTGCAGTGGTGTTCGGGCAGTGTAGGGGGTCTTGCTGGGGGTGGTGTTTCAGGGTTTAGGGCAGTGGTGTTCGGGCAGAGTAGGGGGTCGTGCTGGGGGTGGTGTTTCAGGGTTTAGGGCAGTGCAGTGGTGTTCGGGCAGTGTAGGGGGTCTTGCTGGGGTAGTGTTTCAGGGTTTAGGGCAGTGCAGTGGTGTTCGGGCAGTGTAAGGGGTCGTGCTGGGGCTGGTGTTTCAGTGTTTAGGGCAGTGCAGTGGTGTTCGGGCAGTGTAGGGGGTCGTGCTGGGGCTGGTGTTTCAGGGTCTAGGGCAGTGCAGTGGTGTTAGGGCAGTGTAGGGGGTCGTGCTGGGGCTGGTGTTTCAGGGTTTAGGGCAGTGCAGTGGTGTTCGGGCAGTGTAGGGGGTCGTGCTGGGGCTGGTGTTTCAGGGTTTAGGGCAGTGCAGTGGTGTTCGGGCAGTGTAGGGGGTCGTGCTGGGGCTGGTGTTTTCAGGGTTTAGGGCAGTGCAGTGGTGTTTGGGCAGTGTAGGGGGTGTTGCTGGGGGTGGTGTTTCAGGGTTTAGGGCAGTGGTGTGCGGGCAGTGTAGGGGGTCGTGCTGGGGGTGGTGTTTCAGGGTTTAGGGCAGTGCAGATGGTGTCCGGGCAGTGTAGGGGGTCGTGCTGGGGCTGGTGTTTCAGGGTTTAGGGCAGTGCAGTGGTGTTCGGGCAGTGTAGGGGGTCATGCTGAGGCTGGTGTTTCAGGGTTTAGGGCAGTGCAGTGGTGTTCGGGCAGTGTAGGGGGTCGTGCTGGGGCTGGTGTTTCAGGGTATAGGGCAGTGCAGTGGTGTTCGGGCAGTGGAGGGGGTCGTGCTGGGGCTGGTGTTTCAGGGTTTAGGGCAGTGCAGTGGTGTTCGGGCGGTGTAAGGGGTCGTGCTGGGGCAGGTGTTTCAGGGTTTAGGGCAGTGCAGTGGTGTTCGGGCAGTGTAGGGGGTTGTGCTGGGGCTGGTGTTTCAGGGTTTAGGGCAGTGCAGTGGTGTTCGGGCAGTGTAGGGGGTCGTGCTGGGGGTGGTGTTTCAGGGTTTTGGGCAGAGCAGTGGTGTTCGGGCAGTGTAGGGGGTCATGCTGGGGGTGGTGTTTCAGGGTTTAGGGCAGTGCAGTGGTGTTCGGGCAGTGTAGGGGTTCCTGCTGGGGGTGGTGTTTAGGGCAGTGCAGTGGTGTTCAGGCAGTGTAGGGGGTCTTGCTGGGGGTGATGTTTAGGGCAGTGCAGTGGTGTTTGGGCAGTGTACGGGGTCTTGCTGGGGGTAGTGTTTCAGGGTTTAGGGCAGCGCAGTGCTGTTCGGGCAGTGTAGGGGGTCGTGCTGGGCGTGGTGTTTCAGGGTTTAGGGCAGTGCAGTGGTGTTCAGGCAGTGTAGGGGTCATGCTGGGGGTAGTGTTTCAGGGTTTAGGGCAGTGCAGTGGTGTTCGGGCAGTGTAGGGGGTCGTGCTGGGGGTGGTGTTTCAGGGTTTAGGGCAGTGCAGTGGTGTTCGGGCAGTGTAGGGGGTCGTGCTGGGATAGTGTTTTAGGGTTTAGGGCAGTGCAGTGGTGTTCGTGCAGTGTAAGGGGTCGTGCTGGGGTAGTGTTTTAGGGTTTAGGGCAGTGCAGTGGTGTTTGTGTAGTGAACAGTGCATGCGCTGCATCGCTAGGCGAGACCTAAAAAGCATTGCACCAAGATGGCTGCCAACACTTCCTGGATTGAAGTGTTGGCAGCCAATTAGAGCCAAGCTCGTGCTTGTGTAGTTAGGTCCCACCCAGATATATAAAGATTTTTTTCCTTTAATATCTCGAAAACTACTGAACGGGTTTACACCATTTAAAAAAAAGGGCGCTTTCTGAACCAAGCACTACCTTTCTGCCAAATTTGGTGTAATTCCGTTCAGCAGTTTTGGCTGTAACCGTGTCTAAAGTTTCCTATGGGAAATTGATTTTTTGACCTCTTTTTTTGAATTTCTCAGGAACTACTGAACGGATTTACACCATTTAAAAATAAGGGCGCTTTCTGAACCAAGGGCTACCTTTTTGCTAAATTTGGTGTAATTCCGTTCAGCAGTTCGGGCTGTAGCCATGTCTAAAGTTTCCTATGGGAAATAACATGGGGAAAACGCGTTTTGGGACCCCTCTTTTTTCTCGGCCCCCGCTTGACGAATCACCCCCGAATCACCCCCGAAACTTTGAGGATAGGAGCTGACCGGAGCGCCCCACTAGTTTTGAAAATTTCGCGAAGATTCGTCATCGAGCGCCAAAGTTATTGGGAAAAGAAAAAACGCTTTTCCTATGGAAACTAGGTCCTAACTATAACTATCTACTGGCGACCGCCAGTAGATAATATATATATATATTTGAAAAAGATTACCAAAAGATCATAAACAAAATAAAGTCAAGGGATGATGTGGTAGTCCGACAAGTAGATAATGGTGGGAACGTACTGCTTTCGTCTTTAGAAGCCTACAATAGCGAGGCGAAATTGCAGTTAAAAGATCGTCACTGCTATTTAAAAGTACCTCAAAGTAATTTGGAAGAGGTAAAGCTAAAATTTTGGAAGGATCTTGCTCGCTGGAGAGGGATGGGGCTACTCTCAAAATCAGAATACCTCTTTATGAAGGTAGAGCATCCGGTCACTCCTATCTTATATCTAATACCCAAAATTCACAAAAATAGAGAAAGTCCTCCTGGTAGGCCAATTATATCCGCAATTGGGAGCCTATTTGAGCCTACATCAAGATGTTTGGATTCATTTCTACAACCTTTTGTCAAAACCCTCCCAGCATACATTCAGGATACCAGGGATTTCTTAGTTAGGGTCTCTAATGTTTGTTGGAAGGAGACTTTTCTCCTGATAACCTTAGATGTCACGAGTTTGTACACGAGCATAACCCATGATGAGGGTCTTCGTGCAACCCGACATTATCTCAATATACGCCCTATTAGTTCATGCCAACACACAGGAATGCTGATGGAAATGTGCAGGCTATGCTTGACTAACAACCATTTTATGTTCGGAGGGGAGACGTACAGACAGCTACAAGGCACAGCAATGGGCACCTGCTTCGCCCCCAGCTATGCAAATTTGCATATGGGCTGGTGGGAGGAGCAGGTGCTCAGAGTTCAGTTTGCCAATGAATGGAACTATAACATTGTTGTATGGACCCGGTTTATAGACGATTTATTTGTGATCTGGGACGGGACCATTGAGTCAGCCAAGAAGTTTGTACATGACATCAACATTAATGAGCTTAATCTAGGATTCACAGAGAACATTAGTAGCAATCGAGTGACGTTTCTGGATTTAGAGGTATATGTGGAAGAAGGTGCAATACAAACCAGAACTTTTAGGAAACCCACAGCAGGGAATACAATCCTGCATGCGGGAAGCTTTCATCCTCAGAGGCTCAAAATGAGTATTCCTTATGCTGAGCATCTGAGGATGAAGCGTAACTGTAGTGACACTAAAGCCCTAGTGGAGGCACAAGATTCCCTAACTGGGAGATTCATGGAGAGAGGATATAATCCCACTATTTTGAGCCAAGCAAAAAAGAAAGTGTCCACAAAAGAGAGATGCACTCTACTAAAACCAGATCCTGCGAAGATTAAAACAAAGAAGATTGCAGCAGAGAATCAGATTAGAATGATTACAGGATACAGTGCCTACCAGTCTAAAGTGAGAGATAGTCTGTGTAGGCACTGGCATCTAATCCAACAAGACCCTGTTCTATGTGAGGTAGCATCCCGTAAACCTATGATCACCTTTAACAGAGCAAAATCTATGAGGGCGGCTTTAGTGGTTAATAACCCTGAAGTCAATAAGAAAACAGGCTGGTTGCAGAGCATTCCAGGTTTTTATAAATGCTTGAAATGCAAGGCATGTAAGATTGGACGCAATGAGAAACAAGTGTTATCACCACTAATGCACAGCCCGTGGAAAATAAGACAATTTTTTAACTGTAAAAGCGATTATGTTGTGTATATTTTACAATGCACATGCCCAAAGTTGTACGTAGGCAGTACCATTCATATGGTTCACGTTCGCATTTTACAGCATCTTCGGGCTGTTAAAAACAATGATAAAAATTATGTGGTGGCTCGTCACTTGAATGAAATGCACAAAGGGAATCTGGATGATTTATCCTACTATGCTATTGACCAAGTACCCAAATTGAAGAGAGGAGGGGATAGAGAGGGTAAACTTTGCCAACTAGAATCTAAGTACATCATGTTATTTAATACAAAGATGCCGAACGGACTGAATACTGACGAAGATTTACATGTCCATTTAGTTTAATTCAGTTGAGTGTCTCTCCAAATTTTAAAACATTTTAAACAGCAGAGCAAAAAGATGGTTTGTTTTTAAGCAGGAATTTTTATAGGGGGAATCTAAGTTTTATGATTAAAATGTTAGGATACATGACACCCATTTAGTTGGATATAAAGATAATTGTTGTGTATAGGTTTTCTTAATGTTATTAATTGAATAGAAGAAAGTTCAAGTAGGGTCTTTTAGATAAGGAATGTGTCTAGTGATGTATTGGTGATTTTAGTAATTGGTTTTTAAAGACGAATGAATTTTGTAATGCATTTGCACTTTAGAATAGAAAGGGATTTTATATTACATGTATATGCCGGAATAGGAATTTGCACTTGCAATAGCACAGAACATGGGCATATACAGATAGATATATATGAGTACTGTATTGCACTAGCACTTTAATGCGGTATTTTGCACTATTTGGTTGCTATAAATGAGATTAGGCCTGTAGATTATAGACACTGCCATGTATTGGGATATTGAAAAATTTGTTTATATGCCCATGAGGGTAAAAGGAATCCTTTGAAACCATATAAATGTATACAAATAATCAAATTTGTCATTTCAGATCATGGCAAATGACATTGGGAAAGAAAAGATCTTTGAATGTAATATTCTTTGGGAATTATTGAGAAGACCGATACATATGATATTTATATTCCGTGGGGATTGAAACTTGCTGAGTGGAGTTGTCTTGTTAACAACTATGTTTTTCAATCATACTAGAGTATGTAGTGTACACCTTGGGTTTTAGAGTGTTTTTAATGATAAAATAAGGTTTTTATCCTGAACAATTAATACCAGGTTGCATGACTATTCATGACACAAAAATGAAAATGCAATTGGTTTTGTGGGATTAGATTCATAGATCACGGTGCATAGATAATAACAGAGAAAGACCCATATGTGAGGTTAAACAGGGGTCTATGGGCACTTGCCCGCTATTGGACTTTATATTGTATGTAAAGGACTATGGAATAAGTGAAAGATGTAATGAGTTTTCTTTAATCAATCTCTGTACTTGCACTTTATTGAATACCAAGAGTGTACATAGTAGGACATAGAAATTCACTACATAGTATGTTTGATATATTGTTTTGTGGATTTAAAAGGAAATTTCCACTGAAAAGCAATTATGAGATTCTCCCTATTAATATTGAGTACAACAATGCAACAAATTGTAATTTAAAATTTAAAATGAAATGTTTGATAATGTGTTGTTTTACTGATGCAATAGTCTGTCTTCCTGCTTTATGAAAAAGCTCCGATCATGTGATCGGGAAACTCTGCTTAATTTTAATATATGCACGCTAAATCAGGAAGTGATCACTGTGTGATCAAGGCAGTGAATGCCGAAACGCGTCGCAGCGTAATGGAGGAATAAACCTCGCATTTTCAAAATCTCCCTGTGTCGGTGTCCGATTTTGTGTCGAGATCGGATGTGGTGTTCATATATATATATATATATGAACCAACAAACAGTCCTGAGCAGGGGGCGCACAATCCAGCTGGTGCACACGGCGAAAACAGGACCAGTTTTCGCACTAATATTCTCAACAAATGAAAAAATACGTGGCACTCTCCTTGAATATTTCAGTTGTTTTATTTAAATCATCTCTCTCTTCTTCCCTACGCGTTTCGACCATCTCGGTCTTGATCACAGCAGTAAACTGTAAACATTTGTTGAGAATATATATATATATATATATATACATATATATATATATATATATATATATATATATATATATATATATATATATTATCTACTGGCGGTCGCCAGTAGATAGTTATAGTTAGGACCTATTATCCATAGGAAATCCGCGACATTCTATTTGAAATAACTCTTGCGCCGGTTGACGAATCTTCGCGAAAGCTTCCAACTTGTTGGGGCGCTCCGCTCCGCTCCTACCCTGAAAGTCTCGGGTTGATTCGTCAAGCGGGGGCCGAGAAAAGGGGGTCCCAAAACGCGTTTTCCCCATTCATTTTTCCATAGGAACCTTTAGTCGCAGCTACAGCCCGAACTGCTGAACGGAATTACACCAAATTTGGCAAAGAGGTAGCCCTTGGTTCAGTGTCGTGCCTTTTGCTTAAATGGTGTAAATCCGTTCAGTAGTTCCTGAGAAAATCAAAAGTAAAGTCACATATATATCTATGGCCGAGTAGGGTCCGCGTACCCTCCCGATCAAGCTGTATGCTAATTGGCTGTCAAGTGGCTGTCAACACTCCAAATCAGGAAGTGTTGGCAGCCATTTTATCCCTCGGTAGAACCGAGGGACAGAAACAAGTGCGCAAAGCGCAAAAGGGAGCAGGGTAGAAACACCCTGACCCCCTAGGTCTGCTCAGGGGTCCCACAAGGACCCCTGGGCAAGAAAAGCAATTTTTTTTTTTAAATCGGCGGGATGCGCTTAGGGTGCGCGAATGCCGCCGAGAAAAAAAAAAAGCACAAGAAACAAGTGCGCAAAATGCACAAAGGGGGCAGGGTAGAAACACCCTGACCCCCTAGGTCTGCTCAGGGGGTCCCACAAGGACCCCCTGGGCAGAAAAAAGCATTTTTTTTTTTCAAAATCGGCTGGATGCGCTTAGGGTGCGCGGATCCCACTGATTTAAAAAAAAAAAAACACAAGAAACAAGTGCGCAAAACGCACAAAGGGGGCAGGGTAGAAACACCCTGACCCCTAGGTCTGCTCACGGGGTCCCACAAGGACCCCTGGGCAGAAAAAACCAAAAAAAAAAAAGACCGGCATGTGCCGAGGCCCCGCCCCCTCCCTGCAGCAGTCTGCAAGCGCGCCCCCTGGCGCGTTTTAAGAAGGGAAGTAATTCCCCTTGAATACTGGGGGTCCCTGGGGGCCAACTAGCCCACCAGGAACCTCCGGTATGCGCCAGGGGCTGCGTTGCAGAGAGGTGTACAGAGGCCACGCCCCTTTTTACACCTCTCTGCAACGCAGCTCTGTGGCGCTTTTGGAGGTACATGGTGGGCTAGTTGGACTCCAGGGACCCTCAGTATTCAAGGGGACTTAATCCCCCAACTTAAAACGCGCCACGGGGCATGTTTGCACAGTGGTGAAGGGAGGGCGGGGCTTCAGGTGACATGTGTGCAAACAGGCCCCATGGCGCATTTTAAGATGGGAATGAAATCCCCTTCAATCCTGAGGGTCCCTGGGGCGAACTAGCCCACCAGGTACGTCCAGAAAGCGCCACAGAGCTGCGTTGCAGAGAGGTGCAAAAGGGCGTGGCCTCTGAACACCTCTCTGCAACGCAGCTCCTAGCGCATACTGGAGGTACATGGTGGGCTAGTTGGACTCCAGGGACTCTCATGATTCAAGGGGACTTAATCCCCCAACCTAAAAGCGCGCCACGGGGCGCGTTTACACAGATGTCACCTCAGGCCCCGCCCCCTCCCTTCACCATTGTGCAAATATTCCTCTAAAATCAGCCGAACTACGAATTCCGATTTACTCACCTGTTATCAGGAGAGACCTCAGTGCTGCATCTTTCAGCCCAGTACTGATCCTGAAAAGTAATTTTAACCGTACTTACCAGTAACTTGAATTTCCTTCCATAGGATATCATTGACTGGTTTCACTTGGAAATTCTTCTAAGTGTGGCGTTTTGGAACTTTATAATATTCCTCTAAAATCAGCCGAAATACGAATTCCGATTTACTCACCTGTTATCAGGAGAGACCTCAGTGCTGCATCTTTCAGCCCAGTACTGATCCTGAAAAGTAATTTTAACCGTACTTACCAGTAACTTGAATTTCCTTCCATAGGATATCATTGTCTGCTTTTTGCTGAAAAAGTTTCTGTGTCGATTTTTGAAACATACAAATATTCCTCTAAAATCAGCCGAACTACGAATTCCGATTTACTCACCTGTTATCAGGAGAGACCTCAGTGCTGCATCTTTCAGCCCAGTACTGATCCTGAAAAGTAATTTTAACCGTACTTACCAGTAACTTGAATTTCCTTCCATAGGATATCATTGACTGGTTTCACTTGGAAATTCTTCTAAGTGTGGAGTTTTGGAACTTTATAATATTTCTCTAAAATCAGCCGAAATACGAATTCCGATTTACTCACCTGTTATCAGGAGAGACCTCAGTGCTGCATCTTTCAGCCCAGTACTGATCCTGAAAAGTAATTTTAACCGTACTTACCAGTAACTTGAATTTCCTTCCATAGGATATCATTGTCTGCTTTTTGCTGAAAAAGTTTCTAAGTGTCGATTTTTGAAACATACAAATATTCCTCTAAAAAAAAAAAATCAAATAAAAAAAAACGGAAAGGCCGGCCCCGGGGGATGGGGTCCCCGGGGCCTTAAATGGCCTGAGGAGGGTGGCCACGCAGCCCCCCTCCAAAGAAAAAAAAAAATCGAGGCCATGCCCCGGGGGATGGGGTCCCCGGGGCCAATACAGGCCCAGGGAAGGGGGGCCACGCGGCCCCTTCCCGTTTTTTTTTAAAATATTTAATTAAAAAAAGGGGTAAGGCCCTGGGGGATGGGGTCCCCAGGGCATAAAAACTGGAAAAAGGAAGGGGGGCCACAGAGCCCCCCTTCAGGGACAAAAATAATAATTTAAAAAAAACGATCGGGCCCGCAGGCCCGCCCCTTCCTTCACCACTCTGCAAACGCGCCCCTGGCGCGTTTGCAGATGAAGTAATTCCCGTTCAATACTGGGGGTCCCTGGGGGCCAACTAGCCCACCAGGAACCTCCAGTATGCGCCAGGGGCTGCCTTGCAGAGAGGTGTACAGAGGCCACGCCCCTTTACACCTCTCTGCAACGCAGCTCTGTGGCGCTTAATGGAAGGTAGCTGGTGGGCTAGTTGCACCCCAGGGACCCTCAGGATTTAAGGGGACTTAATCCCCCGACTTAAAACGCGCCACGGGCGCGTTTGCACAGTGGTGAAGGGAGGGGGCGGGGCTTCAGGTGACATGTGTGCAAACAGGCCCCGTGGTGCGTTTTAAGATGGGGAATTAAATCCCTTTCAATCCTGAGGGTCTCTGGGGGCCAACTAGCCCAACAGGTACATCCAGAAAGCGCCACAGAGCTGCGTTGCAGAGAGGTGTAAAAAGGGGTGTGGCCTCTCTACACGTCTCTGCAACGCAGCCCCCTGGCGCATACTGGAGGTTCCTGGTGGGCTAGTTGGCCCGTAGGGACCCTCATGTTTCAAGGGGACTTAATCCCCCAACTTAAAACGCGCCACAGGGCGCGTTTGCACAGATGTCACCTCAGGCCCCGCCCCTCCCTTCACCATTGTGCAAATATTCCTCTAAAATCTGCCGAACTACGAATTCCGATTTACTCACCTGTTATCAGGAGAGACCTCAGTGCTGCATCTTTCAGCCCAGTACTGGTCCTGAAAAGTAATTTTAACCGTACTTACCAGTAACTTGAATTTCCTTCCATAGGATATCATTGCCTGCTTTTTGCTGAAAAAGTTTCTAAGTGTTGATTTTTGAAACATACAAATATTCCTCTAAAATCAGCCGAAATACGAATTCCGATTTACTCACCTGTTATAAGGAGAGACCTCAGTGCTGTATCTTTCAGCCCAGTACTGGTCCTGAAAAGTAATTTTAACCGTACTTACCAGTAACTTGAATTTCCTTCCATAGGCTAACATTGACTGGTTTCACTTGGAAATTCTTCTAAGTGTGGAGTTTTGGAACTTTAAAATATTCCTCTAAAATCAGCCGAAATACGAATTCCGATTTACTCACCTGTTATCAGGAGAGACCTCAGTGCTGCATCTTTCAGCCCAGTTCTAATCCTGAAAAGTAATTTTAACCGTACTTACCAGTAACTTGAATTTCCTTCCATAGGATATCATTGCCTGCTTTTGCTGAAAAAGTTTCTAAGTGTTGATTTTTGAAACATACAAATATTCCTCTAAAATCAGCCGAAATCCGAATTCTGATTTACTCACCTGTTATCAGGAGAGACCTCAGTGCTGCATCTTTCAGCCCAGTACTGGTCCTGAAAAGTAATTTTAACCGTACTTACCGGTAACTTGAATTTCCTTCATAGGCTAACATTGACTGGTTTCACTTGGAAATTCTTCTAAGTGTGGAGTTTTGGAACTTTATAATATTCCTCTAAAATCAACCAAAGTACGAATTCCAATTTACTCACCTGTTATCAGGAGAGAACCCAGTGCTGCATCTTTTAGCCCAGCACTGACCCTGAAAAGTAATTTTAACCGTACTTAGCAGTAACTTATATTTTCTTCCATAGGAATCCATTGTGTGGTTTTCAGCAGAAAAGTTTCAAAGTGTCGATTTTCACAAACTACAAATATTCCTAAAAAATCGCCTGTATGACTTAAACGCATTCTTTCAACTGTTTACAGGAGATGCACCAGTGCTGGATCCAGGATCCAACACTGAGTAAGAAAAAGTAACGATAACAGTTTTTACCTTCTAAGTGAATTTCCTTCCATAGGATAACATTGGTGATTCTATGAGAATAAGTTTCTGTCAACTTTTAAAGTACAATAATATTCCTTAAAAATCACGACTGAAACCAAAACGCTTTTACTCAACTGTTTACAGGAGATGTTCCAGGACTGAATCTAGGATCCAGTCCTGTGGTTAGAAAAAGTAATCCATAAAGTAACTAATTGCATTTAACTAGAAATTCACATTGAGCTGAATGTTGCATTGTGTTTGAAAATGTGTTGCCCATTGCAACAACTGTAACTACTGTACTTAAAAGTCTATTGCCTATGTGCAAAGTATTTAAACTAAAGTAATTCATTCTGAGAAAGTATTTTTTGTAATGTAATGTATAATGTAATTACAATGTAATTTAAAAATAAAATATGTAAAAAAAATTGTTTCTGAAAATGTAGTAAATCAGTATGAAAAAAATTTATATAACAATTAATACATTTAAAAATTGTCATTTACAAAACCTTTGAAATTCACTGAAAAAACCGTAGGTTTCAGACATGTTATAGTTACAAATTAGCATTTAAAAAACCTTTGAAATTCACTGAAAAAACCATAGGTTTCAGGGACGTTATAGTTACAAATTAGCATTTACAAAACCTTTGAAATTCACTGAAAAAACCATAGGTTTTAGGGACAGTTATAGTTAGTTGGACATTGCACTCGTACAAAACCCGTGAAATTCCCCCGTTATAGTTAGTCCAGCTAACTATAACTCGCGCCCGCAATGCACTGCTGATGACGTCACATATTACATCACTCATGACATGGTCAGTGACATCACTGATGACATCACTGATGACATCTCAAATGACATCACTGATGACATCATCCACGTGATAATTTCATGCATCTTCTCACACCCTAATATAACCTTTGATACACCCACTCTAAATTACAGACTGCCATTCGCAAAACCATAGACACTCCAACACCAATAACTACATACCCACTCACTGATTCTTAGGTCTACGCACACATCCACTCACTCACCCGTACAGTCACTCATACTTACGGTCACTCAGTACAGGACTATCATATGCACTCATACTCCTATATAGACACTCAAACACCGCCACTCATCCATAGAGGTACTCACACACCTAGTCAGTCATGCAAATAATTTAACACACTACCATTTACTCACCTATACAGTTATACACACACCAGCTCACTTACTCATACAAATACTAGCACATTCTTACGCTCTTATACAATCACTGATACAAGCACACACTCATCCATACAGCCACTATCACAATCACTCACTCTCGCTATAGCTATTTATATACTCCAACACACATATATACTGCCTTTCACATATGTAGTTACTCACACATGTACCACTGGGACATACATTCACTCACTAACACACTCTTACACACACTTACCCACCCATACAGTCTATCACGGATGCACTCTTGAAACCATCCACCCAGTGAATCACCCACTCACACATCTATGCACAGAGTCGCACACACCCCTCCCACACAAACACTCAGGCACCCATACAGATACTCACACAAGCATTCAATAACTCATATAGACACTCATGTAGCTATTCACAAACACATGCAGCCACTTACACAGCAACAGACAGACGGATACAGACATTCACCCAGTTTAGTCACTAACCCATGCATTCAGTAAGATACGTTAAATCACTCACTTATACAGTCAGTCACGCACCTACTAAATCATCCATACAGACACTTACACACCCACTCATTCTTCAATACGTCTTTTCCTATATATATTAAAAATATTTAAACTTTACAGAAACACACAGTCACTGGATGATGTCATCAGTGATGTCATTTGAGATGTCATCAGTGATGTCATCAGTGATGTCACTGACCATGTCATGAGTGATGTAATATGTGACGTCATCAGCAGTGCATTGCGGGGGCGCGAGTTATAGTTAGCTGGACTAACTATAACGGGGGAATTTCACGGGTTTTGTACGAGTGCAATGTCCAACTAACTATAACTGTCCCTAAAACCTATGGTTTTTTCAGTGAATATATATATATATACACATACATGCATGCATACTCTGAACAAATGCCCAGATCGTGTACTGTAAGGCTGGGAAGGGAAAAGAGAAGCGCCCAAGACTGGCACTAGTAATGTAGAGACAGATGCAGTCAGGGGTCTTTCTACAGTCTCAATCAAACCAGTCTCATCTCTGACATCAGGAACTGTTGAATGACGAAGCAGATGCCTGACGTGAGAAGAATCTCGTGTAATGGACTTTCCAGGATGGTGAGCAGCCATCATGTGTTCTTTACTAGTCACAACTTTGAAGGGTTTAGCCTAAAAGGAAGCATCAGATTTGCGTTTTCTCTGTTGTCTCTAAAATACTCAATTTCCTTCATTGACAGTAGTGCTCTTGGCATATCAACGCTTGTCGGCATATACTTTCATCTTATGCTTATGGCATAAGTCTGTTTGATGAAGTTTACCATCTGTTGTAGATCTTCGGTTGGTTCATTATGGTATCTTTGTAGACATGGCTCTCCTGAACATGAGGGTGGCAGGACTTTTACCTGTCGTTGAATGAGGAGTCGGCTGGTAAGCTCAAAGAGCAGCATGGAGTGCTGACTTCAGATCAAGCTTCTCCAATGTAGCATGCTGCTTTGTAAGTGTGCTCATAAAGCGTTCAACGGCGCCATTTGCTTGTGGTCAAAGAGGTGTGCTTTTCTGATGCTTCACATCGAGATGATTAAGAAAGTCTCTGAATTCTCGACTGTTGAACCGTGGGCCATTGTCAGACTTTAGACTTAAAGGAACACCAATGTTGCAAAAATGCCATCTAACCTCTTGATGACTCTTTTGTGAGTGATCGATGAGAGATCTTCTAGTAATGGAAAACGTGAGAATTCATTGATAACCACCATCAGGTGATGTCCATTGTCAAGAGGATCAAATAAATCAACAGCGATTCTCTCCTACACATGTTTTGGTAAATCAGAAATGTTCAAGGTATGTTGAGTGGTTTTGGGAGATAAGCAATTGCACAAATGACAGGCTCTCAGCTCTCTTTCAACTCTCTCTCATCAAGATGAGGAAATCAAACTCGGTTTCAGAGAGCTTGTTTAGTGGCAACAATTCCCCGATATCCTTCATGGGCCACTTCAATGACTTGCTGTCTAAGACTCTCCCGTATGGTAATTCTTGAACCTCGTAAGACAATACCTTGCTAAGTGACAGACAGTTCATCTTTCACATTTTTGAACTTCTGATATTCACTGTCACGTGTGAGAGGTCGAGTGTGCTATTTCCAGGATTGATGTGCAATAATGTTTTTTAGTCTCAACAGGTTACTATCTTTGCTCGTTGCAGCAGTTATTTGTTCCAATGAAATAGTGGCAAGTGAACTGGACTTTGCAATGAAGTTAATGTAGGCTTCAGCCGCTTTGGAAGGGGTACCATGACACTATACAGGCACTCGTGAAAAGTAGTCAGCAGGGTTTTAATATTTCCCTGGTCGGTGCACAATAGTGTAGTCATATTCATTTAGTCGCAAACCCCAATGTTCAATTCTAGGAGGCATCTTGGCTTTTGGGTTGCCAAAGATGGTAAGCAATGCTTGATGATCTGTTACAAGAGTGAAAGGTTTTGCATATAAGACTATGTGGAAATTTTCACAAGCCCACAACACTGCTACACTTTCTTTCTCAGGTTGTGAATAGGCATGTTCAGTTTGCGACAAACTTCTGCTTGCATTTGCCACAATTTGCCTTTGCCCAACTATGTTGGGCAAGAATCACACCCAACCCGGCCAGGCTTGCATCAACAACAACTACTGTATGAAGTTTCGGATCAAAGTAGGCCATTTTAGTAGTATTCTTGCTGTTCTTAAAACTTTGTTCACATTCGTGTGACCAGTGGAATGAAGCATTTCTTTTTGTTAATTCTCTTAAGGGAGCACTTACTGTGGCAAAGTTACGTATTAATCTGGAACAGGAACTGACCATGGCAAGGAATGAATAAAACATGGAAACATCTTGTGGGGGATTGGTGGCTGACAAAGCTTGCACTTTAGCTGGATCCGACGTCATATCCCCATCAGAAAATATATGGCCAAAGAATTTGAGTTTTCCTTGTAGAACTCCTATTTCTCAGCATTCAACGCTAAACCTGCATTAGCAAGTAAACGGCACACTTGTGTAACAGCTGGATTGTGTTCCTTTTGTGTAGTTCTGAAAACCAATATGTCATTGCTGTAATCGAAAGTATTCATGACAGATTGTATGATACGTCGAATGACATCTTGAAAAAGTTCTACAGCTGATGACACACCAAAATTTAATCGCTTACATCTGAACAAACCAATACAGTTAGAAAAGGTAGTAATTTACATGCAATTTTCTTTGAGCTCCAATTCATGATATCCTTTGTTCAGATCAAGGTGAGAGAAGACATTGGCACCATTTAGCTGTGTGATCAGGTTGGCAATGTGTGGACCGGAATGTTTTCTTTAAATTGCCTTGTTAGTTTGACACATATCAAAACATATGCGTACAGCTCCTTCACTGTCCTTTTTGGGCACTACCACTGCCGGCGAAAGCCATGGAGTTGGACCAGTAGATCGCTCAATAATATCATGCTTTAGTAATGTCTCAAGCTCTTTCTCAACAGTTTCTTGTAGATGAAATGCAATTTGTCTGTGTCTTTGAACAACAGGACGAACGTCCTCATTGATATGCAGTTGCACTTTCATGGGCTTAAGGTTTCCTAATCCATGAAACAACGACGGGAACTGACTCACTATTACGAGGTGAGCATTCATGTTGTAGTTCACAGATATCAGTCCCATATCAAAAGGAGTAATGAAACTGAGTAACTTTTAGTGTATTTTTCAGGCAATGTTTAAATGACTTTGTGATTTTACTCGTCGACTTTCCTTTGACTCATATTCTTCTTTGCATTCAGACAGTCCAACATGCACTGTTTTTCTGAGGTAAACATTGACATCGCACATCCGTCTTCCTCACTGTCACTTGACAATGAAGCTAAAAAACTCTTGGACGAAGATTTAGATGATGATCGACTTCATTTAGTGTCGATTTGCCTCAACGGATGTTGCCGCTTGGCCTTGTGGGCATCCGTAGATAGTTGCTTCTGGAATGTTTGGGTGTCTATTTTGTTTTCTGGTCATGATGCACTTATCTTTTCCTTCACTTTGCAAAATGGCTCCCCTTCCCACAGCCTTTGCATTGCTCAGTAAGAGAACAACAAGCAGGCAGGCTGAGAGTTGTATCAATATTCATCATAATTAGTACCAGTATCAGACTTTATGAGGTGATCTCAGTGCCTCCAAGAGGACATCGCGATCAAAAGCAGTGATGGGCAGTGATCCCAATATTGAATGCATAAAACCTGCAGTGGCCCACAAGCACTGCTTATCTCCTCACTGGTCTCAGAAGAAGGGCCTAGAGCATGCCTGAAATACTCTGCAGATTGCGGAAAGAAATGGAACATGCTCAAGTGAAAAGTTTCATTGGAAATTAGCATAAAATGATGAATTGTATCTGAACAGAATACACTTGTTTTTAAAGTATTAAGGACCAGTCATTGGAGGAATTTATATGACTATGGTCTATAATAATTTGGGAAGTGGATGAGATCAGAATAACTCAAATGAAGTACTGCACCCAGAGGGGGCACTTAGCATGATTGTGATTGTGCTTTATTCAGTGATCCCAATCGCAGTAGACGATTTGCATGCAAAAAGACCCTCATAGATGGTGATGTTCAATCCGATTTTAAGAACCCTTCATTAGTTGGGAGGAAGCAAATAGTAGAGTATTGCTAGCTATATCACTGGAAAATAAGAGAAAAAGAAACCGTCTTCTTGCTTAGCTGTTCATAAGATGCTGGTCCTTTGACATTTCTGTCAGTATTTGAGGGCATTTTGGCCATTATGTGCCCTAACCTACTATGTGAGGTAGGCTTGAAAACCGCACCTAACATCCGTCAGAGTGCTGTTAGGAATCAGTTGACTATGATGTGTGTTATTAGTGACATAAAGTGTGTCAGAAAATGCAGAAGGGGTTCTGTTGATTGTATTCAAAGGAAAAGTCTAAGATGCCTTCTATCCAGTCATCCTATAATGTGTGCCTTTCTAAGAGCACATGTCTGTGTTAAAGTTTGTTAGAGCCTGGGAAAGGCATGCTAATTTGCTTCTAAGATGAGTCATATAATTAGGATCCATAACTACTATTATACCCAACAACTTGGTAATATTTATTATATCTACAGTTAAAAATGTTGCTTCATTTTTGCTGCTGCATTTTGTATATTTAAACAGATAAAGGGGACTCCTCTTCAAGATGGCGACCATAGTGGACTGATTCCAAGTTGCTCCACAGCCCTAAGGCAGAGCACCACTGACCTCTACCAGTGAGTTGGCTCCTGGGGATCTTTAGAGGCCTGATTTGAAGGGCTACAGGGAACCTAAGGGGCCCAAGCTGAGTTGTGGGATTACCAGCAGTAAAATGTGGTTGCTGCATTAGCATCCTAAAATGGCATACTGGTCTGCGGCATAGAGGAACTGCTGGGCCATCGGCAGAAGCTTCCGTGGATAATACTAATGCCATCCAGCTGTGTAATGAGCTTATGCAGAGTGGTGGGCATTCCACCAAAACAGCACCAATGGTGATATAAAATGTCTGACGAGCCTGCAGTAGAGAGGAGCTGTGGGCCTCTTTGGCAGAATACTACAGGTGACACCATCACCATCAATCAATCAATCAATCAGGGGTTTGTTAAAGCGCGACTACTCACCCGTAAGGGTCTCAAGGCGCTAGGGGTGGGGGGGGTTGCAGGTTCCATTCCATCAAGGAGGGGGTCTGTCGAAGAGCCAGGTTTTGAGGTTTCTTGCGAAGATGGGGAGCGATGTTTTCTGTCTGAGGTGGAGCGGAAGGGCGTTCCATGCTTTGGCTGCGAGGAAGGAGAAGGAACGGCCTCCCGATCTGGTCTTTCTGGTGCGGGGGACCACGGCGTAGGAGAGCTGGGCTGATCGTAGGGTCCTTTGGGGTGCGTGGAATTTGAGTCGGCTGTTCAGGTATGCTGGTCCGGTGCCGTGGAGGGCCTTGTGTGCATGGGTGAGCATCTTAAAGGTGATTCTCACCTCGACGGGGAGCCAGTGGAGTGTGCGCAGGTGCTGGGAGATGTGGCAGTGTTTTGGCAGGTTGAGGACCAGTCTTGCGGCGGCGTTCTGGATGTTCTGTAGCTTGCGGGTGAGGTTTTTGTTTATTCCGGCGTAGAGTGCGTTGCCGTAGTCGAGTCTGCTGGTGACCAGGGCGTGAGTGACGGTCTTTCGGTGTTCGAGGGGATCCATTTGAAGGTCTTACGAAGGAGGCGGAGGGTGTGGAAGCAGGAAGACGAGACAGAGTTGATCTGGCGGTCCATTTTGAGCTCAGAGTCCAGGATGATTCCCAGGTTGCGTGCGTGGTCTGTGGGGGTTGGCCGGTTTCCGAGGGCGGTGGGCCACCAGGTGTCGCTCCAGGCGTCGGGATTTGGGCCCATGATGAGTACTTCTGTTTTGTTGGTGTTTAGTTGTAGGCAGCTGTTTTTCATCCATTTGGCGACGGCTTCCATGCCTTCTCGAAAGTTGCGTCTGGCGGTGTTGGGCTCGTTGGATAGGGAGAGGATGAGCTGGGTGTCATCTGCGTATGACACGATGTTGAGTCCGTAGGTTCTGACGATGGGGGCAAGTGGAGCCATGTAGACGTTGAAGAGCGTCGGGCTGAGGGAGGAGCCCTGGGGGACTCCGCAGGTGGTAGGTGTGGGGTCCGAGAGGAATGGGGGAGTCTGACCCGCTGCGTCCTGCCGGAGAGGAAGGAGCGCAGATACAGCACTCTCAGTGGGGGACCGGGAGCGCTCCAATCACAGCAATACTGTTATGCTAGAAAGTGACTGATGATGATCTCACTCTCCACTGAAACCTGACTGCCCCGCATAAAACCATGCAACAACTTGAGACCCATCGCAGGAATCTACTGGCGGCAAAGTAAGGATCACAATGCAAAAGATTCTCTAAACCACATCAGAGTGCCAGAGTTTCCTAGTCAACAAATCTAGTGAGTAGTCAATCCTCTATGTGTGTTTCCACAACTAGTACACAACACTGAGACCACAAGCCTAATATGGCCTGTGGTATTGTGACCATTACAAGAGTGCATGTACACCATATCGTTAGCAGTGGGTGCAGTGACTAAGGGATTCAAACACTCTAAAGAAACTGTAGGGACTGGCAGGAGGCAAGGAATTAGGCCTGTGACGCTACTATCAAGATAGACTCCCATCTTGCTAGCGCTCAAGAATAGATAGTCCAAGATGGGACACCACCTGATATGTATGCTATAACTCCTCTCAAGACATTTACAGTACAATGTTGCTGATTTCCTATTTGTTAACAAATGGCAGTATGGTGGCAAATCCCTAGGCTCCCTGACTAAAGAGGATCTTAATTCATGCCTGGCTGATCTGAAATGATATGTAGTGAAGTCACTGCCTGATAACATACAAATGTTGAAAACGGAACTTGGTAAGGAAATCACAGAAGTTACTGCTGATATCAAAGCATTTGACCAGAGCTTGGAGTTTGGAAGGACAGGTCAAAATGCTTTTGGACACAGATCAACTCACAACAACTATCCTATGCCATAGGGAAACCAACAGAAATGGTTAACATCAAAGTGCAAAGACACAGAAATAAAATACGTATAAGAAAACTGAAGGAGGGGGGCGTGGCTAGACGTGTTTCCCCGGAGATTCCGCCGACCAGCTTCAAGATCCTGCATAATCCTGCTCCATCTGCAGTTATCATGCCGGCTTAGAGGTAAGTAAGACCTCCGACCCTCGGTCTAGGTCTACTCTCTCCCCGCTGCTCCACTGTGCCGTCTCTTGCCTCCAGACCCCGACCTCCTCCTTGGGAGGTTCGAGGCTGCTGCCCGCTCCTGCGCCTGCTGCCCGCTCCAACTGGGACCAGACTGCCTCCAACCACCGTAACCTTTCTCAGCCGTTTTTTTTCTTCTTAATTTTTTTCCTGTTGTGCCACTGTTATTGTGCCCATCTGTGTCTTGCTCTAATTCCACCACTGTTTTTATTTTCTCATGCCTGCCTGTTCCTTTTGCCTTGCGCCGCTGCTGCCCCTGCGGCCCCTCCCCCCCGGAATTCCCCACCCCCCGGAATTTCCCCCCGTTATTCCCCTGCTCCCGCCTCCCAGCCTCTCCTCCCTCCCACCTCCCCTACTTAATGGCGGCCGCTGCACGGTCGCGCAGCGGATGCGCGCAGCGGGCGCGCTGCCATCGCGCCAAAGGCAAGCCTGTCTGCGCCTGTCCGCGACCTGACCGCGGCCAGCGCCAGGAACCCTGGACCTCCCACTACCCATCTCTACGACACCACCACCCTCCTCGCACTCAACCCTGGAAGACTTAGAGAATGCCAACAGGCCTCGCCGAACATGACCCACGGCCAGTTCTCCTGCCTCCACTGCTGCCAGACCCTCACCGCCACCCCGGCCTCCAACACTGCCGACGCCAGCACTGGCGACACCCTAAAATGTATCCTCCTCAACGTACGCTCCGTACACAAACACGCCATGGAAATCTGGAACCTACTCGACTCTCTTTCGCCCGACATCGCCTTCTTCACAGAGACCTGGACCAACGCATTCTCCGCCCCCGACATCAGCACCGCCATCCCAGACGGATACAAGATCCAGAGGAAAGACCGCCCCAACCACCCAGGAGGGGACCTCGCCATTGCCCACAAGAGCACCCTCCGCCTCATCACCTCCAGCGAAACCTTCCCCTCCGCCGAACACCTGCACTTCCAGATCCAGACCACCCCCAAAGCCACACTCCGAGGAACCCTCGTCTACAGACCCCCTGGCCCCCGAACACCCTTCGCCACCACCATCACCGACTTCATCGCACCCCACGCCATCGCCTCAACAAACTACATACTCATTGGAGACCTGAACTTCCACCTCGACAACCCCAGCGACCCCAACTCCACTATCCTTCGTGACAACCTCGCCAGCATCGGACTTAAACAACTCATCAACACACCGACCCACAGAGCAGGGCACACCCTCGACCCCATCTTCTCGGCAGGAAACAGTGTCCATTTCAGCCACACAACGCAGACGCCATGGACCGACCACCACTGCGTACACTTCGCCTTCAACAAACCCAAGGCACCCAAACCAGCCCCACGCCCACCATGAAGGAACTGGAGCAAGGTTACCGATGAGCAACTTAACTCCACCCTCACCCGAGACAACCACACCTGGGCACCCGACGCAAACAACGCAGCCAGAGAACTCCACACCTGGATCTCCAACTGCGCAGACGAGCTCGCCCCGCTACGCAACCCCGACAGACAACGCCCCAGGAAAGCCGCCTGGTTCACAACCGCTCTCCAAGAAGCCAGATGCACCTGCAGACGCCTGGAGAAGAACTGGAGAAACACCAAGACAACCGAAAACCACACCACCTACAAGGATGCCATGACGGACTACCACAACCAGATCAGAGCCACCAAAAGGAACTTCATCCACCACAAAATCCTGGCCAACTCCACCAACTCCAAGGAACTTTTCAGTGTCATTCAAGAATTCACCAACCCATGCAGCGATGCCACAGAAATCACCCCATCCCAAGACCTCTGCGACAAGCTTGGAACTTATTTCCACCTCAAGATCAAAAACCTCTACGACAACTTCATCGACCATCCACCAGGCACCACAGACCGCCCCCGCCCCCCAGAAACACCAGCCAGCCCACCATCTCCAACTGGACACCGATCACAGCCGAAGACACCGCCTCGACCATGAAAAGCATCCACTCGGGGGCCCCCACCGACCCCTGCCCTCCTCACATCTACCACAGAGCCGTGGCCGCCATCGCACCCGAACTACAACGCACCATCAACACCACCTTCAAAACAGGCACCTTCCCAGATGACTGGAAGCGCGCAGAAGTCAGACCCCTGCTCAAGAAGCCCACAGCTGACCCCACCGACCTCAAGAACTATCAGCCCATCTCGCTCCTCCCCTTCGCAGCCAAAGTTGCAGAGAAAACAGTCAACAGGGAACTGACACGATTCATTGAAGAGAACGCAGTCCTCGACCTGTCCCAATCCGAATTCCGAAGCAACCACAGCACAGAGACCGCCCTACTCACCATCACAGACGACATCCGCACCCTCCTGGACCAAGGCCACTCTGCAGCCCTCATCCTACTCGACCTATCAGCGGCCTTCGACACCGTCTCCCATCGCACACTAGTTGTCAGACTACACGACGCAGGCATACAAGGAACATCCCTTGACTGGATCCGATCATTCCTCACCGGAAGAAGCCAAAGGATCAGACTCCCACCCTTCCTCTCCGACCCCACGAAAATCACCTGCGGAGTCCCACAGGGTTCATCACTGAGCCCCACCCTCTTCAACATTTACATGGCCCCCCTCGCAGCCATCGTCCGACAACACGGCCTCAACATCGTATCCTACGCCGACGACACCCAGCTCATCCTCTCCCTCACCAAAGACCCCACCACTGCCAAACTCAACTTCCAGAAAGGAATGCAAGACGTCGCAGTCTGGATGACCAACAGCTGCCTGAAGCTCAACGCCAAGAAGACAGAAGTCCTCGTCCTCTGTACCACCCCTTCTGCATGGGACCGCACCTGGTGGCCGACCGCCCTCGGAAGCCTACCTACCCCCTCAGACTACGCCAAGAACCTCGGCATCGTACTCGACTCATCACTCACCATGAACCGACAGGTCAACGCCATCACCTCCAGCTCCTTCAACACCCTCCGCATCCTCCGCAAGACCTTCAAGTGGATCCCCCCTTAGTCAAGGAAGACAGTCACCCATGTACTCATCACCAGCAGACTGGACTATGGAAACGCACTCTACGCAGGGCATCAACAAGTCCCTACTCCGCAAACTCCAGACAGTACAGAACACCGCCGCCAGACTCGTCCTCGGCATCCCCCGACACGAACACATCAGCCAACACCTACGAAGTCTCCACTGGCTCCCCGTGGAGAAAAGAGTCACTTTCAAAATCCTCACTCACACCTACAAATGCCTACACAACAACGGACCCAAATACCTCAATGACAGAATCAACTTCCACGTACCCAAAAGAAACCTCTGATCTTCCAACCTCGCACTAGCCGAAACCCCGCGCATCCACAGAGCCAGAGCAGGCGGAAGATCCTTCTCTCACATTGCAGCCAAGACCTGGAACGAGCTACCGGCAGACATCAGACGCGCCCCCTCCCTGAACACCTTCAGGAAGACCCTCAAGACCTGGCTCTTCGGCTAAACAGATCTGCGGACCCCCCCCTCAGCACCTTGAGACCCTCACGGGTGAGTAGCGCGCTTACAATTCCCTGATTGATTGATTGAGAGACACGGGTTGCCCCGGTTAGCCCCCACTCGCTGTGCCCCGGGTGAATTGATAGCGGAACTGGTGTTGGAGGTAGCTGATGGGCGGGACTGCTGTGAGGCTTGCGGCCTGCCAGCATGGGTGCAGTGGTTGGTCCTGGCCGCTCTAGGCACCAGTGCCCTGGGACTCTGGAGAGCCGGTGGAGATGGGGCCTGGCATTATCCTACGGCTGGAAGTGACATGCTGAGGGGCCCTGAGTGATCGCTGGGGGCTGTCGCGTGTGCCCGCTGCATGCCACGCACCGGTGTGCTGGAGGACCTATGCTGCGTGCACACGTTGAAGGGGTGCGATCCCCTGAGAGGAAACAATTCCGGTCCGGGTCTGCAACCGGGCCTTGAGGTGGTGCTGCGGGCTGAACCGGCAGCAAGGTTGGCCCCAAAGAGGAGGTGAGCCATGGCTGGAGGGCGTTTCCCGGGAGTGGCGCTGGGCAGCCTTGCAGGTGCACCGGTCGGGTGCGGCCTGCTTCCTTGGGCCCTGATTGGAATTTGGAGCTCCCGGTTTCTTGGGAGCTAGAGGTGAGGTGGCGGTCCGGTCGACTGGGCTCACGGAGGTGGTGGGCTGCCAGGAGCATAGACAATGGTTGTTGGCAGCTGCAATGAATATCAGGGCCATAATCGAGGCCCGTGCACGCATGCACACATATTAAAATCGATAGAAGGGGCCAGATGGCTAGTCCTCAGCAACAGCCTGGTTCTTTATTATGTACCCCTGGCGCAGAGGAAAACCACTGACAAGAGTCTGGCAGCGCACGGGCCACTTCTCGCATGATTTGGCCTAGTCGAACCGGGCACTGCTTGACAATAGGCGTTGACTGTAGGCTGCTACAGGGAACATCGGGCCATAATCGAGGCCCGCACACACGTGCAGCGAGTTTGGCTTGGAGACCCCCAGTGGTGGAAATTTACGGTGCGATCTTGGTATATACAGGGGGGGTGCCTAACAGTGGGCCTCGGACATCGGTCCAGCTACATATTGCCAACCCCTGACGCAGAAGTGATCTGGTGGCAAGAGCCTAGTTATATATAGGCCACTTCTTGGGCCTTTGCGATTGGGAGTTTTGGCCTCGTCGGGGGTTCTTCGACTTTTGTTGAAGACGACACACCATAGGTTTGCCATGGCTAAAGACAAGGTGGCCAAGTCAGTTAGGCCAATAAAATCAACAACTATGCACAACCACTGCAGTCTGATGGAGCTGCAGAGGGGCCCAACACTGCCGGCCCCAGCAGGGGAGCAGGGAGCTCCAACTATGGCAGAGATTCTGGCAGAGATCAAGGGATCCAGGGAACTTACACTAGCCAAGATAGGCATGGTGGCGCTGGAAATGGGATTGCTCCGTGCTGATGTTCGCAAAATTTCAGACATGATCATGGACACTGAAAAGGATGTACAGACCCTGCAATCTGAGTTGGCTACCCTACAAAAAACAGTGTCTGAATTGCGGGCACAGTCTCTATGCCTGGAAGTGCAAGTGGAGGATGCCGAAGGATGCTCCAGGAGGAATAATATTTGCTTTGTGGGGTTTCCCGAGAAAGTGGAGGACAATCTATGGAGCTCTTCTTGGAAGACTGGATCGTGAACACATTACGCCCCAAAGACTTTCATTTTTCACAATTGCTCGGGCGCACAGGGGGTTGGCCCCTCGGCCCAGGCTGCCGCCTTGTGCAATCATAGCTCGATTATTTAATTTCAGGGACCGGATGCAATCCTGCAGCACGACAGGGCACATGGCGCACCTAAGTTCAATTGTCAAGTCATTATGATTTTCCCAGACTATATTTGCAAGGTACAAGACCTACGGAAGGATTTCTGGACAACGAAAAAACGACTGAGGGACAACAACATGCAATATAGCCTCATGCTTCCAGCGAAACGTAGAATACAACATAATTGAAAAGTACATTTCTTCACGAGCCCTGTGGAGGCCAATGACTGGCTGGATACTTTGGGGGACGGACTACAGCAGAATACCCAATATTGTATGAAGATTCAGACTGGAACCCCCGGGACGAGGGCCGCGGGCACAGCAGCACTCTGCGGGTTCGCTGATAGACTTGAGTGCTGACCGCACCAGGAGAATACTTGTCTGCCCAGATGGTACACTGGCGGACTCTAACTGTATTCCGGATACTCATGAGTCCCTCCCGCTCCATGGCAATGCCAAGGGCCATGGGAATGGGGCCTCTGACAGAGATTAAAGGAGATTTTGAAATGTTTTTGGTACTATGACGCTGTTCTCCCGCTTATGTGCTTTGCTATTATCTAAGACCACTTCCCTCTGCTATTGCTATGTTGATTAGTGTGGGGACAAAATGAATTTGGTGTAACGGCTAGGGCGGTCGACCTCGAATTTGGGGAACTGGGTTCGAGTCTCGGCAATAACGCTGAACATCCTGTGATTCTGGGCAAATCACTTAATCTCCCCGTGCCTAACAAAAAAAAAAAAAATGAACCTGTCCTCATGTAATGCAACTGGTGCTATGTAAAGCGCTCTGATACCCGATTCGGGTCAAGTTCGCGCTATATAAAACTCTGTAAAATAAAAAAAAAATGACATTATGCACGACAGGAGTGGGGATTGTTGATGGGACAGCTGGTATGTCCATACCTTTGAAGTTATGATCTGCTTGGTACTTTGAAATAGCGGTTTGCGAGGGGCTCACTGTGGGCCACGGTCCTGTTGAGCAGCCTGAGTGCCTCGGCCTCGTCGGTTCGGTGGGATATCGGGCCCTTTGCTAAATGTGCACGTTTGTGAGGAGACTGTTGCCTCCTCAGGGGGATGGGGCGGTGGGCCCTACGTGATGGTCATGTTGGGGGAGGCCTTCCAGTTTGGACTCACTGCCTGCGGGAGGGGGGAGTTACCTAAGGTTTGGGTTTTTAATTTGTTACTTGGGATAAGTTCTGGCCCTGCTGAATGATTGTATTGAATTCCATGGCTTGCGAGGCATGGTCAGGGGCAGGATGGGGTGGCTGAGAAGCATATATGCAACCATGTTCCCGCACACCAATGCTATTGATGGCCTCTGATTGGAAATGTATGACCTGCAGTGGGAGGACTGGGTCATTTTAGTAAAAGGCAGAGAGTGCACTCTTACCTGTGCCGATATGGTGTATCCGTGGCCTTTTTGCAGGAGACCCATACCTGGGGTCCTTGCTTGCTCTCCCTGCAGCGCAAATGACAGGGACAGGTCTTTGCAACTACGTACTCTAGTTATGCTAGGGGGGCCATGACATGGGTGGCCCCCAGGGTTCCCTTTGTAGCAAAGGAGGTGAAAACGGATCCGCAGGGGCGCTATGTAATTGTTGCAGGGACACTAGATGCAAGAGAGGTATGCTTGGTAAATGTGTACGCCCCGACAATAGATGACCCTGCTTTTTTTGGCATCATTCTTCGTGCTACACTGAAACATATGCAGATAACTGTGATTATGGCTGGTGATTTAAACTGTGTTTTGAATGGAGTGATTGATCGCCACCCCCCAAAGGTAGCCACCAAGCCTGCAATGACGGCTGCATTGCAGGAAATTATGAAAGATCTAGGGCTTCATGACGTATGAAGATTGCGCCACCCTCAGAGTACTCTTGCTATGTGCCTGCCACTGGCACATGTAGCTGCATTGATTACTGCCTGCTATCCGATGTGGTCCTACAGTGGGTGGAAAATGCCACTTACCTGGTGTGATATATCTCAGATCACTCACCCCTGCTATTCTCGTTTTGTATGCATGTGCAGCTTCCAGCCGTGACGCTATGGAGAATGAGTGTTGAAGCATTAATGGACCAAGTGTTTGAGCATGAGGTGTCCAGTGTGTTAGATGGTTACTTTAGTGTAAACTGGGGCAGTGCCTCCCCCAGGGCTATGGATTGGGACGCAATGAAGGTTGTATTAAGGGGGGAGTGCCTGAAAATAATGTACGGGGTCAAACAGCAACTCACTAGAACATTAGATGGCCTTGAGAAACGATTAGGTGTCCTGGAAAAGGAACTAGTTGAGAAGACCTCAGTTTACATGCGTGGCAGGATTGCAAGAAGGAATTGCTAGACACCTGGGACAGGCTTGATAAGTTTGTGCGCTCCAACTATAGGAAAAGGTTACATAGGGAGGGTGACAAGGCCAGTAGAATGCTCGCCATGCTTATCCGAGGTGAGAACAGAAGTGCGGAGTTTGGTGGACATACTGGGTTACACGTCAGCCACACCAAATCCAAGCTGTTTCCATTAGGTGTACTGGCAGGACGGACCGAACTGGACCACCTCTTGCCCTCCCTTGGGAGCCAATGGTGGCTAGATATCGGGGGATCCAAATCACTCACGGAGCTAAGGACTTTGAGAAGGCGAACATGGGTAGGATAGTGGACAGCTTGAAAAGCAATATAAAATTCTGGAACACCCTTTGACTATCATTGATGGGTAAAATCGCCCTGGTCAAGATGGTAATACTTCCCAGGTGTTTATACCTCTTCCAGGGAACCCTGTTCGATATATGTAGGCGGATCTTCACAGATCTGGATAAATTGATCGTGGAATTACTCTGGGATACTGGGAGGAAAAGAGTCAGCCTGGCGACGTTAAAACATACATGGCGGAGGGGCGGACTGGAAGTGCTGTGCTTGGAGTACTACTATCTGGCCGCGCAACTCCAACACGCTGTCCACTGGTTGGACGGCCATGACAACTGCGAATGTAGACTGCTACGGGGCACGTGTAGCGAGTATTCATTGCCTGAAGTCCTGATGATGTGGTCGGGGGCACCGGCATGTTTGCCATACACAGTTCGAATGGTCTGCAGAGCATGGGAGCAGACAGTCAAGATGGTGCTTAAGAGGGCTCCGTTTGCACCAGATATGAATATTTGGGCATTGCCCCATTCAAAAGTATTGAAAGATCCATGTCCCTTCATAAATGGTGTGAGGACGGCTGCGAGTCACTGGGGGACTTATACCCCAATGACCAGTTTATTACTCTGGCAGACGCCTCAGAGGTGTTTCAGCTCAGGCTGGTCAATTTCTACAATTTGCTAAAATAGCGGCAACTGCGCAAGAAGCCTGGGCGACATTTCCCGAGGCACCACCTACTTCCCAGACACTGTAAATTATGCTGGTTATGGCTGGGGGCAGGAGATTGGTCTGCCAAATATACAGGGCTTCGAGAGACGACGCTCCCACAGCCACACTAACAGTGTAGAGCAGGTGGGAGGTTCATCTTTCTTGAGACACCTCTTACAGCGAGTGCTTGGGAGACAATCCATGAGGGGGTTAAGACCACTTCCACCAATGCGTGGTTAAAACTACTACAGTACAATGTGACCCATCAGGTACTTAGCTCCTAGTAAGCTGCAGGCCATGAACCCTGGGTGGTCGGCGGATTGCCCCAGGTGTGGGGGACAGTCTGCCGATGTTTTGCACATGTTATGGAGATGCCCCAACATAGCCAATTCTGGCAATCCGTCATACTTAGACTCAGCTCGGTCACGAGGTTGGAGATTCCCAGGGAGATAGACCAGTGCCTGTTGCCCCAATCCCGTTCCGTATGAAGAAAAAGTTGAGCAGGAAGTTCCTTATCCTGGGGTTGCTCATGGTTAAACGCAGGATTGTGATAGGGTGGTTGTCCCCTAGACACCAGATGGTTGATGATTGGTTGAGAGACATGGCTGAATGGATAAAAACTGAGGGGTGTCACATGAAAAAGACGCACAGGGATGAAAAGCTGGAGGACGACATGAGGGCTGGGGTGGCAATGCTTTCAGAATTATTGAAACCACCAGATGAGTTACCCCCATAGATCAGGGGGGAGGCGAAAACTTCATACTGATGATATGGAGATTTCTCGGGATGAAAAGACTGATTCTAATTAACTACATCCAGACCTAGTATGAATATGGTTCAATGACCCACTGTCACCAATGCAATGTTGTACGGAATTCACTTTTTGCTTCATATGTGAGGATCTGAGCTGGTAGGAGTGGGGGAGGGGGGAGCTGATATATGTAATTGTACTAATGAGTTGAGATAAAGTACATTGGTTCCCTGTTGTTACTGAACGTAATTTGAAATGCTAATAAAAATTACATTAAAAAAAAAAGCCTGAAGGAGGAAATCAAGGGACCTGAAATTGTACGTTTTTCTGGGATCGGTTCTGAAGCATACTGCCGGCGGAGAAAGACAATGCTGTTTCCATCAAAAACAAGCATTGGCATAGCCAATAGGTCTCGCTTTTGGGACCTTATAAGTATTTAGTTATGCAGCACAATATCCTTGGTGCAACAACATCAACTGTTGCATGGCTAAACACTTATAAGGTCCTAAAGGCGAGACCTATAGGCTATGCCAATGCTTGTTTATTTACAGTAGCCGCCACCGAGTATTAAACGACAGAGTGGGATAAGCCCAGTGGGCAGAGCATCTCATTATAAAATCCCCAAAAAATAATCCACAGGGAAATGATAGTTCAGTGCCAAGAACAGACAAGGATGCTTGCTATACAAATCCACAGAAATTCCCTAAAAACTTCAGTTGCAATGCAGCGCTAAAAATACACTGAATGGTGTCGAGCAAAGCAGTCAAAACACCCCAGAATGCACTGCTCCTGGCCTCATTAAGGTGTCCCCGTTGATGACGCAAGGGTTCGGGCTTCGAAGCAGAGTCAGTCACACGTCAGGCTCCGGCTGTCATCCAACTGTCCCTGCCCCAGCCCTACTTGCCTCTGGGAGCCACCGGCCTGCCGTGAAATCTCCAGATTTCCATGCAGGCTAGTAGCACTCTGGCACCAGCGCGATCTCTGGAGAGTGCCTCTGCGAGGAGCAGGGTGCCCGGAGAGCACAGCCCGCGTCCCGGAGCCAGGAGGGAGGTTCCGCTCGGAGGTAGCAAGCGGAGGGAAGGGGGAGGAGAGAACTTCAAGCACAGACATCAAAGGCTCTCTGCACAGCTGATGAGCAGATCTTTCCTGGAGTTCATATTTTATACAGATGACAAAAAATGTGCATTAACTCCTTGTCTCTCGGACGAAGACGGGTAAGAGGCTGTGCATGTCCGAGGGCTCTAACCCTAGAAGACGGCATGCCGGGGAACAACGTGCTTTTTCGACTCTATGAGGAATGCACTCATGATACCGAATATGCAGAGTTTCTAAGCGCTTTGCGTATAATGAATATTCAAAAAGGAGCCCCAAATCGGCCTCTAAGGCATACCCCAGACAGCAATTGAGCATCAATAGGACAACAGGGGAAAGTCATGGAGTGCATTCTACTCTGGGCTTCTAAGCACTCTAGAGCTACAACCAATAGGGCACGGGACCATGCCCTTGAGCCACAGACCACCTATAAATGAGCTCCGTGTAAGTTCACAGACATTCCCCCTGGTGGTCTGAGACGCAGATATAAAACACACGGTTCAAAATGAAAATCCCAGTGACCTTTCCACAACGACGTCATACCATGATGTCATGCTGTAGGCGCAGTGTAACTAACAAACTTATCTGGAAGTCTGCAGCCGACGCCCTCCGTTCTAGGTAACACTGGGGAATCTGTAATGCAATACCAAATTAAGCACTTAGCTTCTAGGAGCGCACGAGCGAGCAACTTTAAGATGGAAAGGAGCAAAGAGCACTCCCCCTGAAAACCATGACGAGCTGAGCTCACGCTCACGTCCAACAACTCACCCTCTGCATATGTATCAACGCTGGAAATGCTAGGCGCTCTAAAATGACTCAATAACAACTTTAAATATTCGTAGATGATCTAATTGGTTCGTCATCGCTGCAGATGCCGTATTCTGTGTCTGTAGTATAGCGCGCGTACTCAGCAAGCGTAGCCTCGTAGCACATGTGGGCAGTGGGTGAAATACACATACGCGCGCCTACCAATATTATGAAAACACTCTATGTTTATCCATCAATGTACAGCTCACTAAGATATATTGCCATGGAGCCGGCCTGCCATACGTTTTCTCGCAGCTCCACCGCCTGGATGTTAATTTAAACAATCTGCAGGAAGTGCTTGTGGACGAGAATAAACATCTGAAGTACACATCACTCGATCACACTGCAGGGACCGGCACAACGTGTGTGTGCAGCGGTCTTTACGCGTCAGTTCGCTGGCACAGGAGTGGAAAAAAAAAACAGACCCACAAAGCGTTTCTCTTGCGGGAGCGAGCAGGGGCACCATCTGTTTGCAAGTTAATTACAAACAGATGTCGCCAAAGCTCGCTCCCACAAGGGAATCGCCAAACGTGCACGCGTTGCCATTGAAAGCAATGCAAAGCGTGCACGTTTTTGGCCGAAAAAGCAAATCGATTCCAAGAGGTCCCCTCCTATGGAGCGCATGCGCGCTCCGTAGGCGAGACCTAAAAAACAGTGCGTGTATGCTTGTGAACAACTAGTTTCATGCAAAAACAGGGTGTCAAACCAATTTTTGTGTTGTGATTGCACCAACTACACCCAAGGTCAGCAAAAAATTGGTACACCCAGTGCTTTAAATTGTCAGGTACTGTCCGGTACGGAGTACCTGCACTTCTTTATATTGAAAGGAGGGGGTGGGGGGAAGAGTGCCTGCACTTCTCAGCGCTGCTGCACATGTATATTTCCATTTAAAGCACAGGGTACACCTATAGAGTGAACTGTGTAATAAAGGATTTACTACACTTTACAACCCTCTGCCGAATAACTGGAAAATGTTAATGAATGAAAACAACTGATCCCAGGGCTTTAAGTGGGATGAAAAAACTGGGGGGCTCTCAAAGGGCGCGGCCGATGTAATTAAGGGCGTGGCTTAAAACCACCTAAGATAAAAATCTGTGCTTAGCATAGCGTGCTGCCCGTCTGGTATTTTGCTGCTTCGATTGTTCCATCCAGATATATAATACAAAAAATCAAATTACACCTACAACAAGCCCGGACTATTGGCTTCTGTATATAATAGTGAAAATGCCTCAGTTCTGAAATGATGAGACTGAAAGATCTATACCGAGTCTCTTTGAAGTTACATCAAAGGCAGTGGAGGGTGGCATTGCTGCAAAGTTAAAATTTATTTTTTTCACCCTGAGGGTGAGAGCAAAAATGAAGAGCCCGATAGAGACTCGACTCAGCACCGGCTTTTTACAACTTCCGGTGTTGAGCACCGACAGGACCCGGCCCACTTAAAGCCCTGACTGATCCGATTTCAAACGGATCGAATGTTATTAAAAAACACATGCGTTGAAGGGCAGTAACAGACAGTTTGTAAAAGTTATCTGGTCATATCTCAGTTGATTAGTATATTAAACCGGGATTAATGAGGTGAATTTTTTTTGTTAAGGCAGTACTAATCGTTATTTCTTAGAGACTACGGTTTTCAATAAAATCTGGTGAACCTGTATACGTTTCCATTGGAAGAAACCTTTGTAGGCTGCATAACATAGGGATCACATTTGTACCAATGTGTTCCAATGACAAAACAGGGAACACTACCACTGAATTTACCACACACTGCTGCATGATTTGATTTATTATACCACATAATTTCCTACCGCTGTCACAAAATGGTGTTTCCCACTGTCTCATAATTCCAGTTGCTCTGACTGCACCAGATTAGGCCTGATATACTGATACAGTGCAGACCGGGCATGGAGAGGGAAAATGCAGCAATTCTATCAAATTGGATGAGGCGAGGCTGGGCGGCTGCACCAGATCAGATGAAGTGTGTTTTGCAGCTGCTACCAGGAAGGAGCAAGAGTACGATGGTATACACTCTATGAGATCGTATGAGGTGGGGAAGTGATGTACCATTTGGGGAGGGGGAGGGGGGCCGGGGGGGTGTTGATGGGCCATCATGACGGTTGGGTTGGCGCTATACTATAGAATAGACTGTCGAAGGAGTGAAAGGGAAACTGCTCTCTCCCAGACTTGGTGTTAGGGGATGGTGGCCGTTTCTAGCACTATGTTTTATTGGTGGTTTCTGATCTCCCGAACCCACTCTCCCAACTGCACCTGCAGGTTCCACTCAGCGCACTCCAGGAAGAAGCGCGCCCTCTCTTCCTCGGCCCCGGTCACTGCCACAAACTCCCGCACCGCCTCCTGCTGTAGCTGAGCCATCTTCAGTGTGCACCGATCACAGCGCTCCGACGAGGAACAACAGCATGCGCTCTATGGTTCCCAGCACCAACTCTATGATTTCCAGGCACAGATCGGCCACATCTCTATGGTTACTAACCTTAGAATGTGCCGGTCTCCAGATCTGACGGACAGCAGAGAACTACATCCGGGACAGGCGTTTTCTCTATCATCATCACGGCAAAAAGCCCTGTTCGTCTCGAGGGCTTCAACTATAAGCACATATGCGGCCCGCTTATGTCCTATTTAGTTAGCATCTTTATGCGTTTGCATGCAGCTTCTCGGGACGATTAATTCAATAGATGTAACAGTTTTAAAAAACAAGCACTGAAACACAAGTGCGGCCCCGCGCCGCGGCTGCGAAAGTGAAACAGTACTCCGGGTTAAAGAAGTGGGAGGGGTGGGGGGAGTGCGATTCCCTTGTGGGAGCGAGCGGCGCCAGGAGCGATAATTGCTACCATATGGCGCCAGCTGCTCGCTCCCGCAAGTGAATCGCCAAACGTGCACGCGTTGCAATTGAAGGCAATGGAACGCGTGCACGTTTTTGGCTGAAAAGCCGAATCGATTGCAAAAGGTCTTTTTGCCTATGCAGCGCATGCGCGCTGCGTAGGCGAGACCTAAAAAAGCCCTGAATTTTGCGGAAGGGTAATAGGCCACATCTATAGTGGTTAAATTCACGAGATTTCCAAAGAAAGAATGGTAAAAAAACGTAAGTCAATAACCATTTAAAGACACTTTATCATGAGCTGGCTGCAGGCACCATCGCAAGACTTCACTAGAGAATGATGGCTAAGAAGATTAAGGATCGATGGCTCTATCTAGAGGGTATGCAGGAATGCTGTTTAGCTGGAATGGTCAGGACAGTACAATAGCAATGCCAGAGGAAAACCGGAGGATTAAAATCGAGACCCCTGCAGACCAGCAATCAGATGAAGAAACTCATGGACTCAGCCAAGGAAACAAGATAGATCAAATCTGGCACACTGTAACAGATCAAATCTGGCACACTCAAACAACACCTTTGAGGACATAAAGACTATTACAAAAGGACGCTAAAGCTAAGCAAGTGCACGAGTAGGTAGGGCAATGGACCCTAAGGGTGCTCCCAGCAAGGACCAATAAGCGATGTCAAGGTGGACAAAAAAACTGCAAGCAAAGACCCTAGTGGTGGCGGACACTTATTAGCAACCATGACCAGTAAGCGGCTAGGGGAGCCACGAGGCAGAAGAAGGGTAGGAGATGAAATCAGATATCCCCTTGAGCCCTCATAGTTGGAATGATAACTACAGCTCATGAATCTAACCGGGGCATTGGGGTTGACGGGGCAGGGAAAACATTAAAGACTGGATTCCCCGTTAAGGAAGTTATTTTTGTTTTGTTTTTGTTTGTTGACTGACAGCATTATGTTTTTATTTGTTAAGAATCGGAATTTGGGAGCTAGTTCTGTTCACTTACTGATTGAAGACAATCTGCATGTAACATAAGCACCACATGCAATAAATAAATACATATAATTTAGTTTTCTATTGGCTCTGAAAGTATTTGCTGATCATGGGAGGAGATCTGAATTTAGCTTGAGACCCAGTTCATAGCACTCCTAAACACTGATGTCAAAATCTTTTTTTAAAACCCTTACTAATAGACTGGACAAGATAATTCCAGTGCTGGTAGTGGTAGACCATGTTGGTTTTATACAGGGTAGACAGGATTCTGATATTATCAGCAGAGTGGGTCATCTTAGTAAAGGGAAACGTGAAGTGGGTCGCCGCTCTCCTGGTGACATTGAATGCAGAGAAGGCATTTGACTGGGTGGGCTGGAAGTTCTTGGAAGATGTCCTCACCACTGTGAAGATGGGACCCAGAATGAAAGGTTGGATCCTATCCAATTACTAGACTCCTATAGCTGAATTATGGGTTAATGGCACAATCTCTAGTGAAATTAACTAAGGAAGAGGTACATGGCAGGGATGTCCCTTATCCTCTACTTTGTTTACTCTAGTAATAGCATCATTGGCATGTGCGATCAGAGAGGTATCCAGGATTAAGGGTCTAAAATTCAGGAATATGGAGCTTGGGATCAACATTCTCACTGATGATGTACATGTGATGATGTATTGTGGACCCAAAGACAAGCATCCCAATGTTGATGAAGCTACTTGTCGAACTTAAGGACGCCTCTGGCCTCAGAATTAACATATAGAAATCTGAAAAGCTTAATATTAGTGTGCCTCTAAATCGACTTGCTTTGGCTAAGACCTTTATCAAATACTTAGGTCTCAATATTTCACTCTCAGAAGTCAGGCTTACACATAGGAACAAGTGTAAAGCATTTAAACAGCACCAAAACAATTAAAGTAGAAATACACGGGACACTCAAGAAATCTGACACAAATTTATAAAAATAGACGGTATTTTTATGTATTTTTACACACCAAAATGAAAAAGGTCTACCAGAGGGTTCCAGCAATTCAGATTTTACAAGGTATACTAAATATGCACTTTTACACTTAACTGTGAACAAGCATTGGCAAATTCAACAAAATTCACACTTAGAAACGTTTTCAGGAAAATTTGCGTAAGTATCAATGCGATTACTTTGAATTACTTTAGGTGACTAACTCCGAGAGGAGCTAGTCAGGTGGACCAGCAAGGTCCTTAGAAACAGTTACCTCAGAGGCATAAGCAGTCTTTAGTCAGTTCCAGATACTTTTATTTCTTTGTTATAGACCCCTTTGGAAGTGGTCCTGATGCAAGGGATACAGGATGCTGAAAATGCTCAAGGATGCAGATGATGCGATGCAGTTGACAGGGGGGGGGGGTCTTCCTGTGGCTACTCCTCAGTCCACAACTTGGTGAGGCAGTCATGGCCACAGGGGCTGACGTCCCTTAAAGTCCTCTCAAGACTGGCAGAAGTCCAGTTGCCACTGGGCTACCAGTCACCTGATATCGTGGTCATGGACCAATCCTTCCTTTGACAGTAACTCACCTTCTGGGTGACCAAGCTGCACTCTGAGGACTCTCCTGGGTCCAGCAGTCATCGGGTCCTGGTCTCTGGTGCTGCACGCCAGTGACTGGCAGCGATGTGAAGATCTGGGCTACTAACTTTCCCCAGCAGGCTTCTTCAGCTGTTGTGGCCTTGTACTGCAAAAGCAGGTGGGTTCTGGAGGCAACTTCTCCATGAACAGGACACAGCAAGCACAGTCCCTTCTCCTTTGATAGTCACCAGGCTCAGCAGATGCAGTCCACATCGGTGCAGCCTCTCTTTGCAGAGTCCCTGGTACAGCAGGACAGGCCTTCTTCTGTCCTCTTCACCAGTCTGTCGAGATCTGAGTTCTGGGTGCCAGGGGTGCCGCTATTATGCCCAGAAAATGCCTTCATGGGTGGATGCTGTCAGTAGCCAATGCTACTAGGCTCCCTCCCTCCTGATGACCATTTCCTGTGTTATCTGGCTATCCCAGAATTCTCTATTCAGCCCATTCCCAGCATGGCAGAACCCTTCTCTTGGCGTACAGGGCTCCCAAACCCAAACCAAAGGTGTGGCCACCAAGGGGATCTACATGCCCCTGAAATAAAGGTTAGGCAACTGGTTTCTCCTCTCCTGTCCGAGTGCCAGCCTGTCTACCTAAACAATAGGGTAACCCCTCTCCCAAGTGTGCCCCATTTTCTCTTCAAAAGTAGCTTCTCTTTTGAAACCTGCCTTTTGGGCCAACACCTATGTGGCTTCCTGCCAGGGAGAGTTAACACCTCTCTCCAGCACAGGCTGCTTTTGTCTTCTTTCCTGGGAGTCGGCATGTTTCCCCAGGAGGGCAGAAAACTGCCTGAAGGACAGATCCCTTGTGCAACCATGGATGGGCACAGTGGATTTAGGGCAACAAATTGGCAAATTCATAAAAGTTGCACATAGCAACAAGTTACATTAAGTTCGACTTGGGCATCAAGTCAGGCTTAATGTAATGAGTTGTTTGTAATCTTACAATATCAACTTCAGTAGTCCCAGTCAGAAGATAGCACGGCTTTTGTGACAGCCTGTACCTCTGCACTCACCATGGGGCTACTAGCGGTTTCCCACAGTAAAATTAACAATTGTGAATTTTTTACTGTTGGAAAATGTAAAGCACATCTTCCACTTTTGTAATATTCAGCACCCTGCTTTAGGCCTCGCTAGACCTAACTTACAGGTGACTTACATATATTAAAAAGGGAGTACTTGGCTCTGCCACTACTTTGGAAGGCAAGGTTGAGTTAGCAGTTTAAAAACTGCATTTTCAGTGTGCGGTGGCAGACTAGGAGCCATGTTTTACCTTGCACACCCAGGGTGGAAAACCAGTGCTACAGTCCTTGGGGTGACCTCTAACGTACAGGCCCTGGGTACCAGATACCAGGGACTTACAAGTAAATTCGCTTATGCCAATTGGGTATAAGCCACTCAAATGCATACTTTCAGATTAGGGTGCAGGCACTGAGATGCTAGTGAGCAGGCCTCAGTGCACTCTCTGAATCGATAAACCAGCAGCATCAGTCCAGAACTTTGGGGGAGACCATATAAAAAGTGGCATTTCCTTACAACTTGGTTCAGGGTTATACATATCATGGTTGGGCAGAACCAAAATAACCAAGATGAATATTCTACCTCACCATCTAAATTTATTCCAGTCACTGCCCATGGCCATCCCGTTAGCAGAATTACAGACTTTTCAGAAAGCCTTAGTGACATTTATATGGGCCAAAGGCAAAGCAAGATTGAATAAAAAACTACTTATGGTTCCTGAGGAGGGGGTTGATAATTGTTGAATGGTCTATGCACGCATCTGAAAAACACTAGATTCATTTGACAAGAGCTCTGTGCCACCAACCCCTGTGGAGTGCACCGTGGTTATCCAAAGAGCACAAGTCAAGCAGTCTCTATATATTAGACATCACCAAAATAGAGTTTATGATATGGAAAAAGCTAGCGTTAAAAGCAGGACTAATCACATTATCATCGCCATATACTCCACTTTATCACAACCCACACTTTACTCCCACCTTAGATGGAAATCAGTACACCAGATGGAGATCTGTGGAATGTTTGGTCCTGAGAGATTTGAGTCGTGGAGACGTGGCCAGGTCCTTCCAGGATTGTAAAAAAAGACTTCAAGCTGACTGAACAAGACAGACCCTCATATGCACAGTTAAGACAGTGGGTTTTACATCCTGACAGCAACTAGAAACTCACACCCATTGAGAGGTATCTATCTACTTTTGATTCTATGATGGGACTAATCTATGCTCTACATAACATGATTAGCTCGGCCATCCAAAAAATGGGGGCACCAAGTACAGTGGAAATGAGAATTGGGTTTAGAGTTTAAGAAATTGGAAGAAGAGCTTTGTGACTTCTGAGAGGGGGTTGCAATGCCTACTATATAGGGAAACTTAATATAAAATACTAATTATGGTACCTGAGTCCAGATAGGTTGCACCATATTTATCCAACTGTTTCAGGCAAGTATTGATGTAATTGGTTGGGAGTGGGCATAATGTTTCGCATCTGGGTGGAGCTGCTTGAAAAATTCAAATCTTCTGGAAATAAATGCTCAGTCTTATTGATAATACTGTAGGGATCCCCATGTCCCAATGCCTTGAATCTATGTTGTAACTTCTGGGTCCATCAGGTACATCGGGAAAAGAGGAAAATTGAAATGTTATCATTCGACATATGATGGGAGCAGCATAGAACTTAATTGCCAGGTTCTAGATTAAAAAAAAGACACCCCTGTTGGGGGCTATATGGATTGTTGAATAATGGCATACCATGACCCTGGAAATGATCTCTTGTGATATCATGTACACACAGAAGGCTTTAAAGACTATGTGGGGACCAATCATTCAATACTTTACTTTGTTGCCTCTGCTTTGGGACTTCCTACCTAAATTGAGAGCATTGGGTCTTTTTGAATTTTGATCTTTTTTGCTACAGATGATGACCCTATAGGGGCATATTATCAAGGAAGTGCGATACTTATCGCTTACCGCGCTTAGCGCGTTTTTTTTTAACACCGCCTATCGCTGGAAATTATCGCTGAGATAACACCCTATTAGTAAGGTTTATCTCCATAGCGATAATATTTCCAGCGATAGCGTCAAAATGCGAGAATATCGCTGGGAAACCAGCGATATTCTCGCATTAACGCTAAGGTGGATTCAGCATTAGAATCCACCTCGTATACTTCAAACAGGTAAGTCATCCTCACTAGCAGGTGATAAAATCTAGCGATAAACGCGCTTAGCACGAATTATTTTATCGCTTCGCCTGCCTTGCTAATAGGGGGTAGTGGTGTTAGCGACTGTTTACAGTCGCTTTAGTAGGGAACGCCTTCCTTGCATGTCATTAGCGATAATTATCGCTGACATGCAAGGCGATGGAAACGCGGCCGCTAACGCATGAAAGCTGTCGCTAACGCCTGTTAGCGACAGCTTGCTGATAGGGCGATAAAATTATCGCCGCTTTAGCTGCAAAAAGTGCCGCTAAAGCGGCGATAAAGCCCTTGATAATATGCCCCATAGTCTTTATGAAAACGAAGGACTCCTTTTAACTTGAAAAGTAGTAGGGTAGGCACACCTAGTGGGGGAAGGAGAAGGGCGGGTTTTGTTGGCAGGAAGGAAGGAGTTTCAGGAGGTTTCGTTTCTTCATTTGTTTGTATTTCAATACAACTGTGCAGAGCTATTCTTTGACCTCAGTTTGCATATTATTTAAGGCAATGTCCAATAGCTATGACATATTGATGAATGTATCCACACACAGAGCAGTCAGTGTCGGAAACACATCATTGTTTTTTATGTGTATTTTTGAAATTCTAATAAAATGTTATTATTTAATGTAAAGTAGATAACAGGGCTTTGCAGGTGGGTGGATGCCCTGGACTCCGTCCCCCAATGAAAGACCACCTACCTTATTTAGAGATCCCAACCTGCATGCAATCTCTGCGCTTTTCATCCATCCGCCAGTGTGGTCTGGCGGTCAGTCAGCACTTATTTGTGCATTGATGGCACTGATTAATGCTGATTGGACACCACGTTGGTTTGTCCCTGTGAACAATTGGGTTGTTGTGTGACTGGGGTGTGAGCTCTGGTCAAGAAAAAGCCACAATCCCTTGCTGGGTGAACTACAAAAATTCACTAAATTAACCTATGCTAAACCCTGGGTAGCATGGCACAAAAAGCAGTCAGGCCTAACTTAGAGGCAATGTGTAAATTATTTATGCAGCACACAAACAGTAATAAAGTAAAAACCCAACCAAAGAAAAATCCCAAACCATTTTAGAAAAATAGAGTACATTTTAATCAATTATTTGACACCAAAATGACAAAAACCAAATCAGAAGAACCAGAGTTATGAATTTTGAAAGTTTGTAGTTAAAACTAGCGCCTAAAAGATCAAAGCACCAACCATGGACATCTAGTCGTGCGAGACTGGGTCAGAGTAAAAAAAAATATGGCCCACCGCGATGGAGAACAGTTCGGATACAAGAAGTGGATTGTGCCTGGTCAGCACTTACCTTTGGACTTAGAAGACATTTTGAGAAACATTTTCTGACAAGATAAAGTACAGTGGGGTAAGGCTGCAGGAGGCATCTGAGGAGGGAGCGTCATAATCGGGGAGCCTTTGGTCGAAGTTGCAGTGAAGTTTGGACTTAGTCGTTTTTATGGAAGTTGAAAATCTCCAGTGCGATGAGGCAGAAGTCTGTAGCCAAAGACAGTTCCAGGAGCTTGGATACCGCTTTGGTGAAGGACCGCTGAAAAGATTTTGCTACTGCAGAGAAGAACGTAGCGGGCGAAAACACAGAGGGGTATATTCACAAGAACGTGCGATAAACATCACCAAAATAGCTTACTGCAACTTCTCATATCGCAGTCCATCGCGTGAAAATAACGCCGTGTTAACGTGGCATTCACAATACGGCGATATCGTGCGATAACCGCACGATAACGCGGCGAATGTCCACGAAACAACTACTGCGACGGCGATAAAAATGCAAAACCCAACGCGAAAAAAGTTGGGATGGGCCCAACTGCGATAAAATCTGTGTGATTACTAGCGAGAGGCCAGCAAGTCCCACGCGTCACGCAGGGAAAAGCACAAGAAAAGCACCCAAAAAGATCACACCAAAAACCAGATGAACCTCGGAGCACCAAGGATGCACCCGGACCAGGTGCAGAGGACAACGTGAAACCCACAAGACCCACGGAGGCCCAGCCAGGAAGCCAGGTGTCGTGGAAGGGCAATGAGAAGAGGGAGAGGAAGACTGGGTACAGTCTGCAGGAAACCCCGATCCATGTCACGGATGAGATAGAACATCACCACCAACTGTACGTCACCTCCAACGTGTCATTGGCAAAAATGACGCTGAGATGGCAGACCATCTCGGACCATGTGAATGCCGTTGCCGCGCCGAGGAGGACAATGGAAGAGGACAAGAGGCGCCGGAATGATGCGAAGGGCAAACCCAAGAAGGAACTCGCTGCCAACATTAAAGCAGCAACGCAGATTGGAGGTGGGGAGCCAGCAGAACACCAGGAGCAGGATGAAATGGAGAAAATGGTGGCCACAGTCATCAGTCGGGAGACGGTGACAGGAGCAGAGGACCCGGACACCGCTCAACATGACCTGACACAACATAAATAGGGTGAGTACCTACCAGGGAGTGGGGGACGGGGGAGATGGGCACAATGGCACACATGCACAATTAAGCAGAGCACACTGCACACCCACAATGACTCCGGATCATGTCCCTGATCCCCCTGGAACACTGCAGCACACACACAAACACCAAGTAGTCTCACCTCCACCATGTGCCCAAAGGGGCCCCCGCCCAACACATCACCAATCACACAACCAACACATGCACACGTGCGAAATACAGCGAAGATGCGTATCGGTCAGCCACACTGACAATGCAAGAGACACTACATGACGAGTAGCATGGCTGCAGTCCAACTATCATGTCAATGTGCAGGCCACAACACTGATGCAGCTGAGTGTGGGCCAGATCCGCAAAGGTGCAGGTCACACTCGGACACATCCACGTGCACAAAAAACCCCTTACACCAACTACACATCCGCCTACCGACCATGACCACGAGTCACAACTTGACGAAGGGCACAATTCACTCAAGTCAGCAACATCTCAGCACTGTAGACGCACAGAAGTGAAAGGCACACCGCCTGAAAGGGATGAGTGGCAGCCAATTCAGAGCAGCAGGGGCGACTCAGCCACAGTGCAGCATACACACATAAGAATAAGAGCACCCCAAAATTGTCAACATTGTGGTACATACTGCAACACTTCCACAACAGAACACAGGACACAACTGGTGCCGCATGCGTGCACAAATTGGCCAAGCACATCTGGCATCGCAGGAATCCGTGACATGACAATGGACGAGTACAACCTGTAACCTGTATCAGTTTTATTTACACATGCAGTGCCAGTGGACAATTTGTACTGTCCCATCATTGTACATGACGGACACAAAGTGATGTGCTCAGGTGAAGAAATTGGCAATGAGGGTGTTCCTACGGGCTATTCCTGCTGCAGCTGCAGTGGGGTGTGGGCCACCTGCCCCATCGTCCTCATCATTGTCCAGTGCATCTGGCACTGGGATCCATGGGGCATTGGAGCGCACACAGATGTTGTGCAAAACACAATATGCAGCGATCATCTTGCACACAATGTCTGACCTGTACAGGAGCCTTCCGCCTGTGATGTCCAGGCACCTGAAACGTGACTTCAACACGCCAAATGTGCGTTTCACGATGCCCCTGGTGCGTTTGTGGGATGCTTTGTACTGCCTCTGGGCATGTGTGTTCGGGTCTCGGAGGGGTGTCATCATCCAAGTGTAGAGTGCATATCCCTGATCACCTGTGACAGTGCAGAGAGAGATGAGTCAATTGGTGGTTCGGCATGATGTGTTGGCAGGCACACTAGTCCAGTGACGCCTGTGCTGGCTGTGCGTGGGGTGAGTGTAAGACAGCCCCCAAGGAGTGTTTGGTGCTGGCAACAACTACAACAGTCATCACTCAATCAGAAGTTCATAGTACAAACAGAAAGGGACCATGACTTGAGGTGCACAGAGTTAGTGGCCCCGGATGCACAGCGGCCGGCACGGGCACACCGCTACGGGACGGTGACTTGCGATGCACTGGGTTAGGCCCATGAGCGGGTCCTCGTTGATGTCCAAGGTGACTGTCGCTGAGTGTATCGTGGGACAGTGGAAGGTGTTCCCCCAGGTCATGATGCAGAGGGCACAACCAAGCAGCAACAGGCAACATGGGGGAGATGAATGCCACAGATTCATGCCAAACACCAAGTCCGTACCTGCCAGATGATGAGGACGACAACCCCCATGCCACAGACTCAGACGCCACCAAAGTCCAACCAGAGAGTGACCATGACTCACGGCGCACGGAGTAAGTGGCACCAGGGCTGCAAGGGGATGCAGTCTGCGATGAGGCGTGTACATTGCTGTAGACTCAGCCATTCAGAACTCAAGACCCAGTCACAAATGTGGGACCTACTAGACCGCAGTGTCGGCCGGTGGCAGCGGTGTGTGTGGGCCAACCGCAGTTCAGCCAGCTCCTCCTGGAACTCACACACACGGCGTTGGAATGTCATGTGGCAATGACGTGTGGCTCACGGGGGCTGAGGCACCAGGGCTGAGCATGTGTGCAGCCTGCGACGATGCCGTGCCCTGGCTGGTCCCGCCTTGATGTGATTGGTGTGAGGCCGGCTGGCCCACAGTGCATGCCGGAGCCAGTAGTCTGCAGGGGCCCACAAACACGTGTCGCCGGCTTGCGTTGAACAGGGTTAGTGGCACCACGTGTCGCCGGCTTGCATTGAACAGGGTTGGTGGCACCACGTGTCGCCGGCTTGCGTTGAACAGGGTTAGTGGCACCACGTGTCACCGGCTTGCGTTGAACAGGGTTAGTGGCACCAGGTCAGTAGGTGCTAGTGTTCGGTCACCTCCTTAACGAGGATCCGGCTTTCATCCGGACTGAACCGCATCTTCCTCTTACTCCTCTCTGTGCGTTCACTGGTATGGACTCTGCCATTCATGAATCACGACTGAGTGCTGGATGTGGGACCTACTGGACCACAGTGTGGTCCATGGGCAGCGGTCAGCACGGGCCCACAGACACGTGTCGTGTGCTTGCGATGCGGACTTTGGCTTCACTGATCGGAGGGAGTATAGTGATGTGGACGCTGCCATAGACATTTGGTCACTGCCATTCAAGGCTCAGTTCAATATGTGACACCAACTGGTCCGAAGTGGACGCCGGTGGAGTATGTAAATGAAAAAGGAGTGCTGCCTGCGTCGTGGAGGCCAGCGATGGTCTGAGGTGGCTGCCAAGGTCGCGGGCCTGGGGCATGGAGCTTGCACCGGAATGTGGTGGGCCCTCTATGACACACGCCGGTGTCGGCAGGTGAGTGGAGCGGCCTTGGTGCATTGGGGCAGGCAAGACGGGTCTGGGGACCAGCGGCCTGGGGTGCAGCAGGCGCACAGGGTGGCAGGCCCCGCCGCTCACGGTGTCGGCCTCGTGGCGGGCTGAGTAGCGCTGCCCTGGCAGACACGTTGGCCATTCCAGGAGAGAACCACGCCCAGAGCGACGGGGTTTTTATTCACACCCCTATGCAGGCCTGGCATACGCAGGGCTAACCCACTCCGCCCACGCCTACAGGGGGGGACGTAACGAGCGACACTTCCGCGTTCTACCCCACAGCCTGGGCTGACATGGTACTGTCCACTGGCTACTACACTCCATGCACCAGCAGTCAATGTCCACATGGCCATTTCCGTGGGTTGCACGCTCAAGTCTGTCCAGCACATCCACGCCACACTTGTCATTGGGTAGGTTCTCATTCATTAGTCACTTGCCTCCCTCGCACATGCCTGCTTCCAGCCTCTCCACACATTCTGCTATTGTGTGGCTGTGGTGCCATGCCGTAGCTGGGTTGTGTACATGGCAAGCCCAGGTTCCCAATGGAGTTGTGTTGTTGTGTCTGGTCGGTGGGCATGTTGTGTGGCATGTTGCATGTACTTTTGCTGCGTGCCCATTCCCAGGATCGTGAGTTGCATGACTGTGGAGTTGAGGTGTGTGGTGTGTTCATTTGGTACTTACCAACGAGCAATGCATTTCCATAGGTGCCATCCTGGAAGCTCTGGTTGATGATGGACTGTCGGAAGATGAATGAATCATGAACACTGCCTGGGTAGTTGGCCACAACATTGGTGAAAAGTCCCCGGTGGTCCACTATTGCCTGCACATTGATGGAATGCGTGTGCTTTCTGTTGCGGTAGTTGTGTGCAGTGTCGGCAGGGGGCACGAGTAGGACATGTGTGCAGTCAATGGCCCCCAACACGTGGGGGAATCCAGCAATGGCGTAGAAGCCTTGCTTGGTCTCCAGCTGCTCCTGCGCAGTGTGGGGGAAGTGGAGGTGCTGGGGTACCAGGCTGATGATGGCATCCAGGGCAGGTGTGATGAACTTGGATAGGGCTGGCCGTGAGACTCCTCCGACTCTGGCAGTTGTTGGTTGGAAGGTACCAGAGGCCAACATGTGCAGCACAGCCAGCAGCTTTGTCTGCCGAGGGATGTTGGTTGTCCGCTGTGTTGGTACTGTCAGCCTGTGGGCGATGTGGGTCAGGATGCGGAGGATGGTTGTCCTTTTGAGCCTGTAGTGGGCAATGACCTCCTCTGGCGTTAAGTCTGTGAGGCTGGTGCGTTTACGGTAGGTCCGCTGCCTTTGTCTACGCTGCCTCTATGGTAGTCCGGGGGGGGCAGGGGGTGTCCTGCGGGTGGTGGCAGGCCTGGGGGTGGTGGCGGTGGGTGTTGTGGCCCTCTTGGGTCTCCGAGCTGCATGATAAGTAGCTCCATGGCATCTGTTGGTCTTCAGGTGTGGCTCTGGTCTGGGCTCCCTTTCAGACTGCAGGTGGTCGTCCCGCTTAGCACCAGCAGAAGGCAGGTGTTAAATCCCTGCTGCTACCGCGGCTTATCGCCTGTTTTTGACTCGCATCGCAGATCTGGCCGTCCGTTGTGAATCGCGCGGTGTTGTCTTTTCGTGTGTTTTTGCACAGACACGCCTATTCTGCATCTCGTTAGCGTTAGTTGGTGGTGTCGGCCGTGGCGATGTTTTTTGCGGCAGCTATCGCGGGTTATGTGGTGATGTAGGCAGTTAGCACCAGCTTGCGAAAGGGGCGGTAATTCTATTGCCACTTTTGCTGCACTAAAGTGCCGATAACTCGGCGATAAGTCCTTGTGAATATGCCCCTAAGTCAATTAAACCGGCAATGCACCGTGGGCGGATCAGGGAGCAGGTCGATCCCATGCTCCTCCTGGTTTTCAGGACAGTTTTGGGTCAAAAATGTTTCAAGCCCTCAGTTTTGGGATGTGGCCATCTGGGCACATTTAGCACTACAACCAAGGGTTCAGGACTGGTGGGACACCGCTTGGGGGTTCAGGATTCACTCAGGCTGGGTCCAGGTGTGGGTTCAAGATGGTGAGAACCTTTTGTGTCCCTGTGGCTCTGAACAGGAGGCCAAAAAAATAGTCCTTGGAGTCACTCTGGTAGTCCTGGGTTCAGGTGAAGATGCAGGGCTCAACAGCAGGGATGGGCCCTGATGGTTCAAGGCAGGCTCCAGGCAGCAAAGTAGTCATTCCAGGTACAGCAAAGCAGTCTTGCAGTGTGCACAGCAGGTCACAGCAGCAGTAGGCAGTCTTCTGAGAGTCCTTCCGCAGGTTGCAAGTGGGACTGTGCTCAGCTCTCCTATTATCCTGTCAGCAGATTGACCATTCAGGCGCACCTAATCCCTCTATTGTGTGACTGTCTGGAAGGAATTTCACAAAGTAAAACTGTCAGTTACACCCAGTCATGTGACCCAGAACAGGCTGCAGGCACAAAAGGGCAAAGAGCAGGAGAATGCCAAAAGTGGAATTTTCAAAATTGTAATTAAATATCCGACTTTACCATTACAGATAATTTTTCATCACAATGCCATAGATACCAAACAGGAACTGGATACCTAGTCACAATGAAAAGTTAGCACTTATTAAATGTTATGAGGCAACCCAATGTTATTCTTTAGGACAGGTAGGCCTCGCAGTAGTGAAAAATTAATTGAGGGGGTTTTCACTACCAGGACATGTAAAATGTAAAAGTATATGCCCAACCTTTTAATTACAATGTACCCTGCCTTATGGCCCCCTATGGCCTACCTTAAGATGACTTATATGCAATAAAAGAGGAGTTTAAGGCTTGGCAAGGGGGTTATATTGCTGTCAAATTGGCAGTTTAAGACGCATTCAAGGTGCAATGGCAGGCCAGGGACATGTTTTAAGGTGCTACTTAAGTGGGTGGCACAATAGGTGCTGCAGGCCCACCAGTATCATTTATTTTACAGGCCCTAGGTACATGGTACACCATTACACAGTGACTTATAAGTAAATGAAATATGCCAATCAGGTGTAAGTCAATCTAACCATGTTTAGAGAAGTGAGCACTGGTTAGCAGTGGTAAAGTGCACAGAGTCCTAAGATCAACAAAAATGAATTTCAGCACAAAAATGGAGGTAAGTAGGCAAACATGTTTGGGGGAAGATCTCCCTAAGGCCGACAGGTCTAACAATCCCGCTTTGCTTTAAATTATTCTAAAATAAACTCTATTATTTGTTTTACCTGCCAGTGTCTGCCGTGCCTCTGTGGCATAACCAGGCAGTAATGGTAGTCCCGCCTGAATAGGGTAAGGCTACCACCACTGCAACATGGTAGCCCTGTAGCCTACGAGCTGCCAAGTCAAAGATTTCTGATGGCGGAGCCAGCTGAGGCGCTAACATTGGAAACCCAGATGTTTCCCCAACTCTAAATGAGGGTGTGGAGCTCTGCTAATGTATGGTGGTGCTATATGAGGCCCAAATGGTCTAAAACAAGTACATTCTTTGCAGACTCTTGGGAGTATTGCAGGGCAGACTTTTATATATAGTGATACTAAGCATTTACCATGGTAAGAATATCCTCTGTTTTTTAACACATTATCAGTACAACAGACATTGCTAGAGTGCATCTTCTCTATCACTCTGCATGCTGCTTTTTATGTGCTGGTTGGCCGTTGCACATGCCACCGACATTGCTCTGTTTTATTTTTATAGCCCCATTTTATATTCTTAACAGACTCCTTAGTAACAGCTTGCTTTATTATTGGCCTAACTTGATTATTTATAGGGTAAAATGTTTTCCAAATTAGTGTTCAAAACTTGCAATTGTGCCATGTTCTAAAGCCCTACAGCTGAGGCACCACCAACCGAAATCCTACGCTTCCCCCATCTCAAAATCAGGAGAGGGAAATGTGAATTTGTGAAACATGTGCACCATTCTACGAAACTATAAATGTCTCTTTGCCATCCATCCATTTTGCTCAGGAGACCTTGATCCAACTTACATTTTTTTTCAAAATTGTTTGCCTCTGCCCTTTTACCCTGTATGTGACTGTAATTGCCCTAATTACTGCTAGTAATATCTATAAAGGGAGCATATTGTTCCTTTCATAAACATGAAATACATCTTGCACTTTTCCGTTTTAGCCACACAATTATTGGTTTAATCTTTTAGAAACATATCTGACAGCTAATCAGCCATGTTGCTGTGGAGCAAGCCATCCTTTAGGCGATGAATGATAAACTCATTGGTTGGTAGAGGTATCTACCTGTGTTTGACTTTTTTACTTTTGTGGCTTTGTATACTGTGGATGATTGGCTACTATTTTTTCTGTTTGCATGCATGTAACTGTTGGTTGATGTACTGGACAGGTCTGCCCTTGTTCTGGCCATTAGTTGGGGTGGATGGTAGTTCGCCACAAGTAATAATTTCACTGTTCTTGTTGGGTCCATTGGAGGTTTCAGTAATTTAAATCTGAGCTCAACCCCTGGTAGCTATGGCAAAGAGAAGACAGGCTTAACTTAAGAAAATGTGTAAAGCATTTAGAAGTAACAAAACAGTTACAAAGTCAAACACACAACACAGTAAAAATCCCATTATAATTTCTAAAACTAGAGAATATTGTAATAACCAAAATCATACCAATATTACAAAAATCCAATAAGGGTAACTGGAGATATGAACTATAAAGCCGACCGCAATGAAGGACGGGTCAGATACACAGGTAGGATTAGTCCTGGTTGAAAAGTTACCTTCACACTTGGATGTTTTCCAAGAAGGTAAAGTCTTCAGAGGGCAAAGGCTGCAGGCTGGATCCAATATAGAGCTCATCGACAATGGGCTGATGAAGGACATGGTCTCAGTGAAGCCATCAATAAGTTGGGAAAAGCTCAGAGCGGGAAATGTCTGGTAGTTGTTGCCATCCATCGGATGCTCCTCGGTGTCAGGATGAGTGAAGACTTCTACCTTCAGACATAGACTCTTTCCTGGAAGTCGGGTTCCCTCAGAAAGGCAAGGCAGCCGGCTGTAGCTGAAGAGAGTTTGATGACATTGGATGCCAGTTGGTCTCAGTCCAGCTGAATCAGATATGCTGCTGCTGAGAAAAACATTCCGGCAGCTGCTGCGAAGTCAGGCCCACCGGCAATGAACCCTCAGTGGATTGACTAGCAGCTTGGTCCTGATCCCACAAATGTTCTCCAGGCAAAAAGTTAACAAAAGGTTTCTAAGACCTAGGTTTCTAGGTGTAGGCAGGAGGAGTACACTTTGACACTAGCCAGGAGCTCAGGAGAAGTACTTACGGGTCAGGACTCACTCCCACAGAAGCCACCAGCAGTGTCCAAGGCAGTTCAAGCTGAAACTGCAGTTCCAGGAAAGTGGGCTTCTTGTAACTTTTGTGTCCCTGTAGCTTAACAGAAGGTTAGCCAACTGACCCTTGGAGACAACGTCTTTGTCTTGGGTATAAGTGGGAGCAGGTCCAGCCCTTAGGGCTCTCCTCACAGGTCTCAGCAGCAGGTGCAGTCCTTCTTCTGTCATCCACAGATCCAGTAGCGGTCTAAAGAAGGAACCCAAGGGTGCCAGATTTATGCTTGGCAATTGGCTGTTGGTAGCCCCTCCCTAACTAATAGGGAAAAAGTCCCCCAGCATAACCCTACCCACTGTTGCAGCAGCCACTCTGTCCTACAGCAAACAATCCAACAGTGATTCTCTCTACCTATATCCACCATAGCAGAGTCGTCCTTCCCTTGTGTAGAGCTCCTGTGCCCACCCTAGAGGTGTGGCCAGGAAAAAGAGCAACCCCTCCTCCATGGTCGCCTAAAATCCCTTTGGGATTGGTGCCTGGATGACTAGAGGAACAAAAGATGGGGCATGTCCAGGTGCTGGCAACATCTGTCTGTGACAGGTTAAACCTCTTTGAAGTAAATTAAGTTCACTGCCCAGATGGTCCCCCAGCCAAAGGAACAAAATACCTTCTCACACCCAAAGCCTTTGTCTCAGCTCTGGGAGCAAGCTTACAGCTCATCAAGGAGATATTCAGCTCCTGGGTGACAGTTAGAAGCTCATGTCCAGGGGCTTCTAGAGGCTGTAGGCAGGTAAAAGGTGACCCTTTTAAATGTACCATTTTAAAAATATGTTGTACAAATTAAACTCTACCAATGAATTGGGTTTGTAATGCACATTTTAAAAAGTCCAAGAAAAAACTCCTTAGCAGAGATAACTTTATTAACTTAAATAATCTATCCCCATGCTTTCCTGTTGAACAGCTAATCCTGCAACAGTAAAAATAGTTTTTAGGGCCTTGTCACTGTAAGGACATGTTTAGCATTAACCTTTTACATGTCCTACTTTTAAATACCATGCACCATGCAGTTGGGCATTTAAGGCCAACTTAGGGGTGACAGTCATTTTTTTAAAAGGAGGGTTTAGGCCTGTCAAAAGGGGATATTTTGACCGGTAGAATTTGCAGTTTTAAAACTGCACACAGGCTACAGTAGAAGGCCTGCAGTGATGATCTGCATGTTCATTATAGTGGTGACACAATGAGTGTTGCAGTTGACGAGTGGCATTTAACTTACAGGTCCTGGGTACACTTTTTACCATATTCTAGGGACTTATAGGTAAGTTAAATATGCTAATTAGGAGTCTAGTCTATTTCAACATGGTGTACGGGTCAAAGCCCATGCTCTGGTCCCTGTTTACCAGAGTCCCACTGCACAGAGTAAAATATAAAACAGCAACATCAGTACAAAAAACATGAGGGTGTTCATGCAAAAAGAGGCATCTTCCTACAATTCAGATGAGACTTTCCCAAATAGTGCCCCAGTAGCCTAACAATATAACAGGGGAGGGGGAATCCAGGGCTCGTCCACCACCTCCATCAGTACCCTGACTAGGTACACCATTACCTACAAGTGTCTCCAGTTTAGGAAATTCACCATCTGAAGTGTTCCTTTTCTCTTTTAGTAACATGGATAACTTCACGTTGCCCAAATAACATCTGATCTGCAATCTTGTCTATTTATTTTATGTACCACAGTACAAGATTGGCTTTCATATTTTAATATGAGCTCAAAATGTACAGTTGTAAAAACTGAAAAGGATAAAATCATAGAGGATACTAGTGTATTTTGCACTAACTTCCAGGGTGTATTGTTATTGTTGATGAATATTGATGGACCTAATGCCTACTTTGTAGGATGACCAAAATATCTTTTCTGAGGCTATGGTCTGTGAACATGCTACAATCTGCCTTTTACTAGGAGTCAAGAATTTGGATAAAATGTCCCTAATCTTTCTCTGTCTGTGGCAACTCCACCTTCAGAAGTGCTTACTTTTTTAATTTGACTGTATTAATATCAAAGTTGTTTACTTCTCGAAATAAATGTAACCTGGTTGAGCAATGTTGCCTCACAGGATGATTTACAACCAGAAATTGCAGATCACTGGCACACATAGATATTCTCATTGCCAAAATAACTAATACCTAGTCCATGCATTTTTCACTTTCCTCTTTTTATTTCAAATGTCCTAATATTATTTTCAATCATCTCTTATAAAATTGTTATTAGAATACATTTATTTTATATTTATCTGCTGATTCATATATTTAATATATTAAATGAATTGATTGTGATAAAGGGTTCCATTGATTATGAGAGTGGTATGAGCAATATAATACATGTTAATGAACAAAAATTCATTAATGCCAGTGGCTGAAACCCAGACTGATAAATTGGGTGAATTGTAAGGAAGAGGAAGAATGGTGTTAGTGTTTTTTCTGTTTCCTATCCATGTGAGACGGCTGGGAAAGTGAAGAGGATAGGAATGGATCAATCATGGTGCAACAATTGCTTGTACATGGGAATGGCCAATCCACTGGGTCCTCTCATTATACATTCAACCTGGGGTAGGAGTATGCATGGAGACCATGTAGAACTATTTAATACACTTCTCTATTAATTTTGTTATAAAGAATTGTCAAACATGAAGAAGATAGATTTGGCAGGAGATCTACGTTTCTAACCAAGACTGAGACTTGGACAGCATCATATTGATTTAAGCAGAAGTACACTGAAATGCATCCAGACAGAGGTGAGCCCTTGCTTAAGAGAGTAGATGTTAAAAAGCACTTTTGGAATTTTTGGAAATAATATGCTGCAGATAAAGGAGCATGTAGCCTATTGTGGCTGTTAGAAATGGGGTTTCTGGTTGGCTAGTAGGGTATGCACCTATGCCAGGGGGAAACCACCACTTTAGTCAGGGTAAGTAAGTTACACACCTAAGAGGGGGGGCGCTAGTGTGCCGCCTGCAAAATGGCCACCACCTAGTGAAGCTCATCTGGCTGTACTGAAGATCCATCAATTATCAGGCAGAGCAGGCGGGTGCAAAAGGCTTCGTCGGAGGGGCCAGACATCTGAACGTCCCGGCAACCGGCAGCCGCGATTTGGGAACTGAGAACCCTCGCCTCGGTTAGAAAAGCCATCGCCCACCACCACTGTGGGTCTCACCCTGCAGAACAAGATGGCGGCTCTGCTCCGCTCCCTGCACGGCTGAGGGGAAGTTAGCGGAATCAACGATTGAGGCGAGCCGGCATGAGCTGTGGACCCGTGGACGAACGATAGCTGACGAGCCTCCTGCGGGCTGAGATGGCCCCGCTCTGGTGCCCGGTGAGTCAGCGAGCCACGGGGCGGGAGAGCCGGAGCTAGTAGGAAGGCCCCATACAAGAAGAGGGGCAGCACTAGTAAGACCGCGCCGCGGAGGGAGTCACCCCCCCATAAGACTGTGCGGTGCGGACACCCTGCGCCCTTGCCGGCCTCGTCCCCGGGCGCAGGGAGGTAGAGTCGACGGGTCACGAACATCTGGAGCTGGCGGTTGGACCAGGCATGGTGCGCGACTCCCCTCCATTGAACCCGACTGCCATTGGGGGTCGATGGAGCACAGCATCCTAACGCTGTCCTGGACCCCAGTGAGAGCGGTTGCGAAGGGGGGGAAATAGTGGACAGTGCTAGCGGGCACAACCCTCCCCCCTAAATTTTCAAAAAGTGCTGGAAAACTCCCCCTGCACCCACTCGGCGAGAGGGGGCCACCTCATAGTGCTGCGCAGTGACAGGCGCTGAAGCACATAAGTAGAGAAGCGCCTCTTGAGAGATCCCCAATGTGTGCTGGGCACTTCAGGGAAGTTGAATCTGATGGTCTGGTCAGAGGGACGCAATGGACACAGGTGTGACACAGCGAACTTAAGTTGAAAGTGCCCAAGATCAGCGGCAGGAGCGGCTAAACAGGATAATTGCGCCAGGAGGGTGCACCTCACTGGGGCCTGCCTGGACAACGCATAGTGGGCAGCATGGACGGGGCCTGGTGGGCAGTGTGAGACGGGACTGCATCAGCCAGGGCTGAAAAGGTGACCACGAAACACGGGAATGTGGTGGCAGAGCGAGAGCAGAGGCGCCCCGTGACGTCCTCCTGATACAGAGGTGGTGAACTGACACTATGGGCAAGACGAACACCAAACAGCCCAAACTTTCTTTCGAGCAGCGTATAACTCCCTGAGGGGGGCTCCCAGCTGAAGAGGAGCAGTCTGCGGCAGCCATATCCTCCGCGCAGCCGCCGTAACCCAACATTCATGACATGTTTACTGAACTGAAGCAGTCACTCTCTAATATAGACCTCAAGATTGACTCTATGTCGGATCGACTGGACCAGTTCAGGGACAAGGTCTCCAACCACGATGAGCGCCTCACGGAGGTTGAACAGTGCTCGTCTGCACTGGAGGATGAGGACACGGCTACCCGCGAGAAGCTGCTCCACATGGAGAAAGTGTTAGAGGTGATACGAAATAAAAATGAGGATCTCGAAGCAAGATCGCGCCGTAACAATCTGCGCATAATGGGGATACCGGAGACCACGGCCATGATCAGAGTTGAGGACTATGTGGATGTAGGAGAGCAGGATCTGCTTCTTATAGTTACCCCCACTTTTTGCTGATGTCTCACTGTTTTTGGCCTAGTCTGACTGGGATCCTGCTATTCAGGACCCCAGTCTATCTGCTTTCTCCTGTAAATTGCAATACATGTACTTTAGGTACACTCCAGATTGGATACTGGGGTACCCTTATAAGTCCCTAGTATATGGTACACCATGTACCCAGGGCATAGGTACCCCAGAGGCCTCCCATGGGCTGAAGCATGTATTATGCCACCCATGAGAGGCCATTCAAAATGACACAACTGGTCTGCTACAGCAGCCTGTGTAAGCTGGTGCTTGCACCACTTGCTTAGATATAGGTTCACTATATCTATCTAAATCACTACACTTACAAACCTATCAGTCACCCCTATGGCAGGCCCTATCAATCTTGAAGGCAGGGTGCTGGGTTTTATGTGAGAGGGTGCCCCTAAATGAGTAGGGCCCCTCTGCAGCCTTCGGAGACCATTCTCCGGAGTTGTCTGTGATGCAGCCAGACATATACGTTTTAAGTGCATTATAACCTCGCGGTAAATGCTAACTTTAAAACGGCTGCTTAGAAACATGTCGTGTTTGGTGTCAAACACTTTGGAATCATCCCTCCCCGCCAGTACTGGCGGGGGAGGTATGATTCCACCCTTGTAGAACTACTACTATGGGTCACCGGTCTACCCGGTACCAGCTTTCTCAACCTGGGCAGCACAAAATGGATGCTGCCAGCCACAGACACGAGTCTGCCCTCCTGCTGCTGAGCCAAGATCGAGCAGAGGAAGGCTTGACAATAGGTATCCTGTCACAGGGAGGTGTGACCACCTCCCAGACAGGGTTTAGTGTATTGGGGCTGGGTGGGTGCACTCTGAGAGTGCCAGAAAGTCTGCACTGGGGGCACATTTGGTATCCCTGTGCATAGTCCAGCTCAAACCAGTTCTGGGAGCCGTTAGCTCCTGCTCTGGTGTGAAACTGGACAAAGGACATGGGTGTAGTCACCCCTCTGACCTGCCCCTCCCCTAGGAGGGTCCCCAGAGTCCATCCAACCCCTTCCCTGGGTATAAAGTGGGAAACCTGACCACAGGACTTTAGATTATACCTGGACAAGACTCTACAAAGAAACCAAGTACTTCGACGGTCTACACTTCGCTGGACGACAGAAGAATCTCCCTTGGAGTAAAGGAGTTACTCCCCTGCAGAAGCAGGCACTTAAGCGCATCTGACCAGCTTGCATCTCCAGAGCTCCTGCAGACTCCGAAGATTTCTGCAACACAGAAGGTGGGTTCTGGAAGGTCCCCGAGGTAGATCTGACCTCTCAGCGATTCTGAGACCAGTATCCCTCGTGGGGGCCGTGGAACCCGTACCCCTGTGCACTGCGTCTATTTGCAAGTGCATATGCTTGTTGGCAATCCCTGAGCTTGTGCATTGGACTACGTGTAATCCCGACTCTGAGGAACATTTGCACTGAAGATATCCGGCCTCCACTCCACGAGTGATCTGTGGGCTGGTGCTTTGTAAATTCGCTCAAGGTCTCCTCGTGATCCCTGGTCTGTTGGCCTGTGGGTCCTGGCGAGGGTCATCTCATTTGTTCTTGGGCTTCCCTGGTTGCTCCAGACGTGCCCTGACTCTCCATTGCTTGAAGAGTCCCCTGGACCTTGCTGGTCTACACCGTAACCTGTTTTCTCTGCCTGCGTGGGTTGCTGTTGCCAAGGCTTGTTGGTGCTCCAGCCGGACACTGACCCCTCAGCTCTCGACATCCTTCGTGGGACAGCTCACCTCTGGACCCTGGTTGTCGTCGACATCTCCTGGTCCCCGTGGCTGCAGAGACAAACATCCTTTCTCTTCACCTGAAATATCCGACATCGGTGGGCATTCGAATACCGAGCCCCTGGTCACTTGAAGTGACCCAGACTCTGTCCCCTCTGCTTTCAGGCCCCTCTCACCTAGAGTCCAGGCTTGGACTCCACCGGACACTCTTCACCTTCCTGGCAGCAGTACTTCTTCGCATCTCTCCATTGAAAACGACGTAGGTTTCCGACACCACTTGACCCCTATGCACCCGGCTCCTCTGGGATAGGTAACACGGGTACCTCGGTACTCACAAGGGTGCTGGCCTTAGAACCTCTTATGTTCCAAAGGGTTTGCTTGAAGTCCTCGTAGAAGTGTCCTTAAACTGTAATTTTCCAACCGCGACTTTCCCATAGTGTTGCACAGAGCACGCAGTCGTGTTTCCTCACTGCACCCATCCTCCGTGGGCGCCTTGTGTCACTGCCTTGGCGATTCTACGTGCTCTAGGTGCAGTGTCTATTGAAGTCGTGATTGTTATACCATTTTTTTAGTATATGGTTCGGTCTCCCCCTGGAGCCCGTTGTACATTTTGCTACTTATGTATTTTCTATTGATTAAGTATTGTGTGCTTTATGTTCTAATCTTGTGTAGAGATTAGTAGAGAGTGTTATAGTAATAAATACATATTTTTACATAACTACTGTGTGGTTCTCCTTTCATTTGATCATTCAAGAAGTGATATTCTGGTAAAACAAGCTGCTTTACATTCCTTCAAGATTAAGCCTGAAGGCTGCTCTCCACAGCTACCACTAGGATAGCTTTCTAAAGGTTATCTTTGACCTCATACATCATAAGGGTCATTTGGACTGGTGCAAGGTGCCCACTTTAATTAGTGGACAGCATATACCAGGCCAACTTCTCACATTGGTGTGCAGCGGTTGGGATTCAAGCTTGCTATTGTTTTACCAGATACATTTCACTGAATGATTAACTGAAAACCACTAAAGTATTAGGCACATATAATACATCAAGATTTGAATAAGTAAGTTCTACTGAACTTGGAGTTGGGTAAGTCAAGGGTCTAGCAAACCCTTTCTCCAACTCAAGAGAGTTTAGTGTCCACTAGGTTAGGTAGGTGCCTACACCACATAACACTAGTATGTCTTCTAGAGGAGAAGCCAGTGGCTCTCTGCCAACTAGGTATGATAACCTCTCATTCCAAGAATTGAGGGTTATGTGCATGTCTAGGAAGCTGAGGACAGGGAGAAGTGCAAGCACCCAACGTCTCATTGAGATGGTGCTCTTGGATGACCTCAGAAAGACCCCAGGGTCTGATGAAGTAGATAGAGTGGGTGGGACAGGGAATGAGGAAAGGCCAGGAAGTGAAACCTTCTTTGATCTGGACTCAAACCCTGGCCAGGAGGATCAAAATGATTCTAACCTGGAAAACACAGAACTTCCTTCAGGTGGGGGAGAAGGCCCCAGTGGCCCTCTCTTTACTCCACCAGGAAGAGTACAGAGTTTACCTAGGAGATCTAGATCTCCCTCTGTAGAATCTCAGCACTCAGGAACTTCTATAGGGACTTCCATATCAAATAAGAGGGAATCCTCTTATGAGAGACAGTGCCAAATTCTGGAGCTTGAGAAAATCAAGCTTAGGCTCAAGAAGGAGCAGTTGGCCCTAGACAGGGAATCCCTAGAGCTCCAGAGAGCTACAAAGAGATTGGGACTAGAGTCCCATGGTGGCAGCAACAGTGTTCCTAGAAGTAGGGAGTATACTCATGAACATAGGAACCTGAACAAGATAGTCCCTCCCTACCAGAGTGGGGATGACATCCACAAATGGATAACTGCACTGGAGAGGGCCTGTAAGGTACAGAGGGTCCCTCAGGAGCAGTGGGCAGCTATCTTGTGGCTCTCCTTTGCAAACAAAGGTAGAGATAAGCTCCTCACTGTTAGAGAAGAGGATGCTGACAATTACTCAGTCTTGAAGAGTGCTCTCATTGATGGGTTTGGCTTAACCACTGAACAATACATGATTAAGTTCAAAGACACCCAGAAGACACAGACTCAGGACTGGGTAGACTTTGTAGATTGTGCTACTAAGGCTCTGGAAGGCTGGTTACTTGGCAGTAAAGTGAATGATTTGAAAGGATTGTACGTTTAATTATGAGGGAGCAGATCCTTAATAATTGCCAAAATCAGTTGTTGCATCAGTACCTGGTGGACTCTGATCTGACCTCTCCCCAAGAATTGGGAAAGAAGGCAGACAAATGGGTCAGAACCAGGGTGAAGCAGAAAGCTCAGAACCAAGGTGGTGACTCTAAGAAGCAAGATGCTAAGACCTCAGATAAGGGTGGGAAGAAGGGTAAAGACCAGAAGTCTTCACAAGGGCCCCAAAAACCTGCATCTGGGGGGGAGTCACAATCAAACAAGGGTAAAGGCAAAAAGAAACCTTGGTGTCATATCTGTAAAGAGAAGACCCATTGGACAAAGGATGCCAATTGTCCAAAGGCCAAGGATTCTACTCCTACCACCACTGCCCCTAAGGCAACTGTTCCCCCTAGCTCAGTTTCAAGTTGTGGTACACAGAACACCTTGGGATCTGAGATGGATTCTGGCCTAGTCAGAATTCCAACTCAGGCTGTGTTAGTCTGTGATGGAGGCATGGATATTGCCTCCTTATTTGTAAGTCCCAGTAACTTGGGCAAGTACAGACAACAGCCTTTAATCAATGGTAAGGAGGCCATGGCATACAGGGACACAGGTGCAAGTGTCACAATGGTGACAAAAGAACTTGTGGGCCCTGACCAGATCATACTTGGTGAGATGTACCAAGTGACCAATGCAAGCAATGTCAGGACAGACCATTCCTTGGCAGTTGTGAATTTCACCTGGGGAGGGGTAACTGGCCCTAAGAGGGTTGTGGTAAGTTCAGACCTCCCTGTAGAATGCTTATTGGGCAATGATTTGGAAACTTCAGCTTGGGCTGAAGTGGAACTCAGGACACATGCAGAAATGCTGGGCATCCATGCAGATGTGTTTGCCATGACTAGGTCACAGGCAAAAATTTTCCTCCACTGAACAGGCCCTGGATCCTGGAATAATGGACCAGGTGCCTTCCAAGAGAAGGAGCAGAAGGGGTAAGGCAGTGTCTTCCCCCCTGCCTCAGAGTGAGGTCAGTCTCTTGAGGGAGCTGATCTTAGTCCTGAAGAAGGAACTGTCTCAGAGGAACTTGAACCTGACCAGGTTGAGTTCTTGGGGACAGGGGGCCCTTCCAGGGCAGATCTGAGCCAGGAATAGCTGAACTGCCCCTCTCTTGAACCCCTCAGACAGCAAGCTGCTGCTGAGGCTGCTGGGAGTGCCAGTGGGTCCCATAGGATCTACTGGGATGATGGACCTTTATACTCAGAGGGTAGAGACCCCAAGCCTGGTGCTACCAGGAGGTTGGTTATACCTCTGAAGTTTAGAGGCTTCCTATTAACACTGGCACATGATATCCCATCAGCAGGACACTTAGGCCAAAACAAGACCTGGGACAGAATTGTCCCTCACTTTCATTGGCCTCACATGTCAGAGGACACAAAGGAGTTTTGTCGCTCCTGTATCACTTACCAAGCCAGTGGTAAGGCAGGTGGTAGTACAAAGGCCCCCCTGATACCACTACCTGTGGTGGGGGTTCCCTTTGAGAGGGTTGGCATTGACATTGTTGGTCCCATGGATCCTCAAACTGCATCTGGGCACAGATTCATACTAGTGGTGGTGGACCATGCCACTAGGTATCCAGAAGCAATACCCCTAAGGACTACCACAGCTCCTGTTGTGGCTAGAGCCCTCCTGGGAATCTTTTCCAGAGTGAGTTTCCCTAAGGAGGTAGTATCAGACAGTGGTACAAACTTTATGTCTGGTTACTTGACTGCAATGTGGAAGGAGTGTGGTGTGAATTACAAATTCACCACCCCTTATCACCCACAATGCAATGGGTTAGTTGAGAGATTTAACAAAACCCTCAAGGGCATGATAAAAGGTCTCCCTGAAAAGCTTAGGCGTAGATGGGATATCCTTTTGCCCTGCCTTCTCTTTGCCTACGGAGAGGTTCCTCAGAAGGGGGTTGGTTACAGCCCTTTTGAACTTCTGTTTGGACATCCAGTTAGGGGTCCCTTATGTTTAGTGAAGGAGGGATGGGAGTTACCTCTCAAACCACCTAAACAGGACATAGTGGACTATGTACTTGGTCTCCACTCCAGGATGGCTGAGTATATGAAGAAGGCACCCAAAAACCTTGAGGCTAGCCAGGAATTGCAAAAGGCCTGGCATGACCAAAAGGCTGTTTTGACTGTGTATCAGCCAGGACAGAAAGTATGGGTGCTGGAGCCTGTGGCCCCAGCAGCTCTCCAGGACAAGTGGAGTGGGCCCCATACTATTCTTGAGCAGAAGGGAGAGGTTACCTACCTCATGGACCTTGGTACTCCCAGGAGCCCCCACAGGGTGCTCCATGTGAACAGGCTCAAGCCATATGTGGACAGGGCAGACATGGGCTTGCTCATGGCTACTGATGAGGGACAGGAGGAAGAGAGTGATCCACTCACTGACCTGCTCTCACAGAACCCTGATGATGGTTCAGTTGATGGTGTAGCCTTGGCAGGCAGCCTCACTGACCAGCAGCAAACTGATTGCAGGAAGGTCCTGAATCAGTACAGACACATGTTTTCACTGACTCCAAATCAGACTACCTGGTGCACCCATGAGGTGGACACAGGTGACAGTCTGCCTGTTAAAAATAAGATTTACAGGCAACCTGACCATGTCAGGGACTGTATCAGGACTGAAGTCCAGAAAATGTTGGAATTAGGAGTAATTGAGCCCCAGATAGCTCTTGGGCTAGTCCAGTAGTCTTGGTACCAAAACCTCACACCCAGGGTGGTAAGAGAGAGATGAGGTTCTGTGTTGACTACAGGGGTCTCAATGCAGTCACTAGGACTGATGCTCACCCTATTCCAAGGGCAGATGAGCTGATTGACACTTTGGACTCAGCCAAATTCTTAAGCACATTTGACCTGACAGCTGGTTACTGGCAAATCAGATTAGCTGAGGAAACAAAACCAAAAACAGCATTTTCAACCCATAGTGGGCATTCCCAATTTGTGGTGATGCCTTTTGGCTTGAAGAATGCACCTGCCACTTTTCAAAGGTTGGTGAATAAAGTCCTTACAGGTCTGGAAGCCCATGGTGCAGCTTATTTAGATGATATTGCTGTCTTTAGCTCCACCTGGGAGGATCACCTGGTCCACCTGAGAAATGTTTTAGAGGCCCTGCAAAAAGCAGGCCTCACTATCAAGGCCACCAAGTGCCAGATAGGGCAGAGTAAGGTTGTGTACCTGGGCACCCTTGTGGGTGGAGGCCAGGTTCAACCATTGCAGAGCAAAATCCAGACCATCATGGACTGGGTTGCTCCAACTACCCAGACTCAGGTCAGAGCTTTCTTGGGCCTGACTGGGTACTACAGGAGGTTTGTCAAAGGATATGGATCCATAGTGACCCCTTTAAATGACTTAACTTCCAAAAGAATGCCTAAGAAAGTTCAGTGGACAGTTAGCTGTCAAAAGGCATTTGATGACCTGAAACAGGCCATGTGTACTGCTCCCATTCTGCAAAGTCCTGATTATTCCACACAATTCATTGTTCAAACTGATGCATCTGTATTGGGGGTAGGGGATGTGTTATCACAATTGAATGAAGAGGGTCAGGATCAGCCAGTAGCTTTCATAAGCAGAAGGCTGACCCCCAGAGAGAAACGTTGGTCAGCTATTGAGAGGGAAGCCTTTGCTGTGGTTTGGGCCTTGAAGAAGCTGAGGCCATACTTGTTTGGCACTCACTTCATTGTTCAGACAGACCATAAGCCCCTCTTATGGCTAAAACAGATGAAGGGTGAAAACCCCAAACTTTTGAGGTGGTCCATTTCCCTACAGGGGATGGACTATACTGTGGAATATAGACCTGGGAGTAACCATGCCAATGCAGATGGACTCTCCAGATATTTCCACTTAGAACATGAAGACTCAACTGGTCAAGGTTAGTTTAATGTCCTTACGTTTGGGGGTGGGGTTGTGTAGGAGAGTAGGATCTGCTTCTTATAGTTACCCCCACTTTTTGCTGATGTCTCACTGTTTTTGGCCTAGTCTGACTGGGATCCTGCTATTCAGGACCCCAGTCTATCTGTTTCTCCTGTAAATTGCAAAACATATACTTTAGGTACACTCCAGATTAGATACGGGGGTACCCTTATAAGTCCCTAGTATATGGTACACCATGTACCCAGGGCATAGGTACCCCAGAGGCCTCCCATGGGCTGAAGCATGTATGATGCCACCCATGAGAGGCCATTCAAAATGACACAACAGGTCTGCTACAGCAGCCTGTGTAAGCTGGGGCTTGCACCACTTACTTAGATATAGGTTCACTATATCTATCTAAATCACTACACTTACAAACCTATCAGTCACCCCTATGGCAGGCCTTATCAATCCTGAAGGCAGGGTGCTGGGTTTTACGTGAGAGGGTGCCCCTACATGAGTAGGGCCCCTCTGCAGCCTTTGGAGACCATTCTCCGGGGTTGTCTGTGATGCAGCCAGACATATATGTTTTAAGTGCATTATAACCTTGCGGTAAATGCTAACTTTAAAATGGCTGCTTAGAAACATGTCGTGTTTGGTGTCAAACACCTTGGAATCATACCTCCCCGCCAGTACTGGCGGGGGAGGTATGATTCCACCCTTGTAGAACTACTACTATGGGTCACCGGTCTACCCAATACCAGCTTTCTCGACCTGGGCAGCACAAAATGGATGCTGCCAGCCACATACACGAGTCTGCCCTCCTGCTGCTGAGCCAAGCTCGAGAAGAGGAAGGCTTGACAATAGGTATCCTGTCACAGGGAGGTGTGACCACCTCCCAGACAAGGTTTAGTATATTGGGGCTCGGTGGGTGCACTCTGAGAGTGCCAGAAAGTCTGCACTGGGGGCACATTTGGTGTCCCTGTGCATAGTCCAGCTCAAACCAGTTCTGTGAGCTGTTGGCTCCTGCTCTGGCGTGAAACTGGACAAAGGACATTGGTGTAGCCACCCCTCTGTTCTGCCCCTCCCCTAGGAGGGTCCCCAGAATCCGTCCAACCCCTTCCCTGGGTATAAAGTAGGAAACCTGACCACAGGACTTTAGATTATACCTGGACAAGACTCTGCAAAGAAACCAAGTACTTCGACGGTCTACACTTCGCTGGACGACCGAAGAATCTCCCTTGGAGTAAAGGAATTACTCCCCTGCAGCAGCAGGCACCTAAGCGCATCTGACTGGCTTGCATCTCCAGAGCTCCTGCGGACTCCGAAGATTTCTGCAACACAGGAGGTGGGTTCCCGAAGGTCCCCAAGGTAGATCTGACCTCTCAGCGACCAGTATCCCTCGTGGGGGCCGTGCAACCCGTACCCCTGTTCACCGCGTCTATTTGCAAGTGCATATGCTTGTTGGCAATCCCTGAGCTTGTGCATTGGACTACGTGTAGTCCCGACTCCGAGCAACATTTGCATTGAAGATATCCGGCCTCCACTCCACGAGTGCTCTGTGGGCTGGTGCTTTGAAAATTTGCTTGAGGTCTCCTTGCGATCCCTAATCCGTTGGCCTGTGGGTCCTGGCAAGGGTCATCTCGTTTGTTCTTGGGCTTCCCTGGTTGCTCCAGACATGCCCTGACTCTCCATTGCTTGGAGAGTCTTCTGGACCTTGCTGGTCCACACCGTAACCTGTTTCCTCTGCCTGCGTGTGTTGCCATTGCCAAGGCTTGTTGGTGCTCCAGCCGGACACTGACCCCTCAGCTCTCGACATCCTTTGTGGGACAGCTCACCTCCGGACCCTGGTCATCGTCGACGTCTCCTGGTCCCCGTGGCTGCAGAGACAAACATCCTTTCTCTTCACCTGAAGTATCCGACATCGGTGGGCATTCGAATACCGAGCCCCTGGTCACCTGAAGTGACCCAGACTCTGTCTCCTCTGCTTTCAGGTTCCTCTCACCTAGAATCCAGGCTTGGATTCCACCGGACACTCTTCGCCTTCCTGGCAGCAGTACTTCTTCGCATCTCTCCATTGAAAACGACGGAGGTTTCCGACACCACTTGACCCCTATGCACCCGGCTCCTCTGGGATAGGTAACACGGGTACCTCGGTACTCACAAGGGGGCTGGCCTTAGAACCTCTTATGTTCCAAAGGGTTTGCTTCAAGTCCTCGTAGAAGTGTCCTTAAACTGTAATTTTCCAACCGCGACTTTCCCATAGAGTTGCACGGAGCACGCGGTCGTGTTTCCTCACTGCACCCATCCTCCGTGGGCGCCGTGTGTTACTGCCTTGGGTGGTTCCTTGTGGTCCCAGCGATTCTACGTGCTCTATGCACAGTGTCTATTGAAGTCGTGATTGTTATACCATTTTTTTAGTATATGGTTCGGTCTCCCCCTGGAGCCTGTTGTACATTTCGCTACTTACGTATGTTCTATTGATTAAGTATTGTGTGCTTTATGTTCTAATCTCGTGTAGAGATTAGTAGAGTGTTATAATAATAAATACATATTTTTACATAACTACTGTGTGGTTCTCCTTTCATTTGATCATTCAAGAAGTGATATTCTGGTAAAACAAGCTGCTTTACATTCATTCAAGATTAATCCTGAAGGCTGCTCTCCACAGCTACCACTAGGATAGCTTTCTAAAGGTTATGTTTGACCTCATACATCATAAGGGTCGTTTGGACTTGTGCAAGGTGTCCACTTTAATTAGTGGACAGCATATAGTAGGCCAACTTCTCACAGTGGAGGAACTGCTTAGGGCACTATTTGGAGACTCTCTCTCACAGGCCTGCATAGTAGAATGCGCGCATAGATCCCTAGGTCCGAGACCATTGCCGGGAGCCCCAGTCAGGCCAATAATCACGCGTCTGCTGTACTATAGGGACTGCGACACCGTACTGCGCAGAGCCCGAGACCTACAGGACATGAGGTACCAGGGGAACGTGGTCTCCTTTTTCCCCGACTTAACCGTCCAGGCTGCAAGGAGGGAGTTCGTACCTGTGAAGAGATTACTACAGCAACAGGTCATCAAGTACTATCTCCTCTACCCAGCAAAACTTTGCATATTCCACCAGGGCAAGACTGTGTTCTTTACCGATCTTAAGGCAGCCACCAAGTTTGCCCGTTCCATCCGACAACCTATATCTGCCGCGCAGGCGAGAGGAGAACCTGAGGGGAGAGGCCCCCTAGATGAAAACGACTGAGGCTCCGAATGACTGGCAATGAGCAGGCACAGCAGTGATACACATGACTGTGCGGGGGTGATCCTTCAGGACACCCCCTACCCTACCCGGGGCAAGGGCCTGCCCCGTTGCTGTGACCTGGGGGCTCGCCCAATCTGCCTGGGAGTGGTGAGGGATCCTTCTCCTCCCGAGCTAATCCTGTCCAGCCACCCAGCACACCACCGCTGGGTCTTACTGAGCACCTAATGCCTCCCACAGGGACGTGTCCCATGGATGTTTCTAATGTTGGCCGTTGCGGGCCTATTTTGTTGCAAGGGTTTGGCTGTCAGCCATGTTGGGGGGCTGAAGTGGGTGGCGGGTGGGTTGGTTGGGTGGGGTGCACACCTAGTGTGCTGTTAAGGTTTTTGTGTTCTTTTCCTCTCCTTTCCCTTCCTCTGGCCTCTCTGGCCCTTCCCCAACGTCAAACAGAGGCGTTAGGGTACCCGGTGCACCTAGACACATATGACCTAGGGGATGGGTGATTCCACTGATGAAGCGGGTGCGATAAGAGCAGTGAAATGGAATGTGCGAGGCCTGAATGATTGTCGTAAGGTAAGACTGGTTGCGGCATATCTCCAAAGACATGGGGCGGACATTTGTTTTTTCCAGGAACTATACCTAACTAGTACCACCTGCGCGCGATTGAGGGAAGGATGGATGGGAGAGAAATTCATGTCAGGTTGCTCCAACTACGCCAGAGGCATGGCTATAATCCTTAGAAAGGGGCTTCCCTGGAAAACGCGCACTACGCTTTGCGATCCGCAGGGGAGGTATGTAATTGTAGCGGGGGAGCTGAGGAGGAAACCAGTCAGGCTCGTGTCGGTCTATGGGCCGAATGTAGATGACCCACAGTTTTTTAGTGAGGTCTGGAGGCTGACGGAGTCACTTGGGTCCGGAACTGTCCTGTGGTAAGGGGATCTTAATGTAATCTTGGACGTGTGCATTGATAGGTCTGGTGACTCTCGCCGGCCCCACCCGAGAGCGGCAGACCAGCTACATATAATTATGGAAGACCATGAACTGGTAGATGTTTGGGGACGCCGACACCCATCTAGACGGGAGGGAACCTGTGTTTCCACAGCAGGCCCATCATGGTCCAGACTTGATTATTGGCTCGCGTTGCGGGACATGGACACATGGGTAATCACGGTCACTCACTTAGCCCAATCTCTCTCTCTCTGATCACACTCCTGTGCTGCTCAAATTTAAGTTGCCGGACGTGGCGCATAGGCCTTTCAGTTGGAGGCTCCCTTCAGGCGCACTCCGAGATCAGGCATTCAGGGAGTCGATTCGAGCCGATATAACTGAATATTTTGAACTAAACAGCGGAACGGTGGATTCGCCATCAGTATTGTGTGAGGTCTTCAAAGCAGTAATCCGAGGTAAGTGCATCGCCAAACAGGCAGGTGTGCTGCGCTCGCTCAATGGAGACCTCCGGCGTCTGGAGGGGGAAATTCGAGAAATATTTCAAATCCAACTGCCCAAACACCTTAAGTAACATCAAGATGAAAATTGCGGAGTTCGAGGAGGCCGCGCAAAGGGAGACGCATTACCTGGGCAGGGAGGCACGAGCGTGCCAATATGGAGAGGGGGACAGTGCCAAGAAAACGCTGGCGGGCCTATTAAAAAAGCCCTGGGCCAGCAAATACATGTGCGAACTGCGCAGTGATAGCGGTGAGGTGGTCACCGGACAGGAGGCGATGCAGGCTGAGATGCTCGCATTTTACACCTCTCTGTACTTGGTACGACAGTCAGGGTGCACCCAGATCTGCTCCCTCTCCTGGAATCGATCAAATTGGCCTGGAGGAGCGAGGGGCAACGAAACTATCTTGATGAGCCTTTTGAGGAGGAGGAGGTAATTGCTGTGATTCTGGCTATGCCCAGAGATAGGGCTTCCGGACTGGACGGGCTCACTGCCTCGTTCTACAAGGACTATGCGCCACTCCTTGTCCTGCATCTCCTCAACATGTATGAGGAATCACTGGAACGAGGCATGCTGCCCCCTCTCTGAGAGAGGCCCTAATAGTTACTATGCTCAAGCCTGATAAGGACCCGAAGTTGTGTGACTCCTACAGACCACTCTCAATGATAAATCTGGATAACAAGATACTTGCTAAACTCCTGGTGTCGCGTTTGCTCCCCCTGCTGCCTGCGGTGCTGAGGCCGGACCATTGTGGCTTCATGCCCGGGCGGAGCACATCCCACAACCTCTGCACATTCTTCGCAACGATGCAGGAGGTCAACAGCTCTCTCCCCGCTGCTGCTGTATTTTTAGACACAACCAAGGCTTTTGACACCTTGGAATGGCCTTATCTGTTCGCCCTTCTGTCCCAAATCGGCATCAGTCCCCTCTTTCTCAAAAAAATTGCGTTGCTGTACTCTGCTCCGTAGACGAGACTGAGGGTGAACGGACAGGTATCTCCCGCCATCCTGGTGGCCCACGGTACGCAACAGGGGTGTCCCCTTTCTCCCCTCCTGTTCGCGGTGGCTACTGAGCCGCTCGCGGCCAGGCATCGACAGCATCACGCTCAGCGTGGACTGGATTTCACTCCTAGGGTGATTCTAATTTCTATGTACGCGGACGATGTGACCTTGTATGTCCAACATCAAGCAGAGAACCTGGACCCACTCATCTGGGAGGTCGTCCGCTTCGGAGGCATATCGGGCATCTCCATAAACTGGGGAAAGTCCATCATCTTCCCGCTCACCCCTGCTACTAACCCATTCCAGTCGGAGTTCCCACTTCAGTGGGCGAACTCCCCTGTGAAATACTTGGGGATCTGGCTTAGCCGGAACGTAGATGAACTCTGGAGCCACAACTATGGCAAGCTCATGTAATGGCTTGAGAGTAGATTGAACAGGTGGAAGACATCCCTCTATCCCTGGCGGGCCGATTGGCCATCACCAAGATGGTGGTCCTTCCCAAATTTCTATACATCTTCGCCAACCTGCCGCTTCCCCTCACAGCTGCGTTTAGACGCCGATTACGCTCGAACCTGATAACATTGGCATGGGCAGGCAGACAGCCCCGGGTGGCGTGGGAGATTCTGACGCTGCCGTTTGAACAGGGTGGGATGGCAGCTCCAGATATGGAGCTGTATTATAATTGTGCTCAAGCCCAGTTCGCTTACCACTGGGTGTTCCTGACCCTTTTCATGGTGCACACCGCTCCAGAGAGTGACGGGGCGGACCCGATACCCCTACACATGGCGTTATTCGGACCCCAAAGGAGACCCCGCGCCAAGGTTGACACGGTGGGTTGCACAGTGTGGGCGTGGCGGGAGCTTAGATGCAGGGCATGATTAGATAAAACATTCGCCCCCTCAATCCCACTCATCAGACACCCAGAACTGTCCTTCACTACAGAAGTCGGGGTGGGTCAAAGACTGCAGAATCTCCAGCTACACATGATGGGACAGGCGTTCCGCAATGGGGTGTTTGCTACTATAGATGAGGTGTTAGGCGAAGACGACACCGGAATGCTGGATAGATTAACTTATTACCAGCTTAGAGCAGCATTGCACACACTGTATGAATGCTTTCCTGTAGCGCCACCAACATTTCTAGTACTAGAGGAATTCCTAGTGAATCCCTTGCCGCGGAAACTCATTACTCGATTTTACTCGGGAATGCAGGCCACATCGCCGATATGCGTCCCCCTTGCGCAGCACGAATGGAAGAGGATCCTGGGTGGTCCTTTAGAGGAGGGTACTTGGGCATACTGCTGCGCGCAAATGAAAGCACTGTCACCCAATTATAGACTGCGGCTCATCCACTTCAAGTTCATACACAGGCTGTATAGGACCCCTCTATGGCTGCACAGAGCCGGTTTGAGTGTGGATGCGAGGTGTGTGCGCTGCTGAGCCCCGGAGGTCTCCTTTCTGCATCTGGCCTGGGAGTGCCTGGTGGTGGCGAAGTACTGGGAACATATTTTCGAGGTATTGATGGCTATTGAACGCTCCCCTTTGGTGGCCCTGCTGGGGTATGTCCGCAGAATAGCCGTAGAGCACAGGAAACTAGTGGCAATGCTGTTACTTCTGGCGAAGAGAAGAGTAGCTATTTGCTGGGGCTGCAGGCGCAGTCCGACAGTAAAGGAGTGGCTCAGGGACGCAGCGTTCTGCCATAACCAGCTGTCTGATTACTGGGAGTTAATGCCTGCACAGTCTCAACCCAAAAAAATATGGGCACCACTGCTGAGCTATCTACAATCCTTATCCCCGGATTGTGGTGACAGTACATCAGTGGAGACATAGGCACTGCGCACTGGTTACACTGCACACCCATGCCCACGTCGAGGCTGCTGCTGAGGCGGGTGAGACTCACCTTTATTAGGGCCAGGGAGGATCTCTTCCACCCCGCCCCCCCTCGTCTGATCCCCCCTGTTTGTCTTCCTCTAGTTTTCTATCTTTAGATTCCTTTTTACTTTGGCCTGCGAAGAGCCCCGGACTTATTTCGGGGAGATAGCTGCTACAAGAGACAGTGGGATACTAACGATCCTGGGCTCTCTGCCCAGCTATACCACCCAGGATTATTGATTGATAACCTACACTATCTCTCGATTCTGATCTAATCATAATGTTATACGCTTGAGCCATGTACTTATTCTTATTTTTTTTGAGAAATTCAATGAAAAGAAATTTTAAATAAATGGAAAAAAAAAGTTACACACCTAAGATAACCCCTGCTCACCCCCTTGCTAGCTTGGTACAGAACAGTCAGGCTTATCCCAGAAGCAATGTGTAAAGTATTTGTGTATACACACACACACACACACACAGTAACACAGTGAAAACACTACAAAAGGACTCCACACCAGTTCAGAAAAATAGCCAATATTTATCTGAATAAAACTAGACCAAACCAACACATTTTTTTAAAGATTAAATCAAGTGCAGATCTTAGAAAGAAAAATAGCTCCAACCAGGGCTATTTGGTTGCGGTCGACGACTCCACAAAGACATTGTGACCTCAATGGAGGAAGGGCTGGTTATGGAGTCGGGCAGACCCCGGTACAGTACCTTGGAGGCATCATGGAAAACAAAGATGATGCAAAACCCAGAGGAGGTGAGGTGCCGCGGGGGCTGGTGCGGCGTCAATTCCTTACTGTTGAAGGGAGGTGATGCGTCGGTTCCCTACTGCAAGGCAGGGAAGGTGATGCATTGGTTCCTTACTGCACCAGGGAAGGTAATGCTGCGGTTGCCCGTGTGGTACCTCAGTTCCTCACTGTGGAGCTGCATTGATGAGGTGTCGAGAGTCAAGCCGCGAGGCTTCAGTTTCCACGGCGTCAATGACAGACCAGGCCGCATGTGTCGGAGCGGTGCGCCACAGACTTCGGTGGTGTGGTGCTCGAGACTCGTGTAGTGCAGGAAATTTGGAGGGGCTGCATCGTCGTCGGAGCCTGTGGTGCGATTCGTGGTCGGTACATTAGGCTGAACCATGGCTCCAGAGCAGGTAGCGGCATGGCGTCAGCATTGCAGACAGGCACCAGTTCCAAAATCAATCAGTGTTGATGCCTTTGTTTCTTCTTATTAGCACCCCAAACTCCCTTCTAAGGACCGGGAACTGGAATTGGCACCACTTGGTAAGTGGGACTCCTCAGCAGAGAGGTCCAGGCGTAACAGGTGAAGACTTTGATGGACCTGAGACTTCTTCACAGGAGGCAAGCTCAACTCAAGCCCTTGGAGAATCTTGGAATCAGGATGTAGAAAGCAAAGGCCAGTCCTTTCACTTCCAGGACAGAAGCAGCAAGCAGCAGGCCAACACAGCAAAGCAAACAGCAAAGTGGCAGTCCTTCCTGACAGCTATCCAACTCTTCTTCCTGGCAGAATGCCCTCAACCAAAAGTGTTCTGAGTATATGGTTCGCAGGTCCAATACTTATACCCATTTCAGCCCTTGAAGTAGGCAAACTTCAAAGGAAAGTCTTTGTAGTGCACAAGACCCTGCCTTTCCTTGCCCTAACCCCAGCCAAACTACAGGGGGTGGAGACTTCTTTGTGTGAAGACAGACACAGCCCTATTCAGGTGTTAGTGTCAACTCCTCCCACCACTGTAGCTCAGGAAGACCCATCAGCTTGGTTATGGGCCATCAGGAAATGAAGGGCACACCTCAGCTCCCTGTGTGTGACTGTCTAGAGTGAATGCACAAACAGCCCAACTATCATCCTAACTCAGACATGTATCCAGAGACAGGCAGAGGCACAGAATGGTTAAAGTAAGAAAATGCCCCACTTCCTAAAAGTGGCATTTTCAGATCTGCAATTTAGAAACCAACTTCACTAAAATATGTATTTTTAAATTGGCATCGCCAATGCTAACATATGAGAGAGACAGGCCTTGCTGTACTGAAAAATGAATTCAGCAGGTTTTCACTACCAGGACATGTAAAACACAATAAATGGTCTACTTTTTAAATACGGTGCACTCTGCCCATGAGTCTACCTTGGGCCTACCTTAAGGGTCCCTTACATGTAATAAAAGGGAAGGTTTGGGCCATGCAAGTGGGTGCACTTGCCAGGTCGAAATGACAGTTTAAAACTGCACACACAGACACCGCAGTGGCAGGCCTGAGACATGTTTGCAGGGCTAATTATTGTGGGTGGCACAATCAGTGCTGCAGGCCTACTAGTAGTATTTGATTTACAGGCCCTGGGCACACACAGTGCAATGTATTATGGATTTACTAGTAAATCAAATATGCCAATCGATGAGAAACCAATTATACCATGTTTTAGAGAGAGAGCATAAGCACCTTAGCACTGGTTAGCAGTGGTAAAGTGCCCAGAGTCCTAAAGCCAACAAAAAGGTCAGTAAAACAGGAGGAGAAGGTCAAAAAGTTTGGGGAGATCCCTGCAAAAAGGGCCAGGTCCAACAGTGGTAGAGGATTAGCCCATGGCATGAGGGACATTAGAGGTGGACCTGTTGTTTCAGTGGCTAGTACCTTTGACCCTGACCAAGAAGACTGATATTTTCTGGTACATACATGGCAAATTATTTAGGGCTATATGTTTGAGAGAGGTATTTGGAAGGGGCATAATCCTTCAGGCTTTTCAAAGAAGGGCAAATCTGAAATAGCAGGTTATTGAGCAGCCTTCAAGCATGCATGTTAGCTCACGCCCACACCCTGCGGGTGGCCTACCTACTGCAGCCTGCCCTACAACGTCAGTTTGCTTCCCCTGCTCTTACTTTCCTACCCTCTGTTCTCTGTTTGCAAGCCCCTTCTTCCTCCCTTCTGTCATCTGTAGTCAGCTTCCTGTCCCTGCCCCCCCATCCTCCATGTGAATATATCTGTCCCCACCCTCTGTGGTCCGTTGTGCTACCACTGCTCTGTCGTCCATTGCTACCCCTGGCCCCTGTTCTCTATGTGCATGCCACTGCCCCCTCCCTTCCTGGCTCATTGTGTTGCCACTGCCCCAGTGTTGCCATTGTCCTCTGTTGCTGCCCTTGCCTCCCTTTCCCCTACATCCCCACCTGCTTGTGCATTCCCTCTGCACCCTCATCCGTCGTGCTGCCACTGCCCCTGCGGCCCCTGTGCTTACTAAGCACCTTCCACTCTAGGGGTCAGTGTCAATCTTATTGCACTACTTTTTATGTTTCCGTAAGACCTCTTGATTTGTCCTATGTTGTAACTATTGACTTTTAGAGTGCATCATAATTTCGTTTGTCTTTGTTTTGAATTTCTTTATTTACTTCTTTCTTTGTTTTGAAAGTATATATTTCAACAAATGTGGTTCATTTTTCATCAGATCTGTTCATGATGTTAACGCTCCAATCCCCAATGCAATTTGGGCTATCTTCAGGGGGTTGGTGCAGTTCAGTTAGAGGCTGTGTCATGCTTTAATCCTGCAGCCCTGTCACTGCCATGTTTCATCCCCGCCTCACGAATAGATTGTATTGCAGCACCAGCAGTATGGTTCATCTCCATGTCATGGATAGATTGTATTGCAGCACCAGCAGTATGGTTCATCTCCATGTCATGGATAGATTGTATTGCAGCACCAGCAGTATGGTTCATCTCCATGTCATGGATAGATTGTATTGCAGCACCAGCAGTATGGTTCATCCCCGAGTCATGGATAGATTGTATTGCAGCACCAGCAGTATGGTTCATCTCCATGTCATGGATAGATTGTATTGCAGCACCAGCAGTATGGTTCATCTCCATGTCATGGATACATTGTATTGCAGCACCAGCAGTATGGTTCATCCCCGAGTCATGGATAGATTGTATTGCAGCACCAGCAGTATGGTTCATCTCCATGTCATGGATAGATTGTATTGCAGCATCAGCTGTATGGTTCATCTCCATGTCATGGATAGATTGTATTGCAGCACCAGCAGTATGGTTCATCCCCGAGTCATGGATAGATTGTATTGCATTGCAATACAATCTATCGGTGAAGTGGGGATGAACCATGGCAGTGGCGATGCTGCAGAATTTAAAGCGTGATTTAACCATAACACGCATTCTGGCATCCAGGAAATTATGTGATTCTGTGGTACATTTGGGCAGAGGGGGGACAACCATTGGAAAATAGGGCCTGATCCCATAATGAATTGGACACTACCATACATAACACAGAGTCATTTCTGGCTGCTCGAGCCCTGAGATACCCCCAAGAGATCTCACATGATAATGTGTCCTGTTAACGACTTGCTCAGCCATCCACCTCTAGGAAGCAATAGTCCTATAAGATAGGGCCTCCACACTAGTTTACAAGTCCCAGACTCCATTTTCTACTCTGTACATCTTCGCCACAGGCGAATACTAATTTATACAGAATTGACCAAGATACAACTCCTAGACATGAACTGGAGTGCAACATGATAGGATAGAAAACCCCATTTATTCCAGCATGTAACAGCATTCATATGCTAGCAGCTATAGGGGGCTTCGGTTACTTCCTTACTGAACAAGCTTCCTTCTGGCCACAGTCTTTAGAGTACTTAGACGCTTATCAAGTAACAATAAAGCGAAATAAAGAACCTGACTGAATTACATATCCTCAATCCAAAAGACACCTAGAACAATCTCACTCACTCCAGACCACGACCTCCTGACCATTGGAGTCACTGATAAAACACTATGAACGGCACTCAAGACCTGGCTCTTCGACTGAACGGAGCTGCTTACCCCCCACCCCCTCCCCCGCCCCAGCGCCTTGATACCCTCACGGGTGAGTAGCGCGCTTTACTATCCCTTATTGATTGATTACTTTCTCTGATTGAACATTATTTCTCTGAGTATTAATGGGCTAACCCATTTTACCAAAAGAAAGATAATACTGACATCTTAGTACTTTACACACTGATTTTGCACTTTTACAAGTGGGCCCATTTATCGGATGTAGAGAGCTTGAAACTACGTCGAGATAGGGTTAGCAGGGAATACCACCTCCACAAGAGAGCCCCTACAGATGAGACACAATCGCAAGCAAAATCATATCTCAAGGAGGGAGTTGATTACTAATGAGAACGGGGCTCCCTATTAAAACACATAGGAACTTGCAAGATTCAAATGGACAGTACATCCTTGTTAAAGTAGCCACACAAATGCAAACCCTCCTGCTGCGATCAATATACGGCCCAGTGAATCACAAGGCAGACACCTTTCAAGGCCCTGTGAATCACAAGGCAGACACCTTTCAAGGCCCTGTGAATCACAAGGCAGACACTTTTCAAGCATACTGATCCAATGTCCAAACATGAAAATATTTCTAGGAGGAGGCTAGAATATAACCCTAGATCCATACATAGATAAATCCCAGCATTCACAAACACATAACCATACTGACAGATGTCTGCTATGAGACATCCAAACAGATTTTTCTCTTCATGATCCATGGAGACTTTTCATCCCCGAGGTGAGGGACTACACTATCATGTCTTGGTTAAATGGTATGCTCCCCCACAATAATTACTTTTTGACTTCAACCCACCTTCTCAGCAGAATCCTGGACACCACCATACAACCAAAAGGTGTATCAGATCATGCAACAATTCAGAGCATATTAGACATGGGATTGGTGAACTCCCCGTCCCCTTGGGACAGTGTTGACTTAATATGTCCTGCTATCATCTGCTGACTGATAAGAACAAGCATTTGCAATGCAAAAGGTCTAGCGTTTGTTAAAGTTAGAGATGCTGTCTTTGAAAATGGCAATGTTTTTTACTTATGTATTCTTTTATTTGCAGTGGAGTAATAAAAGTTGCACAGTGCTATTGCTATGAGTGTAAAAAAGCAAAAGTAAAAAACATTGTCATTATGAACTCTAAGAGCTTTAAACTTTAACGAATGCGAGATGCTTGGCAGTTCGACGGCCCCCCTGGAGGCTGCAGTCTAATGGACCCGCACATTTAAAGGACATGAGGTATAAGTTGGAGCTATTGTAAAGGTCTTTTACTTTCAAGAATTATAAAAGTGCCAGTACACGTTTTGTATTGGCAAGGTAGCGCAAAGGGTTAATATAAGCGTCAAAGTAAATGCTGGTTGTTATTGGAATGATGTAAGTAAATTGAGTTTATGTGAGTTATTGCTCTGTGTGTGCACTGCTCCTGCAGGGAGGGCTTGTGCAGATGGCGGGGGAGGGGCAGGAATGTTAGATATCTACAGGTTTTTTTGCAGTCAATAAAATAATTACAGTGGGCATTGTGGCAGAGACAAAACCTTAGCTATTAATGAAGACTAAAGTTTTTTTAAAGTAGCCAGCAGAAAATAAATACACAGCAACTTGCTTTTAACCCTTAGAGCGCTGCATCGACTGCACACTGAGGGGCAGATTTACAAGCCCCCTGCGCCACCAGTACGTCACTTTTCGTGACGTACTGGTGGCGCAGGGGGCTCCTCGATATTTACAAGGAGAGGAAAAGCCACCATGCGTGACTTTTCCTCTCCTTGTAAATACCGTCCCTTCACACGCAGCACTTTGCGGTGAAGGGGCGTTCCATGGGTGTTGCTGTGGGTGTTCCCACGCAACACCCATGGAACAAGACACATCTCCAGAATTACGAGAAATCGTAACTCTGGAGATGCGTTTAAGCTACGCCACCCTAGAGGTGGCGTAGCGAGACGCACCGAGGAGAAATGTTTTCATTTCTCCTCGTTTTCCTCTTTCAATGCGTGCTGCATTCTGCAGCACGCATTGAAGAGGAAAAGCCTGTACTGATTGTTTTTGTGCAGAAAGGTGCCCCTTCCTGCACAGAAACAATCTCCCCATGGCGCAGGCATCCTTGCACCATGGTGCAAGGGTGCCTGCGCCGGCGCTTGGCAGCTGTTTGTGCGCCAGCGCAGGGGAGAGCACAGGAATGCGACATATTCTTGTAAATATGTCGCATTCCTGTGCTCTGAAAGTGCCGCAGCGTGGCGCAGCCAAAGGGCTTGCAGCGCCACGCTGCGGCACTTTCTTGTAGATCTGCCCCCATATGTACCCACCGGATTATCTGTAGTGGAGATTGTTGACACAGAACTTTGCTTGCATTAAAGTGTTCACGGTGCCCGCTGCAGAGTCTTCCTACAGTGCAGGCTGATTCTATTGAAGTGTTCACGGTGCTGGCGGTGGGGTTTTCCTGCAGTGCAGCCCCTAGCTTTGAAGGCAGCAAGAGGGCAGGAGATCCTAACCCCTACTGCATTGCGGGGGCACAGTCGGAGGCGCCATATTCCTCTTTTTTGATCTGCAGAAGGCCTGATGTTCACCACACACAAAGAGCTTAGTAATAAGCCAAAAGTGCAGTGTGCATAAAAGTAAGGCGCATGCCGCCTTTATCAACCTAAAAGCTAGGCATGTTGCGGGGGCAGAAATGCAGTGTGCATAAAAGGCATCTGCTGCCTTTATCAAAGTGAAAGCACAAATGAATAGTTCCTACGTTTTTCATCAAGTAGATACAAGACGTAATAAAAATTGTAACAGAAATCGCTTCTCCATGCGTAAAAGAGAGGAGGTATCGAAAATATTGTGATTTATATGAAACTCAGATACTGAATTAAAAGCTACATCCCAACATAAATAAACATATTGTGAGAGTTAAAGGCGGTTTCTTCTTTGCAGGTGCTTATTGAGAACTGCTGTCATTCGTACTGCGCGTGCGACCTTTGTAGCACTATAACAGACAGAAATGAAATGCAAACATATTCACATATAAAGCACAGCACACCCTGCCCGCGCAAAACTGATTTCAACCTGACAGCAGAGAATGTTTGTTTGGCTTGTCAGGGGGAACTTACTCCACTGGCAGATTTGAGAGGTCTCCCTGCTCCCTTTATCAACCTAAAAGCTAGGCATGTTGCGGGGGCAGAAATGCAGTGTGCATAAAAGGCATCTGCTGCCTTTATCAAAGTGAAAGCACGGCATGGCGTGGGAGCAAAAATGTAGGGGCATATTATCAAGAAACGGCGTTAAAATTATCGCCGCTTTAGCGGCAGAAAACTGCGGCTAAAGCGGCGATAATGGGCTTGATAATATGCCCTGGAGAATTCCAATAGAAGCCCATGTTCTGGTGTCAACATGGGCTTCTATTGGAATTCTCAAGGGCATATTATCAAGCCCATTATCGCCGCTTTAGCGGCAGTTTTCTGCCGCTAAAGCGGCGATAATTTTAACGCCGTTCTTGATAATATGCCCCGTAGTGTTTTATCAAACTGATGTCAGGACAGCAGGGGGGCACAATTCATAAAACAACTTATTTTGACGCTCCCCGGTCCACATTATCAAGATAAAAATGAGAAACAAAGGGGCATATTATCAAGGACTTTATCGCCGCTTTAGTGGCACTTTTTGCCGCTAAAGCGGCGATAATTTTATCGCCCTATTAGCAAGCTGTCGCTAACAGGCGTTAGCGACAGCTTTCAGGCGTTAGAGGCCGGGATTTACATCGCCTTGCATGACAGCAATAATTATCGCTAATGACATGCAAGGAAGGCGTTCCCTACTAAAAGCGACTGGAAACAGTCGCTAACACCACTACCCCCTATTAGCAAGGCAGGCGAAGCGATAAAATAATTCGCGCTAAGCGCGTTTATCGCTATATTTTATCACCTGCTAGTGAGGATGACTTACCTGTTTAAAGTATAGGAGGTGGATTCTAATGCTGAATCCACCTTAGCGATAATGCGAGAATATCGCTGCTTTTCCAGCGATATTCTCACATTTTGCCGCTATCGCTGGAAATTTTATCACTATGGAGATAAACCTTGTTAATAGGGTGTTATCTCAGCGATATTTTCCAGCGATAGGCGGCGTTAACCAAAGTCGCGCTAAGCGCGGTTAGCGATAATTATCGCTATTCCTTGGTAATATGCCCCAAAGACTTTAGACAGACAACAGGTGGACCGGAAAACAGGCAATGAAGAAGTGGTGACGCAGGGGATCAGAAGACAGGTAATACGGAAGACAGGCGTCGTGTGGGACCGGAAGACTGGCAGCGGGTAAGTCCAGAATACAGACTACACGTGGGACCAGAAGACAGACAACTTGTAGGACCAGAAGGCAGGCAACTCTTAGGAACGAAGACAGACAACTCGTAGACAGGAAAACAGGCAAGTCATAGGACTGATAAACAGGCAAAGGAGTTCTAAGCGCTTCCTCAGAAGCCTACCTTTCGGTCAGTCGCGGTCCGTGTAGGAGTGCCGGCCGGGCGGTGACGTGGGGCGGGGGAGGGGCAGGGTGGGGGGTAGCAAAGTGCGCGCAACGAAATTCGTTTCATTGATTTAAATGTTTACTTACCTGTATTGGTCCGTAATCCGTACTTTGCTACCCCCACCCTGCCCCTCCCCCGCCCCACGTCACCGCCCGGCCGGCACTCCTACACGGACCGCGACTGCTTTCGGTGTATGTGACTGTACTCGGCTAGTGTGACGCTGTGTGTGCAGCGATTCCTGCAGTTAATAAACTTCTACTTTGTGATTTGAAATCTGTGTATATTCCCCTGAATTTTCACAGCAGTTAGCTTTTCATTATCACTTTGCAGCACCCTGGTGTGGGTAAAAAATGCAGTGTGCACAAAAGGCACGTGCCGCCCTATTAAAGTGAAAGCGCACCATAGAGCAAAAATGCAGTGTTTTACCAAACTGAAAGCGCAGCATGATGTGGGGTGAAAAATGCAGTGTTCATAAGAGGCGCTTGGCGCCTTTATCAAAGTAAAAGCGAACTGAAAGAGCAGCATAGCACGGGCGTGAAAAATGTGGTGTGCACAGGGCTTTAAGTGGGCCGGGTCTCACCGGTGCTGAGCACCGGCAGTTTTTTAAAAGGGGCCTCGAAACGGGTCCCTATTGGGCTCTGTTTTGTGCCCTGGCACAGGCGGTCCGTTTTTTTCCTGACTGCCGTGACAGCAGGCACATGGTTGTGCGCCTGCTCACACTGCTCATTTCTCACTAGTGGAGAAGTTACGGCATGAGGTCATGCCAGGTGAGCATTGTAGGGGAAGGGAAATCCCTTAAAGAGAGTCATTTTCTCTCTGGATTCCCCTTACCTTTTGGAAACTCAGGAGCAGCAACATTGTCGTGGTGTCACCAGGACTTTAAGTGGGAGCTTTTTCAATATTATATTCAAGCCATAGTTGCTGCTTATTTATTTTATGCAACTAACAACCATTGACAAAGCCAATAGTCCTGACTTGTTGTAGGTATGATGTTACTTGTTGTAGGTATGATGTTACTTGTTGTATCATATATCTGGATGCAATTACAGAAACAGTAAAATACAAGTCCGGCGGCACACTATGCTAAGCACAGATTTTTAGCTTACTTGATTTTAAGCCACGCCCTTAATTACATTGGTGCCGCCTTTATCAAAATGAAAGCGAACTGAAAGCACAGCATAGCTTGGGGGTGAAAAATGCGGTTTGCAGAAGAGGCGCCTGCCGCCTTTATCGAAGTGAAAGTGCAGCATGGCGCGGGGCGAAAATTAACAAAAAATGATAGGGGAGGGCCAAAAGACGACTGCTGCAGGAGCTGTGTGCACTCGGAGGTGAGGGGGAGGGCTCATAACGTGAAGCAGAGTGGAATGAAAATGGGAGAAAGCCGGGCCTAAATAAAATAAATAAAAAATACAAATAAGAATGAGGCGCTTGTAAGAAAGAACAAGCATTGGCATAGCCAATAGGTCTCGCCTTTGGGACCTTATAAGTGTTTAGCCAGAGATATTGACTTTGCCTATGTCTTTAAGCTGTGCTGTACAGAAGTCTGCAGCATGCTGAAAAGTTATAATAAAGAAGTGTCAGGTGCATTTTTGTTACCTTATATATGACCAAGGAAGCATTATGTACAACTGAGCGAATATATTAAAAAGTATTAACAATAAATAATGTCTTGAGTTTTTTTGTCCTTTCAATGCTGGCAACTTTTATCTGCCTGAGAAAGGATGTGAGAGACCCTTTTAGGAAGGGAACGATGGAAATGTGAGAGGGAAACAGTATAGAAGAAAAGTACGTGTGAGGGGAAGGAGAGAAATGTTTTGGGGTTTGGAGAGAAGGCGTGCAAGGGTGTCAGGGGAACTGAATCAGGGAAAAGGTGGGAAGTGCAGGAGGACAAAGGTAGATAAGAGAATGGGGAGCACGTGAATGAAAAGGGAGGCTGAGGCTACAAAGGGAAATGAGGGTAAGTGATTGAGAAAAAAGAACGAGGAACATGGCACTGCACTAAGGAGCATGGCACTGCACGGCACCCTGCACTGCTGCATCTGGGGGCTGCTGGCCCTGCTGCACGGCTGCTCCGGCGGCACGGAAGGTGAGTGTGAGCCGGAGGGGGTGCATGTCAGTTCAGCCAAGTACTTTGATTTGCAGGGGAGGGATGTGTAGGAGGAGGGAGAGGGGCCAGAAGGGTGAAAGGGAGGGATGGGGAAGAGAAGTGTTAGGCAGGAAGTGTGTGTGGGCCAGGGAATGTGGGAGAGTAAGTTTGACAAGTCAAAGGATGAGTATTGGGCCAGAAAAACAAAAGGGAAATGAAGCGGGAGTGAAGTGTGAGTGAAAATGAGAAGGCTGTTAGTGCAAGAAGTGCGCTGCTAGGGCTTGTATGAGAAGCAGGAGGTGTGAGTAAAGGTGTGAGGGGGAAAGTGAATGCGTGGGATCTGCGAAGGCTTTGTGTGAAAGGGAACTGTTGACATAGGTCACAGGAGGATTTACCAGTGTCTGCTTGGGCAGTGAGTGAGTGATCTGGTAAGACGACAGTGGGAATGAGTGTGAAGGATCTGGTATGAACATGAGGGTGAAGCAAGTCTCTAATGATGGGACACTGAATGATGGTACAGTCAGTGATCTGGTACAACAGCAGTAGGAATCTGGTAACCGGACTGTGAGAGTAAATGTGAGGTTCCCAGTGAGAGGAAAGCGAGTTTGAATGGTTTTTTATGAACGGGTAGAGAGAGTGAGTCATGGTGACGAGACAGGGAGCGAGTGAGGAATCTGGTGATTGGCTGGGAAGATGCGAGGGATCTGGTAAGAGGACAACGAGAGCTACTGCAAGGGGTCTGTTATGAGGGCAGTAAATTTGAGTGATCTTCTATCTTGACATTGAAAGTTCGAGTTCGGGTGAGTGGGCACGAGTGCTTATTGTGATGTAAAAAATACAGTGAAAATGAGGGATCTCAGAGTACACTGAGTGAGAGATGTGGGAGTTGTGACGTGAGAAAATTGAGCTATTTGGCAAACACAGTGACAGTGCTGAATTTAAACAAGCCCCGCCAGGGGCGCTCAGCATCCTGTGGTTCTGGGCAAATAACTTCATCTGCCCGCGCCTAACAAATATGAATGTGCTCGTGTAAGCGCTATAAAACCTTCGGGCCGAGCTCGCGCTGTATAAATCTGCAAAAACACAGAAAAAGTGTGGGCGACTTACATGAGCAGATCTGAGCGCGCGCAGAGGAGGCGCCTTCGTACAGAAGGGACATATTAATACAGCTGAGCAGAAGCGCTGTGTACCAAACCGTGGAACACAGCACGAATCCCCCTGCGCAGGTATACCGAGGTGTCCTTCTAATACTCTGCACTAATAAAGCGGGGAAGAGAAACAAGCGCTCGCGCCTCGCGCTCAAAGTTTAAAAAAAAAAAAGCGTGCAGGCTGCAGCAGTAGGGACGTCAGAGAGGGAGAGAGAGAGAGGCGGAGGGGTGCACCCGCGAGTGGTGCGCACGCGCGCGCTTGGAAGAGCAGTCTGCTCATTTTCAAGCACTGCACTCGTGCTTGTGGCGCGCCCCTGCTCGCTCCCGCAAGGTGGATGCCGCCACAAGCACGAGTGTGTGCTTGAAAATGACCAGAGCGATGGCTAAAGGTCCTCCTATGCAGCGCATGCGCGCTGCGTAGGCGAGACCTAAAAAAATAGTCCATAAATAGCCTACAGTGTAAGAAAACTGTAATTGGCCGGTGCTCCTGGTTTAAAAACTGAAGTGATGTATCGGGAGCACCGGCCAATAAGGAGCAACGATGGAGTTGTCAGCCAATGGCACGCAGCACCTGTAATTTCACTCGTCTAGAGTGATTACAGCAGGACTTGCAGACAGCGCATGCGCACTGATGCTCGACCTAAAAAAAATGAACACTCAATTCCCTCCACTCAAATGGTATGGGTGGCGGACAAAGCATGAGTTAGGAGGAAAATTAGTAGAGACTCCGCTTTACGTAAAAAAGAAACCTTAACAGACGGCGCAATTTGAAGAGAGGACAACCTCACTCACTAGAATTTATGAAAATACTCACTCTCACCATGGCCTAAGTTTTCTTCTTCAGGCCAAAAATGACTTAAACAGATTGTTTATGTCCCAAGCTGAAAACGCATAGTTTAGACTAGGGGAAAAAGCAGGTGGACTCCTTGTATTACAACTTCGGCAACAGGAGACACAACGCACTATCCCAGCTATTCGAAATGCACATGGTACATTAGTCACCCACCCTTTAAATATTAAATGGGTCTCATTTATGAGGCAACTTGCACCACTGGAACGTCACTTTTTGTGATGTTCCGTGATGCAGGAGCCTGCTCCATATTTACGAGGCAGCAGTAAGCCACTTTTTTGGGCCTAATGCTGCCTCGTAAATATCGTTCCCTTTAACGTAGTTTTCTAAGTTAAAGGGGCGTGCAATGGATGTTGCTGGGGTTGTTCCCAGCAACATCAATGGCTTTTTGGCACTGCCCCAGATTTATGAGAAATCGTAAATCTGATGCAACACCAAAAACCTACGCCTCCCCAGGGAAGGCGTAAGGGAGGCACAACGAGGAGAAATATCATATTTCTCCTCGTTTTTCCTTTTTCTATGTGTGCTGCATTCTGCAGCACACATAAAAGGAGGAAAACCCTCTTTTGTGCAGGGAGGTTTCCCTTCCTGCACAAAAATAATCATCCCCACAACGCAGGCATCCTTGAACCATGGTGCAAAGGTGCCTGCGCTGGCGTATGGCAGTCATTGTGCGCCGGCGCAGGGAAAAGGACAGGAATGCGCCATATCTGATAGATACGGTGCCTTTCTGCTCTTTTCTTTTGCTGTAGGGCAGCACAGCAAGAAGGCCTGCGGCACTGCCCTATGGCAAAACCTCATATATGAGGCCCTAAATATTCTCAACAGTTTCAGGGAATATTATGACAAACTATGTACGGCACAGCATACACACTCTGGACCAAAGACAGATTAATTCCTGTCACACCTTTCCTGTCAGATCAGAGAGACTCTTGGACTTATATTGTAGACTAAATAAACAAAGAATAGTCCCCCCTTGTATGTCAATTATTTAGAGCTATACAGGAAGAACTCCCCCCTTCCTTAGGGAAATGTATTAGGCCAAAATTACCCTAATTTTGAAACTTGGCAAAGACCCATTGGACTGCACCAATTATCGGCTGATTTCTCTACTGGGAACACAGATGAAAATTTTAGCAAACGTCCTGGCCAACTGACTCAAACAGATTATACCATTTTTAATTCACTGCAACCAAGTAGGCTTCATATCTCATCATTCCTCTGCCTCCTACTTACACATGCTAGCACATATATGCTTTCTGCTTTCTCTCCCCTCGAGATCCCACATGACTCCGCACTTAAGGGCCCTCCACTGGCTTCCCATGAAACAGAGGGTGATGTTTAAAGCCATGGTCTTAATGCATAAATCTCTGAACGGGTCGGGTCCTGCCTATCTTAAAGAGAGAATCACTCCTTACGTACCTGCCCGCACTCTTCGCTCTTCCTCAACCCATATGGCAAAGGTTCCTCGATGTAACCGTCTTCGGATGGGCGGAAGATCCTTTGCCTACCTGGGTCCCCGCGCATGGAACAGTCTTCCTCTGTCCCTGAGGCTGATAGACAATCTTCAACTTTTTAAGAAGAAGTTGAAAACCCATCTTTTTAATGACAATCACCTCCCCCCCCCTCCTTCCTAGCAACCCGTCCTCCCTCTGCCAGCGCCGGGACACTCTATCGAGTAGCCGCGCGCTTTACAAATGCGAATAATAATAATTATTATAATACTATACAATAGCAGGTGAAGAAGGACAACAAGGCTGACAAAGTAGCACTTTCTATGGACATAGAGAAAGCGTTCGACAGGGTAGAGTGGCCATATATATTTTGTATATTATCACATGTTGGCTTAGGAAACAAGTTCATACCTCCCCTCCTGTCAGATAGCTCTACGCTGATCCCTCAGCGTTGATAGGGTGTGATGGGCACACGTCCCCAGACTTTAAGATAAAGTGAAAAACAAGGCAGAGGTGCCCTATCTCGCCTTGCTGTACACCTTAGCATTGGAACCATTGGCTCAATCCATCAGGAAAAACACCTGCATAGAATGAATCAAAATTCTAGATGGGTTACATAAACCCTTTTAATACGCAAATTACATTTTGGTCACTCTCTCTAGCCTACAGAATTCAATTGCCTGCTTAATAGAAACGATTTCTCAATCTGTCCAGCTTTTAGGGTATAAAACCAACTGGGACGAATGCAAGGCTCTCCTCCACACATTTCACATGACCATAGCCGCAACTGCTAATTAACCCTTCGAAATGGAAGTCTTCACACCTCAAATACCTGGTGCGCATATAATACAGAGCTCATGCATATAGTGGAAAACAATATAGATCCACTCTTGTACAAAATTAAAACTGATCTGACACTGGTCTTACTTAATCTGTTCATTTGGGAAAAAGTGAAGATTTACAAAATGAATGTGATGCCCAACTTGAATTATGTCTTTTCATTGTTACCTCTGTAAATAAACTACATGCCACCATGGAGATTTGCGGGCTTCGCCTGCCACATGCAAATCATTATTGGCAGGAATTCAAGCTAACAGAAATAGATGCTATACAGCAATTCAGACAGTTCACTCTGAGTCTCGGTGGAGAGAGCACTATGGAAAGAAGCAGGTATGCTCCACCCACTATACAATGGAGACAAGGAAACAAGTGTTAGCTTCCAATCCGATAATTAATGCAAAGATTTGAGCATGGAAAAAAGGGCATAAGATCTTGGGTGAACATCACGCCCTTCATAAGGGGATCGGATTGTGGGAGAATAAGTGTATACTCATGGCTGGTACAGAACCACACCCACAAGTGACATAGCTCACATATTGTGGGAAGCTCTACCCTGATTCACTACAGGGTGGAAATCTAGAAAGAAATGAGGAGGGCCCTAGGGACCAGCCGCGGCCCGTGCAGGTAAGAGCGGTGAGGCGGTGGGTCCAGGTGGGGGAGGATTTCGACGGATGATGACGAGGGAAAATGTATTATTTATTTACTGTTCCCTCGTCATCGTCCGTCTAAATCCCCCCACCTGGCCCCACCGCTCTTACCTGCACGGGTTGCGGCTGCTCAGCACCCGAGGTCAGTTGACAAAACATACACACCACCTGCATGATAGAACAGATCATCCAGAAGTAACCCACCATAACGGTGCTAGTAATAGCAAAACTCTGCCTACTCTGAGTATAGAGATCCCCATATGTCCCGGACTTCAATATATGGTAACAAAATCTCCAAAACAGCCACATATAAAAGGGTGAATAATCAAGTGGACAAATTAGGAAACGTTTGGGGCATTTTTTTTATTACAAATGATAACCAAACCACTGACACAATGGCCCTACCTTCCCCAGACTGTCATTGAGCTTACAAGATACAATCAACATCCCCCATAGGGACAGTCAGTATCATCTCCAACACCAATGACATTTACTAGATTAGTCAGTAAACATTTAAAACAAATGCCATCTTTCTATGCCCTAGAATAAAAAGGTTAATAGTGTGGGAATAGTCAAAAGTTGGTAAACTGCTCACTCTAACTCATGAGGGCGGCTGATCTGATGTGTACATTGAATGGAATTGAGATCCATGGGAGGGAGGCAGACAGGACTCCTTAATGACGTTATCTATTCAGCTGTATGAAGTAATGTTGGACAAATTGTACTCACCATATTCAGGTTTGGCTACTTCTGAGCTTATTCTGGACTAACTATATAGAAGATTGTTTGGAAAAGGTTTCCTCAAATATTCCTGTATGTAACACTTACAATCATGAAAATGTAACATTTGGAGCATCTATTTGGTCGTATACATTTGCAAAGATGTATTGGCGAAATAGCAATAAATAACCGTAAATGTATGTATAGCATTTGATCCATCATGATTTTAAAGCTTAATAAAAAATACACCAATAAAAAAAATAGTTTTATAACAGGACAAATAGGCTTATGGTCACAAAAAGTAGTACAATAAAGTTGGCACTGACTACTTGAGGGAAAGGTGTTTAAGAATTACAGAATTCAGTACCCAGTGATCTGTGGGTTTCATCCCTGTGCTGTCCATGTCCCCTGTTGCTGCCTGTACCCCCCAACCCACCCTCATTCTCCATGTGCATGTCCCTGCTGCCTCCCTCCATCATCGGTTGTGCTGCCACTGCCCCTGTGCTGCAACTACACCCCATTGCTGCCTCGTTGCTGCATTTTCTGTGCACATGCTCCCACCTCTTCCCTCCCAGGGAAGTTGTGCTGCCACTACCCTCTGTTGCTGCCCCCACCGCCTGTTCTCTGTGAGCATGCCCTTACCCCTCTCTTCCCATCCGTTGTGCTGTCAGTGTCCTTGTATTGCCACTGCCCCTGTTGCTGCGCCTGCCCTCTCTATGTCTCCCCTGTTCTCTGTATACGTGCCCATGCAACCTCCCTCCCTGGCCTTGTTGCACATGCACTGGCCTCTGTTGTTTCCTCATGCCCCCTGCCTACCATTCACTGAGAGTATGCCCCGCCCCCTCCCTCCCTCGTCAATTTTGCTTACACTGCCCTTTTGTTGCCACCTGTCTTCATTGCTGCCCCAGCCACCGCACCCTGTCTCCTGTTCTCCGTGAGTGTGACATTCCCCCTCCTTCTTTCCTTGTCCAGTGCACTGCCAGTGCTCCTACAGTGCCACTGTCCTCTGTTTCTTTCCCTGCCCCTCCCCCTCGTACTCTGAGTGCACACCCCTGCCCCCTCCTTCCCTTTTCCATTGCACTGCCCTTGTACTGCCACTGTCCATTGCTGCCCCTGCCCTCCTACCCTCCTGCCCCCCTACCATTTTTCATGTGCATGCCCCTGCCTCCTTCCTCTGTTGTGCTGCCACTGCGCACAGTTGCTACCACTTCCCTCTGTTGCTGCCCCTGCCCCCATTCTGCTTTACCCCCTCGTTCAAATAATTTTTCAATCTGGAAGTGTTTAGAGAATACATGTAGCTTTACCCTGGTGAAGCACAAGGATTTAGGATTGTTCTGACATTTACAGAAGTGGAACTTCAAGTGGGTCACCTGCTATGTTTATATGTGTAAGGCCTTCCTGTTCGGGTATCATTTCCGTCAGCTGAGTATTTGTGCCAAAATTGATATTTGCTTCTATATTTATCCAAGATTAGTTCATAGTTTTGCATCAAATGTCCACCCAACTGGAGTTCTTTCTGTTGGTTCATTAGTAAGTACTACCTCGATGGGTGAATTTATAGTGCATATTCTACACTACAGCTATGTAAAAGACCACGATTTAATGACACTAATGATACTGCATATATGTATGTATTTTGGGGGATTTGCTTGGTTCTTAAGTTACTTTTTTGTGTGAAAATGTTCACAGTACCGTGGTACCAAACAGCTGGTCCAGTGATACCACACAGGGGATGCTTTGAGTACAATGGTAGCAGCTGTTTGGCACTGTGAGACACATAATTTTTGTATTTCTTTTTAACAGAAGGAAGGGTCCCTTTGGGATTTCCCTGCCTCTCCCCAACAGGGCCCTCCGATGTTGATGTGCCCACCCTCAACCCTTATGCCCTTTTTCCCCATACAAAATGTCACTACTCGGAGACTGACTCCTCAAGTCATTTAGTGGCTGCCACAGAATTCGGTGAAGAGTTGTGGCAGCCAATCAAATCACTTGCTATTATGGGACCACTCCTGGTCCCACTGTGCCAAAAATGAACAAGGGAAAAAAAGCTCCCTGGGCAAATCAGAAGGCCCCATTAAATTACAGTGCCGCTGGACCAGCCGTCCAGATATTTCAATTTTTTTAACCCGTTCATGGCCACCCAGAGCAACTCTTTTAACAAGAATTTCTCGAAACGGCTGAATAGATTTACACCAAATAAAGAAATGCACACTTTCTGAACAAAGTTATAACTTTTTGCAAAATTTGGTCAAATTTTTCTGTATCGCTTCCCAAAATTTTCTATGGGAATTAACCTGGGAAATCGACATTCCTTTTCTTGACCCCCCGACTGATGGATAGGCGCAAAACTATCCAGGAAGGAGCTGAGGTAAATTCACTTTTTTAGAAAGTTTTGTGAAGTTTGGCGCCAAAGTTATTAGTGAAACAGAAAACGCTTTTCCTATGGAAACTCTGAACTATAACTGCACAATGGTGACTTTTCCTCCTTAGGTGGGTTAAGTTACACTGTCTCTCTGAAGACTGAGGATATACCATCTTTTACAACACTCAGGATTCCTCATCCTTATCCCCACTGAGTATCCAACATCACTTTTCATAGTCATGAGTGCTCATCATCTTCTTTGTCTGTCTGTCACGTTATATCCTCATTCACCCTTATTGCTAATCCAAGACCTACCAGTATCTTATGATATTTACCAGGAAATAAGAATGTGATCCAGGATCAAGACATTTCCACTAGCAGACGCAGTAGATAAAGCTAGGCAGCAAACTGCAGTCACTGTGGAATTCAGCTCAATACAATGGAAATTTCAACATATTACTGAGAACACTGGAGAGGCCACAATGAATTGCAGTGGACCATTACTGATGAACCATATTGAACTTTAACATATTAAATACAGCACACTGTTTCATAGTTTCTGAAAACAAGGAAGTCTATTTTTAGATATAAGATAGGTTTATCATGGTGTGTATCGATTAAATAAATAAAGATAGATTATGGAGTATCTTATTTCAAATGTAAGTTGAGTATAATTAGAGGACAGGCTATTTGCTATAGCATACAATGCAATAGAAAACTAAATATACATTAGTCATAAAAAACAAATATTCGCAACACACTGCTTCGGTGCAGAACGATAATAGGGTATTTCAACCCACAGTCAAAATACGGAAATTATATTAAACTGATCAGTTCTAAGCAAGGCACACACATCAGTGATTGTTAAAGATCTTTGAGGTATGGCTCCCTTTCACTCACAATGGTTGCATTTAAATTGATACAATCTTTAGAATTTCACGTAATTAAAGTCTTTTGCTTGGAATCGCGGGAACTAAAGATCATGTTACATGTGTTTCCTGGTTATCTGTCTAGAGTTCCTGTCTACACTTTCTCTGTTTTGTATGACCCCTTAATAGAGGTCTGCAAAGCGTACACATTATTTTTTTTACTTAAATTAAAGTAGATGGCGTTTTCCTAGTCTTGCAATCCCCACTTCGAGCTTTCTGCTCTCAACCCATGATATTTTCATCAACCTGATGAGCACCAAAGAGGGTAAAACACTTGTGTGGCTATTTAAACGTTGTGAGAGATTTTTCCTTTCGAATGATAAAGTCACATCTAAAGAAATGCTGGATATTGAAATTGACATTGCTAGAAGGTTTTCGCTGGGCTCTCAGAATCAAAAAATGTGCATCACAAGGAAATATGTGGACAGCATTATGGATTGTTAGTTTATAATGCAAAGGCTACAAAATACATTGGTTCATATTTGAGTGAAAACGAAGCTCTTGTTGACCTTGTTTGTAAACAGGTGCAATATTGAATCTTTCCATTTACAGTCAAAGTTTTATTTTGTTACAGCTACAGCAGAATAAGTCCAACATTCCTGAAAAATAAATGGCGACATGGAGAACAAGATATCGTTCTTTATTTACACTGGAGATGAGGGTATCTGCTCTTAGATAAATACTTTGGGCACCATTCGTTAAGATCTTGCTTTAGACGTCCATAATATGCAACGTGTCATTTAGAACTGCACACTTGGTGTTTTCTACTATACTTGGCTTTCACGTGGACTGCCTTGTAACTCATATGCAAAGTACGCATGTCATAATAATGGTGACTGTTTGGTGTTTAAGTACAATAGTGACTCATGTTGCTATCATTACCAATGCATAGTATATACAAAATTATTCTGTAAAAAGAACATGTTTACCACAAATGGCATCGCTCTGACACTTCTTGAAAACAAGCATTGGCAAATGCAATAGGTTTCGCGTAAGTGATTCATAATAAGGTTTTTTTTTGGTAAGTTTTAGCTCGGTGAGCAGTTGTGCAATATAAGGTAAAGAAATTCTGTAAAAGTGTTATGTCTTAGTTATTGAGAAAGACAATATATTGTGCAGTAACTTGTGGCAATCTAATGCGCTCCTGAACCTTCGGGTGTTGTTGGTACTATATAAAAGCACCCAAAAAAATTGTTAAATAGAAAGCATGTTACATAGGAGTGCTGTACCATGTTTTTTATTCTTATTCAGTTAACCATGGGGAACTGTCAATGGCTCTCAGCCAATGTTGGTACTGACCTTTAAAAACTTCAAAGGAAGAGCCCTTTAATATTTACACAGCAAAACAAACTCTACTCGCCAAACTGAGCCCAGGTTTATCCAGGATAACCTATTTAGCATTTAATACACTACCAGACAAGGCCATATCACTGCAGGGCTCCACAGAATGTCATTCCACCAATCACAGTCCTAAACATAGCCACCTACCTTTCCGAATGGAGTGGCATACATGTCCATTCTAGTATCTTGCAGTGTGTCAAAAGTCTCACACAAAATAGGGCCAAGAGGATATCTGGACATCAGTGCTCTGCTATTTAAAAATTTACAAACATCAATATGCAGAATGACTTTGGTGTATTTAAAAACCAACGTAACGTATGAGCAAACCTGCATCGGCTATTCAAGAAACACCTATTTGTTGAAAACTAACACCACCCCAACCTTCATCACATGTATCACCACTAGAGCATGGAAGCATAGGTGTTTGCACCCCTCGAAACAAGCTGCAATATAAATGACAGGTTTAAGTCCATAAATGCAATAAATACAATGATCCTGAGATTGCTTCATAGCTGAGGTTGTTCTTATTCTATTCCTCGTGGGTGCTGCTGAAATTGAATTAGATATTGCACTATTATAGGGGCAATGTAAGTGTCATGTTAAAAATGTGACTATGTTGCCGGTAAAACTTGCCCAGTCACCATTTTTAGGTGATTTTATGTGTACACCTAGCATACAGAAGAAAACAAACGAGTTGGCACAGCTTAAGATCCATAGCATCAGCAGACCCTAGAACATCAAAGTTGGGGACATGAAAGTCACTATTCTCAAATGGCCTTCATTTTACCCTCACTCTGCAGACATCAAAACTGCACCTTTCCCGTTTCCACCGTTCAAAACCTGACACTCGCATGCATAGTCTGACTCGATGAACATGCACGTGTCAATGGCTCAACTGTAGCCTAAAAGTGGAGAGTTGACAAAATGTGAATCCAGCCAAAACGGTAAGGAAAAATCCAGGACACTATAGCAGTCTTTTAAATAGGAATTTACTGCTGCCCTACGGCATCTGCGACTCATATTTTTATAAATTCAACAAAGTTACTTGTCAGCAGGTATATTGAACTTTTTTGACAGGCAACATGTTTGCATTTTAATTGCATAAAGGTAGTTAAATGAAATGTATATCGGAAAAATGGCTGCTGTTTCTCAGAAAAGATAAACCGCCTGTAAGACTTGCCTTCCATGTCAAGCATGCACACAGGCAAGAATGCTTTTATACAAGCAAGATCCGATGGTGACAAAATGCACACACATGCATGGAGAGAAAGGTCTGATTGAATAGCAAAAGGAATGAGATGAGGTAAAAAAACAGAATGAAAGGAACTGTGGGGCATATTCACAAGGAAGTGGCGAAGTGAGGCGTTAGCCGTCATGGCTTAACGCCTCACTTCGCCACTTCAGAAACGCAAGGCTGCACCATACTCACAAGGATATGGTGTAGCCTTGCGTTTCCCCCTGCGCTGGCGCTAAGTGTAGCAGCTTAGCGCCAACGCAGGCACCCTTGCACCATGGTGCAAGGGTGTCTGCGTGCAAGGGTAGATTGTGAATGTACAGGAAGGTCCCCCTTCCTGCACATAAACAATCTTGAAATGCCGTTTTGTGACTTAAGCAGCACACATAGAAGTTGCAAAATGGCATTTTCAAAAAATGATTGTTTATGTGCAGGACGGGGGACCTTCCTGTACATACACAATCATTGGCCTTTTGCTGTTTTCATGTGGGCTGCACAACGCAGCACACATGAAAACAGCAAAAACGAGGAGAAATTAAACATTTCTCCTCGCTTCGCCAGGTGAAGACCAGGTTTTCCCTGGTCTTAATTCTGGTGCTGCCTCCTATTTACGCTGCTCTAGTGAATAGGAGGCAGCGTCAGAAGCAATGGGTGTTGCGGTTGAACGCCCACAGCAACACCCATTGCCCTCCCCTTTCACGCTAAGTATAGCGTGAAAGGGTGCCTTATTCACAAGGCAGCGTTAAGCCACGTTAAGTGGCTTAACGCTGCCTTGTGAATAAGGTGAAGCCCCTATCACCACAGGAACGTCGAGAAAAGTGACGTTCCTATGGCGATAGGGGCTTGTGAATATGCCCCTGTGTTTTGAAATCACAAGTGCACGCAGACATGCAACAATAAATATCAGCGGGCAGATGCTGGATGTTAGTTCCCCGATGGTATTTGATATGAGTATGATGCGACAAGTAATGCGGTCACACATGCAATGGTGCTTCCCAGAGTCCTCTGAAGCTGGCATGTCTCTGTTTGCGAGTTGAATCATTTGTAACCTTGGTTACTAGCATTACGTCATATGAGGGAGGTCGCGAAAGGTGGCTGATGGAGGGCGGTGGGTAAACCAAACAAGCATTGGCAATGCCAATTGGTCTCGGCATATTAATGAGTTTAGTGGTGTAGTTGCTATTATAAATATATTAATATACTGTGTTTAGTATCAGATGAATAAGTTAGCAGGTTAGCAATGACTTCAGAAGTAGCAGAATAGTAATGCAGCAGTTTTAGTAGTAAAGCAGTTACAGCATGAGCATTAGTGTAGTGAAAGCAGTTAGGTTACCAGGAGAGCAGTGATAAAAGTTAGCAAGAGAGCATTAATAGTAGTGTTAGTAAAACAGCAGTGATAGTAGTGTGAGGAGTACAACAGTAACAGAAGTGTGAGTAGGACAGCAGTAACAGAAGTGCCAGGAATAGCAAAGACAGCAGTAGGCACTCACAGCAGTATTAGCAGTTAACAGGATAGCAGTAACAGTAATAAAGGAGAAGAACAGAATAGCAGCAGGAGAGCAGTAATAGGGGCGTGAGTAGCTTTGTGCCAGCAGCATTAGTACATTAGTAGTAACAGTATAGTTCGTAAAAAAGCAGTAAGAGCAGTAGCATAACATTGGTGTCAGTAGTATGAGAAGCAACAGAGTAATCACAGCAGTGACTGCAGAGCTAGGAGGATAGCAGTGATAGCAGTGATAGCAGTGATAAACTCCAAACCAAGCAGCAGGCACACGATCGGCAGCGGTTCAACTTGATCAATAACGCACTTCCAAAGCGGCTCAAAAAGTAGTTTTTGACGTATTTTACACTTTACCAAACAGAAAAAAATATATTTTGTTTACTATTGCAGTAACTGAGCAGGAGGGAACAGTGCCCAACACGCCATGCCTGGTGGCGGCGGCTGCAACTGAGAGCCAGTGCCCGAGTGTGCAGCGAAAGGAAGTATTTGCGGGAGGGCAAATACTGGGACAGGCGGATTCTGCCGAGGCACGTACCAAATTGTGACCCCTAAGCAGAGCACAAGTCCTAAAATCAGATGGGATATATACTGACGGAAGCGGGGCCTCCTGCGAAAGGGAACAGCATCGCCGAAGGACGCACAGCCCCCGCTCTGGCTTGATGGTGCTGATGTGCTGGTTTGCGCTACAGAAAACACATTGAATAAATATGACCTGCAATGTAACACATCAACCCCAAATGGCACTTTACTTTTGGCAGTTTGTGTTTCATCACAAGCACACAGCAGTATCTAGCTGTTTCAGAAACGTGTGAATTTAGACACATTGTGCCTCATTGCAGTTTAAATGGATTTAGGACCACAGAAAAAGTGCGTCCAACGTTCAGCCATGTATAATTATTTTATAACATTATGGTATTGTGGGTGCGTGTGCAATAATCAAAGCAGAGTCTGGATTGTGCAGCTGTGGATTGCGACAGTGTGTGCCCGGAGGCCACTAGCCCTGGCTGTCCTTAAGCTAAATCGGCCACGCTCCCTGTAACAGTAGTCTGACCTGCTGACATAGCATGACTGAGGGATGAGTGCGGAGAGAATCTGCTGCTGGGCTACACAGTGGAGCTGCTGGGGCATGGGCTAAACAGTGGAGCAGCTGGGGCACAGTTTGCACAGGCTGTGGATAGGGGGAATGTTGGTTCACTGACGGAACTACCCCCTTACTATGACCAGCCAAAGGGTTCAATGGGGGTTGGTACCTCGGTTTATGCTGTTTATAGCCGCCTTTAAGCGGGTGCGATGGTGCTGGCAAGGTAGCACTGTGAGCCTCGGGCTCCGAGTACCCCTGCTGCAGCCCCGGTCCTCCTCCACCGCCAGCGCTCTCCATTAAGTAGCTCAGAGCGCTGCTGGCTGAACAAACTCTCGCTGGTGCTGTCCCTATCCTCGGCCACCTGTCTCACACACACTCACCACCACCCTGTGAAGGGCCTCCACAGGCTGCTGCCGCTTGCCGTACTCAGTGCAAGTACAACAGTTCCTGCGGAAGGGCTTAGAGCTTCATGACCAGCAACCGGGATGTAGCCGCCACGGTAGCTGCAGGAAGAGGGGCTAAGTCTGCGGCTGCTGCCCAATGACCGAGCCCAGCGGGCTGCCACAACCTATCTGACGGAGCCCCTGGAGGCAGTATGGGGGGCTGCGTGCACAGCTCCGGGAACTGAGGTTGTTCATCACGTTCACTCCGCCCATGTCCGCAGGCAGGAGAGCGTGGTCTATATGCACGGAAAATTAAAGAACACATTTGTAAAGCAGCGGATGGCAAGCAACATTGAGCAGAAAGCAACAATAAAAAAAAAAGTTCTGCCAACCAACTATTCAAAAATGAAAAAATGAAAGTGCAAGGAACCCATACTTAAGCGGTGCTCTTCTGCCTACAGTGTAAGACTTTTGGCGCGCATGCGCACGATGTAAAGCATCGCGCGCATGCGAGAGTCTGGACATGTCAGGCAAAAGAAAGTGCGAATGCCGGGAACCAATCATATGAAAAAAAAGCATTTACAAATGCAATAGGACTCGTATTTACGCGAGTCCTATTGATTTGTAAACAAAAATGCGGGCGCCGAAGAAGGCAGGAACGGGAGTGGAGTGGGTGGGGGGTGGTGGTGGCCAGAGAAGTCACAGACTGCGGGAGGGAACAGGGGGAGGCAGGGGAACAAAAGAGTTGCTGAAGTAAAGGGGCTGATAGCCATGGAAGGATAAACATGACGTCATGGCAGTAAGGAGGCGGGACTAATACGCCGGCAACCAATCAGAATGCAGGATTTCAGATTTGAGCCAATCAAAAGCATGGGCAGAAAGTGGGCGAAGCTTCCCCCACAATACTGTATACAGCATTTCTCGACGAGACAGCGCATGCGCTGCCTAGCCGAGACCTAAAAAGAGCAGGGTATAGGATGTGGTAGGTTAAAAACTGGGTGGGGGAGGTGTCGGGGGTTCATTCAAAACATTGGAGGTGGGTGGGGGTGAAGAGTTAAGACGCCGTGAAGACAGCTGCAGATGCACTCTTATGAAGTGCTTGCTAAGTGTCCCTTTGTAATGTAAGCGGTGCTCATGTAAAGCACTTCAATCCCTTTGTGTTGAGTTTGTGCTACATAAATGTGTGATAAACATAAATAAATAAATGTGGCAACGTGGTGCAGGAAGACGACGGACTAGAAACATATGCTCTCGTATAAAGTGCTGGAAGAAAGTACATGGTTAGAATAGAATTAGCCGGATTCCTTCATTTAAAGTGAAAACCCAATAGTTAACCTGAATACTTTGGGAGGTGATTACGGCAAATATACAAGCCGGAACTGGATGAAAAATGTTAGCGCTGGACGTGCCACCTAATTCCAGACCATGGAGGGAATACAAATGAGCAGATTCTAAACAAAAAAACATTAAGAGGCAATTATCAATCCAAATGTATTCAACCCAAGTCTACCAATGCATATGAGCACGGTCGGACTGTCTTACCGTAGTGGCAGCATGGTGCGATGTGCTGAACTAGGTGAGCTAGTGGTAGAATACGTGTGTTTACAAGATTTAAGATTTAGAGTAAGATTTTTATTTAATTTGATTTAGCCCTCTACTGAGGTCAACAAATTATATAAGATACATTCTGCTAAAAAACAATGATAATGTAATTGCTTCAATACAATTTTAAAAAACTCTTAAAAAATGTATACAAATTATGACAGAAAAATTAATCAGGCTGTAATTTGAAAAGCATTATAAGACCTTGTACCGTGATTATATTGTATCTGGTAAGGATAGGGTTTAAATACCAACGTCTGGCTTCTACCAGTGTCGGATTTGGACATTCAAACAGTGCATGCGGTAAGTCTTGCACTCCTCCAACACACAAATCGCAAGTACCAGTTGTCTTTTCACAAGTATTCCATTTAGATGTGAAAACATTTAATGGTAAAATCCTTAACCGCAAGAGAATAATACTACACCGGACCCTGTGAACTAAAGTAAAACGAATATATCGTTGCTGGGATTTGTATTCTACTGTTTCCGCATATTGCGCATAATGTTTTAGTTAAGAACAGTGTTTAACATCAAGATCGTAGCTTATTCTCGGGGTCAAGTGTTTTAAGAAAAGCCTCAAGTGTGCGGGTGTCCAAGATTTTAAAAGTGCTAACGTGCAGTGCGAAAAGTAAAATGCTGTATTAAGATTCTTATTAAAAGTATAGTGCAATGATTCGTTCCTATAGGTCTCCGTTTTTAATATACACCGTAAAGATCCCAGTTCAGCATGTAAGAGATTATATGCCCAACTTATAATGTTAGAGATGGCTCTGGCATGAGAGCTGACTAAGGATAGCTCGAGATGTAAAACTTGGACTGCGACTGCTTGGTTGACTTTTATCAATTTACGAAGGATATTCCCTTCATTTATTTTTACTGATTGCCAAATCTTAATTGGGATGTATTCCAGAGCATATGATAAAATAGGATGCATTTTCAAACTATAAACCTCTAAAAGGGAGTGAAAATGTATATTCCCGGAGAAGGAATATAAACGTTGCAATGCGCCAACATGGGCGTCTGCTTTAAGCCCTATATGCTGGAGATGGGCGGAATTTTGTAATGTTTGTGTAAAGATTCACCCCAGGTATGTCTATTCTTTAACCACGTCTATGGGTTTGCTCCCAAGTATCCCATTACAATTAGTAAATTGCTTTCTTCCTCTAAAAGGAACAACTTTTGTTTTAGATATATTTGGCACTAAAAAAATGTCCTCTGAATAGCTGGTTAGCGCATGTAAATTTCTTTGTAGGACGATTGGTGTAAGATCTAATATAACCACGTCCTCGGCGTACATCAAAATATGAATTTTACTGGATGATAATTTTGTGGAAAAATTGTTAATTTTTAAAAAGCAATACGGGAGGTCACTTATGTGAAAGTAAAATAACAGGGGGAGCTAAAAGACAACCTTGTTTTAATCCACTCGGCGTAGGTATTGGTCGGGTAAGTCCATTTTCTCTCCCCATTTGTATTCTACACCATGTTGCAGTATGTAGTGATATAATTATCGTAAGAAGGTTCTCAGGTATTACTAATTTCTCGAGCTTCTTCCAGAGTTTAGGTCTAACTACTCTGTCAAAAGTTGTTGTAAGGTCAACAAATACACAATAGACAACCTGCGATTTTGACACCACATGTTTGTCTATGATCGATGTGTGTTTACAAGAATTGGAACTAGAGAGAGGACTAGTCCTGCTGGTCCAAAGCAACCACGAGATACACGGTGGCCGGACTGAAAGAGTAGAAAGCATAAGTGACCCAAGGACAGTAAAAGAGTTTTCTGAAGCAATTGAGAAAACTTAAAATTGGCATTAGGAAATCATCATAAGAGACCTAGGTTAGGTAAAACTCAGCATTAGAAGTTGGCCACAAGGCCTTAAATGGTGACTTGTCTAAAGGGAATTACACAATGTGGTCACATGATATAAAAACAATAGGGAGCACTAGAGTGTGTCGGTGCTTTGGGCCCGGGAGGACTGGTGAGTGCACATTGCCCTGCGGGAAATGATGAGTGCTGCGATGAGAGCTTGCACCTCCTTGTTTTAACAGATGCTTTTACTCTAGTGTAGCTAAGAGGAGATCACGAGGGCTGAACAAACAAAAAAGTGCTGTGCAGCAAGGTGCACACTGGAGATAAAGAACACTAGAATGCTGTCGACATCAAGAGAGCAGCCTCACAAAGAAGTTTGGCGGATGGAATGGATTACATGGGCCTCGGGACACTGATAAGAGCAAACACACGTGGAACAACATAAAACAGTATGCTACAGCCAATAGAAACGGAGGAAGTGGCAAGCACAGGACTCAATGAAAAGCAAGAGGGCGGGATGTAAGCCCCTTTTAAGATTTATATTGAATACAATAGATTTCAGAAGCACAGCACAAGCGCTGTGCAGGCGACAGCTTAAAATCTATTTATAGGGCAATTTCTCTTTACATGTTGTTGTTACTAAGCCCAGTGGGTCAGGGTACAGGCTAGGTACCCCTTTTGGGTAGTTACCTCATTTACAATGCAAGTACTTAATGGGGAACATTTAAACAATATCGAATTGGGACTTAAAATGTCTCTGGGGCATTATAAACAAAACTGTAGAGCACGATGGCCCAGATTTATTAAAGCGTTGTGCCAGTGCAAAGTGAAACAAATCAACCCAAACTGACGCAAAGCCTCACGTGGGTAGTTACTGTCTAGCATAAAAGGTTTATTGCGCTGGAAAGGTAGCTTTTTCTCTCTGGAAACCCCTTTGTGCTTGCTTATTGTTACTTTGCACCAACCAGCAATTATTTGGATGGATTTGTGCAAACAGACATGAGTTTTGGATTCAAATTCCAATATACTAATATTGCCAGACCGGGCGTTACATCAGAAACTAATGCCTCCACGAAGCTGGCATTAACATGAGGAAATGTGTTTATTTCTCACAATACCCAAGCACTGCAGGTGTACTGCAATGCACAGCCCACATACAATGTGTGGAATCCTTCTGGGTTTCTCTATACATAGGAATTTACACTGGAAGGGCATGCTTCCAGTTTAAGTCCTACACTAGACCGCACACACACTCATCTTTGGACTATGGTGCAAGAGTTGCTGCACTGAGTTGTATGAAAAAATTGTAAATCTAGTTAAAAATGTACAAAAGAATAAGAATTCAAATGGCACCCACCTTAGCTAAGCTTTCAGTCTTTCATGGTTGATACTCTCACATTTACAACGGAGTATATTAGGGATTCATAAGGAACTACAAGAGTACATTAAGGAATCTAAAATAGTCATTGATTTCCAGAGGTACCATAATCCACAACTTTGTACACTAATGGAATTTCTGCTAGGGGGAAATATCTGCATGCACATTAGCACCTGTTACTCTTTTTTCTGACTGGAGATAATTGGACCTATTCAAAAAGTAAATTTGGTTTTAAATGTAAGTTTACACCAGAAAATACGTGTTTTATGTCTGCAGGACTTCACAAAGGGATTCCTGGCATACAAAATCCATTTACAGATGTGGAGATCTCTGCCAAATGAATCCCATTGAAGGGGTGGGATAAGGGAATTCCAAAGCAGGGTTAGCCTTGTCAATAGACCAAAGGAAAAAAGGCAGTGGACCAAGGGTCGCCACAACTATCCCGTGTTCCTAAACAATTATCACATAAGAAAGTCCGTTTCTATTTGTCTGCACTCACTATAAGCAGCTGCTGCCAAGATGCACCCCTCAGAGCAAGGTCATTCCAGTTATACAGAACAGCGGTGCACCACTATCAATAACATTGTATGAACAAAAAATTCCCATTCAAATTCCAAAATGTCTCCAGTTCTTCACTTTTTCTTCTTTTAAAAACATCACACATTTACAGCGAAGACAGCCAATGTGCTTCATCCATAAAAATTGACTTTTTCAGGGCTGTAATGCAATCAGTACACACAATGCATGAATACATATACAATTATACAATTCATATTTCAACACAATAAAAACAGATACAAGCACATAAAGGACAAACACGTTATGGCAAATAGCACCCATTAGCACTTAAAAAGCAATACAAAAAATATATCAACTTTATATCATAATAAGAGTGAGAATGGGATCAAAAGGATTATAATGTGTTTTCTTTCTACCCCTTTACATTGTCTTCTTTCTCTTTCCAGCAATCCCAGCTCAGGGGTAAGGAAACATTATGCACTAAAATATGATAAAAATATCACATACTCAGAGGCCGCAGGAAATTGTTTTTTGTTTCCAATAGAAGTCCCAATTACTGTGTACTAGTATTTTAACAGTGATTATTGATTTGTACATTTTTGTCGTTTGTATTGTTATGTGTCACTTATTGGTAGGAATGTCTCTTGTACTTGGGAAATGACATTTTTTGTATTGCTTTTTTAAAGTGTCAATTGGTGCTATGTGGCATCACATGTGTTTGTCCTTTATGTGCTTGTATGTGTTTTTATTGTGTTACGATATGTATTTATGCATTTTTTGTACTGATTGCATTACAGCCCTCAAGAAGTCCATTTTTATGGACGAAACTCGTTGGCTGTCTTCACTGTAAATGTGTGACGTTTTTTGAAGAATAAAAACAAGAAAAGGTTAGGCTTGTCAGTTTAGCAACGCTCATAGAATTGTATGTTTGTGGGCATTGCCAAACTCCATCCTGGCAAGATTTGGAAACGTATTCCAGTACAGGACCACCTGAAATCCGGTGTGGGAAGGGGAATGGCTCACCTCCACATTTGCCAAGAATGTAGAGGAAAGGTATTCTTCATGGAGAAGAACTATTTCCCCACGGAAATGTTTTTAAAAAAAAAGCATTTGCACAGGGCATCCTCTCCCCCTGTAAAGAGATCTCCCCAATGGGGGACTCTGTACAATGTGAATTGGCTCCTGCAGGGAAAGTCACATGGTCTTCCTTTAAGTACGTCTGGAAACCTGCACCCGGGAAGCCTTTTAGGCATACTCCTGGAATTGGTTGTGAATTGAAAAAAGTAGGAAAAATAGGCCAGGCGGAGATCTCTGCAAGCATTTTACCAACTTTTTCCCAAATTAAGCTGAATATATTTCCTGTTTGTGAAAGACCTTTATCTACACCGCCCATAAAAGTGGGGTGTTATATTTCTTTCCAAATCGTGGAAAATACTTATTCTTACCTTTCAGAGTACCAAATTTGTAACATGCACCCTGCTATGAGTTCTTTTCATCAGAAACTGTCTGCAAGAGTGAATGCCATCAGTAAGATGGTAGGTGTTCATCTACTTCTGGAGGCTATCCTAGCCAGACAATTCACCAGACCTGGCTTTTTGCCTTGGAAATTTGATCTTCCATACTCTGCTCCACCAGTTAGCTGTAACTGCATTAGCACCTAGACGCCTTAGGGTATTTGTTCGCGCTATATTAATTGTTCATTCATTCATTCACTCACTCACTCACTCATTCATTCATTCATTCATTCATATTGTTCCTAACCTTGTGATTCTCACTTATTTACAATACTGGCTGATTTCATGAACTTGGAAATGCACCTTAAACATGTACAGTTCCACCTATCCTGATTATTTGAATCGGGTGTTGTAATTTTCATTTTCAATTTTCATTCGTGCAGTACTTTTCTTGATCATCAAGCTGAACTTTGGTGGTAGAAATATTTGTGAATCCGGCTCATAATGTGTATCTCTTTAGAAGCTAACAACAGTCCAGAATTTAACTTTCATCTTACCCAAGCATTCACTTACACCAACTTCTATCTGCTGCGCAGTCTTGAATGCACACTAGAGTGCAATTAATTCCATTTGCTCTTCTTGCAAAAACTCTTGTGATTCAATCTGATATTGCATGACAGAAGGTGACATCATGTGCAGCAGAAATAATGAACATAACAAAAGTTCTTGCGAATGCCCATCTAGCAGCGCAATGCTAGTAGAATTGTCTGCGACTATAATAAAGACAACTAGACACACAGAATTTCCAAAACAGTTTAATAAATAACAAGTCTCTTTTTAACTGTATAAACTATAAATATACCATGCAGTCCATATAATTTAAAATAATTTACAGGCTGAGGTAGGGGGGCTGGGAGGGTGGTGTGGAGAAGGGCCCATCCCTGGCTAGGATCGGCCTGTTTTCCTGCTGAGCACACACACACATGCAGTGTCAATCCTAATGAACCTCCATGCTGCTTGCTTCCCTTCCATGGTCAAAGCCTTCACAAAGGTGTGTGTCGTGGTGCAGTAGGAGTTCCAATGCTTAGCATCAATCCCCCGGCATCCACTGGAGACGGGCTTAGGATCCCTACATTTGGTCTCAAAAAAGTACTGTTTGAAAACACTGTTGTTGATGTTCACTTCTCCCAGCACCGTCACCTCTTTCCCCTTGATGTCGGTGGCTGTGGTTTTTTCTCCAACCCACATGCTGACACTGTCACACACTGAGTACTCCCCGCGGTGGAGCACAGGATGCACCGTCCGCTTGGCTCTAATAGTTCTGTTGAGAGACACATTGTCATCCAAGTACTCCATGGTCTGCACATCCTCGGACAATGGAGGGGGCTGAGTGCTAAACAGCACCCTTGGAGAGCGAAACCGCCGCTTTTTGAAGAGTTTGGGGTCCACAGTAATGTTTTGGGAGTGTGCACTTCCATGGTGGTGCAGCTTTCCCTTGCTGTGCTGTGATGGTTCCTGAATACCTTTGGTGCCCTTTAGCACTTTAGTCCGGTGAGTAATGTGAGTACTGTTGAGTGCTGCTGCAGACCCTGCTGGAGCATGGTCTTCTGTCTTTCGTGCAGCCTGGATGCCGATCAGAAAAGCTATGATCAGAGTGTAGTGAAGCATGGACATTACTTTAGGCACCTAGAAGAACAAACAAACACAAGCAAAGATTATACCAACAGGGCAAGGTTAGTGCAGATATAAATCTATAAAGATAGCAGGCCTATTTCTAACATACACATGCATCCATAGGGGTATTGTGGTCTTTCTGACAGAAAACAGGTTTATATTGATACCCAAGTCAATGAGACTCATTTGATTGACCTCAAAAAGCCAACAGACTAAGTGATCTCACATGGATTCAGATTTTGGAAGTAATAGCATGCTGAACCATCGAAACCTTTGGCAAATATTAGCCAATAACTATTACACCTTAAAGAAATTTTGAGTACAACATAAGAAAGCGTCAAGTGTGATATGAAGTTGAGAAAATACTCTGGTAAACAGATATTGCAAGGGGAACATACATTTTATACTCAGTTTTGAAAAGGAGGAATGTTATGTGATCTTTGAGGGGAGGCACTAGTCATTGTTCCATTACAGTAGAGTGAAAGCACATTTTCATCAATAGAGTCTGAATGGACCACAGAATTATCACATGTGCACGGTAGTAAAGGATGGTGAACATGGCTTCCATACAATGGAGGACAATGCTCAAGAGTGTCAGGACTGTCAGGACTATTTTTGATAAGGCTTAAATGCTCTCATGGAAATGGTGCTACTTCAGAGAGTTCTTAAAATTTTATGAAACATTAAAGTAGTGCAATATCCAAATTTGTGATGCAACGTGCATATGACTATCTTCTCTAGTAGTACAGAAAAGAGGTTAAAAGCAGGGTAATATAATTAATTTTCAGTGCAAACGACATAGATAAGGGGACTACTTAACAGGTACAGTGGACATCTCCACCTTGCCGGGCACCACTTTGCTGGGCATAAGCAGGTCTCTGGCATTGATCTGCTGAACATATCCATTCCAGAGGCCTACCTATGTTCAGAGATAGGACCCAATGAGACCTCCCTTAGATAACTACCTGGTGCTTTACTTAATCCCCTTTGCTTAGGAAAACATAAGACTGATGTCTATGATTTTATCCTGAAATCTAAACCCGAGATACTGTTTGCCCCTGAAACATGGCTTTGGTTTCATGGTGTTTTAGTCCCTGATCTTGCGTGGGCAATACCATGATGATGTTGGATTCATTGCTTAGACCGCCTGGGTCATAAGGGAGAAATGTTTGCTGTAACAAGCAAATGTAGCTCAACTGTGTCTCCTATCACTTTTGATTTGGAGAGTCGGGAGTGCACAAGTTGAAGCTAAGCTATCTTAACTTAATGACCTCCTGGGACTGCAGGTTATTTTGGTTCCTCACGTGTTAATTTGTTGGCATCCTTTTTCGTTTAAAACCTCTAAGTATGTGTTGCTTGGTGATTTTAATGTGGGTGGGCTGTGCTAGTTATCTACGTACCAGTAATCTGGCTCAGGCCTGTGCTACATTTTATTTGGTTCAACATGTTTGGTCTCTATTCGTAAGGATGGGCACATGCTCAACTACATTTACACTGCTGGCTCTACTTTAATTACACCAAAGGTAGTCTTTTTTCCCCTTGGACTGACCACACCTTCATTGAGTTTAAGCCGTTTTCATTTTGGCTCCTCCAACTGGCATTCAGAAACAACTGAAAAAGATCTGGAGCTAAACTAACAGCTAAGTTCTTTTCTGATATCCTTGCAAACCTCCCTTCTTTTCTTTCTGATCCCTCTGGAGTAGCCTTCACATGTAATATCTGGATTGCATTAGACTTAGACTCTGTGGGTTTCGTGTTCTATATGGAAACGCCCCTCAGCAGCTTGCTTTAAACCAGCTCATCACTGCTCAAGCTTAGATGTAAACAAACTGTGCACTTTTTGAGTGGCACTTATGACATTTCCACTAGAAACCAATATATTAAAGCTCACAGAGTATATAACAACAACGCTAGTTTGAAAGCTTGGTCCAGTTTCTTTCTGGTCGTTTTCTACACATCCAGACTCGTTCAGAGATGCCTTTCAAAGGGTCTCTGAATTGTCTAGGTCTGTCTGTCTCAGATCCAACATCTCTGATTCCTTAGAGCCATGTGAAAACCAATTAAGATTTCTCTATGATGAAAGTGATCAGAATTGAGCTATATTTTCTGGGGATCCTCTATCTTACCAGGATATTAACATCTTCTTCCTCCACTACTTTTATCCCAGAATTGATCTTTTTTTTTTTTTTTTGGGCTTAGTTAATTCATTCTGAATTGTTGAATATAAAATCGTTGTCTCCACTGGGTCCATTCTCCCAGTGCTTAATTTGTAAAAGAATGAGTGCCAGTGCCCAAAGCTCTGCTCAGAAGCCCGCAGCTGGTGCAATTAAGAAACTGCGTAGTTTTGAATACCCCCTCATGCCTCTTTAACCCAAAACCAGACATGCTCTGCCCAGTTATCTCACATGTGCAGGTTCCTGCTTTCTTTATGACAATTTCGCTATCTTTCCCTTCCTCCGGCTCTCTGCTTTGTTTGTTCCCCCCCCTTGCTGTCAGTAAATGTGTGATGCAAAAAGTGTTGGTCCCCAAAAATGAGTGCCGGTGGCCCCCACCAGCAACCACCTCCTCAAATTAACTGCTGATGGTTAAATGCATTTCCTTAGGGACTAGTGTAATTTATCACTTGCCAACTGTTACTCCATACTCAAGCTGATTCAGACACCACCTATCATAACAAGTGCAAGTATAATTTGTTCATTTGTTAGCCAAAATCAATGATGCCAGTGTGAATGCTCAGCTTTTAAACTTACGTAGAGAATCACTCTCTTTCTGATTCCAACCAAGCTGGCCATGGAGACAAAACTTTTTTGATGGCTAACCTTGATGATATGAGATTAGCCTTGGTCTCTGAGGGATCATCAGTTTTGATTCTTTTGGATCTTTTGCCAACTTTTAGACAGTCTCATACGAATTTGTTTTAAAATGGCTGTTCGATCTGCGAGTAAAAGCCAGGGCCCTGTGTTGGCTGAAGTAATTTTTTCAGGATAGGGCCAATCTGCGGCCAGCCTCCTGTAGTTCCTCTTTTTGATCATTTCCTTCCGGGTTCCTCACAGAGTCCTATTTTATTTAATGTATGTATGCCTCCTCTTGCTGACCTCATTAGACTATTTTGTTCAGATTGTTTTGCTACGGTGACCATAATCAACTAATTTGACTTATTTTGACTCCCAGTCTACTATGGAGTAATTCACTGAGACCTTTCACAGTGGTAATGCACCCTGGATGGCAGATAACGGGTTTTGGTTGCTTATTTTCTGTTTCAGAGATGACCTGGCCTGTCAGTTCTTCCCATCTTTTTGATGCCTGTATGATCTTTTTTTTGGTATTTAAGACCTACTGTGAGTATGTGCCTTCTGCAAAATGGAAATGTTCTTTTTACACAAGATGCACGCAAACAGAGCCAGGCTTAAAAGATGTTAAACATGTACATTCTTATTTTTTCTGCAGAGGTGAACATAAAATTACACAAGAGCACTGTTCAGATGCAGAGTAATTTCAGTACCACAGAGTGTCAAGATGTTTTCACAAGGGGAGTAAACTACTTCCAGATGCTATCAAATTGTTATACATTCTGGCTATTTAAGTCAGTACACACACACACACACACACACATACAGGCAATATATTTGCTGCCAGTTGTAAAGTTGGTGTGTGCCTTGAAAATATATTTACAAGGTAAAGTTAAGGACAATGGGATTATTTATTTCACTTAATGAATATGCTATAAATCACAGCAAATAGTGTTTGCAAAAGGCCATACACTGTTTTAAAGACAGACTGCACTTTTAATAAAATAATGTCAGGTATTGGAACACCATAATGTACTTCATACAAGTGTGTGTTTGAACAGCAATGCTTTAAATAATGTTGTGATGATGGCTGGGAAAAATAGGTAGGTTGCTAAAACAACCTACCTATTAAACTACATTAAACAAAGAGGTCACAATAGATGTAAGTTCCAAACAATGTGATATATTTGCTTGCTTCTGTAAATTAGGTAAACCATGGACAATGAAAATGTGCACATAGAAGAAATCATCACAAACATAAGCAGGACCGGACTGGCCATACTGTGCATCGGGTGTTTCTCTGGGAAGCTGGAGGGTGGGGTCAGTTTCGTTACTGGGGGCTGGTTTTGCAGTGGTGCAATATCGGCCCCCAGTAACAAAAGCAGTAGTGCTTCACATTTGCGCCCCCCGGGGGGTGGTCCGACAAAATAACCAGGCCTGCTTTGCAGTGGCGTCACTAGTGGGGTGCGGACCGCACCGGGTGACACCATCACATGGGGTGACACCTTTCCCAAATGAGACTATTTACTAAATAGTCTCATTTGGGAAAGGTGTCACCCCATGTGATGGTGTCATGGGGTAAGTCGTGAGGGGGTGACACCATGAGTTACCAAGTTACCGCACTGGGTGACACCAACCCTAGTGACGCCGCTGCTGCTTTGAGTTCCCAGTCTGGCCCTGAACATACGACAATAAAATAATGTATATCTGTCTCTTTCTTGAATAATAAAGTTAATGTGCATCTTTTTTAAGAGATCTTAATCTCATACAATATATTTTGTCTGCATACAGAAGTGCTATGGTGTCATTATGTGACAGTTACATAGATTGCCTGAAATAAGTACAGCAATTTGGACTTATTAAATAGGATTTCAGAATCACTCATACTGTTTAAAAATATTGCTTGACCAAGCACAACATTTTTTCACAAGTTAAATAAAATAAAAAATACTCTTCCTCTCATTAATGCAAACTACTTCCAATTGTAGAATAAATATTATTTGTCTTTCAAGACACTGTTCATCAAAATGGGGCTAGGTTCCATTTCCTGAAGAACGGGATCAGCTCCAGTGCCATTTGTCTGAACAACTGCCTGCACAATTATCCTTATGCCCAGGTCAAAAACCCACACATCAACATGGTCTCCCTTCTTGAGTTCCAGTAGCCTTCCTGATCAGAAAGGCACACTTTTATTGGCGGGGGGAGGAGGTAGTGAAGATATAGTAATTGGGATGTTTTTTTTTAAAAAGGAACCTAAAGGACAGAGCGTATTAAATTTACTATGATAGATCACCTGTTTTCACAGTTAGTTCCACCCCCATCCTTTTCAATGCATCAGATAAACCCTCCTCCCACACAAAAACTATGAGGCTTGGTAGCTGTTATGACCACAATCGTCACTCAAATATTTTCTAACACAGCCTCGAAACCTAAGCATTGCCTTCAGAGTGCGTGGCGAATAGTTAATGTTTGGAGATTATGCGATTAATAGCTCAGAAAGGTGCCTTGCAGATAGCCTCAATAATTATGTTTCTCTAAACAAAGGTACAGTCTTCTGAATAGCCATTAATAATGGCTTGAGCCCAGAACCAGGAATGCAATGATTGTTGAAGAACCAAGAAAGGCAAATATTGTACAAGATATAATTCAACAGGCAACATATATTCTGGATGCTTTGCTTCCTAGATTAGATGTACCTTAGTCAACGAAGAAGTGAAGAAAACAACATGGTGTGCAGTAATGGAAAATGCCACAGAAATGTGGCAGATAGATTTATTTTTCCAGGAGTGGAAACGCAAAGATTTGAAACTGATGAAAAATATACTGGGATTGCGCCCCTCGGTCCACTAGCATTCCTGCTGACAGGAGGAGCCAAATTCAGTATTATTCCTATAGGTAGAAAGACATTTGCTAAGAGGATTGCTGTGCAGGAGGGCACAATGTCAACTGCCTAGTCCCATGACCATATAGGTCTTCTTCTTTATTCATTTATTCATTGAGCAACCTACATTGATGAGTCTAGTCTGACAATATTAAAGATTTCTTGTTCACTTTCTGAGATCAAATTTTGATAGGGCAATGCATAGAAGATGAAATTCTAGCATTCAAAGCCAAGATCTTTGCATGGGCCTGATCTCTTTGTTCTCTCTTTGCTTTGCAATCTGGAGCTGAAGGGGGCCCTGAAAATATAGGAATGTTTTATTCAACTGGACATCATATCGGAAGCCTAGTGATAACCCTCATTAGCAGACTATGCCCTTAAGGAAGAATACAAGTCCTATTAGATAATTTTAGGTTGCAGAAAGGCTCCAGTCAGAATTTATTCTCCAATTAGAAAACCCATCTAGCCCCTGCCCATCCAGCTGTGTCTTCCATATTAAAAAAAAACCTACTACAGTACTCTAATTAGATTTAACCATGGCCACTTCAACCTGTGTGAGGAATATGGAGAGGCAGCGACACTGCTTACGCTAATCTCATCAGCTAGTTGCGGAAGATCTGAAACTCTTTTTTCTATGTTTCTCATATATAGAGGTGTGTGTGTCCATGTTTCTTGGAAACCCAAGAGTAGTAAAGAAGATGTAGTCCAGTAAATTGGTTATGAACATGAACTCCATGCAATTCACAATTATCTACAAAAGACCAAATTGCCAAGCTCCCATATGCCACAAGCAAGCATGGAATTGTTATGCAGTGCTTATCTTGTGCAGACTGAAGGTTCTATGTACATTAATTGCTGTATCCCATCATTCGACAAGCAGAATGGGGGGCTAAAATTGGTGGAGACAAGGCATCATCTGAACCTCCCCCATTCCTTGTCCAATTGCAAAGGGGATATTGGGCACAGTAACTGGCATTGATTGGCCTGTCAGATGGACTGCGGGGTTGCACTTAAAGGAATGGGAAATGCATTATTTGTCCGTATCTGTTGCTGGAGCCCCCATTAGGTCACAGCGACCCACTACATGCGAAGGGGATGACGGCATCAACACCCACAGCATCCTTAATATTGCTAACAGTGTATTTCTTTTTATTTGTTTTTGATGTGTGTGTTCAATTATGCTGAGATACATGACTGCATCATTAAAGGGAAACCGAAAGTTTATTTATTTAAAAAGGGATGCCATTTGGATCATGTGAAGACTGATTATAACAAAAACAGCAAACTGCTGTCTCTTGTTGAGTGATACTTCGACCAAACACTTGCACATTTCACTGGAATATCCGATTTTAATATACAACATTTGTCCCAGAGAAACACATTTTTTAATTTTACTGAGTTTTATATAGCGCGCGAACTTGACCCGAATCGGGTATCAGGGCGCTTCACATAGCACCAGTTGCATTACATGAGGACACATTCATTTTTGTTAGGCACGGGGAGATTAAATGATTTGCCCAGAATCACAGGATGTTCAGCGTCCCTGCCGCGACTCGAACCCGGTTGCCCAGATTCGAGGTCGACCGCCCTAGCCGTTAGGCCAACTCCTCTCTCCGAATATGCAGTTATGCATCGGAAACGGATAGGAAGCAAGTTACCAAAATGCACGTTTCCTAATTGCAATTGCTTTTTGATCGGATTCATTCTTTTCAAATATTAGGCAAATCAGCATGAATGTCTCCTTTTAAATTAATTGTACGTTGTCTTGGTATCCAACGGGCTGTTTCTTGGTTTAAAGTCTCGCACACTGAGCGCACATCCTGAACATTTTCCTCTTCTTCATAACATTGGAATCTGACTGTCCAGTTCGGTTCAAAGAGGCCCCCCTAAAATGTATAAGTGTTTCATCATGCATTCGCAGAACGTTTACTGCAAAATGTAGGTCATGAGGAATGAATTTAATTTGCAGTTAGACTGCAGATGTGCCACCAGAAATGTTTTAAACACAGCAGAGGAATTTGACCACCATTGAAACCTTTTTTCAAGCACTGCGGCCCCAAATGAAGCGTTTTGGAGAAAAACAAAGTTTTATTTGCTCTTACGAAATTAACGAAAACTGGGTCTCTTCCAAGATGACCACCTTCTCTGTGTGAACTGATACTCTTTTTTAACTGTTTCTCTATTACGATTTTTTTTACCCTCGAGGAACCCAGATACCCAAGATTTATGTGTTTAGACAGGAGCAGAGTACCGTATCTGTCCTTGGTATGATACTCCCACCCAATGCCCAGACGTTATAATGCTAACACTAAGCCACCTATACCTTAGGGGTCTTCTAGTCTGACCCCGCCCATTTCTCTTTTCAATCAATCAGTGAAACCCATATTTTCAGTAATATCACAAGCCAATGAAATAGTTCCATGAACTGATCATTGCTTGTAGATGTTCACTCTCTATAGACCAATTCTTGTCTTCTGTTAAGCTTAAAGGAAGAAACAAATCACATTGTAATGCATTTTACACAAAACGGGTACACCACACTTGAAAATAGCTGAGCAAGGCTAATACTTTTAACATGTCAGCAGAATGCAAAATGTTTGCAGTGGTTGGGATGGAGCATCAAGGCTTTTGACATTATTTTAAAACCCTATGTTGAAGACAAAATCAGATCATCAGTGAAAGGCCATACGAGAATGCAGTTTTCTGTGCTTATCTTACATATGACCAAGCTAGGCAAGTCTTTTGGGGATTTAAAAGAAGGTCATCACCAGTACCCTGGAGCAGGCTACAATTGTTCTTAAAAGGCTGGCTGAACAGATTTGTCTAGAAAGTTTCCTGATAAACAAAGTCAATCTCAATAGCAACAGTGTTTGATATTTTCCAGTCTCTCGTTTTCCTGTTTTCTTCATTTTGTAAAACTGTTTTCTTATCTGTGAATCCATAATAGAAAAACCTGATGTGTGCAGTACTGCTAAACGAACCACTAGCCAATGCTTTAGTGAAAAGTATCAAGATATATGACATCAGATGTCTAGTGGGAGGTGTAGGTGATATTGGCATCAAGAGCCAAACTCTGGATCACTTGTTCAGCCAGCTGGCTGTCTGTTAAAGGAAACTCTAAAAGTCCTGGGGGCATATTATCAACGGCCAGCGATAATTATCGCTGGCCGTGCTTAGTGACGAATTCCCTATCGCAGGCTATCTCTGGAATTTATCACCCTGGTAGCGCGTTATTAACAACGCGTTTCTCCAGGGCGATAAAAATTCCAGAGATAGCGAGGTTATCGCCGTTTTGCAGGGAACATCGCTGGTTTTCCAGCGATGTTCCCTGCAAACGGCGATGACTTCTGCTGATACGACCCTGTGGTCGTATCAGCAGAATCCACCCCTATGTTAGGGATGGCTAAGTCAGGATTTTAGCAGACGTTAGATTTTGGCGAAAACTGCCGTTTTCGCCAAAATCTAACCTCTGCTAAAATCATGTGGGCTGCCTTGTAAATATTGCGATGTGAACATCAGCGATATTTGCAACGTAGTCCATCCGGGGTACGCCCAGTAACGCCCACTTTGCATCTCATTAGAGATGCAAAGATGGGTGTTGGGGGAAAGGGCGATAATGCAAGGATTCACGCGATAGCGTGACCTTGCTGATTAGGCGATAAAATTATCGCCGCTTTTCGTCCGAAAACGGACGCAAAAGCGGCGATAATTGTTTATCGCCTCGTTGATGATATGCCCCCTGATCTTTTCATCCAAGATGATGTACCACTATGGCCCTGGACTGTGATATTGGCTCCACTCTTGGATAAAGCCCATATAATGGCAAACATTTAAAGGATAGGCTGAATCAAGTGAGTACTTTAGCAAATAAAAGAAGCCAGAAGCAAACCTTCAGAGCAAAATTTTGGATCAGCAGAGGATCCTTGCGATAAAATGTCAGATGAAAATGTATGGTCATATAACTCAAAATCAAGGGAGGCGATCCAAGTGCAGACATGTTTCAGCAGGGTACATGTCTGAAAAAGTACATGAGTTCCTATAAAGAGCTGGCAATTTCTAAAAGTATACTACTTGGGGCAAAGCTTGTTAAACAAAATGTCAACATTTGGCATATTACCTAGGATGCAGTGAACAAATGACTTCTAAAGCATCCTTGGGCTAGTATACAGAATTGTCAGAACAAGTAAACATGGAGTCAAACTATGGGAAGTGGAATTGGTTATACTAGGAATGCTATGCTATTCCTTTCTGACAACGTCTTCCAATTGACATCAGCCCTGATGGACAATCTGAGGGAAACATGGAAGAAACAAGAGTGTCCCTCTAAGTTACGAAATTGAAAAAGGCATTGCAAGACAAGTCCAATTTTTATGACTTTTTGCAATAGGACCAATGAACCCAAATGCTTAATTTGTAAAAGAATAGGTTCCAGGGCACACAATGTTGTTCAGAAGCCAACAGCCAGAGTCATCAAGGTGAGGGTGCTGAATGCCAAGGCTGTGTAGTGCTGATTCCACCTCAAGCATCTTTCAACCTCCACCAGACAATTCCTGTCCCTAACTCTCGCTTTTCTAGGTTCTTTTTCATTCTGGCTTTCTCCCTTTACCACTGTCTTCCTATCTTTCCCTTCCTCTTTCTTCCTCCTATTGTCATTTCCTCTCTCTACCTTTGGATCAATGTCTGCTGATGGGAAAAAAGTGCCTGCCCCCAAAAATAAGTACAGGAGGGCCCCACCTGCAAGCACCAGCTCAAATTAAGTACTGAATGAACCTAACCTCTGTGATTCAGGGGCCAACTTTTGTTTATGTAAACGGGTAAAGTGCTTAAAATAGAAATGGACATCAGTAGCATAAAAGAATAGGAAGTCCGACCACAGCACCATTTCAACTTTAAATTACTCTATCCTGATCTATGTCTAGACTACAGCCATTCATTCATACCTTTTATGTATGTATCCAGAAACTCCAAAAACCACATCCACCTGCTTCATGTATGGCATCTAGATTGTAAGAAGGATCAAGACTGGGCAGTGAAACAAAGAAGTGAGAAGCATATGATCACTGGAAGATCATGGTCTCTAACATCCTTTCCGACCTTGTTCTCCCACTGTGTTGTGTTTGTAGAAGATGAGCCACAGTTGTTTGTACAATTGAGAAACGCAACTTGCTCTTTGTGAATCATGGTGAATTTGTGTTCCCATGGCTTTATTTTATATATGATTTGCACAAACGGTTTACTAGACCCAAAAGTTCTAAAAAAGTTTCTAAAGATGTAAGTCTCTTTTGAAATTGCTTACGGGGTTGTTGTGAGTCCCATTTTCTATTAGTAACTTGCTTTGCCTACGTTTATTTGGTTTAACAAAGCTATTCCATGAACGAATAAATTGCAATCGCTGCATTGCATGGAGTGTGTTATGAAGAACAAGGTGTGGGCGTCTATGTGTGCTTGGGTGTGTGTGTGTTGGTCTGTGGGCAAATTAGGATTGTTGGCTATGTGTAAACGATTTCTCTTTAGGACTTCACTATTCCCTACTGAATGTCCTAGAGTTCCCACTGCCCAGACTGCTCCTCTGAGGATCTCCATGTATTTTTCTCGGATCACTTCAAGGTGCAACTGGCATTGGATGGACGCTGTAGACGAAATTACAATAGGTTTGATTTCCACAATGACAAACACAATTCACCTGCTTTTCCCTGAAATAGATTGCATACCTTGTTTTAGCAACGTTCTTTTTATATATTATTTGTATTGTGATTTATTTTGAGAGTGCTACAATAAATTCAAAATTAAATTTAAAAAGGAGATAAACCCATTGCCTCAAACCCTCATGAAGATTGCAGGTTTTCAATTTTCCTTCCCACCATTGAAGGGGAGTCAATCCAGTTTTTCATCGGAGTCAATATCCAACCATTTACAAGGGGGAAGTCATGGACGTCGACTCACCAAAATGCCGGGGGTAACGGAAGTGACATGACATGCCCATTGATCTCGTGATGATTTCACAGGAAGAGACATCACAAGACTTTTGATCTGTGACATCACAGAAAGTGACAGTGGTATTATTATCATTTTATTTTTCATTGGGGCGATGCTCTTCCTCCATAACGAGGGAGCCTCCCTTGTTGCTCCCAATATGTTCTGAAACCATGGGGATTCCAATTTACCGGTGCGATAAAGAGCACTCAAGTACATTAATTTCCTTAAAAATGGGGCATGACACCTGGATTTTGGTGTTTACCACAGCAAAACCAGCATGCCTCGTTATTTAGGCATATTCCGCCAGTAACTTTTGGCGGGTTTGACCTGCTTAAGTTCGCCTTCTAAAAAATGAGGGGGCTGTGGTGCCTTTTGCACAAACTGTAATTATGATACGTGAGGCAACAAGCGGTACCACACATTTGGAATTAATCAGGCCAGCCGTAATTGGAACCTAAGAGGAATAATGCATTTATCCCAGATATGAGTCTGATGTGAGTCTTTCAAAATATCTGTATTCTGTAAGGTGCAGTAGTCTCTGTTGAGTGACAGAAACCGATAGAAGTATTTCTGCATTGCAAATATTTTGCACACTTATTTGAATCAACTGACGGATGCAAAAACACCATTTGCACCAATGTCTTTTTGTCACACTAAGTTGGTGCAAAGGAAGGCACAGATGTCATAACCAACATTAAAATACTGATTAGCAAAGGCACAGTTTATGGAATCCTACCACCGGCACTCATTTTATGAACATCAGAATACTAAAAGGCTTTTGTTTCAACAAGAATCAAACAGATGACATTCAGGCTGTCACAGACTGCAGCAGCTAATATATTAACCAACTAGTTATCTTCCAGGTTTATTTCACAAATTGAAAAAAAGCCTGATTGTTAAAGATATTCATAAACATACACTGACTGGTGTACACACTCGACTTTTAAATATTTTGAGTTATGAATATCATGAATTCACAAAGGTTTCATGATTATACTTGGAAAAGTTTGACATTTACGAATTGCATGACCTCAAGAGCATGCATAATTGAATACAGTGTATAATAGCACATGGAGAACATTATTTCACTTGTGGAATTCCACATTTTTTATTCTTTATTCTCTTTGCTGGGAAAATATTTTTCCCTGTGGAGAAACTGCTTGCTCTAGACTATTACCCCAACCATGCTAGAGATGCTGCTACTGCCCGAAGAGATGGTGTTGAGCTTAAAGATAATGTCAGTTTGACTGACGAATATGAAAGTGATCGACATGGGGACTGAGCAGTTAGCCACTGGAGGAATGTTATCCGGCCAGTTGACAAGAGTGTTGGTGGTAGGCAGAGGGAAGAAACTTAAAAACGTAGAATATTCTCCTGAAAAAATCAGACAGTTGAAATACAACTGCTGAGTGAGTGCCACAGAGATAGAAACTGATGAAGGGTGTACAAGAGAAATAAATATAGAATAGATCTCCGTGGTGGGACTTTTTCAGATTAAATCTGCTCATGATAATTCTTGGATCTAGTGGGTTTTTTTTGTATATGCGCAGAATTGTAGGAATATCTCCATTACCCCCAGGTCCCTCCAGTCCTCGTCCCATTCCTTACTTATGGAGATGACCATTTCACAGCCAGAAAAAAGAACAGAGGAATGCTGGGACCCGTAACCCCACCCCCTCCCACTGGTAGTACGTAACTTGCCCACCATTCCTCCTGTTCTTTTTTCTGTCTGCTAACAGAATGAGACAAGGATGTTGCTGGTTGCTACTCCTGTTGATCGGGGGTGGAGGTTTTCCTGCTCCCCATCCAATGGCTGGGCAGTCTCAGCTTGGTGTTTTTGGGTGCCTCCCGGCCTGTTGGGCTTGCCAGGAGGTGCGGAGGTCACCGGCCAGCCCTTCGTGGCTGGTGCGTCAGATCCGCGATGCGGTTCCGGTTTGCGGGCGCGCGACTTCCTGATGGCTGGACCGGTTGGAAGATGCACTGCTGGAGCGTGTGTTGGCCCGCAATTTCCATAGAAGTGGCTTTGTTGGTGCCGCAGTCCGCTTCCTGCAGTTGGTTGTCCTCGTTGTACTGGTGGAGCTGTCGCCCTGTAAGCTCCCCAGCTGGTGTTTAGGTTCCGTTCCTGGGGCAGTGTCTGTGGTGCTTCTGATTGCCTGGCCGGCGGTGCGGTCAGCGGCTGGGTCTCGGAAGCACTGGCATGTGGTGCGAACCTGGGGTCTCTGGGGGTAAGTACCACATAGCAGTTGTGCTCTCTGTTTTCCTGTTGGTTTGCCTTGTGGCCGTTTGTGCTGCCTTCTTGGCGCCGTTGGCTGGGCTTCAGTTCCTGGTCATTTCTCCGATTTGGTTCACTGAGGGCTGTTTTTCCTGGTTCTTGGACTCTGCTATGCCGGTGCAGCTGAGTGGCCGTCCTTCCCTGCCCAGCATTTCAGCTGGGGGGGGGGGAGTTGGCCTGGCGGTGCCGGGTCTTCCTTCTTTTTCCCTTCCCCATGCTTGGCCTTGCATGGGAGCTTCCCTGCCTGGCAGCTCAGGGTTGTGCTGGGGTGCCCGTGGAATTCCTGGCAGCTGGTGTGGTTGTTGCCTGCTGCAAGGGTGCTGTGACTGGTGGTGTGCCCTTGGGCTAGCTGGTGGGACGTTGGGGTGGCAGGTGGTGCGATCAGGTGTCTGCCGGACCCGGGTTGTGTGCCGTGTATCGGTTTTCCTCTGCTTTCATTTTCACCATGCTGTGCCCTTTCTTTGGTCTTGCGTGGCAGCTGGCCTTGGGTGACTGGGTGCTGGGGGGCTGTGGGGGGGGGGTGCCCCTGGTGTGCTCGGTTGCGGCTGGCTGGTTTGGGATTTTGCCCTGGCACTCTGGTTTGGGGCACGCCTGAGTTGGCTGGTGGGGCTGTTTTTGTGGCAATCAGTGCAATCAGGAGCCTGCCAGTCCTGGGGTGTGTGCCACGTAGAAGTTTTTCTTCCACCTTCTTTTTGGTGGTGTGCTGCTTTGGATCCAGGCCTGTGGAGTTTGGTGGGGCATGGAGTCCCTGGCTTCGGTTGCCCAGACCTCAGTTTTCTGTGTCAGTCTCTGCCTGCTGTGTCCCGGGTGCCTCTGTGGTCGGGTTCCGGTCCAAGCTGGAGGTGGTGGGGTCAAGTCACATCTTAGCGTGGGGCCTGGTCTTGCCGTTGGGCTTGGTTTGTTGGATTCTGAGCCTTCCTGACGGTTTCTCCGCACGGGGCGTTGTGGCTCGGGGAATGGGTTTTTATGCCCCTGGTTTCTCCGGTCCCTTTGCTTTCTGGGCATTTAGTTTCCCTGCTGTTGCTGTGCGTGCATGGGTCCGGTTATGGCCTGTCCTTCTTCTAGCCTCTGCTTCCTTGGGGGATTGTGTGGCTGTGTCCTTCCTTGGGGTGTGGTCTTGCCTCAGGGTCTTGAGTCTGGTTGTGAGATTGTGGCTTCTGCCTCTGTTGTTTGTGGCCTCATTGTTCCTTTTTTGGGCCCTCATTGGCCTGGGCCAGTTGGGTTTGCAGTGAGTTCTCGGCCCATGTCTCCTGGTTGAGGGCCTCCTGGTTTGGGGGGGGGCTTGCTTCTGGGCGGTGTCTGGCTCTGGCTGTTGGGGCTTTGGCACCTTGGGGGTTGCCGATGGGTGTCTGCCTGTGGGCCTTTTCTGGCTTCGCTTTTTCTGGTTGCATTGCACCTAGTTTGGGTGTGGGTCTTTCGCGGGTTCTGTTCCTGGCATAGTTGGGGACCTGGCCGGCCTCCCTGCCCTTTTACTTTCACCTCTGCTCTGTGCCTGCGTTCCCTGGCTGCGGGCTGAGCTGTGGCATTGGCGTGCTGGTGCGGGCTGCTTGGCTTCCTCCCTGGCTTCCTGACACTTTTTGTTCCCTCTGTGGCCTGGTTGTGGCTTGTTCCAGTGGCTTTCTCTCTGCCCTGGGTGGTGGGGGGTTTTGGGGTCGTGGCTGTTTGGACCTGTGCCAGTCCCTCCGGGCCTGTGGGGGTGCCGTGTAGGTGCCCTCCTGTCTTTGCTGGCATGTCTGTTGTTCAGTCGCCTGGCTTCTCGGCTTCCTGTGGGGATGTCTGTGGGGTTGGGCTGTGGGCCGCCCTGTTTGTCTCTCCTGTTCTTGTGGTCCTGGCATGGTTCTTTTTTCCTGACGTTTTTGCTCTAGGGCCTGTGGCTGTCTGCACAGTTTGCTCTGGGGCTGTCATGGGGTTTTGGCTTGGCTCTCCTGCAGCTGGTCTTGGGACTCGCTTCAGGTGGTTCCTTGGTGTAGTCCTTTGCACTCCAGGTCAGTTGGTCAGCTGGTTGTTCGGTTGGGGGTTTCCTCCCTTCCGGTTTCCTGGGTTCCTCTATGGCCCTGTCTTTTTCGCCTTTGGTTGACCCCCTGGTTTGTGGTTGGGGGTGTCGTCCTTTGTGTGTGTTGTTTGGGGCGGGGTCTTCCCTATTGGACCTGCTGGTCTTTGGGTTTCCCTGGTCTCAGTGGCCCTGGGGATTTGCCTCGCCCCGCTCTTGGTGCTGTGCCCTGGTCTGGTTTGGGGTCTGATGGTGTCCGCCCCTTAGTTTTTCTTGGGCGGGGTTCTGTTGTTAGCCTTGTTCTTGGTGGGGATATGTGCTTCACGGGGTTCTGGCCTCTGGTTCTCCCCCTGCCATTTCCTGTCCAGGTGGGGTCTTTGTTTCTGGATGCCTGGCCCCTCTGGTTGGTCTTCGGGCGGCTGCTGTTCTGGTGCTCACCGGGCTTGCTTTCTTCTGGCCGCGGCCATGCCCTTGGGCGGGGTTCCGTGTTTGTGTCCCCGTGTCTCCTGCGTTCTTGTGGGTGCCTCTATCTTGGCCTGTTGGCCTGTCCCTGTGCCCCGGTTCCGGCTCCAGCCGCAGTCGGTGGTAGGAGTGCTGCCGGGCGGTGACGTGGGGAGGGGGAGGGGCAGGGTGGGGGGTAGTAAACTATGGATTACGGAGGTTTACAGGTAAGTAAACATATAAATAAATAAAACGAATTTCGTTGCGCGCACTGCATCCCCAAATGCGATGCAGCGCTCACAATGAAATTCGTTTTATTTATTTATATGTTTACTTACCTGTAAACCTCCGTAATCCATAGTTTACTACCCCCCACCCTGCCCCTCCCCCTCCCCACGTCACCGCCCGGCAGCACTCCTACCACCGACCGCGGCTGTCCGGCTCCTTCTCCAGGTTGTCCTGTGCGGACGCTGGTGGTTGGTGCTGGACATTCCTGCCCTGGGGCCTGGTTCTCCACTGGGGGTTTTTGGTGGCGGTGTCCTCTGGACTCTCTGGTGGCCGGGTCAGTTCGGTTGGTCAGTGGTTCCTCCCTTCCTAGTTTGGTTTGTGTGGCTCTGCCCTTGGTTGGTCCTCTGGGTATGTGCCTTGGCCTTGTAGGCTGGCCCTGTCCTTTTTTTTCTGGGTTGGTCTGCTGTGGGACTCCCCTTGGTGTTGAGGTTGGTCCAGTTGTTGGCCCTGTCGCCCTTTGTTTCCTGGTTGGGGCTGAGCCTATTGGGTCTTTCCTTGCTTCCCCTCGACTCTCTTTTGGGGTTCACTGTGGGTCTTTTCAGCATTGTTGGGAGTTCTTTCCATTGTCTGCTTGGGCACGCTCTCTGTCGGTCCTGCTGCAGAGTCTATGGGGCTGCTTGGTGGTGCTGAGCATGGCGGCCTTCTGACCCGGTGGGCACCCTTCAGGGCTTTTGGTGCTCTGTGGGGTGCTACGCTACGGCTGTTCTGGTCCTCCTTGTGCTGGTTGTTTCTGGTGGAGTGGTTGCTTTAGCCCCTCTGGGGCTCTGCCTTCGTGGCTGGCTCCCTTCCGCTTGGCGGTTTTGGGGTTGGGGTCAGTGGGACGTCGGTGCCCTGCTTGTCCTTTTTTCTGTGGTTGTCTGCCTCCTGGGTGCCGTTGGGCCTTCTGCTTCCGGGATGCTGGTTCTTTCGGTCTTTGCTTGTGTCCCTGTTGGCCTGACCCTGGCTTGCTGGTCTGTCTGGTCGCCTTGGGTTTTTTTCCCTGTGTGGCCTCCTCACTGTCCTTCTGCTGAGGGTGGTCTCTGGTGCTTCCTTGGTGGATGCTCCTCCTCCGTTGTTGGTTAGGGGATGTTCCCGGAGTGGGTTGGCTGCCTTTCTGTGTGGCGGCGCCGTGGGTTGGCTGCTTTTTTGTTCGCCTTGGTCATCTCCTGCTTGTTCTGGGTGGTGTGGCCCTGTTGTTTGGTTGGGAGCGTTGTAGGCGGTGTGGTCCTACCTGTGTTTTCCTGTGGTTCTCCCATTTGCTTCGCTTGAGATGCTGCTTTTTGGTGTGGTGTCCTGGGTGTTCTTTGGGGTTTCGGAAGGCCGGGATTCTGGTTTTGGTATGCTCCATAAGGGAAACAGCCATTACATCGCATGCGTTTTAACACATGCGATTACAACGCGGTCGTTACAACGACCGCGTTGTTACATCGCAGTACATTACAACGCAAGTCGTTACATCGAATTGCTGTAGGGGACGCGCTAACCTAAGGAATAGTATAATTTACTATTCCAACACCTTCCCTACTGTTGCACATACTGGATTTGGAATGGTAAATTATACTATTCCTAAATCCAGCGCGACCCCTACAGCAATTCGATGTAATGACTTGCGTTGTAATGTCCTGCGATGTAACAACGCAGTCGTTGTAACGGCATGCGTTGTAAACGCATGCGACGTAAGGTGCTATATTCGCTCCATAAGTAAGGAATGGGACGAGGACTGGGGGGACCTGGGGGTAATGTCCTATTACTTACTCATAATCTTCATTACTCCTGGTCCAGTTGTCCTTGTCCAATTCCTTACGACCCTCCCTCCCTTCCGGACGGACAGCCTTTCTGTTAGTGGCTTGTTAGTTCAGGCAGAATGCTGGGGAAGTACTGGTTAAGTACTACCAGTGGGAGGGGGTGGGGTTAGGGGTCCCAGCATTCCTCTGTTCTTTTTTCTGTTTGGGAGATGGTCATCTCCATAAGTAAGGAATGGGACGAGGACAGTGGGACCAGGAATAATGAAGATTAATGGTAAATAATAGGGCATTTTCTTTTAAGCCAAGGAGTAGAGAGTGTTGCCTAATGAGACTTCCTGGGTTTCAGAGGAATGGTTGTATCTAGTGCCTTATTTACCCAACTATTCAATAGAGCAGAAATGATCTGTCTAAAGTATATTCTAAAATAGTAGCAAAGTGTAGACTGTCTAATTTGGTCGAGGATGGTTGTACTTTTTGACTGAATAGGGGGGTACTTTTTGCATACGGCATTCCTACTAATAGTGAATACCCTTCAGACATTATCTGTCAGTTGGTATTAAACTCAACTAGAGATCATTGGGCAAAATAAGATCAATAGCGTGTACCACTGAATGGGTTAGTCCAGACACTAATTGAGGGAGCAGAAGAAGAGCTAATTCGAAGTTGGGCAGCCATATCTATTTCATCATTAAAATGTAAATTAAAATACCCGGGAAGAATTGCATGGTGGAAATCGATTCAAGCATGATTGGAAAACAATTTTCATATGTCTTCGAATTTGTAAAAATAGGCACACTTGCCACATGTCCTTTCAGAGGTGTCCTAATGTAAATAGTCATTTTGTTGCGGGAATGTGCAGGATGTCTGGGAGATGAAAAAGGCAATGGAAAGGACTCCATAAAGCATATTGAAGCCAGATTTGTTTTTGTTTTTAAATGTAAATGTGCCACTGCAGGTTTAAGAACTTGCATTGGTGCTGATTTATGAATGCTTACGATTCACATAGGTTTCACAGAGAATACCACGGCAGTCATAGCTTTCTAGGCTTACTCCTGGACATCATTTGTGAATTTCATCTTACAACATGTGGAGGCATTATTATGCTTAACTTTACATGTTATTTAATTGTGCGTTAGGAAATTATTTAACATTTGTGCAATTGCACTTTTCTTCTCCTTGTCATTTCTTTTAAGAGAAAAGTGTTCTTCCCCTAGAGAAAATCCTTTCCCCACATCTCGCCAAATCCTCTTAATCTTTTTCACAAATGCAAAACCACATTTTGATGATTTGAAAAGTGTTTTACACACACAAAAATGACCTTTGTGCGTGTCAGCAGAACATACACGAGCAAATACTTTGTGAATCGAAGCAGTATTTCAATCCAGGGCAGATGCAGGCAGAATTGTCTTGTCTGTTTATGATTTGCATACAATGTCTGCCGGAAAAAGAACCCTCCCGTAAACTTCAGATTAAAGAGAAACCCATAAACTTCAGATTAAAGTTTCTTTCTGCATGTACAGGGTGTGGGGGAGAGGGGCATTAAGACACTATCCCTGTATTTTGACTTGTGTCTTTCAGAACGTTGGGAAATAGACCTTTTCGGCGGGTTATGTTGGAACATGAGGGGAGCATGACACTGAGATCAAAATCCCAGGACACAGAAATAGCCATTCAGGGCCACAGGCCGCACGAGGTTGCTATTGGTTTGCCTAGATGTGGTTTTAAATGAAGAAATTATGGTTCTGATCCCTATCCCGGGGGTGTAGAAATTGACTTAAGCTCCATTTCCTTTTCCTAAAACCTTCCAGAAAATACCAACTAAAAGTCTGTGGCTAGAAGTTTTCCTAGGGAGAAACAGAAAGCAATCTAGGTAGGTTATATAAAGGTTTGTGGGCAATTTAATTATGATTTTCATGCTATGCGTGGTGCACTTTTCACATGCCCTTTCTGGTTACCCAATACCCGTTATGGTCATTACTAACCAACACGTGCCTGTTACATTTTCTAGAGGAAAACAATAGGAGTGCCTCCTTGTGTGAAACTGCAGTACCAGGTTAACGCTGGCGGCCTTGTTTCAGCTCCACATGCTCCTACTTCACACCTGTGCTTTCCATCTAAAGGTGCTACCAACGTGGAGGTAGTGGGTATGCTGCTGATGTAGTATTACGCTCTGTGATACACTACTGGACACCGAAATGTCAGCAATACCACCCAACTAGTAGGTGGCAATTGCTGTTTCTGAGTGTCCGCATTCAGAATGTATCTAGAGGTTGGGGTACCCTGGGCCACTCATTGGCCTTACGTCACTCCGCCACCTCTCTGAAGGAGGACATTTTGAAAGAGGTACTGGTTGGCTGTTGGTTTGAGAGTGGCTCTAATGCTACTGGTAGCACAAGCAGAGCTGTTTTGAGCAGTGCACAGGGCCGGACTGGCCGTAGCTGGCATCGGGCATTTTCCCAGTAGGCTGGAAGGGTGGGGGCCAATTTTACAGTGGTAGGGGCCGGTTTTGTTACTGGGGGTTGGTTTTGCAGCAGTGCTGCAATATCGGCCCCCAGTCTCAAAAGCAGCATTGCTTCATACTTGTCCCCCCCCCCCACAACCCCACCCCTCAGGGCTGGTCCGAAAATAATTGCCAGGGCTGCTTGTGGTTCCCAGTCCGGCCCTGGCAGTGCATCAGAGTAGGTGGTGTGACTGCTGCCAGACACGCAGTACAAGTCTACTTAGTGGAGCACCCCGTTCTAGCCTGCAAGGATCAATCACAATGACAGACTCACCTTCAGTGCGGGAATGAAAGCTGTTCCACAAGGAAGGCGCCTATTGCGTCCAGACGCTGAGCTGACTTGAGGCGCAGCATGCCATCAGTAACAATGTCTCTGCGCAGGCCAAAGACGGATGGACAGCTCCTCTTCCTGACCTAGTTGGAGAAACAAAATACGAAAAAATAAATAAACGTCTTGGGTGTGGAAAAGCTTTAACAAATATTACATCAAACGTCTCGTCGTGACCCTTGCTGTTGGCTGAAATCACAAACCGAGAGTGGGCTTCTGTAGAAGGACGGCCGCGGTATATGAGGTAACAATATAGGTGCATTTAAAGTGCCTTGAATATTCAATTCTAGAATATAAGTCTTCCGACATGGCATTGAACCTGCCTGTGCACCTATGGAATATTGCTTTTTATGTTCTCTATCATAAATAATGTCTAACATGCTCACTGTTGCTGTGAGGCGATACCAACGGCAGAACAGGCGCCATATAAATATGTAAATATGTATAAAACAAAAAGTGACTTAGTTTCACCAAAGTCACTTGTGTATGTATGCTTTGATGCTCTCATGCACACCATAATAGTGATGACCGAAACAGCTGTTCATCATTTCCGGTATCAACAAGAGTAATCGAGCTCATTACTTTTACAATACAGAAGAGTGATGACAATTACACAAAACACAGTTGGGAAAGTCATAGACTGCTCGTAATGCCCCTTGTCATGGAGAGGCCAGTGTGGTGCAGAGGTTTGTGCCTTCATCATCTCTTGAGCTCCCCTCCTTATGAACCAGAAGGACTGACACCATATATTGGTCACCACCCGGGCAGACAAGCCTGCATCAACCTACCCTATGGCCTCCCCCCTCTCGTCTAACCTATTCACATTACAGTTCAATACTATTATTTTTTGTTTTAACTTTTTTTTATATTGAATGTTGTGAAAACATACATACAATCTTATGCATCACTTCAGATCAAAGACAGGAGTTTATAATACAATACTGAACATCCCTTCAATTGCCCCCCTCCCCACCCTCATTCAGGATTATGTCATGCGTGTGTCTGGTCCATTTCTGTACTCTGCTGGGGAGGTGCAAATATTACCACGATATACATTCCATTTCACCCATATCTTGTCCCACTTCTTGGTCTCGTTGTGTTATGCAAATAGATGTTTGCTTCCACAAAATCTCACAGCAACCAAAAAAGCAAATCAAACGGAAAATGGTGCTGGGTGGCAGTGAAAGCAAACTTTTATTCTCCACTTATGAGACTAGAGGATAAAGAGGAAAGATCTATCCGGTATGTTCACACATAATTTCAGCTAAAGCAGTCTGATTTGTGGAGGGAATAAGAATTTTAGGTTCGAGGCGAGCAAAGCCCTTTCTTAATATGAGCTATGACTGAGTTCTCATTAGGTCAAACACTGTAACCTGTGGTGTAAACCTGGTGGCTGTAAGGAATCCTTAACTCACCCATGCTAGCTTGAGCAAGGTGAGTGTGGTACGTGTGTAGCGGCTCGTCAAACTATAACACATTTAAGATATAAAGAATTTAAAGGTATAAACCAAGTCAAATTAAAAAAAATATATATATATAATAATTGAAATGAAAGCACGTTAGTGAAATTGAATTTGAAAGATATCATGGAGATTAGGGTTCTGAAAAGTTTTTATTAATCAATCGTAGTAGTGTGGAGGTCCTGATTATTGGCCTACTTGTTAGTAGTTTCTTGTTTTTCCCCATGCTCGTTGTAGCGAAGATTTCGAATGCCAGGGCTTACATTGCAGACCTGTTTCTCTCTCTGGTACTCTGAAACTATCGTGCGCCAATTACTTAAGAACGTTTGGTGCTGGAGTGAATACCTCACTCAGCTTTTCCTCAAAAAAACACTCAACATACACACGTACAACATGTCCTGTAAAACAAATAAAAAAAAGTATGAACAATTTAGAATGCAAATGGACCAAAAAGTAGTCTAAAAGGATTTAGAGTTTGAATCCAGTTTAAAGTACGGTTAAAATTCAAATCACCAAGCCGAACAGTACTATTTCCCCCATTGAAGTAATTCAAAGTTCACAGACAGACAGTTTACAGGCTCGCAGTCCTTAAGAGTCCTTAAACGAGCTACCTCTCCTATCACTCCTTGACTGTATGCTTGCCTTTAACCCTGGACTGAGCTCTGTTGCCTTTTGGCTAGGTTTGCATTCTAAAAATTACATACATGCATAATACATACATTCCATATGCAAACAAAAACATATAATTAAGGATTGGTTAACATTCAGTATCATAGGATTCTGAAAGCACCAAAGAAAATATAGGCATTACTTTTGTTGACTATAGCAAACTTGTAATCCAAATGGAAAATATTTATTTTGCACAACTACATAAACATTTTTAAAACATAGTGGATGACAATGCATAAAATGCTCTTTTTCAATAAAATTACTCCATTCAGTGCTCATCTTGGTTCTGGAAAGCAAGATAACAATAGATATGAAATGTTTCGACCAAAAAAGAACTGGCCAAAACCATTTTTGTTTAATTTCCTGCTGTAAAACATAAGAAGGCTCCAAAAATAATGTTCATGAAACCCAAGGATAATATAGTGGATGTGCGCAAATCCTGGCCTTATCCCCTTATCTGGGTGCAGAGCAGACACTTTCTTTACAGATCTCATGCCATGGTATTTAAGACTTGGATATTTCTAGCTTATCCTGGATTGCTCTTTGGAGCTTTGTTTCATGTGTTTAAATGAAAAGATGTGCTGGCTTTGACCCTCAACAGCATACTGCTTCTGTTCTTAGCTTCGGTTTTGTTCGTAAGACGATCACAATTATTTCAGAGAAAAGATATTCTAAAGGAGGTTGATTTCATAGGATTGCAGATAGGATGCATGATCTAGCGTACGGGCAGCACCCTTAGTAGCAAAGATAGGGGGGCATATTAGCAAGCCCATTATCGCCGCTTTTGCGGCCGTTTTCGGCCGAAAAGCGGCGATAAATATATCGCGGTATCATCAAGGACACGCTAACATGCATTAGCGCGTGTTTCCTTGTGATAGCACCCGTTTCACGAACGCCTTGCTTCGCATCGGTAATGAGATGCGAAGTAGGCGTTCCTGACATAACTCCATGGGAAATAATCGCTAACGCAACTCCGGGCTATTAACAACGATGGCCCGGACCCGCGTAGCGACAATGAAACGCATGCTAAGCCCCCATTAACGCAGGAATTTAAGAACTGCTAAATTCCTGACTTATGTATTCATAACATGGGGGGTGGATTATTGTGATACGACCACAGGGTCGTATCAGCAAGGTAATCACCGTCTGTACTGCAACATCGCTGGTTTTCCTGCGATGTTGGCCCATTTCCCCCCGCTATCGCTGGTATATTTATCGCCATTGCGCTATTCGTTGTTAATACAGCGCTGCAATGGCGATAAATTCCAGCGATAGCCGGCGATATTATTATCCACGCTAAGCGCGGTCAGCGATAATTATCGCTGCCGCTTGCTAATATGCCCCAGGGTTTAATAGGCAAAGGTAGCAGTTTCTCAGTAATCAGTGCAGCATGTTCCTTATCCCGCTGGACCTACATGAGGCAGCTTTATGTTTTTGACCTTCATTCGACCTTGCTTTTGTCCAGAGAGCGAGGAAACTACAAAACGACTGTTTTCACCCTGTAGTGGACCTCAAAGGATAAAGAGACTTAGACTATACACAGCATCTCCCAGAAGAATTTATATAGAGCATGTAAGGTACCTGTTTGCCTCTCGCTGTTGATCAAGGCTGGCAGTCAACTCTTCCATGGGGCTATAGAGAGGGACTGTAACCTGAAGTAATTTACAAGTTAAAATTGGGTGCCTTTCGTTTACACCGCAAGTAGAAATTAGCCAGTAATTTGGACTAGTTGAGAGTATCAGAAAATTACCTAAGATGCAGTTAGTTATAAATACAGGGTTTCTGTGGTTACTTTCGAAGTCTGTGATCCAGGAAGGGAAAGAAAATATTTTTAGGTGTAATTTGAGTCAGAAATTGTGCAGTTTATGAACTAGGGGCTTCATTAGGATGGCGGTCGAACGTATCCATTTGGAAATGGGACCGCCCGACTACAAGTTGGTGGTCCCACCAGCTCAATTAGGATGTGACCACCACCACGGCAGTCGTAATGTCTATCTTTTGAATTGCAGCGGGTGCTGCGGGCTGCAGCACACGCCGCAATACAAAACATCGACATCCTACATATCCCTGCACTACCTGGCATGCACCATGAGGTGCCTGCGACATGGTGCAGGTGCATGGTGCAGGGATATGTAGGGGGGCACAAACACAAAACTGAGGGCCAGGAAGGAAGGGGGGCCCGCTACGGGTCCCCAGTGTCCCTTTCCACCAGCCTTTTCATGGCGGGTAAACTGCCATGAAACGGCCGGAGGGGAGGGACATCATAATCCCTACGGCGGTTCCTGGTGAGCACTGCCACCATTGGAGGGATTGTGGCTCCCTCCGACACACTGGCTGGCTCAAGGAGCCCTTTGGATGCATGGCGGTCGGTCTTTCCGACCGCCAACCATTCGCCCACCACTGTAATATGGCGGGCGGTAAACATTGTTACGATGTCGGTGTGACCGCCACCAACGGGCTGTCGGTGGCAGTCTCACCGTCATCGTAATCAAGCCATAAGTAACTTTACGCTATCATTGTAGATGGTCATTGTTTGCTGAATTGAAGAGGCAAATTTTACTCGATTCTCAGGACCTAAGAAAGGCTAAAAACCTTAAAGAGACCTTGGAATTAAAAAAAAAAAAGTGAAGGAAAGCCGCCTTCCCTAATGTTCAATGATACCTCATCCAGGATGAGGGAGACAGTGACAGGGATACAGTGACAGAGAACATGAAAGCAGCAATCCGCCAGGAGTGAAATAAACCCCGCTGGCCACAGAAGTCCTAGCCCTTCCCTGAGGCAGACCAGACAGACGAGTAAAAGGGGTCATGAGAAAGGGTGGAAATTACTTGGAGGTAAAATCAAAAGAATAACATAATAAAGTGTGGGACATGGACAGTGGAGTAACTAGTATAATTACAAAGATACAGCTGAACAATAGATACATCTTTGGTGACACAGCAAGCAGACAAACATAGAGATTCGCACAATATCTAAGCCAGCAAATCAGCACCTGAGACTCTCAAGTCAATCAAGAATCTACCTGGAGGCCTGTCCCGCCGTCGGTCAGGATTTTGCACCTTTTTACTCTGCTGCTTTGCTAAGTCTAAGGCCAGTAATTTAGGAATATGGGTTGCCGTGATGTTTCATTTAACTCACTTCAGCCTAGCATCTGTGGGCGTATTGTGATTTTCTTGTCTGCTCTTTCTGGCCAAGATGAGACCATCTGTTTCGCGAAGGCTCGTCTAGCGCTCCACTAAAGGCTTGTGGTTAGAGGTGCCTCAATTGGTGAGCGATATATATATATATATATATATATATATATATATATATATTCATGTAAAAGCAGCAATCACAACCACCTACTTGCGATTCATACAGCGCCAATTAACAAGCACAAGAAGGGAATGAAGCACAAATTTGGTATTCACTACCTCTGGCACAGATTGGACTGTCTGAATGGTCATTTACTAGAACATTTCTGATGTGTATGTATCAGTGTGGGGTTTTTAGTATTGACAGGAATAATGGCGCTCAAGCTAATTCGCGCTGAGTTTATGTTATACTAGGAGTGTGAACGGTGCAAACCAGGTCAGGGGATATGCCCTAAAACCCCCGTGATGGTATGGATAGAAATCCACACAAATGAAGTAGGTACAGTCCCGGGCACACGTAATGAGGATATAATATCAGGAGAAATGTCTCATACTGCAGAAATGTAGAGGGTCTACACCAGAATGATAATCATAGGTGTTTAATATAGTAATAGAGCATAAGCAACCAGCCAAAACAAAAGCAACCAGCCGACACGTGTTTCGTCACAAAGGGTAGTAACCCGTGACTCTTCAGGGCTGAAAGGCGCTGCCAACAAGGTGGATTCAAGTGACCGTTCAAGAATCCAAAACGGCAATGAAGAGCAGTGCGAACCACGGTAGGTGGACTACTGCCAAATGTAAGGAAAGGAAGACGGATATCGCCGGGCGGCGGATAAGCCAATGAGGACTATTGACCTTCAGAAAAGTTGATGCAGTCTGTGGCGACGAAATTGACCAAGTGCTAAGTAGCACAGGGGGGAATATAGAATTAGGCGTGGCCATCTTCCGGAACCATTTTCCTTCCTGAACAACACTTCTCCCAGTTTCCTGTACTCCGGCGCATCCGCCGTTGTCGTCCTGGACTACTGACCTGGCACGCCTAATTCTATATTCCCCCCTGTGGTACTTAGCACTTGGTCAATTTCGTCGCCACAGACTGCATCAACTTTTCTGAAGGTCAATAGTCCTCATTGGCTTATCCGCCACCCGGCGATATCCGTCTTCCTTTCCTTACATTTGGCAGTAGTCCACCTACCGTGGTTCGCACTGCTCTTCATTGCCGTTTTGGATTCTTGAACGGTCACTTGAATCCACCTTGTTGGCAGCGCCTTTCAGCCCTGAAGAGTCACGGGTTACTACCCTTTGTGACGAAACACGTGTCGGCTGGTTGCTTTTGTTTTGGCTGGTTGCTTATGCTCTGTTACTATATTAAACACCTATGATTATCATTCTGGTGTAGACCCTCTACATTTCTGCAGTATGAGACATTTCTCCTGATATTATATCCTCATTACGTGTGCCCGGGACTGTACCTATTTCTGATGTGTAGACTACAAAATTGAGGCAATAGTATAGAAAATGGCTCTGGCATTTATAAAATGGCCCAAGTGTGCCAGAAGGGCCTTGTGCACATTTTCTACTGTATGGACAATTTGGTTTTACAGAAACTCACCAGTGTTTGCACAGACTCTTCTGTATTACCCGATGAGCAAGTACAAGGTTAGCATACATTAAATGGAAAATGTGAGTTGGCAAATTTCCATAGGGTGTGGCCCCTGCGATTGAGGTAACACCTTTACCATGTGCTGTGCTATATTACAAATGTTGGCATATGTGGAAAAAGAACCGGGGAGTACATTGTAAGAGTGCACCAACCAGGAGGGGATGCATACCTCGCCACAGGTTACCTTTGGCAAAAACTGCTTGCAAGAGGTGCAAACAGAGACTTCAGCACCGATACGGTCATGGCCACTCTCCAAGGGGAAACTGGTGGTGTTGTGAACAGAATGTGGCAGTGCCACACTGTCAGTTTTGTACAGAGGCAACCTCCTCTCCAACTGAAAGGATCTGTAACCTCACAGCAGCTCCTTGGCCACCTACCCAAACACATGGAGTTGCAGGTGAAGGGCTTTTCCTTGTTCACGTTCTGCACTGTTTGTAGCACATGTGCTAACTTTGGTTTATTGCATGTAGCAGGCTGAGCTCTTTCCATGTTTGGTACTCTGGGTCGAGAGCAGCAAAGCATACCTGCAGTCAGTCTTGGGCTCAACTGCAGAGATAACCAAATCGGGCTGCTGGTGAGCAAAGGTGCTCTGAGATCCCCTAGCTGCAGAAGAGCTTCTGTTCTGACTATGCTTGCCACACATAACCCTGTTCTGCAACAGCACTTAATGAACTTGAAGCGGTAATGTGCAATCTTATTACAAGAACTAAATATAGCAGAAGTACATCCTACGGGTCTTGTGCGCTGATAGATGGTCCTGAGCTCATGGTCGGCTCCAATATGAGGAAGGTCTGCTAATGGCAGTGCTTGTTCGGGGGAAGGGTACAACAATAGCCATTCACTGGGAGAAGAGTAAAAAAGAAAGGGGCGCAAAGAGGCTCAGGAAAGTGCAGCAGGATAACATCAAGAGACTCATCAAGGCCGAAATCCTTTGCCTGGTGCGCTGTAGAGGAACAATAGTGGAAGGGAAGAGACTGGCACGCTATCGCGGAGCAGCAGGAAGATGGGGAAAAGGGGAGAGCAAGGGAAGGCATGTGAGAGCATTCTAAAGAAAAACAGAAGACAAGACACACACTACAGTGGAGTGATAAACCAAACCTTAAAGTTAAAGAAGGAGTTACATGACATCAGCAGTTGAAGGATAGACGCTTTCCAATTAAAAGCAAGACACAAACACAGACCAGGGAGGAACGCCATGCAATTAAGAGCAGGGAACTGAGATTGACAAGCAAAACATCTAATCATGAGCAAGGGCTGACACAAAACCCGCTCTGTCTACAGTGCTGTCTGTGACAGATGATGTCTGTAGCAAAACTGCAAAAGAGATCCCTGAGGGAGCAATTTTCTACAAAGCGCAGGATATTGGACAGCAATATTGGTATTACTTATATAATTACAAGCTCCACCACGCTTGTCACTGGTATGAATGGGAGATTAGTTCAGACTTTGTCCTCCTTCCATCGTTGGTCTCTCAGATGGCTATACCACTTGCAATGGATTTTTTCTTTTGTAAGGTGAACACTGTTGAATTTTCCAACTTATTTCTGATGCGTTACTAAATTTTCAGCATTCCAATCAGGCTGTACAATGAGGAGATGGTCTTTCTACAGTAGTGTTTCAAAGTAATTCAGCTGAGGTGATGTAAAGGTAAAAGTAAAGATAAATTTAAGTTTTTGTCTGTTCCCTCACAAGCAACTCGACCAGTTTCATATTTTGTTTGATAAGTTGAGTTTGTTTTCCCCAATGAGATATTTTCAATTGAGTATAGGGTTGATAATCATTTTATTTATCCAGTCACGTGGCTAGACCTTTGTCCGCCCATGGCGGTCCATGCGTTTGCCACCCTGCGATGGCTGCAGGTAAGGGGGAGGTGCTGGCGATCCCTGCGTTTGCTGTGACGGCCGCAGGTAAGAGCGGGGGGGACGGAGTCCGTGCCCCCAAAATATCGTACATACACAATAAAACCACAAAAACTATAAACCATTCAATGGCAAAAATATATTAATTAATTTAGACAATACATAAAATATTACAAATTTAAAACCCCCAAAAAACAAATTTACTAAAAATACTATAAAGATTAGGGAAAGCATTGGATTTTTGGTGGGGTAAGATTTATTATTTCCACTACAGTCTGTGCTACAGTAGGGAAAGCGCTGCTCTTAGGAGGGATAACATTTACTATTCCCACTCCCGTCTGTGTAACCGTAGGGAAAGCATTGGACTTCGGAGGGGTACGATTTGCTATCCCCACTCTAGTCTGTGCTACAGTAAGGAAAGTATTGGACTTAGGAATGGTTAAATTTACTAATCCCACATTAGTCTATGCAACAGTATGGGAATTGTTGGACTTCGGAGGCGTTAAATTCACTATGCCCATTCCAGTCTATGCTACATTAGGAAAAGTGTTGGACTTCGGAGAGGTAAGATTTACTATTCCCACTCCAGTCTGTGCAACAGTAGGGGATGTGCTGGAATTTGGACAACTGAAATTTACTATTTCCACTCCAGTCTGTACAACAGTATGGAAAGTGTTGGACTTTGGAGAGGTAAGATTTACTATTGTCACTCCAGTCAGTGCTACAGCAGGGAAAGTGTTGGACTTCGGAGGGGTAAGATTTACTATTCCAACTCCAGTCTATGCTACAGTAGGGAAAGTACTTCACATCAAACACATTACATATTTGAATAACCCTAATAATTTATCTAAAAATATATAACATGTAATATAAACAATATTAATTTGCATTACATATATATATATATATATATATATATATATATATATATATATATATAAACTATGTCCATAATCAATACACAATTTAATGATTAAATAGCAATTAAAATATCATTATTATTTAATTAACTTCCCACCCTAACCCTCTACAAACCTAGCAGCCCACATCTAAAATATAACTTAAACAAATACGTTTAACACAATTTACATAATGAATAATCAGTTAAATAATTAATTAATAATTAATTGTTAATTAATTATTACTTAATAAACTTCCTACCCTCTGCATCTACAAACCCAGCAGCCCATACCTAAAATATAACTAATATATATATATGGTACAAATCCCTAATTTTGAGTATGAGGATCAAATTTGCACCAGCACTTTATCTTATCAGGTGATAGCCTTGGACAGGATACAATCTACAATGACAAACCAAAGTAACTAAAAGAGTAAAATAGCTGCATTAAGCAAGGATTTTGAAACCAAAATTATTTATATAATGTTTTAACAAATTAATGGTTTTAGCATTTAAAGAACAATTTTATGAACATTGGTTTAAAATTTTAATCATTGATTCGTAATTCCATGTGTATACATTTTTGGCTGCTATGGTATGTAATATTTATTAGTATATATTTATTTGTATTTATTGAATTGTTAAATATGAATGGATAAAATATTAAATGGTCAGAATTAAGCTGATACTGTTTACCAAATAAGCGCATAAAATGTTTTACAAGAAAATTGACAAATGCAAAACAATTTGGTTATACATGTTTGCCATTGCGAGTATGTTTTCAGTGTCTATAAGGCGGGAACCAGAACGTTCACTAACATGCACTGTCACTTTAAAAGGGGAAAAATGCCGGAAAGCGTTGTCATGTGATCAAGGTCCAGGAGGACCGAAACGCGTCATGGCTGACAGAAAATAAACTAACGAATAAGCACTGAACCGTGGTCCGTGCCTGCTTTCTGTACCGAAAATGGTAAACATCTGCTAGCAGCGTACTTGAATATTAAGGCTGGAGAGGCTTCTGCCGGTCTAGCACGGACCCACACTCACGAAGAGGCGACAACTACAGGAAGCTATTACTTCCGAGCAACACGTCGGAAGTAATTGTGTTTGGTTTCTCCGCAAGGATTCAAGTCGTCGCCCCCCCCACGGCCAAGGAAACTGACTGCCTGAAGCGAACTCCTCGGGTGCCGTGTCGGAGGACGTGTCGGACGGGGATTGAACGCGAAAGGTAGGAAGCAAAAGGCATTGAGGGGAGAGTGGTGTGCAAGTGGCGACGGGGGAATCACATTAGCAGAAATCTACCCGTTAAGACCACTATTATTGAACAACATAAAGGACCAAAATGTCGGCAGACACGCTGAGGGACCGGGAGGCGGCAGCCTATGAAATGTTTAGCAATGTACCTCCAAGCAGCATAATTGCACAAGAAAGGGACACCACGATAAATCCAGTCAATGGCAACATCAAAGACAAAATGCGAGCGCTAGAAAAGTTGATGCGCGCGGAGCAGGGCAAATGGTGGGAGCATAAATCCCTGCAGCGCTACCTCGACGTAGGGAGAATTCCGAGGGGCTTGAGGATCTTAATAGCCCTGAGTTATGACCAACCGAACCCCAACATGATGCGAGATTGGGCGCAATGTGATCTAGAGTCATCTAGGAGATTGGTAGAAATCCTCGTCAAATATGCAGAGACAGACCGGGTGGAGCTCCAAGAAAAAATTGATAAACTGAATGAGGAGATTACCCAATTAAATAAAGGGGAGGAAGAAAAGAAACTAAGGGAAGAAATGTTAACACTGTTACGAAAAGAAGAAGATAAAATCAAAGAACGCAAGGCGTTTAAATTTCATCGCGACAGGGTAGACTACGAGACGGGGCGCATCTTTACGTTCTCGAGAAAATATGATGCAATGAAATCAAACAAAGTTAAAACACATAACGAGCCAGGAACCAGTGCCTCCATTAGCAAAGACAGACACCCATACACGTCAAATTCGGACTTAAGTTCCAATGTGGAAAGCGAAGTGGAATCAGAAAGACAACAAACAATCCCAAGGAGAGTACTGCCAAACCTAACCTCGGCAGAAGAAATGAATTTTTTAGTCGAGGAACGACGGGCGACCCTCCGCCCGAGGACTCAACAAAACGCCAGAGGAAGAGGCGGAACCACAGGCGGAGGGAGAGGAGATAATCCAACAGAAAAGCCAAACAACAAAAAGATGAGAGGGAGAGGCTGGTGGAATCGCAAATAAATGACAGCGACACAACAGCCAAAACGGTAATTAACCTCACTAGTATTGTTCTCAGCAAAGCAGAAGAACAAATCTTATCATTAGGCCTTTCATATTGTCCAGAATCTAATTTCAACTACGCGAACACTAGGATGGACATTTACCGTTTCATAAGAAAATTGAAGTTAGCAAAACATCATGCTCTACTAAAAGACAAACAAAAAGATAAAGAAAAAGAAATGGAGGAAGCAAAAGTCCCATTGAAAACTCACAGGGGATATCAGACAGTGGGGATACAACTCTGCTGAAAACGTTAATGGAACTCCAGATGGAAGCAACCAATACATGCACCGTGGAGAATGTTGACAGTATGTTTTATTGCACCCCAAATAATGATGCGGCAACACAAGATGCAAATGTGTCAACACAAGAATCTAATCCCACAAGGAAAGCAACACCTTTTAAAAGAAAATCTACATTTAATCCAATAATGCCCAGGGATAGTATAGACATCTTTAATGAACAAGTAGTCAATGAAATCAAGAAACTTAATTTCAGGATACAACATATTAAGCGCAAACTGAACAGAAAAGACTGGCAATATAAACAGTTGATTACCAAATTGCAAAAAAACAACAAGATTATTGTCAGAAACGCCGACAAAGGGGGCAATATTGTCTTGTGGGACAGAAAGAACTATATGGAGGAGGCTTTGCTTCAGCTAAACAACAGAGCATGTTATAAGATCAGTAACATATGGACACTAAAATCAATATATGACGAATTTTATGGAAAACTTCTAGCTTGGAAGAGCGCTGGAATCCTGACTATGGAGGAATACAAATTCATACAGAAATGAAACTCTGTAATCCCCAATATATATTTCATCCCAAAAATACACAAAGATGCAAAAAACCCACCAGGCCGTCCTATTATTTCGGCACAGAACAGTTTACTTGAGAACGCAAGCCAATACATTGATTATTTTTTACAGGAACTGGTTCAATCTCTGCCCACATATATTAAAGACACAAGTGACTTCTTAGCAAAGCTTCAAAACTTTGAATGGAAGGAGAACTATCTTTTAATGTCCTTGGATGTAGTGTCGCTTTATACCAGCATTAATCATAGAGATGGTATAAGGGCACTAGAACATTATTTGGGCAGAGGTAAATCAAGATTGACACCACACTGTACAATGTTAAGCAATATGACCAACTTTTTTCTAAACAATAAGGTTTTTTTATTTGACAAAATACTATACCAACAAATGCGTGGTGTTGCAATGGGGGCCAGCTTCTCCCCCAGCTATGCATGTTTGCACATGGGGAGGTGGGAGGAGCTGGTCCTTAGTGCAGCACACAAGCATTATATGGATAAAAATGTTAAACTGCTCTTGAGATTTATCGATGATTTATTTATTGTGTGGGATGGGTCAACAACGGAAGCAAACAATTTTGTAAGGGATATCAACAACAATGATATCAACTTAAGCTTCACGTCAACTATCAGCAGCAAAGCAATTCATTTTCTTGATGTAGAAGTCTTTGTGCATGAAAACAAACTGGAAACTAGATTATTCAGAAAAGAAACAGCAGGAAATTCGGTCCTACACTCAACCAGTTTCCACCCACGACACCTGGTTAACAGTATCCCCTATGGGGAAATGCTGCAAATTAAACGAATATGCAGCAGCCCCATTGATCTACAAAAGGCACAGCTAGAGAGTAAAAAAATATTCTTAGCAAGGGGGTACAAGAGTAGGACTATAGATGCAGCTATCATGATAACCCAGGGCCTAGGCAGAAATGTACTTTTAAAACCAAAACAAACAGATACCGAGAAACAAAAAGAAACAATGCAATTGAGGCTAATTCTAGCTTACAATTTACAAAATAAATCCATCAAGAACATTATAGAGCGGAACTGGCCCATAGTGTTGAGTGACCCGGTTATAGGTGGTAGCTTAACAAAGACCCTGGGGATAACATACAGGAGAGCGCCATCTATGAGCGGAAGTTTGGTCAAAAGTAGTCCGGAGGTCCTAGAACTACAAAATTGGCTAACACAAAGGAAGGGCTTTGCGAAATGTAAAAGTTGCAAAGCCTGTCAGTCCGGTACTAACAAAAAATCATATAAAACACCGTTCAGTGATAGAGAAATAGAAATTCCACGCTCTCTACACTGTAAAACTGATTACGCCATTTATATTTTAGAATGCTCTTGTAATCTTAAATATGTAGGGAGCACCAAACTCCCTGCTAACAAGAGAATTCTACAACACATCCGGGCCAATCCAAATCATGACCCAACCTATCCGGTGGCCAGACACTTTCAAGAAATGCATAATAGTGACCTCCACCACCTCTCATACTACCTCATAGATTCAATACCAAAAAATAGAAGGGGAGGTGACAGAGAGGGTGCATTACGGAGGTTAGAAACAAAGTACATTCTAAATCTCGACAGTAAGAGCCCGGGTGGATTGAATACCACAGAAGATTTATATACATGCATATAATTGATTTCTTGCAATTCTGATTGTAATACTTATTGTTTCCAATACTCATGTAAATTGCTTTTAACACTGGTTTTTATGTTGGACGCAATTTAACTATAAATTTAGCTGCTACTGCAACAATCTATTAAAAAAGAAGGAAAAAAATGGAGAAATAAAACAAAGAAACAAAATAAAAATACAAACATTATACAATCAAACAATGAGAGGCTTCCACCTGACCTAAACCATAAAAATGATGGTTTTTTAACTACAAATTCTTTTTGCACATTAAGTGGTGGTTTTTATAACAATTTTAGGTCACCAAATGGTCCAAATCCCTAATTTTGAGTATGAGGACCAAATTTGCACCAGCACTTTATCTTATCAGGTGATAGCCTTGGGCAGGATACAATCTACAATGACAAACCAAAGTAACTAAAAGAGTAAAATAGCTGCATTAAGCAAGGATTTTAAAACCAAAATTATCTATATAATGTTTTAACAAATTAATGGTTTTAGCATTTAAAGAACAATTTTATGAACATTGGTTTAAAATTTTAATCATTGATTCGTAATTCCATGTGTATACATTTTTGGCTGCTATGGTATGTAATATTTATTAGTATATATTTATTTGTATTTATTGGATTGTTAAATATGAATGGTTAAAATGCTAAATGGTCAGAATTAAGCTGATACTGTTTGCCAAATAAGCGCATAAAATGTTTTACAAGAAAATTGACAAATGCAAAACAATTTGGTTATACATGTTTGCCATTGCGAGTATGTTTTCAGTGTCTATAAGGCGGGAACCAGAACGTTCACTAACATGCACTGTCACTTTAAAAGGGGAAAAATGCCGGAATGCGTTGTCAGGTGATCAAGGTCCAGGAGGACCGAAACGTGTCATGGCCGACAGAAAATAAACTAACGAATAAGCACTGAACCGTGGTCCGTGCCTGCTTTCTGTACCAAAAATGGTAAACATCTGCTAGCAGCGTACTTGAATATATATATATATATATATATATATATATATATATATATATATATATATATATAAAATAAACTATGTCCATAATCATTACACAATTTAATGATTAAATAGCAATTAAAATATCATTATTATTTAATTATTAATTAATTAACTTCCCACCCTAATCCTCTACAAACCTAGCAGCCCACATCTAAAATATAACTTAAACAAATACGTTTAACACAATTTACATAATGAATAATCAGTTAAATAATTAATTAATATTTAATTGTTAATTAATTATTACTTAATAAACTTCCCACCCTCTGCATCTACAAACCCAGCAGCCCATAGCTAAAATATAACTAATATATATAACTATTACACAATATAAATAATTTTTAATCAATTAAAATATTAATAACAATTAGCAAATTATATTTAATTATTACTTAATTAACTTCCCACCCTATACACCTACAAGCCTAGCAACCTGCACCGAAAATAAAACAAAAATAAATCAGTAAGTCATAATGGACAAAATTAATATCAGTCACATACTTACTTAAAAATTATTAATGAATTAGTAAGTCATTATTACTTAATTTGCTTTCCACCATATCCCCCTATAACCTAACAACCACCTATGACACTATAATTTACTATTAGCAATTCAATGAAAAAATATAAATCACTAGAAATTACTGACTATATTTAAAAAAATAATAACAATAATACAAACAGTAATTACACATAAAAATAATATATGCACTAAACACATTAAAATAATCAAAAGACTATATTTTTAACAACTATGTTATTGAAAATGATATTAAAAACAAAGACATTTTCAACAACGATATTTCTTACCTAAAAAAACGATATTCTTGACAACAATATATCTGCATCACAATATTTTTGTATCACAATATTTTTTGCTGATATTTCTGTCTTCCTGATATTAAAAACTCAATATTTTGACCAAATACCCTGATATAGCTGATTTGTTGAAAGCATGACTATTCCTGCCTAAAAACCTATCTCGCCGGCTTGCTCTTACATAACAGTTTGATCTTCCAGATACTGAGCGTTAATCAGCCTTGTAGATCTTGGTATGTGAACTAACAGCAATGGGTATTTCCTTTTAATTTGTGCTGGAAAAACAACATTGTGACTTCAGACAGGGTCTGTAAAGAGCCAAATGCAAGTATCTTTCTCTTGTCAAGAAAAAAATGCATTTTGGATGAAACACTAGTACTAGCTGTAGGCCTACCTGTATGGAATTAAGTATTTGCTTTTAGGTGAAAATAGTTTACATTTGACCCTACAGCTGTAAAGTAGTAATGCATGATTGACCTTGGAGATTGGAGGACACTGATGGTTCTGTAGAAATTATGAGATATGCCAAATCTATCAAGAACATGCCCAAATTTGCTATGATTAAGAGTAGGAACAGTAAATTAACTCAGATTTGAAATACAGACAAAGGGAGTTTAGCTGCATTCCGGAATTTAAAAACATGGATGAGATTTAGGGGTCACAAGGAGTCCATTGCGACCCCTGGCACTGTCTTTGTGGCTGCTGGCCTTAGAGGTGGCAAAATTAGTGCCAAGAACCCTGGGGTGGCTCCACATTCCTTGTTTTTCCTGCTTTCTGTCCATTTTTCATTATACTAATAGTGAATAATATATTATTTTTCACTTTAAGTGTAATAAAAACTAGAGCACACTTAGCTGGTACAGGAACTTTGGTGGCAGGTGTTGTAAGTCCAAATGGTTTTAAATGTATGTTGTGTGCATACTTGTGGGTAGGGCGTTTAAGTGAGAGCATTTGTATATGTGAGCAAGTGAGTTTGTTTGTGTGAGTGAGTCAGAGTTAGTGACCAATAATGAGATTGTGGCCCAGATTTACTACACTTTGACGCAAGGCAACGTTGCACCAAAGTTGCTGAGCTGCCTTGCATCAAAAGGAGAGAGAAAAAAGGCTTAATATCTATTAAGATGGTGCATTTTGTACTCTCCCCATGCACTGGAACACTTTTGGCAGTCATGAACCAATGCACACACCCTTGTACCATAGTACAAGGATGTATGTGTTCTCTGAAGCATAGGTTTTATACTGGAAGGGGTTCCTTTCAGCACAAAAACTATGATTTAAGGCTTTTGCCATGTTGTATGTGTGCTGTACAATTCTGCACAGATGAGCACCTCAAGCTTCTGAGATTACTCAGGAACTCAACTTACAAAAGCATTGGGAACTCAAAAGCAAATTTCTTCAGAAACCAACTAGATCTAGCAAGAAATAGACCAAAAAGCTATTTGAGCTCATTAAACTTCAATCAACTGGCCTATCCAATCCTCCCTCAGCCAGACCCAGTCTGCTGTCAAATTGTGAAGAATTTGCCTCCTTCTTCCTGGAAAGGACAGAAAATATTAAAGCTGATCTGCAGAGGGCTCGGGAACACAGTCTATCAGCATCCCTCTCCAGCCCTTCCACTTTCCGGGCTGCGTTACCCTAAAATCTACCAGAGCACATCCTCAAAACCAATGCTTTGCGGTACTCCTTCAAAGCCATGGAAATAATGACATACTAACGATTATAGCAGACCTGTAACCCACAAAACATTATAATGACCCACTACCCCCAAATTCTTCAATGAGATCAAACTTTTGATTCTCCCACTTTGGACCAAGATCGTTAATGCCTCTCTACTTCAAGGCACAATCCCTGATTGCTTAAAGGATGGGCAAGTCACCCCTATTCTGAAAAAAACCTACGGTTGATCACACGGGCCTAAATAACTTCTGCCACAGCTCTAGTATTCCAACTTCTATGAAGCGCCTCGAAAAGAGTGTACACGTCCAAGTCTGTAACCACATAGAGCAATTCCGTCTTCTTGACCAATTGCAATCCAGCTTCCCACTAGTGCACAGTACTGAATCGGTACTTACACATATAGTTGACGATGTGCTAAAAACGTTGGATCAAAATGAATCATGCCTCCTTATCCTCCTTGACCTTTCCTCAACTTTCGATACGGTTAAGCATGACTACCTACTAGGCCTACTGGAACGCAGGATGGGACTCTCAGGGACTGTCTAAAAAAAAATCAAGGTTAATCAGTCAATGTCTACGTCCATGCCTGTCACCTTAGGCGTCCCACAGTGTTCCTCCCTCTCACCCACTCTCTGTAAACTGTTCATGGAGCCACTACCGTCAATTCTGAGCTCATCCAACATACACTACCACATGTACGCTGATTACACCCAAATATACCTGATAGTCTCCTCCCCAGAAGACATCAAAGCCCTCAACTTAACCTTAAAATAACTAATTTGAAACTTTTTATTCTGCTGTCCTAGCCCTAGTGATTCCCGAGCTGGAATACAGAAACGCAACCCTGCCTAAATCCATAACGGCTCACTTAAGAGCCTCCCTCAACTCTGTGGCAAGGCTCATCACGGGCTCGAAAAGAAATAACCATATCAGCCTGATTTGAAATCCCTCAACTGGCTCCCCTACGAAGCAAGAATTAAGCTGAAAATTGCTTGCATGACCCACAAAGCCCTACACTACAATACCCCAAATTACATGGCTCAGAAGATTGTACTCTCTGGGGGCTCCAGATCGTCTAGAAGCCCCTGCACTTTACTGCTGAAACCTCAGAGATTCTCTAAAAAGAAAACCTATAATAGAGCCTTCTATGGCATCGCCCTGAGAATTTGGAACTCCTTACACCCTGAAACCAGACTGAATCCCTCAACGGCTTTTTTCAATAAAAAAGTTAAATTACTACTCAGGAACACATCTTTGTCCTTGGATCTCTTCTCGAGGAGCCCACCTGGACCATCGTCCTCTCTCAGGATACAGTTTGCTTGTTATTTTCTGTTCTGACTTTCTGTCTTATCATGAAGGCAATTCCGCCCTCCCAGAGATTCCGCCATATAATGTTCCCTTCTCGACTATATTTATATTGATTGTATATATATCTGTTCTCTAACAAGTGTAAAGCACTCTGATACTCGCAAGGGTTCTGTTCGCGCTATATAAAACCTTCAAATTAATAAATAAAAAATGCAAAGTGGGAAAAACGAGGAGAAATGACAGCAGTTCTCCTTGTTACACCTGCCTTGAGGAGGCAGAGGATTCTGGCTCAAATTCCTGACTACCAATGTTTGTAGATAGAGATTTGTGTGAAACCATATGGGTGGTTGGTTGGGAATATCATGCACCCATGGAATGCACCCTTGATGCGATATAAAGCAAAACAGCACTTTGCGTTACTTTGGGGTACTATCCAATGCAAATCCTGATTTGTGTTGGATAGTAAATCCAACCCAAAATGCACTGGGTTTGCATCTCAAAAGTGATACAAACCTGGCGCAAAGCATGAGTAAACCTGGGCCAGAGTGTCAGTAAGTAAAGTGGATAAGAATGTGTAAGATTAAGAGTGAATGTAGGTGAGTGATTGAGAATGAATAAGCTTGAGTGTAAGGTGGTGTAAGTGAATGTGAGTGACAAAAGTGAATGTGAGTTTGTCATTGGCCCTGGCACACTGAAATAATTATTGTCTCATAGAGATTCCCTGGACAAAATAGTGGCCCTGGCATACTTGCAGCAATTCTTAGCATGACAGACATGTGAGAAAATACTGGCACTGGCACACTGGGGGTATTTCCTGGCATTAAAGGCACCAATGGTAAAATACTGGTACTGGCATACTAGAGCTGATTCTTGGCATGTGGACACCAGTGGCAAAATTATGTTACTAGCACAATGGAGGTAATTATTGGCATAAATGTGGACTACCTGGCATATGGGAGGGTAGCAACCAGGACAAAATGCTGGCCTTGACATACTGAGGTAATTTGTGACAAAAGGGACACCTACGCAATATATGAACCACATAAATTTCAAACTTCTGACACTGGCATATTTGATGTTATTTTTTATATAAGGGGTGCCCATGAAATATGAGGGTAACCATGACAAAATGCTGGCCCTGGCAGAATGGATGTAATTTTTGACAAAAGGGAGCACCTATACCACATTTTGAAAGAGATGCGGTCAACTCCTGGGGAATGTCAAAAGTTTAATTGGCTTGGCATACCATCACTGCACCCAGCTGTGTGGGCTTCCTTCCAAAACCATGTGAAAGCTACCATTTCCACCACAATATGGGAGGTGGGCGGGAGCAAAGAAGATTTTGATATTTGAATATTTTCCTGGGGCATGCACCAATAGGAATAATGAGACTCGCCCCTTAGAATGTCAGCTTTGATGAATACAAACGTCAGGTACGAGCCTCAACTAAGCAACGTGCTTCTGGCTACAATCCAGTCTTAACAGTAAGGTATTTGTTGTGGTTCTTTCAAAATTCACATTTTAAACATGCCAATTAAAATGAAAACATGTAAGGTTGACTTAGGTTGTAACCAATCCCAAACATCACTCGCATACTCTGCATGAAACTCCCACAAAGTCTGCAAAATATCCATCCTTTAAATCGAAAGAAAGGCAAACTGTCAGGGTCAGGACTACTATGGAGTTGAAAATTCACCGACTCCTGGCCTTGCCTCTACGTACCACTGTCCCCAGTTATGAAGCAAACAGGCTCCCGGTCCTATTTTTCTTTTCTGCAGAAAGACAGTCCAAGTAACGCCCTTCGTTTCTCACATTCAGAAAACCATCCCAAAATGGAAGGCTGTCACTTGCAGTTAGCATGGAGGGCTCAATACCAGAGAGTGGTTCTCCAAAGAAGCCCTGTTCATTAAAGAGGAAAAGGGATGCATACGAGCAGTTTTCCAGCAACAATACTCGATACAAAAAAAAGAAAAGATGGCACGGGTTATCAAAGAGAGAATTATGTAGTTGTGTCATGCTTTAATTTCCGTCTGCAAAATGGACAGGCCATTCATAGCACAAGCACAGGCTGCTAGTTTTTAGCAAGGAATATGTTGGCATTCTTCATTCATTGGTGGTTTGTAATGTTGGTTTGTACCCAAGAACGCATTCTTGGTTTCTAAGGGGCATATTATCAACGGCCAGCGATAATTATCGCTGGCCGTACATAGCGATAGAAATATTATCGCTGGCTATTATCGCCATGATAACGCTATATTTACAACGCATAGCGCTATGGCGATAATATTTCAGCGATAGCGGTAGTTTTCAATGGAACATCACTGGTTTTCCAGCGATGTTCCATTGAAAACAGCTGATAACATTGCTGATACGACCCTGTGGTCGTATCAGCATAATCCATCTCCCATTAAAAGTATGCTTTAGTCAGGAATTTAACAGACGTTAAATTCCTGAGTTAAGGCTGAGGTAGCGCGATTTTTTTATCGCTGCACCTCCTTGTTAATATCGCGAAGCTGCCTTCACGATATTAACATGTGTTGTTTTCACAGCCACGCCTTCTTTGCATCTCATTAGCGATGCGAGGCGAGGCTGTGAAAACGGGCTCTACATCAAGGAAACACGCGCTAGCGTGTCCTTGATGATATTGCGATATAATTATCGCCGCTTTTCGCCCAAAAACGGACGCTAAAGCGGCGATAATTATATCGCCAGCCCTTGCTAATATGCCCCTTAGTAAGCTGGTTCTGCTTCGGTTTTGCTCTGGTACCTTTTGCGCGTTAGCCACAAGCTCCTCCTCTATCCATAGAGCTCTCACTTCTAGCTCATGATATTTGCATTTAATGCATGATCCACTCATTCGCCATTCACCAGGTGTGTTGTGCTTTTCTCGTGTGTAGTTACCTCAAAACTAACAACACTTTACTGGAAAAGTTTACTATTTTAAAAACTAATAAACCTGGTTTGAGTATGGTTTGGTCTCCTGCCTCTTTTAATTGATAGTTATTTTCTCTTAAAACTATTGTATCTCTTACAAAACCCCACCTTTGGTCCACTGGCCTTCACTCTGTCTTCATGTTCACTGCCTGGAGTGTGGTGTTCATCATTCCTGTGTTCATTATGCTGCAGTGACCTTTGTTCACCTGGCATTTGCCTGGAGAGCCTGACACAAACTTATGTGTTTCTGAACTAAATTGGAATTAACCCTTCTCAGTCGAATCCATTGTGATTAAAATCTTGTAGAAAGATGCTTTGAGACCACACACATTGAAGACTTGGATAATGACAGTATGTATCCCAGAGGCATCATGTGGGGGCTTGACATATTTGCAGCAAGTTTTCAGCCAAAGCTTCAATGTCAAAATGTCAATTAAACTGAAGGAAAACTCATCTTCGCACATGTTGAAATCTTTCGCAAGCATGCACAGATGTAAGTCCGTAAGTATAGCTGGAAAATTAGGATATTTTTTATTCAGCATTAAACGTCAAAATACAGACTTAGGGGTCGATTCCGATTCGGGCCGGAAATTTCTCCGACCGAGCCGGACCCGGAGAGATTTCCGACCGAATCGGACCCGTGCAGTCCGACCGAACGAGTCCGATGCGTCCGTATGTTATCGGACACGAGTCGGTCGGACTCCCATTGAACTCAATGGGAGCCGGTCGTACAACGCGTACGCGGGCTCCCATTGACTCCATGGGTGCGAGGCGGACAAGGGCGCCTCTACAGCGAGTACGCCGCGGAGCGCTCGCGGCGTACACGCACAGGTAGGGGGACCCATGGGTCCCCCTGTGTGCGCCTCGCACGGGTACGCGTACAGGGGGTCCGACACGGACCCCAAAGTACGGCTCCGACAGCGAGTTCGAGTCGGACGGCGCGAGTCGGTCGGAGCGGTCGAGGTGCGCATCGTACTTACCCGGCCGGAAAACGTCTCCATTGCGCGGTGCGAACCGGGTCCGACCGAGTCGGTCGGAGCGGTACGATCCGGGTACGAGTCGGTCGGAGCGGTCGGGTCGGCCGGACGAGTCGGTCGGCGACTCGCATCGTACTCGCTCGGCCGGACTCGCGTACGGTTCGGTCGGGAAACAGGCTTTCGCATGGCTTTTTTCCCGACCGAATGGTATTGGGTGCGCCTCCGACCGAGATCGGAATCGGCCCCTTAATATATACAAAACAACCATAAAAATGTCTTTAATAAAGACAACAGAATTTGATGCACAAACCGAAACAGGATTTCACATCAAATCTGAATTTCCACCCACATATTCTTCAATGATGAATGGTAACTGATCATGTCGGACAAAACTTACATATAAGTTCCATTTTCATATTCCATCTGCTAAGAGAAAAGGCAGTCTTCTCACAGGTGTCATTGCCTTTAATTATTCCTACCATCACTCAAAGGTTGGTGATTTTTCTGTTAGGTCAATTTCTTAAGTTCATCCTTAACGTTTGGTGGTCACAACTGACGGATCTCACTGGTAATGAAGGTTGAACTACCTTCCACTTAGTTCTGATTAGTACTGGATAACTTACTCCTCATGTTTGACCTTCCATGGGGGCAATGAGAAGTGAAAGGTAACAGCCAAGCCACTTCATTTGACAATTCATTCAAATAAAATAGCTCTGAGGACAATAATAAACGCAGTGGACTAGGAAAGCCATCTTGGTCTAAGTGCTTTTGTGAGTAGCCCACTATGAAATCCAATGGAGCTCACACTAACTGAAAGATACACTTTTGATTTATTGCTGACACCTCAGCCATCACTCAAGCTATTCTTTCCTTTATTTACTCCACAACACACTAACCCTGTACTAGTTATGAAATATGAAAAGACCACCAGTACTAAATGTACTTTCCACAGCTGTAGTAATAGTACCACAGACTTAGTGCAGAATCAAACAATGATGTGCCAAAATAACCTTTTTTCCGTTCAAGTGTTTAGTCTTCCTAGACACCTCTGCAGAGGCTTATTAATTACTTACAGTTTTAAAGAGTCATGTCACCTTTTAAAGTTTCGGCACACACGTTGCTATAAGGGTGTGGCTTCCATAAATTAAAATTTGCTCTCGCTCCACAGCCTCGAATTGGAGCTCCCCTTGTTCCGCATAATCTTACTTCACTCAAGGACAAATTAGCTACTTTTGTATGTCCTGCATCAATGTTAGCCAGTGTTGAACCTCCCAAAGCCTTCTAGCTTTTCATAAAAGTAATATGGCTTTCGCTGTTATTGTCGTTGCCCTACACTGTAGATGGAGTAACACTAGTATGCTGCCCAGCAACCTGTACGGTTCTGTCGAATAAGGTCTATGATTTGTCCAATGCAACATGTTCATTACACTAGGTGTGTTAAGGTGCTTTTTGGGGCTGCAGACATTGCTGCCTCTTCAGGGCGTGCCTCTTCTGGCTGTGGTTTATTCCATTCTTGGATTCCTAACCTGGACAGTGTCAGTGGACAGGGACCATTCAGCCACCTGGTAGTGACACAGGTACTTCTGGTCATGTGTTAATTCTGTTTATTTTCTTGCATGGTGCCTTTGTTTAAACAAGTTAGAGCATCATTCTAATGTGTTATCTTCCACAGTATGGTTGAAGGCACCTTGAAAAGTAAGTATAGGTGAAGCAATAGAGTGTTTTTGTCCTCTGCAATGCCCCACATCCCTTGTCATCCAGAATGGGGCTTTCCCGTTTGGCTTCTACATATACTAAGCAGTCTAATGGGATTTCCCTCCCACATGTCCATCTTGATGTCTTGCGATATGCATTCCTTTGAGAAATTGTCAAGTGCCAAATGTTGCTACATGCTATGGGGTGGAGAATCCCACAGATAAAAAGATATGATATGCCTATCTTTTTATCTACAGTGTCCCTGCCAGGAGTGCAGAGTCTCCACAGTTGTAAAATTCCTACTAGAAACGCTACATTACATAGTTTGTGAATACCAAAAAATAGTAAACTTACGCAAAAGTGTATGTTTTACTTTGTGAATCAGGCCATGTGTGTTCTTCTACCAAACAAAGAACGGTTCAAAGCCAGAGGGTCCTAGGGAAATTTAAAGACCTCACAGGATTCAATCCCCAATACAATATCACAAAACAGTACAGAATCCTCGGGTCTATGACAAAAAGATCAGAAAATGTGGTAAACCACTACTACATAGTTTGAAAACATAAAGATATAGAGTACAGAACCAAATGACTAGGTGCCACAGATCCATCTTTGGGCACTTCCCTTTTCAGGACGAAATCCCTCACTCACCATAGGTGACATGCTTCATCATTTGGGATTCTCCTCCCAGAGGAAAAGAATAGTTCCTCTGAGGGCTACAACCCCCTCTCTGAGAGGGAGGAGCTCAGGGATGTTTTGAATAACTAATAGAATATTGTAAATCCACAAATGAAGAGACAACTGTGTGAATGTGGGCGCAGCGCAACAAAAATTGATAAATGTGAGGGTAGTGAAGTTAAAACCAGCTACAGAGCGCAAAAAAGAGATACTTTATTTAGATACGCCCTTTGCCAGGATTAAAAGACGTGTACCAGCGGTATGGATTTAAACTGCAAAGGTAGAGTAGATAGTGATGGTCAACATGTTTCAGCCATACACCTAATTGTAGGCAGGGCTTTCATCAGGACCTATATAGCTGCTGCTAAATCAGTGTAAGTGCTACAACAAAAAAGGATATAAAGACAGAGAATCTTCTTAATCTGTCCGTTCCAAAGGGAAGGATTACCTATAATCAGAAAAGAAGAATCAAAACAAAATTGATCCATACCAATGATCACAAGCATCAAATGTAAAATGCAAATGGTTCTGTAAAGGGTAACAAAGAAAACCTTACCCGCCACTGCTGGGTAAGCAACCACACCTCTACCTGGCAACAGCTCAGGAAAGGAGCACCGCTCTGGAAAAAACGGTGTATCTTGTCATTAACAAATCTTGTCCTATCAAAAACCAGGGGTTATGACAATAGTACCAATAACCCCGATAGGCATGTTTTAGGGAGCAAATATAAACAAGGAAGACACAGGGAGCACATGCCATTTAAACATGAGATGTAAAGTTGGTAAGAAAAAGCTATCATATCCAAAGCCTGAATGGCTGCAACGTAAAAACCACCATGAGGACTCAGCTTGAATAGAAATTTGAACCTCGTAGGTGGGAGAACTAAAAAATGTCATATTAGGCCCCACTAACCATAGAAACTCAGAGGGCAAATAAGAATGCCCAAAGAGCCAACAGCCTAATATACAAGGCTCCACTAGGCAAAAAGCAGGGTCTGGAAATAGTGTAGCAAATCCCCACTCTGATCGAGAAAAGGGGGGGCCAGCCAAGCAGAAAGACTCACCTACCCGTCGGTACACCGGTGCTTGCAGAGCCTGCAGCCGGAGGTGAAGTCGAGTCTGACCTGGCCTGCCTTTATAGCCCGGGATCATGGTAAATTGGCTCCAGGTGGGTGCGCAAACAGGAGAGGTATGAGCATGTGTCAGGTAAAAGTCACTAATCTCCCGCGCATGCGTGCTGTAAGAGAGTGTCCGATGTATTCAAACACCATCAAAGACCGGCCAGATCGCCGCACAATGAGACAAATGCGAAAAATGCGATCAATAGCGCATCGATTCCTCTAATTTGGGCATTTCAAATGTAAAAGGCCAATCTGTCAAGCGCTATATCGACAACGCGCATGTGTCATGTAAAGACACTACTCTCCCGCGCATGCACGTTTCAAGAGAGTGTTCAGTATATCCAAAAAACTATAGACAAACCGGCCAACTGTCCACAAGAGGAGAAAAGATGCGGTAGACACAGCATCGATTCCTCTGAATTGGGCGTTTCATGTTTCCAAGTGTAGAAAGTCAGTCAGTAAGGCGCTCATGCGTGGAGGTAAGACACGCGCCCGATGCAGCGATCACAATATAAGGAACACTGGCCTTAACACCACAACACTTGGCAACAAAGGAGAACATCACCGTGCCGTATACCTACACAGCATATACTAGCACATGAATTGCACTCAGCACTACAATAATTCTGGATAAAGTCTCAGAAGCTATATGCTCTTGTGAGCGATGGTCTAGACAAAGCATATAATCGCAGGGATAAATGTATATTAGAGGACACTCATAAATACTTGTATTTTATGCCATCAGAAGTACATGGGTGTGCGTCCATTCTTGGCCAAAAACTAGGATTAGATCAATATAACACCTTAATAGAGGGTGCTACTGGGTCTCTTAAAAGGTATCAGTCTAAACAAATGTGTGCACCAGTGCATAAAGACATGGGCCTAGTCCAAGGAAGGACCAGATGTATGCACGGGTTCAATAGAAATGGTACTACAGTGAAACCCATGGAATCTCATCATTCAGACCTACATTATCAGTCTGCAATTTGTGAACCCACCATTGTTCCCGTTTAAACAGAAAAGTTGTAAGGTCAGTGATGTGAGATGGGATAAAAGGTTTTTCCAAGACACTCCACTTAAGATCCTGTGGACTGTGCTGGGCAGAGAGAAAATGATTAGTCAATTTAGTCGAAGACTTCCTACATCTAATAGTACTCTTGCGCTCAAGAATACGAGTCTTCACTCTGCATGTGGTCATGCCCACATATCAAAGCGGGCATGGGCAATGGATCAAATACAACAGGTTGTCACTATTGCAGTTTGTATGGCAAGTCAAAATCCATGGCTTAGATGATCCAATGTCAATTTCCGTGGTGTGAGTCATGTGTGGACAAGCCGCACAGGACCCACAGGGAAAATGACCCTGTACAGGAGGTAAACCCCACAGAGTGCCCTGTGGATTTTTGTTGCTGGTACAAGGACGTGTATGTACCAAACGATCTTTGATGTTGGTGCTGCGCCTGAAAGCAAATAGTGGGCGTGGTAATGAAGTATCACCAAAATTCAAGATCTTCCAATTGGACAGTATGCTTTTCTTAATTTGATTAGAAAAACTGCAAAAAGTGTGAACACATGTCAATCTGTTGGTAGTTGCTTTGGGAGTGCCTGATTCAAGAAGAGATACCCTATTATTGTTTCTTGCACGCTTTAAGGATCTCTTCACAAGTTTCTTAGGATACTGCCTAACTTGTAACTGGTCTGATAAGTTATGGGCATGTTCCTGATACTTAATAGTAGATGAACAATTCCTCCTTATATGTAAAAATTGCCCATAAGGCAGATTATCACGTAGGGCCTGGGGATTAAAACTATTGTACGATAGGAGAGAGTTCTTCGCCATTGGTTTTTTGTATAATTCAGTACTCAAGCCCCCTTCAAAAGGAGAGATCATAACATCCAAAAAGGCAACTGAGTCTTGCTAAATTCGCAGGTGAAATTCAAATATTGATTGCGGTTGTTCAGCCAGGTCTTAAACTCAGTAATGGAGGTGGATGTGCCTCTCCACACTACAAGCACATCGTCAATATACCTTTTCCATACACATATGTGGTCTCTGTATGGATTATTATCATTCAAAATATGCTCTTGTTCAAAAATGTGAACGTAGAGATTGGCCAGACTAGGAGCGAAGACGCTCCCCATTGAAGTACCAGACACCTGGAGAAACAGCTGTTCTTCAAACTTAAAAAAGTTTTCTTTCATGGCCAGTCTGGCACAATCAATGATAAATGAGACAGGCGTGATCGAGTCTGGAGGTCTATTTAACAAAAGTGTTTCAATGGCAGCCAGGGTTTCATCTTGCGGAATACACGTTTACAGTGATTCTACGTCGAGGGAGACGAGGTAATCACTTTCAACGTCAAAACTCAGGTCATCCACTAACCTAAGAACCTCTTTAGTGTCCTTCAAGTAAGTTGGCATCTCTACTACAAGGGGCCTCAAAAAGTAGTCCAAGAAGGTGGAAAGAGGTTCGAGTAGAGAGCCTAATCCCGAAATAATCGGGCGACCAGGTGGAGGTCTCTGACTCTTATGCACCTTGGGGAGTGCATAAAAGTAAGGAACAATGGGATACGTTTTTACTAAAAAGGTAGCTTCATGAGTCGTGATCCAGTCATTAGACCGCGCTTCTTCCACAAGAGTCTTGATTTCATGTTCTAATCTCTTAGTGGGATCCTCACTCAATGGTTTATAAAACCGTGTGTCTTCAAGTTGCCTCAGACATTCCGTCCGATAAGAGGAGGTATCCATTACTACAATGGATCCCCTTTATCAGCGGGTTTGATTGTTATGGTGTCATCAGCAGTCAAGGATGCCATGGCTAGTCGTTCGTTCTTGGTCAAGTTCTGATACTGTCTATTGTCCTTGGCACAAATGGTAGTAACTTGTGAGGTCACAGCTTTTTCAAAAGTCAAAACTTGAGGAGGAACCTGACTGGCAAGAGGATTGAATGTAGATTTATTTCTTAAGCCAGTATTGGTATCCAACTCCTCAGTGACATCTAGAGCTTTATCTCTGAAGAAAAAGTTCAAACTGATTTTCCGGAAAAATTGGGCAAGTTCTCGTTTGATCTCAAAAATATCTCCCCGGTACGAGGGTACAAAACCAAGTCCCTTATTAAGAAGGGCTAATTCATCTGTAGTCAAGCTCTTGTTACTCAGATTGACAACTAGATCACCTCGGAGCTTGATCCTGCCTGAGCTTCTGTCATGCTACGGGTTGAGCGAGCCGGCGGGCTGTCTGCCCAATGTACCTGGGTCTGTTGTTGTCGCCTCCTGCCTCTGGATTTTGCTCGGCCAAACCCTAAAAAAGGCTGATTAGGGTACATCTGAGGTTGTGGCTGATAAGGAAACACTTGCCCATGTGGTACAAAAGGTGGATAATGAAAAGGGCCAGGTGCCCACCATTGTGATGGTGGTATGTTTTGAGTGTTGCCTCGAAAACCTCTCCAGTTGCCTCTGCCTCTACGGGCGTACCCTCTACTGGGTGGGTCGCCTTGGTTGGAATTGTCCGAGTCACTGGACCAATCTTCTCTGTCTGACGTGGAGTAGTTCGACCCATATCTGCGACCCTGACGATTGTATTGAGGAGGCACATATTCGGCGCTAGTATATGGGTATACTTTCTCCATTGAAAAGCGCGCTAGATCTTTTTTAAATTTGTTGATCTTAGACGTCAAAACAGAGTCTTTAAACTCCTTATTGCTCTGATTGGACTCTTCATTCTGTTTCTTAAATAGTGCCCCTGACAAAGTGACTTTAATTTGAGACTCTAGGGCCTGACAGTATATGTGAGGGTAGTGAAGTTAAAACCAGCTAAAGAGCGCAAAAAAGAGGTACTTTATTTAGATACGCCCTTTGCCAGGATTAAAAGACGTTTACCAGTGGTATGGATTTAAACCGCAACGGTAGAGTAGATAGTGATGGTCAACATATTTCAGCCATACACCTAATTGTAGGCAGGGCTTTCATCAGGACCTATATAGCTGCTGCTAAATCAGTGTAAATGCTACAACAAAAAACACCAAATATGTGCCTCCTCAATACAATCGTCAGGGTCGCAGATATGGGTCGAACTACTCCACGTCAGACAGCGAAGATTGGTCCAGTGACTCGGACAATTCCAACCAAGGCGACCCACCCAGTAGAGGGTACGCCCGTAGAGGCAGAGGCAACTGGAGAGGTTTTCGAGGCAACACTCAAAACATACCACCATCAAAATGGTGGGCACCTGGCCCTTTTCATTATCCACCTTTTCTACCACATGGGCAAGTGTTTCCTTATCAGCCACAACCTCAGATGTACCCTAATCAGCCTTTTTTAGGGTTTGGCCGAGCAAGATCCAGAGGCAGGGGGCGACAACAACAGACCCAGGTACATTGGGCAGACAACCTGCCGGCTCGCTCAACCCGGAGCATGACAGAAGCTCAGGCAGGATCGAGCTCCGAGGTGATCTAGTTATCAATCTGAGTAACAAGAGCTTGACTACAGATGAATTGGCCCTTCTTAATAAGGGACTTGGTTTTGTACCCTCGTACCGGGGAGATATTTTTGAGATCAAACGAGAACTTGCCCAATTTTTCCGGAAAATCCGTTTGAACTTTTTCTTCAGAGATAAAGCTCTAGATGTCATTGAGGAGTTGGATACCAATACTGGCTTAAGAAATAAATCTACATTCAATCCTCTTGCCAGTCAGGTTCCTCCTCAAGTTTTGACTTTTGAAAAAGCTGTGACCTCACAAGTTACTACTATTTGTGCCAAGGACAATAGACAGTATCAGAACTTGACCATGAACGAACGACTAGCCATGGCATCCTTGACTGCTGATGACACCATAACAATCAAACCCGCTGATAAAGGGGGATCCATTGTAGTAATGGATACCTCCTCTTATCGGACGGAATGTCTGAGGCAACTTGAAGACACACGGTTTTATAAACCATTGAGTGAGGATCCCACTAAGAGATTAGAACATGAAATCAAGACTCTTGTGGAAGAAGCGCGGTCTAATGACTGGATCACGACTCATGAAGCTACCTTTTAGTAAAACGTATCCCATTGTTCCTTACTTTTATGCACTCCCAAGGTGCATAAGAGTCAGAGACCTCCACCTGGTCGCCCGATTATTTCGGGATTAGGCTCTCTACTCGAACCTCTTTCCACCTTCGTGGACTACTTTTTGAGGCCCCTTGTAGTAGAGATGCCAACTTACTTGAAGGACACTAAAGAGGTTCTTAGGTTAGTGGATGACATGAGTTTTGACGTTGAAAGTGATTACCTCGTCTCCCTCGACGTAGAATCACTGTATACGTGTATTCCGCAAGATGAAACCCTGGCTGCCATTGAAACACTTTTGTTAAATAGACCTCCAGACTCGATCACGCCTGTCTCATTTATCATTGATTGTGCCAGACTGGCCATGAAAGAAAACTATTTTAAGTTTGAAGAACTGCTGTTTTTCCAGGTGTCTGGAACTTCAATGGGGAGCGTCTTCGCTCCTAGTCTGGCCAATCTCTACGTTCACATTTTTGAACAAGAGCATATTTTGAATCATAATAATCCATACAGAGACCACATACGTGTATGGAAAAGGTATATTGACGATGTGCTTGTAGTGTGGAGAGGCACATCCACCTCCATTACTGAGTTTAAGACCTGGCTGAACAACCGCAATCAATATTTGAATTTCACCTGCGAATTTAGCAAGACTCAGTTGCCTTTTTTGGATGTTATGATCTCTCCTTTTGAAGGGGGCTTGAGTACTGAATTATACAAAAAACCAATGGCGAAGAACTCTCTCCTATCGTACAATAGTTTTCATCCCCAGGCCCTACGTGATAATCTGCCTTATGGGCAATTTTTACGTATAAGGAGGAATTGTTCATCTACTATTAAGTATCAGGAACATGCCCAGAACTTATCGGACCAGTTACAAGTTAGGCAGTATCCTAAGAAACTTGTGAAGAGATCCTTAAAGCGTGCAAGAAACAATAATAGGGTATCTCTTCTTGAATCAGGCACTCCCAAAGCAACTACCAACAGATTGACATGTGTTCACACTTTTTGCAGTTTTTCTAATCAAATTAAGAAAAGCATACTGTCCAATTGGAAGATCTTGAATATTGGTGATACTTCATTACCACGCCCACTATTTGCTTTCAGGCGCAGCACCAACATCAAAGATCGTTTGGTACATACACGTCCTCGTACCAGCAACAAAAATCCACAGGGCACTCTGTGGGGTTTACCTCCTGTACAGGGTCATTTTCCCTGTGGGTCCTGTGCGGCTTGTCCACACACGACTCACACCACGGAAATTGACATTGGATCATCTAAGCCATGGATTTTGACTTGCCATACAAACTGCAATAGTGACAACCTGGTGTATTTGATCCATTGCCCGTGCCCGCTTCGATATGTGGGCATGACCACACGCAGAGTGAAGACTCGTATTCTTGAGCACAAGAGTACTATTAGATGTAGGAAGTCTTCGACTAAATTGACTAATCATTTTCTCTCTGCCCAGCACAGTCCACAGGATCTTAAGTGGACTGTCTTGGAAAAACCTTTTATCCCATCTCACATCACTGACCTTACTACTTTTCTGTTTAAACGGGAACAATGGTGGGTTCACAAATTGCAGACTGATAATGTAGGTCTGAATAATGAGATTCCATGGGTTTCACTGTAGTACCATTTCTATGGAACCCGTGCATACATCTGGTCCTTCCTTGGACTAGGCCCATGTCTTTATGCACTGGTGCACACATTTGTTTAGACTGATACCTTTTAAGAGACCCAGTAGCACCCTCTATTAAGGTGTTATATTGATCTAATCCTAGTTTTTGGCCATGAATGGACGCACACCCATGTACTTCTGATGGCATAAAATACAAGTATTTATGAGTGTCCTCTAATATACATTTATCCCTGCGATTATATGCTTTGTCTAGACCATCGCTCACAAGAGCATATAGCTTCTGAGACTTTATCCAGAATTATTGTAGTGCTGAGTGCAATTCATGTGCTAGTATATGCTGTGTAGGTATACGGCACGGTGATGTTCTCCTTTGTTGCCAAGTGTTGTGGTGTTAAGGCCAGTGTTCCTTATATTGTGATCGCTGCATCGGGCGCGTGTCTTACCTCCACGCATGAGCGCCTTACTGACTGACTTTCTACACTTGGAAACATGAAACGCCCAATTCAGAGGAATCGATGCTGTGTCTACCGCATCTTTTCTCCTCTTGTGGACAGTTGGCCGGTTTGTCTATAGTTTTTTGGATATACTGAACACTCTCTTGAAACGTGCATGCGCGGGAGAGTAGTGTCTTTACATGACACATGCGCGTTGTCGATATAGCGCTTGACAGATTGGCCTTTTACATTTGAAATGCCCAAATTAGAGGAATCGATGCGCTATTGATCGCATTTTTTCGCATTTGTCTCATTGTGCGGCGATCTGGCCGGTCTTTGATGGTGTTTGAATACATCGGACACTCTCTTACAGCACGCATGCGCGGAGATTAGTGACTTTTACCTGACACATGCTCATACCTCTCCTGTTTGCGCACCCACCTGGAGCCAATTTACCATGATCCCGGGCTATAAAGGCAGGCCAGGTCAGACTCGACTTCACCTCCGGCTGCAGGCTCAGCAAGCACAGGTGTACCGACGGATAGGTGAGTCTTTCTGCTTGGCTGGCCCCCCCTTTTCTCGATCAGAGTGGGGATTTGCTACACTATTTCCAGACGCTGCTTTTTGCCTAGTAGAGCCTTGTATATTAGGCTGTTGGCTCTTTGGGCATTCTTATTTGCCCTCTGAGTTTCTATGGTTAGTGGGGCCTAATATGACATTTTTTAGTTCTCCCACCTACGAGGTTCAAATTTCTATTCAAGCTGAGTCCTCATGGTGGTTTTTACGTTGCAGCCATTCAGGCTTTGGATATGATAGCTTTTTCTTACCAACTTTATATCTCATGTTTAAATGGCATGTGCTCCCTGTGTCTTCCTTGTTTATATTTGCTCCCTAAAACATGCCTATCGGGGTTATTGGTACTATTGTCATAACCCCTGGTTTTTGATAGGACAAGATTTGTTAATGACAAGATACACCGTTTTTTTCAGAGCGGTGCTCCTTTCCTGAGCTGTTGCCAGGTAGAGGTGTGGTTGCTTACCCAGCAGTGGCGGGTAAGGTTTTTCTTTGTTACCCTTTACAGAACCATTTGCATTTTACATTTGATGCTTGTGATCATTGGTATGGATCAATTTTGTTTTGATTCTTCTTTTCTGATTATAGGTAATCCTTCCCTTTGGAACGGACAGATTAAGAAGATTCTCTGTCTTTATATCCTTTTTTGTTGTAGCACTTACACTGATTTAGCAGCAGCTATATAGGTCCTGATGAAAGCCCTGCCTACAATTAGGTGTATGGCTGAAACAGGTTGACCATCACTATCTACTCTACCTTTGCGGTTTAAATCCATACCGCTGGTACACGTCTTTTAATCCTGGCAAAGGGCGTATCTAAATAAAGTATCTCTTTTTTGCGCTCTTTAGCTGGTTTTAAGTTCACTACCCTCACATTTATCAATTTTTGTTGCGCTGCGCCCACATTCACACAGTTGTCTCTTCATTTGTGGATTTACAATATTCTATTAGTTATTCAAAACATCCCTGAGCTCCTCCCTCTCAGAGAGGGGGTTGTAGCCCTCAGAGGAACTATGCTTTTCCTCTGGGAGGAGAATCCCAAATGATGAAGCATGTCACCTGTGGTGAATGAGGGATTCATTTGGTTCTGTACTCTATATCTTTATGTTTTCAAACTATGTAGTAGTGGTTTACCACACTTTCTGATCTTTTTGTCATAGACCCGAGAATCATGTGTGTTCTTCACCAAAGTTAGGGCAAAGGATACAAATGTGTATGGTGTCTAATATTCTCAAAGTCTATTTCCTCTTGAGAATCTCTTCTGGTTCTAAAGACTGAGAATATGTGCCTATGAGAATGTACAAAGACGGCGATCATGTGGAAATGCTAACAATATCAAGCACCCACCAGGGATTTCACTAGCTTCTGAGCATGAACCATTTTGGCATATGCAGCGTTGTTTCGTGAATGTAGCAGTGGAGAATCTCAAACAATGGTCCCAAGGAATCATTGAGTAAAGCCAATCAAAGACTTATTAGTTACCAGGTAAGTGTATCCATGGTATTAAGAGAGAACAGTGACTGCTTAGTAAGTTAACAGTAGTCGCAAATTGAAAAGTGACCCTATTGATGTAAAATATATTTGGAAAGGTTTGTGTATATTGTTCCATCAATCATATCATATCAACAGGTACAGAAAGAGGTGCAAGAGTGCGGGCGAAACAGTGAACAAATGAAGGTGAGCAGTTTATATATAGTGCAGCAGGAAAATGCAGGGGGATAAAAGATTTTTGGGGACAGTGATCAGTCTTTGTCCATTCAAAAGGTCTGTATCAGTTTCATTAGATCCAAATCCTGTATTTAAAGTCGATGCTTTGACCCATCATGGCAAGAGTCCACGTGTCTCATCAGGACATAGATGACTACATCTGTCAATCTGTTTCATAAGTCAAGAGTCCCTAATAGTCGGTTCACACGCTAAACCTTTATTGGATTCAGATCTAATTAGTTAACGGGGGCAGGTAGCTGCCTAATTGTAACACTGTGTCTCATGGAGTGAAGATAAAAGGTGAGGATGCCTCACCATCCATGCATGTGTCATGATATGGCAGGCATTTTTTTATTTTAATTTATCGTTCAAGATGGCAGACATCCATCTTGGAGTGCAGGACGGTCCATGGTGACAAAGGCAACCAAGGGGTCCAACAGAACCAAAAATGAGGCATTCCCCTCTTTCACCAATACAGGACCTCATTCCACAGACAAAACATTGTCTCTATTCCATGTTTATGTCGATACTCAGACTGCCAAGGTGGCATTTGGGAATGGGAGTCCGAAAATGGTTGGTTTGAGCTACAACCAAATGCTAAATGATTTTAATGAGTGCAAATGAAAAATATTTATATAAGTAAAACTGGCAGAAATAAATGGCTTGGGTAATAGTTCAAAGGATTATATGACTGGAAAATGCTGATTTTTGCTAATTTTGAACAGAAGTTCTTCATCCTCTTTCTATTCCCACAGACAAGAATTGTAGTAGCTCTCACTCTTAGGAGGGTTTGTACCTGTCCCTCTCTTGAGTGCTGCATGTAACATGCAAGGCAAACCTTTTGTGAACTTGAAAAATAGATACATACGAACGTCATCCTGCAGAGAGGTTTACATTGGGCAGAGATGGGGGATGCAACAGTGGTATGTTATTCAACACTAGTGCCATGGCTGCAGGTTCATACTCTGTCCCTGTAACAGTTTGTGGAATTTACCTCCCAGTGTTCGAAGAAGGAAAATTAGCTCTTCCTAACAATATTGAATCGGTCGACCGATGTTCGCACAGCACTGTGAAAATCAATACAATTGTCAGAGCTACTCTTCTTAAAGGACCTTCAATGTTTCAGTACAGAAAGCAGCCTCCACATTCTGTGTACAAACAAGTTCGAAGCACGGTGTCTGAGTGGTATTCACAGTGGAGTGTGGAAAGATGAAAACTTTCTACCATCTATTATTGAATTTGGGAATTTTAAGAGTAGAATAATGCCTAAGGCCCTATAGCGTCATAGGGGAAAAGAGGGAACAGTTAATAAACAATGTCGCTTGTCAAAAAAACATAGAAAGCAAAAAGTTAATCAGCTTGTAAAAGAAAGAAAGAGAGGGCAGCAGAAAACTGTTGGACAGCAAGGGTTCACAAAATGGCCGCCTGCATACAAAATGACTTGCTTCCACAGAGTTAGAGAGCCTGCTCATTCACTGGATTGGAGTTCCAGGTGTTGATAGCTGGTGAGTAGTCTTGCTATTTCAGGACATGTCCATCGAGGGCCCATAGGCACAGAGACATATGGCCAGAGTGAGTGTGAAAGACGCTAGGCACTTTAATGCCTCGCCCCACACAAATGTGTGGCGCCTAGAAAGGTTTCACCCACCGCCGTCTCTCCCACAATGCAAACCCTGCTGTGTTCCTTTGGACGGTGTGATAAATGACTTGTTCTCCTTCAGCAAAGAAGTCATGTGTCAGGACAGAGTGAGGAGGATGGTAAAATGCCAGTGAATCGAAATCTGCTAACTCTCTCAAAAAATAAGGTCAAAGTACTGTCAAACACAGATAGTCAAGAATCACCTTTTTCACCACAGAAAGAAAAAAATAGCCCAAATAACAACGAAATACCACTGAAGAGAGCTCTGTACATTTCCCGTTGCTGCTAACATTATGCCCAGTAATGTTGCACAATGCACAGTAAATGTTAGGAATTTCCTCTTTAACGAAGTGCTCCCAGCACGTTGCCAGCTGTTGCCTGTGTCAGAAATGTGTATGCAGGGAGTCTGAAGGACTATATCTTGGGAGTTATTCCACATGGGTTCACACACAGGGTACCAAACGAGTGACAGTGGAACAAGGGGCACAATATGTACTAGGCCATTAGCATCACTCCCAAAACAGTTGTGAGATAGAATGGTCTGCTCTGTATTTCAGCGGTCGCACTGACCGTGAATAATCTCCAATTGCCCTTCAGAGTATCAAGCCAAGGTTATGGCGAGCAAGCCAACATTCATCAAAATTAGCACAGCAAGCACCACCATCTATACCACGCTGCCAAGTTGGGATAAATGTGGTTGTTGATTTTTATTCAGCTGGAAGCTACTTTGCTAAAAAGGTTAGGCCTGACTTGCACAACACCCTACTTGTTGTAGAGGGGAGTGTGCTCTCCAGTTGAATAGTTAGTGATTTCCCCCGATGATACAAATGTTGATGAGGGAAAAACGTGCAATGCAGGCCTGGGTGAAACTGGGATCATTTCCTTTGCAGAAACTACGCAAAATGTCCCAAATATTCAGCGAAATTATGCTTTGCTATATTAAATGTCAGCTTTGGCATTTTACACTCTTTTTCAGTGCAAAAGGCATTGTTGCATCCATTTTTGCACGATGATGCATTTTGTGCTAAAACGTAGCGCAAAACCACAATGACGCAAGCAACAGCTGCTCTCATTGGGTTCATTTGCGTTCTTCCCATGCTCGCACTACAGGATTTTTACCTTAACAACTTCTCAAATACGCAATGTGGCTTAATGGTGTAATTACAGGCATTTTGCGTAAGAATTGTAACATGAAATGCCAGACGTTACACAATATTACAACTGCGCAAATTAAATTTAGCCCAGGCCTACAGACTACATGAACATGATGATGCACTGTCTTGCCTTCTTCCCAGCTGATATCTAACATGACATTGCCTGAGAAAGGCCACACTTAATTGCAGATATCTGCCAACAGTTTACCATGTGCATTGTCATGTTTTGATGCAAAGTATTATAAGAGAGTACTTCGGTTGGGTTATCATTAGGATTTGATAAGACTGTGATCTACTGTTCACTCATGAAAGACTGGCTTTGTAGCAGCTCATGCTAGCCGCACCCGCCTTGAGACAATGGTACGTTGTGCAGGTACCCGGATTTACCTCAAGTCCGGGTAAATGCACAATACATTCCTCATGGAAATGCAGGTGGGTGTCCATAAAGACTCATGTACTGTATGCTGTTCCTGCAGTGCTTCCCGATGCTTTGCAGGATGGTAGCTGAGCCACAGGCACCTGCACTATATGATAAAAACAGTAGCCACATGTTGAATGGGTAAATAAATGGATGTGGAACACGTACGACACATCAGGCTCGAGGCCAGTACAGGACTTAGATCAGGATATTCGTATTCTAGATAGACATGTAGGGAACTTGATGACAAGCACGGCACAGGGTGAAGATTCTTCTTCCAAAGAGAGTGGTGTTGTCCTGATAATGTTTCCTTATGGATCACATCTTTCTTTGAATAACTTTGTCTGAAGTGTTTTTGATGGCTGTCAGGTTAGGAGGGGCTAGCAATGATGGGTACAAGGAGTCGCATGGTAGCATCCTCTGAGTTCCCCTTTTTTCCCCACACCTTTTTAGGTCTCGCCTACGCAGCGCGCATGCGTTGCATAGGAGACCTTTAGAAATCGATTCGGTTTTTGTGCCAAAAACGTGCACGCATTGCATTGCTTTCAATGGCAACGCGTGCACGTTTGGCGATTCCCTTGCGGGAGCGAGCTTTGGCAACATCTGTTTGTAATTAACTTCCAAACAGATGGTGCCCAAGGCTCGCTCCCGCAAGGGAATCGCTGTGTGTTATCTCGGCCGCACTCCCCCCACCCCTCCCACTTGTTAACCCGTTTGTTTGCTGTTTTTTTTTTACAGCGTGCGCAAGTTTGTACTTGTTAAACTGTGTAATGGACGAACTGCTGAAATCTCTAGTGCTCACCCCACCTTCAGCCACAAGATGGCAACCTTTGCATACAATTGTATTGTTTGGGCCTTCGTGGTAACTGATTTCGTTACTTTTAGGTGTAACGTTCAAGTGGTCTTCTTATCAGGACTACGGTTGGCAAAAAGGATCGCTTCACTTGCTTGGCTGTTCTTCGTGCTAGGGCAATATATATTTTTTCCAGTGCCTGCACGTGTGAGGTAGCAAGAATTCATCAGTTTACCTCATAAAAAACAAGTTTAAAATCAAGCACATTGGTCGCCCTCTACATGCGATTGTCACTCATGTTTTAGCCCCGCTGACCTTAACCCCTACCTCACCTTGCCCTCCCATATTTTTTGCCTATCATGTCTCATTCACTTGCTACATTTCCAGGTGGCTCGCATTGCATTTCTTCCCCATCTGTAAAGCAACTCACTCAACTCCCAGCCGCCCCTTCCTGTTGGCCACCTTATTAGTCAACGCCAGTTTTCTGGTGGCGATGAGTATGGGTTTTCCATGGTGTCCACTCGGGAGATACTATACACACATGCAAGACAGGGTCGAGTGTTTTGCTCTCGGGACAGTGCACAATCAGATTGTCTGATAGGTAGCTGTTTCCGATTGGTTGTTTCTAAAAGAAAATAAATTAGAGCAACTCGCAAACACGCCCATGTCTTGCGGGGTCGAGCTGAGCTCTTTATAATTGTGTGAATACGTTACAGGAAAAGCGCCTAGTGTGAAACCCAGTAGTTTCCCACTTGTGTCAACACAAAAGTGTTCATGTCCAAACACCCTCATCCCTTACCCTTGTAGTGTCCACAGCTACTCCACTATGTTTCTGCAGGCTGCTCTAAGGCTGAGGAAGCCGGCTCCATGCTAATGGAAATAAGCCCCGTATACCATAATATGAACTCTTTATACACCCAAAAATAACCAATTTGTCCCTCGAAGTCGCCATATTTAAGTGTTACAGCATGCTCTCTGTAGAAGTATCTTTACTGATCACCTTGTCATTAGGAGGACACCTCCACCCCAAGCTGAAGAGGAGGACCCATAATGTGGGGAAGGGCAATTAACAGTGGTTAATGCTCGACAGCACGTGAGCAATGAGGCAGTCAAATCAATTACTGTCTCTACTCTCTCCAAATACACGTATAAACGGGCAACTGTCCCATCCGCTCTATATACGAACATAATACATTCATGGAATCGCAGCAAAAAACAGTTTTGAGCGTGCCAGCATTCCTACTGTCTGAGCCAATCACAGCATTCAATTTGGCGTGCTGACGGGCGTTACTAGCTAAATCAATGATCCACATTTCATCAACCTGTTAATAAAGAAAGACAAAGTCAATTGAGCGTGCTGATTATCATTATAGGAACTTGCTTCTAATTCGATTTTATTCGCCTATTTTTCCTTTGTTTATTTTAGTGGCTGAGTTTCTATTCTGGGGCTTATGTGGGGGATCTGATTGTTTTTAAAATAGTGGCATTCAATTAGTGATTTGGGGCACTTTTTAGACATATAGTAATAGTAGTAAGTAAGTTTATTTATTTAGACAATTGTCCATAAAACATTCTAAAACACAGATGACAATGAAGATCATAAAAGCGTCCCATCCTAACTACCCAACACCCCGAACAGTTCATCATTAAAACTCTGTTTAACAGAGCGCAAAAACCAAGCAGTTCCAACAGCCACATCTAGATAACGTATTTCTGTCAACAGCTCCACAGCTTTCATCCTATGGACAACACCATATTTAAACAAGCATTGGCATAGCCAATAGGTCTCGCCTTTGGGACCTTATACGTGTATAGCCATGCAACAGTTAATGTTGTTGCACCAAGGATATTGTGCTGCATAACTAAATACTTATAAGGTCCCAAAGGCGAGACCTATTGGCTATGCCAATGCTTGTTTCTTCTGCATGCACAGCACAGCACCCATTGCACATCACTGACTACTCTCATGAGGCTCATCTACCAGTGCTCTACTGAGGTGATTAGCCTGGTGCTCCCCTGAGGTGCATCCGTCTGCGCTCTACTGAGGAGCATCACTAGTGCTTCCCGGATGAACTTCCCCCTTGCGCCTCTGCTGCACTCCATTTTGTGCCTCTCCAAAGTACCTTACTCTATGCCCACCTTACACACATCACTTTAAGATCCCACTGTGGAGTACCCGGTGCTCCATTGAGACTCACCACCCTGTGCCTCCGTCAGCACAGGATTAGGTATGACTGTTGTCAGTATGCATTCATGCCTATGTTGTTGTTAGTCTTTGCGCCCCAGTGCTTGCATCTCTCTTGGAACTTATGAAAATGCCTGCAGATGTATTGGGCTGTGCATACATGCATGTTTTATGTCTTCATTTGTGCACACAGTGCTACTAGAACTAGGGGTGCGGATAAAACTTGAAAGAGTTTAGATGGAGAATGAGCAATAAAGGAGCCTTTCAGAGGCTTTTCTTCTGGCAGCATTTTTGTGCTTTAAAAGAAACCTTGTCACATATCCCATGTGCCTTTAGTGAGGAGTCGTTATTAAATGGCGCCCCTATTTTAAAACTCATTCCAGCACCTCTGTGTGCACATGTACCAGCTGACTCTGGGGGTGTGTGTACACTTTACAAAATCAAACCTACCGCTTTGTCCTGGCTTACATTTGCAAACCTACAGCTTGAGGTTGATACCTGGTGTTGGGGACTGTAAGACTCCTCGCATGGGGTATGTACCCAGCTTTAAAGCGCCAAAGCAGCATTGTTCATAATCGCCCATTGAATGACCGCTTGTTGGCAGTAAAATTTGCTGGATTCTCTGTTGGAATCCATTTATTAGTTTTTCTTACGAATTAATTCTTTCGCACAGTTTGATTAAATGTCGGGTGTTAGGTCTTTCAAATGTTTCTCAAACCTCGGGTGTCCATAGGCGTTGCCTCCAAAACCCAGGCATGAAACAGAGGTGTCTATGCTAGTATTCGGTGGGGAGCCCTATCTTCTTGCATCACGTGTTATGAAGTAGTTAAAAGCACATTGATTCCATCATACATACATGACATACAGCTTGACATTACGATGGCAGAATTGCAAACGTGTTTCTAACATTTTTCACTCTATAGTTTGATGCTGCTAACCCACTTTGCCTAGTGACCCTGAACCGTGTTGAGAAAAAACCCATAAAACATGGCTAATTCTTGGAACACAAGCTTGTTGAGATGCGAAGATTAAGTAAAAATACAGACTACTTGACTAAATTACAATGCCGATAGTTTAAATTATATTATGAAAAATCTTTGATTTTACAGTCTCGTAAGAAATGCGCTAGTTGTATCATTTCTAATAAAAATATTTTAAGAAAATACCTAGATCAGAAAAGAGGTACAAACATTACCTGTAAAATATTAAAGAAGGTTTGGCAAGATCAGAGGGATTTAGATTTAAGATCTCGTGGTAAATGTTTTTGCATTCGTAAACACCGTGAACTGGGCTTTGCAACCAGGGGTGACTCCTCCATTATGGCGGAGGACCATCGCCACACTGAAAAATAAAACGATAATGAAGCCATATTATTATCATTTTATTTTTCTTACTGCAAACCGAGGTTAGGACGGTGCGGGGCTACCCTGACGAGCGTCACATCACAGTAGGGAGGAGTGGTGGGCACTTGTAAGAGTGCATGTCAGTTTGGCGGCCGTCTTAGGCCGGCCAAACAGACAAGCACACTTATGTTTCTCCAACCCAGCTGTGTTGCACAGCCAGATTGGAGAAAACCCACAGGCTCCTTGTGCCTGAGGGATCGTCAAGCCAGCCCGCTCAGGCCAATCACGGCACTGCTCTCATGCTGATAAATAGTATTACCAGCATGAGAGCAGCGCCATGATTGCCCCCTGGGAGCCTGTGCTGTGTAAACAGCATCAGGAGAGGAGCACCAAGGCTGGGGCTGCAGGGGCAGTTAAGTGTTTTTATTTATTATTTTCCCCTCACCTTCCTCGTGTTCGCCTTGCCCACCACCCCAAAATTAGAGCAGCCGCCACTGTTTGCAACAGCAAAACATCTCTTAACAATCCTGTAAACCTCTACTACAACTCAGAAAAGTCTTCCTGATTTGTAAAAGGGGTCTTGCAACCCTTTTCAAATCAAAAGAAAGGAGGGGGCACGAAAGAGATGTTTCTCTCATTTTTGTGAGTTGCAAAGGAATATATCAGTAGTTTGTGACCTCAATTGTGCTCGCAAACCATTGAAAAGTTACCAATTGTCAAGCTGAGTTGGTAACTGATTTCCCAAAAAGGTATCTCCTCCGATGGAGCAGCTTCCCATTCGGGAATCGTTTTGAATGACCTCAGAAAGAGCAAATAGTGATGTAGGGGTCCACTACATACTCTCCCTGCTGTGTTCCTAAAGGGAAACCACAACCTGTCTCCCTAATGAACACAAGCTCCTTTAATGAAAATTGTTTCTGGTTTGGTAAAGCAAATGTAGGCATGGTGGTCTGCTGTTCCTTTTACTATTAGTACATAGCTGGCTTTGTAACTTACATCCCCATCCATAAACCAGTCGGTGTGCATATTGCATATTCCTGAATTGCAAATGGAGATAGTTTTATATTCTAGCCACTGCTGACCTGCTGACCTACAGCAGCTTCATTTGTTCCCCTGGTGTCCAGGCAGGATCTGAAACTGCTTGAGTGTCAGGATGGTGCAATGTTGTATTGTATGCTCCTGCCCTTCTATGTATCGAGTGGTGGCTGAAGGCTCTCCAAGACCTATCATTTTGTGGCAGGAGGCAACAGTACCTAATACTGAGTGGAAGGTACTCATGCTTCTGCAAAACATTGAACAGGGAATGACTGATGGCAGTGAATGTAAAAAGATGGCCATTGTGCATTTTGAGTTCACTGTGTCACCAGTCGCAGCCTTAAAATACTGTCTATGTGATGTGTGACCGTGGTCTTAAAGAAGAAATGGCAACTACCCCCACTCCTATGTCCTACACTACGAAGGCAGTCGGCAGGTGTGAAAGAGGCTCTGCGGCTTTTCTTGCTGCTCCAATGGAGGGTCCCAGAGTATTGCCTACATGACACACACCAAAGGGAAACCCGGTCAATCTGTGTTACTTCTCCTCCCTATCAGAAATCACTAAGGACATTATTAATCATATCAGCTTTGCAACTCATCAAAAAGTGCATTTCTGCGCTGTGCAAAATATACCTCACAGCAGCATGACTTATCTGTCTAAGGCAGAATTTCCACAGTTGTTTGAAACTCTATGATGCCTGCCCAGCTGTACATTTTCTTTCTGTCTAACTTTCAAGCACCCGCAGCTATCATGTGCCATTGGTGATGGTGGTTAACACATCCATCGGTCCTATTTGATGGAGTGCTGTTAAGAGATATTAAGCACATACATTCGCTCAGAAGGAACACGCTGTTGTTGGTGCAGAAATGCCTGTGAGGAGGGTATTGCATAGCACAGACAGATGTCCATTTTACATACACCTATATTATGATGCTGATTTCATCTTAGAAATTTCAGAGGCATAATACTTGCCCTGAATTGTAGCGAGCGATCAAGCCAGACATCTTCTTGGGGTTTTGTTCCTACGAGAAAATGTCAAAAAAATATGTGAAATAGTGCATTTTAAAGCACAGTGTTCACATAAATGTGCAAAAATGCCAAAGACGCTGAAAGGGCACTCAATAAATATTCAAATCCTTTCATGATGTTCCAAGCCAATGAAACACGATGTTCCCCAGGAGTTAATCATATTTTTTTTTAAGTATGCTATGGGTGCCCCCATATGTCAAGAAATACCTCCATTGTGCCTGGGCAAGTATTTTGCCATGGGTGATTTTATATGCCATGTATGCGCCCTTGTATCAAAATTGTCATAAAATATACCAGTTCCAGAATGTTGCCATTCATGCAATCCTTATGCCATAGGTAACACTTATACCAAAATTATCTCAGTACATCAGGGCCAGTATTTCGTTCATGGTTACCACCCTCCCATATGTTAGGTTGTTTGCCTTTATGCCAGGAATTACCTCCAATGTGCTGGTACTAGCATTTTAGCACTTCTGTCCATTTTCCTATGAATTATGCTCAGTGTGCCAGTGCTAGTATTTTGTCACAGGTGTCTATCTTGCTAAGAATTGCCTTAAGAAAGCTAGTGCTATTATTTTGTCCTGGGTATCTCTATAAGACAATAATTACATTCAGTTTGCCAGGGCCAATGACCAACTAGCAAGCATATCATTGCATTCTCACTCGCGTTCACTTTCATTCATTCTCACTCACATGTTCTTACTCCCCCTTAAACTCATTCTTATTCATTCTCACTCACCTGCAGTCATGCTTAATGTCACACTCTGTGTCACTGACTCTCACTCGCTTATGCTTATGCATACAGACACACATGCTCACAGATACACCTGCTCTCCCACATAAACGCACCCTCACCTGCAAGCATGCACACAACATACATTTAAAAGCATTTTTACTTACCTCAGCTGCCACCAAAGGTCCTGCTCCAGTTAATTGTCCTCCATTTTCTATTACACGAATAGTGAATAATTTCTATTATTCACTATTAGTATAATGAAAAATGGGCAGAAAACCAGGTAGCTGATTTTGCTACCTCTAAGGCCATGGTTCATAAAGTTAGTACTACGAGTCACAATGTGCAAGCCAGGGGTTGCAGTTGCGAACCCTGGTGACCCCTAAATGACACCCATTATTATCATACTGAGAGGGTGCAGGACATGCAGACATTTACTGTGGATTACATACACCAAGCACGAGGTAGGGTACCAAAATGTCATCTGACATAAAAATCATGTTCTAAATATTGTTTACTAAAATGCTGCCCAATCTGAGGTGATAATAGACAATCGACATCCAGTGGGACAATATTTTTGTAAATATTTAGGACCCTACAGTAATGCCCAATGATATGCATACATTTGATATTCTAACATACAATCAAACATGGAGCAATACAATTGCAGATTAGTTCTCCACAATTTTTTCATACATTCCTTCTATTTCCAGTTGCATATTGTATTTGGAAAAAGGTATGAATGTACAATAGCCAAGCAGCAATAGTATCTAACAGCAAGCAGTTCTGAGACATTTGTAAATATGTTTGTATGTGCACCTCTCCTCCACACACATACGATTAAGTGCTGAGATATAAAATCTATTTTAGTGTTCTGGTGACATTGAGAACCCCTTCTATCAGAAACTCAATGGGACTTGCTTTTGTTTGCCTATATTATCAAAGGTTTCAACATATGGCCTTTATTTCTACATTGAGCCAGATGATAAAACGTCAGTGGTTAACTCGAAATGTTCAGGCTCCTTTAACTTTTCCCAGCACTGGTTGAGTGAATTCTACTAATGAGACCACCTACCTCATATACACAGTTAGTGGGCTTCAGGAATAATAGGAACCACTAGCACTTAAGGAACCACAAGGGTCTGCATTACGCATCAATGTGAGACAGTCGTCGGTAACAAGAGGGTTGTTATTGCAATTAGTAAACTACTCTAAAAACAAGTTCCAGATAACTTCAAAAGTACAATATATGGGCCCATCATAAATGCTTATGAGTATGTAAAACACATCATGGAATTCTATTTCATCTAACACAAATATGTGTCCTAAGGTCGAAACGTATAAGATTAGAGTCGAGAATATCCTCTCCTGAAGCGTCACATTAGCCGTATACCGCTCATAATTGTAGCTTCTTTTTTCTAGATATATCCATCATCAGCTGTTGAATAGAAATGCTGCTATACTGTAGCTCATTTCCATAGGTATAATGGGTTCAATGTTAATTCTAATTTTTAGCTTTGGTGAATGACGAACTTCAAAAAGATGGACTGAATAAAAGGCCTGTCAACGGATATTGTTAAGGATGGAGATTAAGTGTTTGGGGTTGAAATGGATTCATCCAGTTACTTCTACAGATTCAGAGTCGTGGTCATGGTAGAATGGCAGCGTCCACAATCCAACATTCAATGGCGCACAAGTAATTACGGCCTTCGTCATTAAATGCTGCTAGGGTTTCACAGTCCTCGTTCAGTTTGATCGCGAACAAAGAGAAATTTCCCACCAGAGACATTGACAAGAGAACCTCAGTGTGTGTTGGTCTCGAGGGGACCTGGACATTGGCCGTCACTGGATCGCTGAGATTAGGATCAGATCACTTTCCACATTTTGCTGCTCCCGCACACGCACACCTGCAGAGTAATTGTGGTGGGTGAATCCATTCTCCTTTCACCATCACAAAGGGAAACTTCATTTATTTTCAGGGTGAAGAAAGTTGCATTTCTAACACAGGTTAGGAAAGACTCCACAAGACCACAGCTTTGCTTATATCTTCAAGATAGGTTTAAGAAATAATTGAATATAATCGAGTGCTTATAGAAAGTAAAGTTTTGTCTATTATTAAGCATTATTTCCTAAAGTATATCTAAGAGACATATCTAAAGTTATCACTAAGTAGGTGGAAGCCACTTAATTGTGCCAAGCAATTGCCTAAGCATATGAATATGTTCGCAGCTTTCTTTCTTGAATACTTGTACAGAGACAGTAAAATTATTCCTCCGTTCCCAATTATGCTGGTATTCTCTGCTACCTTTCTTTCAAAAAAACCTCACAACTTGACATTTTGCTTGTCTTTCTGTATCCTGCCTTCTTTGTGTGACTGTTTCTACCTTTCTGTTTTTAGTTGTGGACATTCTATGCAAATGCAATGCAATAACTATGAAGTAATTGAAGTTAGCATTTCCCATGTGTCAGCTACTCAAGGTGGAAGTTGGGATTCTGAAACTTCAAGACCAATATAAATCTTAACCAAGCCCACGCAGGACATGACAGCGGGGTGTGTGGAGCACTTGTGTTTGCCCATATCTGAGGTATGTCAGCCTGGGCCTGTGAGACCTACTTTGGGAGGATGGTTCAGAGAGCGACCAAAAAACACGAGAAGGAGTATGAGGCCCAGGGAAGTAGGTCTCCTGCAGAAAATACTCTGCAGTAGCCAGAGATGAAACAACGGGCACATGAAACTCTACAGGCGGAGCTGGACTACTAGAGTGGGGGAAAGTGCAGCCTCACAGGCAGAGCCGAGGACACAATGGCTCTGTGCGAGAGCCACCGTTATTTGCACTAGGAAATAACCAACATATAGTTACAATAATTAATGTTTAAGTTTCAGTTTCAAGAACAACGTTTTTATTGCTGACGGAGCCACAACTAATCAGTGTTTCTTATTGGGCTCTGTGCAAGGTTTCAGGCCCACTAAAGCTCCCATGTAAAACCATATTGCAATAGTGCAATCTGGAGAATGAGGGGGCATATCTACAAGGGCCGGCGATAATTATCGCTCAGCGCTCTTAGCGTGAGGATAATTATCGCCGGCCAACTCTGGATTTTATCGCGGAGATAGCGTGCTATCAGCAACGCTTATCTCCAAAGCGATAAAATTCAGAGCGCAAGCCGCCAACTGTGCGATTATCGCTGGAAATCCATCGATAATCGCACAACTTTTGGCGTTAGCTTGCTGATAGGGCCACACATACTTAGCCATGATATCCACCTTCCATAGGATATCATGGCTAAGTCAGCTTCAAAGCAGGCGTAAGAAATGTAGCGATAACAGAGGTTATCGCTACTTTTCTTATCGCTATGCTTGTTAGCGATTCCCTTGATAATTGGAGAAATGTCGGTTAGCGACATTTCTCCAGTTATTTCGGGAAGGAACGCCCACTTTGCATCTCATTAGAGATGCAAAGCTGGGCGATACGAAAAGGGCGAAGAAGCATGGATTCACGCGTTAGTGTGTCCTTGCTAATAGGGCGTTAAAATTATCGAAAGCTTTTCGTCCGAAAACGGACGCTAAAGCGGCGATAATTTTATCGCCAGCCCTTGTAGATATGCCCCTTAGTTTCCCGGGATTCCACTTCACAAACTAGAGGGCAACCAAAGTAAGAAAAAGGCAGACAAAAACTCTGAGCACATGATAAACTGGGAGCTTTTGGTTAGGAAATCTGGCAGATATTAAAACATTTATAGTGAAAAAACTCATTTTTTAGGTCTCGCGCCTAGCGTTGCAGTGCGTAGCACTGCTCGCGCAGCGCGAGACCTTTAGAAAGGGCTTCTGAAAACGACCCACACGCTCGTGCGTGTGGTTTTATTTTCGGAAGCCCACATTGACTGGAGCGTACTTTTTTGATGGAGACGGCACGCGATTGGTCAAAGCGGGCGCATGTCCCGCCTTTGCCGCGCCCATTCCCGACGGTGGCCAGAACGCGCAGCAGCGCGCGTTCGTCTGCTGCCGCTGCCGCGCTCCCTCCCCCAGCTCCTCTGTGGTGCGCGCGCACCACTAGTTTCGATTCCCGTTCGGCTCCTCTGTGGTGCGCGCGCACCACAGGTTTCGATTCCGTGCTTTTTTTTTTTTTTTTTTGCCTCCTGGGAGTGAAATATAACTGCGGTTCCGGGAAATTGGATACAAATATTCAGTGAAGGGGATTCAGAATGAAAAGGGAATTTAACCGGGAGAGGAAATACAAATCGTATACGGAGCACGGGCCAAAGCAGAGAGGAGCCTGGCGCACGTGAAACAACCTGGGGCGTGAGTGTGCAAAGCACTGAGTGTGCAAGGCAGAGCTTGATTGTGCGAGGCATAGGAGTGTGAGAGTTCACTGCAGAGCTTGACATACTACGCGCGTGTGGAGAGTGGAGTGCTGGTTTGTAAAGCATAGTGTGAGAAGTAGAGCGGAGAAAGTGAGTGGGCAAGTCCGCGTTTGAGGGGTAAAGTAGGGAGCGTGCAATACATAGTGCGCAGTAGGGAGTGTTCAAGCAAACTCAGTGTTTCTGGCAACGCTTGAGTGCAAGGTAAATAGAGAGCGTGGGTGCAAGGGAGTGTTTGTGGGAAGCAGCGTCCGTCCTTGTAGGCATGAGCGTGCACGTGTCCTGCTTTTGCACTGGCTAGAGGTAGCGCAGGGATACGATCAACATTGTGAGCTGACCCTTTTGTAGGAAGTAAACATCGTGAGCGTGCAAAGTGTGCGTGTGTACCGAAGGGGACCGGCCGGAGGCACAGGGGTGAACATGGGAGGGCTTGTGTGCAGGTGAGTGTAAGGGTCTGTGCAGTTCAGGGGTACAGTGTGGAAGCGCAAGGATTTATGTACAGGTGAGTGTAGGCCTTTGAAAGTGGTTTGCGGGTGGAGTGCACGTGGCATCGTGTATAGGTGGCATTTTGCGTGTAAGTTGTAGTGTGTACATGGGAACAGGCGTTGGCAGGGCTGTGTGAAGGTATAGCGCGGTAGGAAGCAAATGAGTGCAACTTAGTGTGCGAATTGTTGTGCAAGGGAGAGTTTGCAGGAGTTGGTGTGAAGAGGGGTACCAGTGAGTGGCTAGGTACGTGCAGGGGAGATACAGGCCACTGCTGTGTAGTTCGTAGTGTGCAGGTTAGGTGGTGTTAGTGTGTTTCTTAGCTTGAGGCTGGGTGTAGGTGTATATTGGCTGGTGCGTAGCCAAGACGCGGGGTGTTTGTGCTTATGTGACAGGCGTGGTGTCAGTGTGTGTGGATAGTGGCGTGCCTGTGACTGGCTGCACGTGTGCAGGCGATAGGCAGTGCGCTTTGCGTGTGTGCAGGCTAGAGACGGATGTCAGTGTGTGGCTAGCAGTGAGCAGGTAGGTGTGCCTCCCCCACCCTCCAAGGAACACACATCTGACACATCTAGGCTGCTGCTGCTGGAGAGGGAGGAGAGACCATGGGACCGCCCGCCTTGCACCTTTCCATACACTCGGCTCCTGGGCACCCTACGGCCACATCACAGGCGGAGGTCTAGGGTGGAAGGAAAGGCAGACACGACCAGCAGAGGAAGCCCCGCCGCCTCACGAGGAGCAGCTGCAGCGGTGCAGTCCTTCCTGGAGCAATGATGGGGGACACTTCCGGCCTGCCCTGAGGGCCCAGAGCCAGGTAAGACTGACTCTGCCTGCGTGTGTGTGGGGGGGGGGGTGCTGAAGGGAAGATGGCTGTCTGTTCTCAGGTGAGTTCCAGCAGTTTTTCATGTCACATGTTGTGTTTATTGAGTTCTGATGCGCAGGAAGCGTTAGCTTTGAGAGGGGGTTCTGCTATGTTATTGTAACAAGGATCTCAACCCCTTGCTGCAATTGTTCCCACTCATGTGTGGACACAAAAACTGCTGCCCCCCTTATAACCCGTGGACAGGGGGTGCTATATCCTGCCTGGTTTACTTACCCCACCTCGCTGATATGGGGCGGGGCACTTGTTTCTAGCCATTCTCCAATGACAAAGGAGGGGCACTGGTCAGCCGCCGCGCAGTGCCAGGTACAGGAATGTGTGCCCAGCGACTGCCCAGCTTTCAGACCCTCCTGGAATTTGCACCCACCTCTCATCTCGCCCAGTGACGTGTCCACCTGCCTGACCTCATATCTATAGGAATGTGTAGCACCGGTGGCACTTGCTATGTCGAGGAATGTAAGACTAAGCTGGCATGGATGCGTGCCCACTTCTCAGCCTTGCCATGTACACGACTGAGTGGCCGCCACACAGCTGTGCCGCAGTCTTGAATGTGTGCTCTTCTCTCATTGCAGCCATTTGACGAAATTGGGGGGATCCCTGCTCTGCTTGTGATGTGTGACCGCCTTTTAAAACAGCCACGTGTAAGTAGGACTGTGCGCCTACCTCTCATCTCTGCCAGAAATCTATGCACATCTCTCAGTCCTGCCATGTTGTTGAAATTGAATGTGTGCCTACATCTGTTCTCTGCCAGAAATGGGTGCCCACCTCACATCTCTGCCACGTATGCGTTTCCAGCCATCATGCCTGGCATGGATGTTTGCCAACCTCTCATTCCTGCCGTATAATGAAATACTAAAGTGTCCCCATCTCTTATCTCTGTCAGCTCGACCATCCCGACCTAGGTCCTAACGTGGTGGCTACATTTTCTGTCTGTGGAGGCAGGGCGAGGGCTCCGGGTCTGGGATACTTTATTCTGGTTGGGAAATTAACCAGATACACCCATTTATTCTTTAACATTCTGTAAAAAGTGAATAGAGAGAGCCTCTTTACGGCACCAGATTCCACGGGCTCCCAGAAATATGTGCCCTGCCAGGATTGGCACGTGGCAGCTGTAATAGAGCTACATGGCACAGAACATGGTGCCTTGGCCATTGCGCCAGCCACTCCACATCCGGGTGCCAGCAGCCAGCTTCCGTGAATCTCGGACCTGTTTCTCTGGAAGCCCAGTGCATCCAAGGGTTGGTAGTTTGCGAGCCTTCTTTCCTGGTGCCATCATTATTGACGCTCCAGTCCTCGTAAGCCAGTCGAAGGTTAACATCCAATACGCTGTCAAAGTTTTCAGTGACGCTCACTGTGAAAGTTAATAGTCACTCGTTCTGTGACAGGTTATAGTGAGACTATGTAACGATGGCTCCCACGTGCCCCGTGACTGTTTGCAATCATACACACTGTGAAGTTTGTTCCACACATCCTTTGAAAGTTTGTAGTCACACATCCTGTGAAAGTGCATGGTCACACCATCTGTGACAGTTTGTAGTCATACATCTTATGAAAAATTGTAGTCGCACACCCCGTGGAAGTTTATAGTCACTTTGTAGTCACAGGTCTTGTGCAAGCTTTGCCTCACACACCCTTCTAAGTTAGTTGCCGCGCACCTAGTGAAAGTTTGTAGACACACCACATGTGAAGATTTGTAGTCAGACATCCTAAGAAAAAATGTAGTCACATATCTTGTGACAGTTTATAGTCACAGACCCCGTTGTTTGTAGTCACATATCCTGTACAAGTTTCACCTCACACACCCTGCTAAGTATGTTCCTGACAACCGTGTGAAAGTTTGAGGCACACTGTTTAACATTTGTACAGATCATACCCTGAGAAAATAGCTGTGCATCTTGTTTAAGTTTGTTGGTGACATACCCTTTGAAAGGTTGTTTCTATCACATGCTGTGAAAGCATTTACTAACATACCCTGTAACGTGTGCTGCCACTCACCCAGTGACAATTAGAAGTCGCACCCCGGTAAATTATTTTCTAACACATTATTTGAAAGCATGCAGTCACACAACTTATAAAGATGGTTCCCATTCAACCAGTGACAGCTTGAAAGTTTGCTCTCACATTATCACATAAACCTTGTGAAAGTTTAGACTCACAACCCTTGTGACAGTTAAGCCATACAAACAGTAAAGTTTGTTCCTGCATGCCATGTGAAAGTTTGTAGTCTTACTTTTTTAGGTTGATCCTGCATATCTTGTGAATGTGTGGTCACTCCCCTTGGGACTGTCTGTAGTCACAGAAACCCTAAAGTTTGTTCCCCACACACATGGTGAAAGTCTGTAGTCACGCAAACCCTAATGTTTGTTCCCACGCACCACCAGTGCATTATTAAAGTTTGAGCTATTGGTGTTGCATTATTTAGCAATGCCAATAGCTCAAACTTTAATAATGCGAGACCTATTGCATTGCAAATGCTTGTTTAAAGTGTCTGTCCCCTTCACATCTAAATAATATTGATTCAAAGTGAATTGTACATGTGCTTTTCATTTACTATCACAGATCTTGCTGGCGCGCTAGGTGAGTTGGTGACTTTGCTTTGAGAAAGTATTAACCTGCCTCTCACTTGCTCCAGAAATGCCGTCAAGAACACATTGAAGCGCGTGGATTTTATATGAGACAAAGAAAACATTTCTGTTGGACCTATTAGCTGCCAGTAAAAGTGTCTGCTCTCTAATGCTAATCCGCAATCGGCAGAGTCAACTTTGAAGGGCTTCGCCTGCAATCGATTTCACAACCCTTTACGAGCTAATAAAAAGGAAACGACTTGAATGTGTGAAATACCAATAAACGTGCTTCACACTTGCGTCTTTGGTGATCTGGCCTCATGCTACCACGAGCAAAGCACAGTTACTGCTCTCCTGATGCGAAACTACTCAAGGTCATCAGAGACCCTTTGCCAGAGAGGGATTTTATGTGAGCCATTCATCTCTGGGGAATCACTGCAGGATAAATGCCTCTCTTTGATCCTAAGAAAGGCTGGTTTCTTGGTCTCGGTGGAGACAGAGGTGGATTAAATCCACATCACAGAACCAACAAGTTTTGCTCAGTTGTCTGTTGCTGGTAGAAAGTATTTTTGTAAAGCCAGAAGCTAAGTGCTGGTCGGTATTTAGGTCAGTATTGTCTCTAGATCGCTGTTTGTTGTTGTGTGCTTTCGTATCTGCAGCATCTCTTTCTACTTCAGGTTTACCCGCGTCTCTCCAGTGCCTCTGTATTGGTTCACTACATGTCTTTGTGCTAGCTTTATTTTAGTCTATGGCACAAAACTTACTACCTCTGTACCAGAGTGTCATTTTCTCTCACACCAAAATTCCCCTATTTAAAGGGGCCATCCAGTGAGCGATGTCCCAATTGGTCTCATAAACCAAGCAGACATCATCAAACAAAGGAATATCCTGGTATTCCAGTTAGGAATTGTTAGCGATACTGGACTGGGTAAAAAAAGAACGTTTTGTCTATATTGGATGCCCTCTTTAAAGAGAGAAATCATCAGATTTTACAAAATTAGTCTAGACTACTAACCCAAATGTTGTTAGAAAATGTGCTAATGTAAAAGCTATATTATATTTTTTTCTTATCTTTTTTGTATAACAATTGCCTCCAAAATGTATCACTGACCAGGATTAACCTTGGTGAAAAGTAAAATAAAGTCAAATCAGATTTGAAATCACACAATGTATATATGCTATTAATGCCTGTACAATATCTGCTACTTAGACATTGCACTTGTGGCCACAACACTGAAACTGCCCTCATTACGTCCTCTGAAGAAATAAGAGAGGCACTATAGGCAAGCGGCAAAGCAGCTCTAGTGCTGCTTGACCTTTCTGCAGCATTTGATACGGTCCATCATGATCCTCTGATGGACCGTGTGGTTACTATCGGAGTAGGCGGGTCAGCTTTGAATTTGTTACGCTCCTTCCTCTCCAACCACGAACAGTCAGTTCCACTTGAGTTGTTTGTTTCAGAGTCATTCTCCTTAGCTTGCGTAGTCCCAGAGGGGTCCTCGCTCAGCCCCACACTGTTTAATGTATATATGTCATCCTTGGCCACACTAATAAGGTCCTTCAGTATTTCACATACCTCCTATGCTGATGACACACAAGTAGTTGTGTCATGAGCTAACCATGACACTGACACAGGAGACAGATTCCACGACTGCATGCGGACCGTCAGTTCTTGGATGAGAAACAATTGTTTAAAATTGAATTCAGGAAAGACGGAAGTCATGTTGTTTGGAAACACGACTTTCTTCTGGTCGCCATCTTGGTGGCCGGAGGAATTAGGCTCCCTACCTATACCTGAACAAAAAGTAAAAAATCTTGGCGTCCAAATGGATAACGAACTAACCTTTGGCAACCAGGTAAACTCAGTCACCGCATCCACTTTTATCACTTTGAGAATGATTAGGAAGATTCTTCCTTTCATCTCCCTCCACTCACAAAACATGGTTGTCACTGCACTAGTCCTGTCCAAATTGGATTATTGTAACAAACTCTATCTCAACATGCAACAACAACACCTGAACAAGTTGCAAATGTTACAAAATGCTGCATATAGACCTATGTCGGGCATTCCCAAGTTTAAATCAGTAATTGCCACCATTCAGAAACTTCATCGGTTACCGGTAAAGCAGCGTATCAAGTTCAATGCCCTCTACACCACCTTTAAGGCACTCCATAACACAGGTCCCTACCACCTTAAGCATAACTTTAAATGGTGTGAACCCAATAGAACCTTGCGTTCTCTGGGGGCCAAAACCCTTGATGTTCCCAAATTTAAGTAAGCAAACTGGAGAGGCAAAACTTTCATCACCTGCACGGCCGAAGCCTGGAATCTCCTGCCCTTTGACATCAGATCCTCTCCTAACCTGCTTGATTTCAGGAAAGAGCTGAAAACCTGGCTTTTAACAAACTAGGCCTCTCCATTATATGTTCCATATCAGAGCTTGCACCGGGACACTTCTATAAATAAATGTAACGTTAACATTGTGTGCTTATTATGTGCATTGTGGTAACGCCTAGGCATACAAAATAAACACAAGGAGATGATGGACAGAGCGCTGAAACGTTTCAGACACTCACCCCCAGTCACAGATCTGGGTTGAATCCATCATCATTCTTTAGCTCACTTCGCCACCCCAGTTCAGACACAGCTATATGCAAATCAGTCTTGACCCTGTGCCTCATGGGAACAGTCCAGACCAAAGTGCCAAGCCATGTCTTCCCTGGACCGGAAACAAGCATCCTGGGACCGGTTTAGGGCTAACAGCCCTAATCAGCCAGGCTAGCTTGAATCCAGTGGCAAAATGCCTAGGCATACACACTTTTTGTTTGGTCTTGTTCTTTTCCTTTTTTCGAGCAAAGTAAAGGTCTTTTCTTATTTCAAAACGAGGTGTGGATTACTCCCCAAACTCACCTCACTTTATTGCCCTCTCCTTTGCTGTATCTTGTGATTTGTTTCAAAAGTCCTCAGCTCTGTTTTCACACGTGGGCAACTATCACTTCAGAGCCTGAAAAGATCGGGCCACATTTACCAGCTTAACTAGATGAACCACATATTAAAAAATAAAAAAATGTAAGTCCGTTTTTATATAGCGCAGCTACTCACCCTTACGGGTCTCAAGGCGCTGGGGACCGTAGTGGAAATTAAGTGAGCTATTGCCCAGAGTCACATGGTGCTGAGCTGCCGCCGGAGATCGAACCGTGAACCCTGTGCTTCGAAGTCAGCTGCCCTGGCCGCTGCACAACACCTCTCCACTATATTAACATCTAAAACAGTTTTTATGAGGGGTGAAAAGAAATGCAAGAGAGAGCACGAGTTCATTAGTATAGTATAGTCAGACAGTGGTGGCTGGCATGGCTTGGGAGTGGCAGGGCAGGCGCAGAGGGGGACTTACGGGGGGAGTCGCACGGGGCACATTGTGGTGTGCAATGTAAAAAAAAATAAACTTAGCTTGCCGCCGGCTCCCGTGTCTCTGCTCGTCTTGACTCGAGGAACAGAAAGCACAGCCAGGTCCCACTGACCAATCACAATGCTGCAATGCAGCGTTGTAATTGGTCTGAGCGTCCTGTTTCAATGCTCAGCCAGGCAATGGGGGACTGGGCATGTTCTCCATGCAGGCTGTAATGGAGCCTGCATGGAGAACAGGGAAAGTGTGCATTACTGGTTTGGGTGGCCCGAGAGAGCCAACCAAACAGTCATTGCGCACTGAGGAGTGGGCAAACCACTCCTCCCCTGCACCGAGAGCAGAGCAGCCCCATCCACCCACCCGCCCACAAAGCAGCACAAAGCATAAAATGATAATAACTCAAAGTTATAGTGACACAAGGAAGGTCTTTAGGGTTTTCCTGAAGGAAAGAGCAGGCGGCTTATATCTCAGAAGAGACAGAGTTCTAGAGCTGAGAGGAGTGCATGAGAAGGGATAATTGAGCATGGTAGTTTCTGTTTATGCAAGGAGCTTGCTTCTGGACAACCTAAACACTGTGGTGGTGGTGTGTTGTCCCACAATATGGACACTGGTTCTGCTCAGCTTTACCTGAAAATCTGATGTATATGCACTTCATTTTTTCATCTACGTGTCAACATTATTTAGCTAAGGTAAAAATGATTTGTTTTCTAATTAATTTGTGCGTGCGTGCATGTGTGTGGTTTAAGACTTAGAAGATAATGGGCTCCGTCTTTGAGAATGATTTCTATGGAACCCTTTGCATACTGAAAAGGTTAGGAAGGTATCATTTTAGTGGAGACAATAGAGGATTTTCAGTTCAATTCTCACAGCTTGCATTCTCTTTCTCAGTTCCTAATGGGATGCCATATAGTTCCAGAAGTTACTTTTTCTCCCTCTGTAATCTTACCTTCACCTCGACAAACCTTCACCTTGTCCTTTAGACAATACGATGAGACTCAGAGGCCATCTGCATCACTGACCCTGGTCTCTGCCTCCGTATCACTGACCCCTTGTTGGTTGATTTGGTCTGCAGAAGTTGATGCAGACAATGATAACTCCACTTGCAAAGGTGAAATAGTGAGATTTTACTCAGTGTGTTTATTAGTCACAAATTTTTCATAGGTTTCCATTTCTTTAAGTGATTACCTGAATCCCAAAAGCATTGGCCATGTGAGACCTCTTTATCATTATACTGAGCCATGATTAGGAGTCCTACAAATGAATATCATGGCTTAGATCCGTAGTCAAAATTCTAAAATGATGATTACATATAATAGAGATGCGTATCGCTCTATTTAATGATGAAGCCACATAAAAAGCCTGTTGAATTTTCTTTTTCGTGAAGGCTTCCCTTTATTATGTGTTTTCCTGCCTCCAAATGGCCAGCCATAGCCTCAAATGTGTGCAAATAAGTAGGGGTGGTAAATTTTCAGTGTAGTGTAATCACGTGGAATTACTAAGAATTCTGTGACAATACGCTTGAATTACACGAGAAGAGTAATTCTGCATTTAGCATTAGTTTTGAGCACAAATATGCCCCCTTGCATAAAAATGGACACGAGGATGCAATTTGCGCTAAGAAATAGACTAAATACAACAGAATATGAATAACGCGTGTTAGACCTGGCATCTTTGCTGTGGTTTTCCTTCTAATTTTTTGCCTTGAGGACTCCATTTTGCTGACTTCGCTTTTGCTGATTTTAGGACTCTGCACACTTTGCCACTGCTAACCAGTGCTAAATTGTTTGTCCTCTCTCCTTAAAACATGGTAGAATTGGCTTACTCCCAATTGGCACATTTCATTTACCTGTAGTTCCCTAGTAGAGTGGCACTACTTGTGCCCATGGCTTGTAAATTGAATGCTACTGATGGGCCTGCACCACCAATTAGGCCAACCACTTAAGTAACACTTTAAACATGTCTCAGGCTGGCCATCGTGCAACCTGTGTGAGCAATTTTAAACCACCATTTTGACCTTGCGAAATAAACCTTTTGCTTGGCCCAAACCCTCCTTTTTAATACATATAAGTCACCACTATGGTAGGCCCTAGACAGTCCAGATGGCAGGGTGCAATGTATTGAAAATGTTGAACATGTACTTTTAAGTTGTCCATGTCATGGTAGTGAAAACTAATTTTGAACTACTCCCAATCCCACCTCTCCCATAGTATACAAATGGAGTTCCCTTATTACATTTAATAAGCTGTAACTTACAATTTGGAACAGGTAACTCATTCATGTTAGTTGTCTTTGGAATTGTAATGGAAAACCCTAATTTATGGTGGGGTTGCATTTTAAATTAGAATTTGTAAAATGCCACTTCTAGAAAGTTGACATTTTCCTGCCTTGGCCGTTTGGTGCCTGCAGTCTGTCTCTAGGTCATATGACTGGGTGTATTTAACAGCTGGGCTTTCTGTATTCCTCCTAGACAGCCACACACAATAGGGAGCACAGTTGTGGCTGGAAGGGCAATCATTGGCAGGATGGGAGGGAGAAGCTGGGCACAACTCCACTTACACTTGAATAGGCTGTGTCCTGCCTCCACACAAAGGGCTGAATACCCCCTAGAGTTAGTCTGGAGCCAGGGCCAGGAAGGCAAAACACCAGTGGACTCATAGGTATGTCTCTAAAAGCTTATCCCCACTTCAAAGGCACAACTGGGTATAAATATTGGACCATAGGCATCAATTTTTCAGTACACTTCTGGTCCTGTGGATAATCTGCCAGGAAGAAAGACTGCTGTGCTGCTGAAAGGACTGCTACGCTGCTGGACTGCTCCCCTCTTGCCTGAGTGAGGAGACAGGACTTGCATCTGTTGAACCCAGTACCACCAGAGGGACTCCAAGGGCTAGTTGGTTGGCCTCCTGACTTTCGCCTCAGGGACAGAAGGCTCCAACACCCTTGACGCCAGCACCTGGACTTGTCATCTGTGAGTCTACCTAGCCAAGTGGTGCCACCCGAGTCCTGAACCCTTGAAAGTGGGCCTAGGGTGCTCTACCAGCCTCTGTGGATCCAGTGAAATCAACACATCTCCTCTGCCTTGCAGCACAACCCCCAGAAGAACCTGCGCATCTCCGCTGCTGCATGGATTGGACCTGTCGCAAACACCCGCATCATTTCCACAGCCTCTTCAAATCCCCCGCTGCATGACCCAGCCTCGATGCAGGCCCTTGCATTCCTCAACAACAGCAGCATCGACAATGACGATGATGGACTCTGGATCACAGCCTCGCAGCTATTTCAAAACTGATGCATCACCCTGATTGGGCGACATATCCTTCATGCTGGACTTCGCATTGCAAGCCCTCGTTGACAGGATTCTCAGCGATGACGCAGGACCTCGCATCGCAGCCTCATCACATGTCGGAACCAATGCATCGCTTCGGTTGCACAATCCATCTTTGACACAGATCTTTGCAATGCTCCGCAAACCAGGATTTATGCTGCTTTGATCACTGGGGCTAGCTAGGTCCCTGTAGCCGCCCCGTGCTCCATTATGGTCAGCTTAAATTTGGGACTTTGTCCCCGTCTGAAGCGACCAGATCGCGCTTAGAGCTTTTTGGTTCGATTTTCACTAAAATCTATAAACTTGCATATCTTAAGTCCAACTGATTGTATTTTTGTCATTTTGATATTGTTTTATTTATTAAAGAGATCTATTTTTATAATTTGGTGTGAGATCCTTTTTGTGTGGTGTTGTTTACTTTATCAATGTTTGAAGCGTTGCACAAATACTTTACACATTGTCTCTAAGGTCTGCGCCAAGCTTAACCAGAGAGTTGGGCAGAGGTAAATTTAGGGTTGGCTTGTGCCTCACTCTCACAAGGATTGTGGTTGACGCTTGACAAGGGCTCACATCCCAGTCAACCATCAACCCAGTTTCTTATAGCAAGCAGCCACTTGCATTCGCTCAATGTGCTCTTGGGGGAAGATATCTCCCAACTTACTACCAGCATTTAGAGCTATTTATTTAGCACAAAATGCACCCTCATGTCCAAAATGGACAGGAGAATGCAGTTGCACTAAGAAACAGCACTAAATGCAGCCGAACACGAATAGTGAATGGGAGCGGCTGCTCGTGCACTCTAAATGTGCTCTTGTGGTAGGATTATTTCCTCCAAAGTTGGTCTTAATTACACAAGCGGGATTAATTGAAAATGTATCAGTAATTTTGCATCAAAGAATAATGCACAATTATCAAAATTACTCCTATTATTCAAACATAATCAAAATTCTGCCCAGGCCTACCAATAATTGGGTTTGTCAGGAAGACCAAGTGAACATTTTTCTTAACACTCACTCTGGACAGGGAGACCAGGGAAAGAGGTAAATGTCATGTTTATTATGATGCAGTTCACTGGACTATGGTGGGAAGCTCATAAGCCTCTATGGCCTCCAACATTCTTTTTCTCTCTTTTATTTCTATGAGATGGATGTTTATGCCTGGGAGCGACCAGAAAAGCAATCTTGTCAGCAGAGAGACAATGGCTGATACACTTCACAAATCTGGGTCATAGTGACTGTACTAGTGGCACAATTGTTTCACCCCTGTTGAAGGTAGTAGGACTGCAGCAGGAATGCCATCTTTGTTGCATTGGAGGTAGGGTGGGTGGCAGCACTTCAGGGAGGAGAGCCCCCACACTAGACTGCAATCAGCAGAAGTCTTACTCAAGTATAATTTAATGTAGGTTTATTATTTTATACTAGTTATTTTAATATTGCCATTTTTCCAAGTCCCTGCATTTCTACTGGAATAGTATATCAAATAACCTAGAAAAAACCCAGACTCTGGTGCATAAACTTCACTTTGGAGTACTTCTGGGCACAATGCCAATTTGCATTGTCGGGCTCACTTGATGCACTTTCACTGTTTCAGGCAATATATGTTTGCAACAGGTATTGTAACAGCTATATGCACTATGCACAAACCATTTTGATTAACTACATTGCATTAAAAAAAATATACAATTTTAAGACCATCTGTTAAGGTGCCTTGTTTATGCATCTGGGAGATACGTTTTCCAGACACAGTTTGCATAGGAGGACGATAAGGCAGACAATTTGAATCTTCCACTAAAGATTCATGAGATATTTAAAAGAGGCCTCCATCATCCTTCACACATGGTCATACAGTTCTATGGGTGTAACATTTGGAATGGAAGCCACAGACTCACTATGCACCCACAAACGTCCAGTGGGTCCCCTTGTCCTGCTTCATCAGAGTGTGTATTTAAAAATCTTGTGCAGCCACAGAGTACTCCATCGGGGACTCCGCTGCTGCTTTGCCTCTGGATGTGTGCCTGGTAAACCCTACAATGAATACCTGGCAATCTCCAAGACCCCAGTGGCTGGGCCACATGCCGCGGATCACCACAGTGGGTGACGAGGGACTCCCATGGCATCTCATTGGGACAAACGCGCATCAGATGTAAGCAGAACAGATGTGCCTTAACTTGGGTGCTGCAGCGAACATCTTGGGCAGTTTGTAGACTATTTTTTCCTGCAACGTTGTGAAAAGCTAATTCCCTAGGCATATTCTTAAACAAATTCCTTGAAATTGTCCCATCCCTTTGCATGAGAAGGATATTTGCATAGGCTTGCATATATAACAGATGATGTTGTCTTTATCTCTATTCCATGAGCAAGAAGTAAGCAAGGAGAATGGGTAAAAAATAGGCCACTCTACAGAAAACCCATTATCCCTGGTGTTTTCTCATAGACGTTCATGGCAAAGTGTCAGCAATTCCCACTTGAAAGTGTTAAGCAGGAAAAAAAACAAAAGGCTCAGTTGTGGTTTCCTTAAAAAGAATAATCCGGTCGCATTAAACAGTATTGAGAAGGGGCTTGGCAGAAATTGGGGAATCCCACGGCCCTTCCCGCTACTAAAACCTGACCTCTGTAAAAATATTGCTCACTCAGTCAGTGTGAAGTATAATTAAACAAAAACAATTTATTTTTACTTGACTTTAGTTTAATCAGAAGAAATCACAAATTGTGCTGAAATGGAACAGTTTCATGTCACGATTCAAAATTCTGGTTCTCCCAAAGAAATATCTAAGACATTAGGCTTTTTTTTCATTCGGATATAGGTAAAAGAAACATTTTCCTTGAAAATCGCTGCCATTTGGCTAAAAGCAAAGGGACAGAAAAAGTTACGTTCTTTGGGGCAGATTTACAAGCCCCTTGCGTGACTTTTGCGCTGCATTTGCGTCACTTTTTTGACGCAACAGCGGCGCAAACAATGCGGTCTATTTACAATGTGACGCATCTAGGGAGATGCACCACGTTGTAAAGCCCTGCGTCACATTATACCTGCGTCAGGTATAATGTATGCAGGGTGGGCGTTCCCACGCAGGAAGGCCTCGTAAAAGTGACGCAGTGAAATCTACAAGATCTCACTGCGTCACTTTTAGGACGCCACTGCGTCAAAACCTTACGCCTGCTTGAAGCAGACGTAAGGAGTGACGCAGTGTATTGGTAATAGGCCTCAACACGCATTGCTGGAGTTGCGTCATGCTTGCGACACGACTCCAGCAATGCGTGACTTTTCCGCCAACAGATGCGTCAGAATGTCTGACGCATCTGTCAATCCTTGCGCCATAGTGCGCCGTATTGTAAATACGGCGCATCAATGGTGGCGCAAGGGTTTCTAAGGGTGGTGCAGGGAAAGTGACGCATCTATACAGATGCGTCACTTTCTTGTAAATCTGCCCCCAAGATTCTCCGATGACCTCAAAAGATGTGAGATGACGACCTTTGACCCACCTGCAACCACAAGAATTGACGATCCACAACTTTATGCACTGCGGAAATCATAGGAAGTGGATTAAAATATTTTGCAGCAAATGTACACCAGGTAAAAAGAAACCTTAGACTCCTCTTTCCGGCAGAAATTAGCATAGTTTTGAGGGAACCATTTTTGTCCAGGCTGCAACTAAAGGTCCCTTCTAAATAATGCCTCGCCCATTTGTTACCATGCCACACACAGCCTGGAAATCCCTTCCACTTTGGTTGCTGCAGGAGATGTGCGGTGCATAAAAGCACCTGTACCGCGGATTCCCTGGGTGCCGTGTTTAGGTAGTCGGCACCAATGGAGCTTGGAGTCACAGCAGGGAAAAACACAGCGAGCACTTTCTCGACTTAAGGCCCAATCTAGAAATGTACCGCTAAACAGAAGTAGGGGGGGTAGTTTTCCCTGGAGGATTGTATTTTTCATCTTCAGTAAGCCGACGCAAAAAAGAATGTGTGATTTTAACATTTTCATGGGCATCTCTGGGAGGACATTCGCTGACTCTCAGCTTTCTTCAATATTTGTTTGTGACCTGAAGTCTGCGATTAAGAGCTTCAGAGATCAGTGCACACCACAGGGGCGTAACATAGGCCTCCCGCAGCCCCCGCGCTGGGGGGGGGGAGGGGGCAACCTCCAGGGGGCCCCCTCAGCACAGCACTTCGGCTGGAGAGCTCCTGATAGAGTCCGGACGGGGGCCCTCCACGTACCTTGCAGGCGGGCCCCCTCAAATTTCGTTACGTTATTGGCACACCACAAGGGGTGATGCGTCTTTTCTGCTGCACTTTTTGCTGTTTATGATTCAAGATAGAGTTTGGAGCCAGGAAGTCACCTGGTAAGGTGGAGTCAGCTCTTTAACCTCGAATAATTTTATCTGCGTCTAGCAGTCTCTGCAGGCCCAGCGGTGCTTGGATTCAGCCCCATGCTTGCTTTGTGCTCACGCCCTTATGTTAGTTGTGAGATATGTGGGTGGTTGGCATCCGTGCCTCTGATTTATTGCTCCTTCCGCAAGCCATAAAGCGTTTTCTTTAGCGCTGACCTGGCCTCGTGCTCCATGGGTCTCCAAGGAATGAGTCCCAGGGAGAGAGTTTATTGGGTTATTTAATCTCGGAACAGGTGTGAGCAGGACTAGAGCAGACACGACCACAGTATCTATGACATGCTGAAGGCACAGACAAAGAAATAAACAAAAATCCACTCTAAAAGATTTCGTTTCATATATAAAAAAATATTACTCAGTTACTCGTCTGCTTTTGATTTAAAACCGAATTTTGGTCACAATTCCAAGGCATGTTTACATACTGGCATGTTTGACAGGTGAACACATATATTTTGCTTGGCTACTAAAGCAACTGTTGTTCTTCTAATTTTTTTTAAATATCTTTTTGTGGAATGTTTTTTTTCATTCCTATAATAGATTGCACAGTTCTGCAGATTTCTAGTTGTAGTAGTCTGGTAAACATGTGGTCATGTGGAAGTGGGCAGGCTGCTGGCAATGCATCTGTCGGATCGTGTGATGGGAGGGAGGGAGGAAGTTAGGGAGGTGGCTTATGGTGAGGTTGGTCAATTCATGAACCTGCACAAACCTTTCCTGACTCTTGACACTCTGCGGTCTAGTCTGGACACTTTACAGGTTCATGTCACAGAGCACAGGGGTCCGTGTGGCTGTCAGACCTCCTGGCCAGCCAGTGGCGTAACAAAACGAGAGGGGGGGGGGGGCTGCAAGATATGGCTCAATGGTTAGAGCGGCAGACCCTGATGCAGAGATCTGGCCCGGGACCAGGGTTCAATTCCCGCCTCGGCGGGTCTTGGGCTCAATTTCCTCGGACCTGATAATTCTCGCCTCGGTGCCTATTCTAATCATGGGTCCCACTCTGCAACTCTGGGCAATAGCTTGCTTAATCTCCACAACTGCCCCAACAGCGCTGGGATGCCTGGCTTCACCTTGGGGGTGCCCAGGAGTGGACATTTCACAGGGAAAAGCCAGGAAGGGTTCCACAGCGGTATGCGTACAGCGCCAGGAAACCCCAGTTGGGGTATCAGTGCGCTTTACAAGTACAAATTCATTTCATTTCATGCTGAATGGGCCCCTCAAACCCACATCAGTAGGGGCTGAGGGGACCCCCTCAAGTATGGGTAAGCCTGGAGGCCCGCCCCCCACACCAGGGGGGCTGCAGGTGCCTTGGTTACGCCTCTGTGGCCAGCATATGAAGGATAAGTCCAAATACACTAGATGTATCTGCATACGATTGCACAGCAATACTGTATAGTCTGTGCCATAGAGCATGATGCATCAGTCACAGGTGATAATCCTACTTCTCACTCACTTTGCAGTCAATTTCATGCAAAAGCAATATATTAAAGGTCACTGTGCCATCCCAGGAGCATACAAGTGAACCTCACTCACAACACCAACATACTGCTCAAGGGCTACACCACACACCAACACTCAACTAACACTTTGTCTTATTATGTCCACTCTATTCAGGTCCAATAAGTACCTTTCTGATTCCTTTGTTGCGCCAGGTAGAGATTAAGCAATACCGGTCAACAATAGAATTTTTGCAAAAACTAATCACGATAGTCACATGCCTCGCAGTGCTAAATTTTATTAGGAGTGCAATCCAGATTAGAAACCGCTATGAGCTTGTAAATTTTAACTGATGCCTTGTTTTAAACGAGAATTAAACTCTATTCTGAATTTTAGAGACATCATTTAATGTAATATTTTATTTGCTTTAATGACCATTACTGTATTTTATACTGAAATGTATTCATGTTATGCGTTATACGCTTTTAATGGCAATTTGCCGAAATATAGATGCACTGACTGACTGACACTCAATTCAATTCAATTGAATTTAATCTTTATTCTGGTACAAAAGTATCCATGAAAGTGCATACAAGAATAAATAAATATTTTTAAAAATGTATACACTTTTATATCATCATCATTCCATAATAGTAAAAACAATAAGATTACAGCGTCGCCCTATTATTAAAACTAAAAAATAGTCACTGTGAGACAGACCCGCACAGCAGTTTTCCAAAACAAACCAACATGGAAAATACATTCCTCGTTGTTCAACTGGAGTAATGTACTATACGCATCTCTAAAATCAATAGTACGATGCCTCTTGATTAAAGGTAATTAAACGCGGTTTGTGTACAAGGAATAAAAACGACAGAATAATAAAAAGTGTAACATAGATTGACCAGCTCTCCCGTTACACAGGTAAGGGCAGGAATCAAAGTTTGCTTGAAAACTTAGTGGGAAGCTTAGCAAATACTTAACAGTGCCTGCCCTGAGGCGAAAAGACAAACTACGCTCCCATTGCCTCAAGGGACTTGTCAGATAACTTGGGATTGAGCTGTCCCCTACCACATTTATATTCAAGTAGACTCTTGGCTTAACAGATTCATTTGTCACTCTCTCAGCCTGTAATAGGGATAGGATGTGCCCTAACAGCTAGGGCGGAGGATCTCAAATCTGGGGAACCGGGTTCAAGTCTCGGCAATGACGCTCAACATCCTGTGATTCTGGGCACATCACTTAATCTCCCCGTGCCTAACAAAATGAATGTGTCCGTCTGTAACGCAACTGGCGCTCATGTAAAGCGCTCTGATACCTTTGGGTCAAGTTCGCGCTATATAAAACTCAGAGGAAACCAAGTAGTCTGCAACTGTTTTTTGCTAATAGTGTGTGGGCCACCAGGATTCTCAACAACTGTTGATAACCTGCCTTGCGCTTGCAGGATTCTACATACGCTAGCCAGGGGATGTTCCTGCCTTTGTCACAAGAGAGGCAATCTTTGATGATGTCTCTAGTGAGACTCCCTCCGTATTTCTCCTTATGGGAAGCCATAACAACAAGGGGCGAGCACTGATAAAATCTTCAACGAAAGGGATATTCACTTCTCTGTGACAGATGAAGTTCGAGGAAGAGATCGGGTCCCTAAGATTCTTCTACAGAATCTGTGTTTTCCGCTTGAATTAAGTTACACTTGTCAATACACCAGACTCCAGCCCCATAAGTAGCAATTGGGAGACATTGCATCTTAAAAATCTTCAGTAATGGGATAAGTGCTCCCCTCTTCCTGGGTTGCGGTAGGCTAAACAATGAACTGATTGCTCTGGAAAATCTATTCTCACTATGTGCTATGTGTGCTCTCCATGAGCCATTGTCAGTAAAAACTATTCCCAGATAAGAACAAGCATTGAAAATGCAATAGGTCTCGCCTTTGATTAAGTTAAAGCCATTTGCTTTGCTAATGGTATTGTATAGCGAAGCAAATGGCTTTAACTTAATAAAAGGCGAGACCTATTGCATTTTCAATGCTTGTTTGTATAGCAGTGCTTTCTTTAGACCAGGAGTAGAAATGGTTAGCATGTGGTCTAATCTGTGTTTAAAGATACATTTGTTGTAGATTGGGATATTATTGGCAACTTTGACAAAAAACTCGCAGACCCATCAGCTTTTCTCACAATTTTTGAATTATCTAGCTTGGTAAATGTACATATTCATGTAGAATGCGACATTTATACAAATCAATCTAAAGTAGACATTATTCTTTACTATGAATCCTGGCCCAGAAGTCGAAAACTTGTGCACCTTAGCCACCGTTAAAACACACAACCATTAGTGGAAACTGAACTAATCATCTTTTAATAGAAGAGCAGAGAGCCACCCATGGAAGCACACACAAAGTTATACAAACGCCAAATGTTTGCAGTCTGGCTGATATGGTACACATTCCAAGAATGACACGCATAGCCACTGACTGATAATCAGCTGGTGAGAAACTTTGTATTTTCTGGCACAGACTCCAGGAAAGTCACAGAGCAAATTAAATCAAAATGCGGTGGGTGCACTCTCGCCCATGCATCGTGACTCTGCAGAGTTAAAGGGAGAACACACAACCACCAATGAGCCAAACTGACGGCAATAAACAACGCATCCGACGAGAATGGCGGAAAACGTGGAAGATATCAAATTAAAAAAGTGTGCGTTAGAACTCTAGACTGAATGCTGCCAATCACTAATTCCCTAAGAAAGGTGCAGTGATGAAGAAACCCCTTACTAGCGATCTGCAGATTAAAGTGCAGTTACCTGCTTGTGAGTGCCCCCTGTTACAATACCAGGGGCATTAATCACGCATGCACCCTAAGCTGATGAACTACACTTGCAAGGCACACAGATGACGGCCTTTTGGAATCGATACCGATTCCAGGCGTGCACGCGGTGGGACAGAAGATGTGCACGCGGGGACTGTCTTTACTGGCGGCGAAAAAAAAAGTCCCCAGAGTATCTCGCCGCCAGTAAAGCATCCAATCCCCGCGTGCACATCTTCTGTCCCATCTGTCCCACCGCGTGCACGCCTGGAATCCGTATCGATTCCAAAAGGCACTTGCCATGGCGAGAGCAGCGCATGCGCTGCTCACGCCAGGCCAAGACCTAACCATGGCGAGAGCAGCGCATGCGCTGCTCACGCCAGGCCGAGACCTAAAAAACTACTCACCAGGAAATATTACACCAGTTTTTCACGTATTTGTGAAATAAAGTGCTGACTTTTGCCAGAGGCCACAGTAGGTGGATTCTGTTGGTTAGCGCGCTAATTGTGGAATAACTGAGTACTAGCAAAAGTACAAAATGTCAACCGCTGTGTGAACCTGGGCGAATCTCGAACTCCCTGTCCCCCAGCGCCTCAGAGCGTCATTCTTGCCGCTAGCAAGTCCAACACGATAAAACTCATTGCTTTAATAGACTTTAAAATCCATCACAAACATTTATTATTCCAGGCCCTTTTATCTGCAGACAAACGAGCTCCTTGTCAACACCTTCAACTGGCTGCAATAGCGACCTATCACTGGAGCCAGCTGCAAGTGTTGACAATGTTGTAAGTTGGCATCAGTTCTTAAATTGCGCTAGGGGTTGCCTTTGGTGGGAACTGGCGTTGACTTTTTACAAGGCATTTTCTTTTTTTGGGGAGTTTTATATAGCGCAAACTCGACCCGAAGGTATCAGAGCGCTTTACTCAGGCACCAGTTGCGTCACACAAGGACACATTCTTTTTTGTTGGGCGCAGGGAGATTAAGTGATTTGTCCAGAAACACAGGAAGTTCAGTGTCCCTGCCGAGATCCGGTTCCCAGCTTCCACGTCGACCGCTCTAGCCATTAGGCCACATCCTGTCATTATTATTATCCCTCGTCAGAGACTGACCCAAGAGAAGCAAGACAGAGACAGAATAGGGAGAAAAGACACAGAGAAAACTGTGACAGATGAAGAAAGCAGGAACGACAAATAACCTACAATACTGACAAAGAAGCAGGAAGTCGAAGGTGATGGGAGAGAGAGACAAAGAGCCACGAGGTGGCCCCAAGACTAGCCAGCCCTGATAATCGGTAGCAGTGGCGGCGAGTTTTTTTTTCTTTTTACAAATTAAGTTCTGTAAGGAGGCTGACGAAGAGGCGCATCTTCGGATTTCCCATAAACCAGGTGAATTCTTGTGGACAATGGCAAGTAAAGCGAAACTACTGAAATTAACCTTGATGTCAATAACACAACCGGCCCGTGCTGAGATTCCGGTATGATGAGAGTGCACCGATAATATGTTACACTGTCGTGCCCTGTGTCACACTGCCCTCTACTGTTCATTTACACCCGTCTCCCAGTGTCAGCAACCCGGCCAGGGCCCAAGCTGGGGCTCAGTGGTCCAACCACGAGGCGAGGGATACCGAGACATCTACCACCGATATCTGGCAGGAGAGTAACAACATACTCAAACAAGAGACAAGCACAATGAAGAAAACGCAGAATTATACACTTGAGAAATCAAACGAGACAAGCACAATGAAGAAAACGCAGAATTATACACTTGAGAAATCAAACAAGAGACAAGCACAATGAAGAAAACGCAGAATTATACACTTGAGAAACAAGCTCTCGGCTTTGGCAAAGGCAGCCGCTTGTTTATAATTGCATCGCGCTTTCACTTTAAGTGAAAGCGCGATGCAAAAATAAACACGCGGCTGCCTTTGCCAAAGGCGAATGATAACAAAAGTGCATAGCGGCTAATTAGGAGACACTGTCTCCCGCCGCCAGTAAGAGATCCAATCCCGCTGGGCGTGGATAAAAGGAGACAGGGTGGCAACAAGCAGCGATTGACATGCCTTCGGTGCAATCATTGCACTGCCTTTGGCATAATTCGTGACGCAAAACGACGCGCACAAATCAAAACTGAAGGCGGAGCTGGGACACGGCTTCTGGAATCGTATCGATTCCAAGAAGCCTCGTATGACGAGCCGAGACCTAAAAAGTGCTTGTGCATTTTAGACTAGATTCACCCACTTCTAGAGATGCCAAGTTATGTTTCTTTGGGCCACATGTCATAAAGAAGATTTGTTAAAATTAGTGCGTGAATTCAGCGATGCCATGAAGTTTACTGACTGGCTGACTGACACTCAACTAACCATGCATGACAAACTGAATACCTACTTACATGACCACCAAGCACTTTGGTGGCTTGTAAGAGAGATGATACACCATAAACCAAATTTAAAATAGGCGCTAATGTAATGGATAAAAGTGTGGAAAAAGTGATAGTTGCTCACTTTTAACATAAGCATTCTGCAAACTTATGGTTTTAATGTGAACTGTGCTTCTAATTAGCTGCTCATCCGGTCTGTTGTGTTGTATTTTGTTAAATGTTTGCAACAAGCACATTGCAGTGCACTGCGCCAAGACACAGCGAACAGCTTTAGGCTTTCAGCGGTGCCGACACTAACAGATCACTCTCTTGGTTTGAAGCACATATACATGTGCATGGCTTCCTTCCCGTCATTAGGCGTGTGAGTCTTCTGCTACCCATTGAAGCTGGTCCTACAGTTTAGGTGCCAGAAAAGCCTGAAACCGAAGCCACTAAGGGTTAGGATGTGCTTGTCCAAGAGGACCCTTTCGTAAGAAGTCAGAGCAGTGCTTAATTTGAGCCGGAGCTTTCCGGTGCTGAGCACCGGCACTTAATTGGTTTCCGGTGCTCGGCACCGGCACCTAATTGTCAACACCACACTTAGGGCAGTCTGCCACAAGGTGGCGCTGCACATGTAATTTAGAATTGAGCAGTATAACAGTTGTTTAGGAAAACAATATACATTAAAAAATACTAATACCTGCCTCCCCAGCCATTCCTTTAGCTTTGGGGACCTGGAATAATCTGAACTGTCGCACTTGCAGGTGAAAGAGATGGTTAGTAGTTGTTTTGGCAGTGATGACAGGGGCGATGGGTAGTGCAAGCTGCAGTGGCCTCCTGGTCAGAGCCCTGGCACTTAATATTTTACAAATTAAGCACTGAGTCAGAGGAGGCAAGACTGCTTCTCAGGAATAAAGGAAAGGATAGAAAGATGTTGAGCTGAAACCTTGGAATAACGCAGAGACGCCAGAACATTTGCAGGCAATTTATCATTAGCCTCAATGTTAGATCATCGATGAAATATACATTCATGCCGGGTGAGAAGACCCCTACTATGGCAAATCTCATCACTTATGGAGCTAAGAGTAGGGTGCAGACTGAGACAGACTTTCTGTAAGTCCCCACTTGTTTGTGGACCGTAGACCCGCAAAAACATATGACATGCCTGACTTCGCATGCCGTTCTATGATATGGGCCACGAAGTGGGCATTGACTTCCACTACAAAAACAGAGGAGTGTTATTAGCGCTGGTAATGGTTGCATTGCTCATTTGTTAGCCACTGATGCATGCTTATGGATCAATGAAACTGCTGCCAGCACTAAAAGTATTCAAACATAACAGCCAGAAGTTTTTTTAAAACATATTATAGAGAGTGAGTGCTGAACACAGTACTATTAAAGGTACTGATAGTTCTGCTTCTTCCTTCATGGAGTAAAGAGGATACTTGAAAAATTGTCGTTCACAGGGTGTGTTTTTCCTAAAGCAAGATAAAAGAATTGCAAAATGATGCGGAAACAGTACTAAGAAATATTAAAGGTGAATACTTTAATCTACCCTTTAATATAAAGGTGAATACCTGATGACTCCTGAGAGTCCAAGTGAACTAAGTGTTGCATCTATGCTGCTTGAGGAAAATGATTTTCAGTCATTAACTGGTCTAGGTTGAAAAAGCGGAAAGTGAGAAAACATTAGGTGAGAAACTTAAAATGAAAAATCCTTTCACGAGGAAATCTATACTTTAAATGTGAAAGGCAAAAAGACAACATTTAGATGGCATATTTTAACCTAATTAAACATCCTTAATAGTTTTATTTTAGCTCAAATGTTTATTTAAATCTAGCATATAAACCTAACTGTAGGTACATTGCTTTTCACTAACTCCTAAATGCAGCACTAAAGTGGGGCCCTTTTATCATTAATCTAGGATTAAAGCAAACCTTACTCGATCTTAGGGTTTTCTATTGCTCTATCTCAAATATAAATGTACCTGTAACCCCAATGCTAATGAGAATACTGGGATGATTGAAGCACTGTCGTTTTGCGTTAAAATCACCCCCACTTTTCCATTTGCTGGATTGTTGGTATACAGACCCCCTGACTCACCAGCTGCCCAGTGGTCTGCACTATATAACATTATTGCTGACCTCTCTTTAAAATATGCAAATTGCACTATTCTCGGAGATTTCAATGTCCATATGGACAATGACATATGCCCATTAGCCGCTCAATTACTACACACCCTTGAAGGGTTGAACTTGGTTCAAAAGTGTCAGCCCCGACACACGTGGCTGGCCATATGTTGGACCTTATTTTTACCAACATTTCCTCTTTAAGAGTGGACTCTCCTCTCCCACTGACCTGGTCAGACCACTTTTTAGTCCCTTTTCACTTGACCACTCCTTCCAATAATAATCAGGTCAGTTCTACACCCGAAATGAGAAGAAACTGGAGGAAGGTTACATCGGATGCCATTGATCATGTGTTACATGATACAGTCCCAGTTTTGACGGGAGAGCCCAGTCAAGATGCCTCTCTTTTTAATAACTGGATTACACTTGCTTTGGACAAAGTTGCTCCACTTAAAATCACGAAACTGTCCAGAAAAAATCCCTCTGCCCCCTGGTTCAGCACTGAACTTAGGCTGGAGAAAAGTTTATGTAAGCAATTGGAGCGTACATGGAGGAAATACTATCACCCCGACGCCAAATACAGATATAAACTCGCATTAAAGAAATTTCACATCTTAAAACGTAATACGATCAGGGATTATGTTGCTAACCAGATTAAAACTTCAGATAATTCGACTAAAGAAGTGTTCAAGATTGTTCAGGGCTTTTTGAAGCCGTTAGCCTTGAAAAGCACTATCTCCCCTTCAGCCTCCCTCTGTGAAGATCTTTCCAGGTTTTTTCATGACAAGATCCAGAAAATCTACTCCTCTTTCCCTTTAGCTGGGATCTCTACGTCATCAGCTAAAGTCGACAATTCCAACCTTTCCAACACTTGGTCGGAATTCCACCCATTAGGTACAGCGACCTCTTTGATGGAATTAAGTAAAATTAAATCGGGTGCCCCGATCGACCCTTGTCCAGCCAGCTTTTTTAAACTCCTGGCTCTACGGCTCAACCCCATCTTAAATGCCGTATGGAACGCTTCCCTGAGCCTGGGTATTTTCTCTGTGCCATGGAAAACGGCTTATGTCCAACCAATTCTAAAGAAAGAAGATGCGGACCCATCAGATCTAAAAAATTTTAGACCTATCTCTCTCCTCCCGGCTCCGGCCAAAGTGCTGGAAAAGGTCGTCCAAATGCAACTATCGGAGTTCCTGGAGAACAACCATCTTCTCCACGACTCCCAGTCGGGTTTTAGGAAGGGATATAGCACAGAAACGGCCCTCCTGGAAGTGGCGGAAACCATACGGGAAACGGTAGACCAGGGCAGATGTGCAATGTTAGTGCTGTTGGACTTGCCCGCAGCCTTTGACACTGTGTCACACCAGATCCTACTAGAGAGACTTGAGTCCCTAGGTGTGAAGGGTACTGTTTTAAACTGGTTCCGCACCTTCTTAGAGGGCCGGTCTCAAAATGTGTTCCTGCGTCCATTTACTTCGGCTACCAGATCTATTAGCTGCGGGGTCCCACAGGGCTCAGCGCTCAGCCCCACCCTCTTCAATGTGTACTTGACTCCTCTCTCCACACTGATTGAACAGTGTGGCGTGAAGGTGGTCTCGTACGCTGATGATACTCAGCTTGTCTTCTCTTTTAAAGAACACATGGTTGCAGCCTTCATGAATTTTAAACTCTGTCTGCGCACAATCTTAGCATGGATGACAAATAATTGCATGAAGTTGAATACTGATAAAACAGAGGTACTGTTTTTTAACCAACCCTCTCCTCCCGCATCTGAACTCTGGTGGCCGGCTGAGCTTAACTCCCCTCCTAACCCGGTGAGCTCAGCTAGGAACCTAGGCTTCCGATTTGATTCCAGCCTATCAGGTAGTGCTCAAGTTTGTAAAGTTTCTTCCGCGTGTTTCTGGAAATTAAAAAGTCTACGCAAATTCCTGCATTTATTACCAATGAATTACAGGAAAAATGTGGTCCATGCGCTTGTAACCTCCCAACTGGACTACGCTAACAGTCTCTATCTGGGGCTCCCGGATTACCTGCTAAGAAAACTGCAGATCATACAAAATGCTGCAGCCAGGCTAATAAGAAATGTGCCTCTTCGCCATCACATCTCTCCTCACCTGCGAAGCCTTCATTGGCTCCCGATCAAGAGACGGATCGAGTTTAAGGCACTGATACTGGCCTTTAGATCTATTAGTGACGCTGGCCCCCAATATCTGAAGCATAGACTTCGGAGATATCACCAATCAAGATCTCTGAGGTCTAATCATCAGGACCTAATGGTGATCCTGCGCTTTAAAAAGGCCAGGATGGGGGGTCGGGCTTTTGCAGTAAAAACTGCCATGCTGTGGAACTCTATGCCAGTCCACCTTCGAAAGGCGAAGACAGAGCCCTTGTTTAGAAAGGCCTTGAAAACTTGGCTCTTCAGCCTAACCTAGAACACTTGTGGAATTCCTCAGTCCCTGTATGCAATCTGCACCTACCGTTAGCGCCGGGACACTTCCGCTGGAGGTAGCCTTGCGCTCTATAAAATGCACTAATAATAATAACCTTAATCCTCACGCATACCCTTACCTTCATACCACCTCTCTGACTCACCCTTTCAGTAACCCTAAACTTAACGTCTTCCTTAACAATAAACCTAACCTAATGCTTCCCATATCTTACGGTCAATCTTCTTCCCTACACTCAGCTAGGTGTGAGCCAATGCGTATAAAGCTATCCTACTTTTATTTTGTCTACAGTTCAGTTGTTGTTTAGAGACACTGGCAATCACCTCTTGTCTCCTCCAAGAGGAATATTTCTTTTTCATCATCGTTCTAGTAGCTGTTTGGTATATCATTCTGATCTCTTGGAATTGCTTCCATTTGAAATGCATGAGAGACTATTTTATAACAAATAAACTACAACCGAGCATCATATTTTAGTGATATTCAATCTTTACTTACACACATTCACTTTCCAAACAAATAAACATCTTTTAAAAAAAATGGATTTGACTTGTATTATTTTGCATGTATTTATCAGGACTCGAGTGCGAGCCTGACTCCATCATGGCCAGCTTTTGTTTTTGCAGCTTAGAGTGCCTGACCCCAAGATGCTGGTCCAAAGTATTGAGAGGTCAACAAAAGCTCTCATGCAAAATATGAGTGGACATCTTGGGTAAGCTGTCTGGCTCTCATGCTGCTCCTTCTGACGCTTTCCTCCATCTAATGTCGGGCTTCTCGCTTTACATTTTGAGTGCACAGAGGCTCCCCTCTCTTGCTGGCACTACCCCTTGTCTTCACCTTCTGTCTGCATTACTGTCACTAGTCCCCTCTCTCTGTTTACTCATCTCTCAGTTTCTCTCTCTGTGTCCACTGTCTTCTCCCTTTGTCTCCTTGGCCTGATCTTGTGGACTTTTGACCCTTCTCAATGTCCAATCACCTCAGACTATCTCTCTGTTTCTCTCCCTGTCCCTCTACTTCACACTTAGGTCCTCTCTCACTTTGTTCTGATGCCCCCCAAGTCTCTGTCCACTGTCCTGCCACCTTGCCCTCTGTTGATCTGTTCTAAGATCCAGTGTTCCCCTTCCTTGTCTGTCCTTCGTCCCTCTCTGGTTCTGCTCTTATCATCCCCTTCCCCTCTCTGTGCCCGTTTCACTGTGCTCCTTCCTGCAGCAGCTCCTACCAGGCTCTGCCAAGAGAGAGCAGCAATGGGGATGTGACACAGAGGAGTGGCGGCAGAAGCCCAGTTCATGGGTAGTGGGCAACCAATGAATCTTCAGCCCTGCTGCTAGTGACTTGTGTTGCACTGCCGCTGGGCATTGACAATGCCCACAGTTGTGGCTTGAATTACAAGCCAAACATATTGGATTTGCCAATGCTTACTGGATAGTTAAATGTTTCTAAAATGGGGAAATTATCTGAGAAGTCAATAGGGAGCAGCGTCTGGAAATATAATCCTTCTCACTCCCCACTTTGAGACACAGCAGGACATCCTGGAGCTATGTAGACGAAAATACCTTCAGCCTCATTTACAAGTTGACAAAGAGACATGAAGGAATATGAGAGAAATCTCCTCCTCAATAAATTTGTGGAAAGCTATAATAATTTTTGCAAACACAGAGGCTTTCTGATATCACCAAACTTCTTGTGCCACGAAAAGCAATTTTTTGAAAAATGAATCCTTTTGAAGTTATGTAGAAATCAAAAGGAACTAGCTCTGGAGTAGGTGCTCCTAGCGTTTGTATGTGTTGAGAGGAAAACACATTATGTTTTGAAAAAAGCCCTCACTCACCAAGCTAGTTGGTGACATGCTTCATCATCGGGCCCCACCCAAGGTGCCGAGTGCACCTCGGGTGTGCTACGACGCCTGGATACAGCGGAGCAGGTATTGTGACATGAGAGTGCAGTGATAGTGGGTGAGTGGATGTTAAAAGGACTGTCCTAAGGGTGCCACTGGACAAAAAAATGACTATTTTAATATGTGGGCCCTTGGCAGTGGATAAAAACGAGAGGTGGATATTATGGGAGATCTAAGGTAACTCCAATATCCTAGTTGGTCAACATGTTTCAGCCATGCTCCCTTTATTGATATAGCTTTCTTCAGGACCTATGTGTAGTGCAAGGTGAGTGGTCTAAAAAATATGTTTAGAAGACCAATTATGTGATACACGTGCTTAGGTGTACTATATCGTTGGAGCTCCATGGCGGCCGCAGCAGGTACGAAGCAGGGCACCAGACCTTGATGAAAGTGTGACTACAGGTCGGGCCCCCACATGGAACTCATGGGGCATTTCTCAATAATTATCTGAGAATGCGCTGTTAGAGGAAACTATCCTCTACCATATAGTACACCTTAGCGCGTATATCACATAATTGGTCTTCTAAACATATTTTTCAACTGCCAAGGGCCCACATATTAAAATAGTCATTTTTTTGTCCAGTAGGACCCTTAGGACAGTCCTTTTAACATCCACTCACCCACTATCACTGCACTCTCACGTCACAATACCCGCTCCGCTGTATCCAGGCGTCGTAGCACACCCGAGGTGCACTCGGCACCTTGGCTGGGGCCCGATGATGAAGCATGTCCCCAACTAGGTTGGTGAGTGAGGGCTTTTTTCAAAACATAATGTGTTTTCCTCTCAACACATACAAACGCTAGGAGCACCTACTCCAGAGCTAGTTCCTTTTGATTTCTACATACATACTAGGGGAAGTGAACTGGCTCCAGTACTTTTCCTCTCTCTCCCTTTGATATTTATCATCATCATCCTTTTGAAGTTAGCCATCATTTGTTCCTCATCCATATACATAGATGTGCAGAAGAAGCAGGCTTAGCCGAGAGGATATGCACATTGCCCTCCTCACTTGCCCCACCTGTGCTGCGGTGCCAAAGGTGAGGGGAGACTGGTATTAGTTGGCGCTACTGTTCAAATCCATTCTGAATGGTTTGACGGTCAGCTGTAAAATCCACCCTCCTCTTCTAAAGACGTTCTGAAACAGACTTCCATAGACTGGAGTGTGTATAAAACAAAATGTCCAGCTGCAGAGCCGCGGATGCACACTTTGCTGATGGGATTTTTTTCCATTTGACCTTCTCCTTAAACCTCACCCTCAGCTGTATTGGCTCAGTTGGGTTGTTGAGAAACAGAACCCAGGGTCATACCACCTGTAACCTAAGAATTAATTTCCATTTTTAGTCATGGAAGACATTATTCCCAAAATGTAAGTATGGACATATTTAAACTTGCAAAAATGAATTGACATTAAAATACTTAAGCATGGAATTTTGTAAAATTCTGCTTCCTGACAGGGTCGCCAAAATAAATCATGGGGTTAAAAATAGAAGGTTGATAAAAACCAGGCAGTCTTTGTTGCAACCTTGAAGCATATAATCCTAGATCTAATGAAACCACCCAAGGCGATGATGGGAAAGGAATATGGCCAATCCTGTGAACTGATGTTTGAGTAAAGTCGGAGCTGCTATCAGAAAGATCTGTTGTGTGCTCAGTGTTGGTTCTCTTCCCAGAAATAGAGATTCCAAAACAGAGAATTAGGGATAAGAAATTATGAAAAACTGTTTATTTATAAGTTATACATTGCTATGTGTTGCCTTTTGTTCCTTTTGCCTTTCCATCCGGGACAACCTGGAGCAGGAAAGCGTCATGTGATGGGGTTCTGCCCACCTGCTGCAGCTGACACTGACTACGTAGGCCGGGGAAACTGCAGCAGAACCTTTTTCATTGTGAGGTTGAGAAGACTTTGCCTGGGCCAGGGGCGGGTTTTGGTGGACCGCAAGCGGGAATCCAGGGCAGGAGGTCTGGGCAACAAGTGTCTACTAGCGGCAGGAAGCAGATTCAGGACTTTACTGTTGTAGGGGAAGGGAAGGAGGAATGTGCAGCAGGACTCAGCAAGAGGATTTTCTCTTGGGGGGAAGTGAGTATAGTGGCACAGGGCAGCGGGACTAGGCTGAAGAACTTGATAAGTAGTGCGAGCAAGCAACAGGACTTTTTCCCTTGGGATGCAGGTTTCTGAAACTGCCCTTTATAAAAAACAAATAAAAAAAACGTTGCGAAATTTGGGAACTTATTGAACTTTAAAAAACTGCTCGACTTTACAGGGCTCTGCCTTGGTAAATACACCCACTCATATTAATAAAAAACATAATTGCTTAAGTGGTTGATACTTTTTTACAAACCTCTGAATGTGAAAGCTAAGTCAAAGCAATGGATATTTGAGCATTTGGCTGACAGGTTACAGACTGAGCTATGTAATAATTGCTAAACACAATATAATTTTCGTTGTCTCTTAAAGAACCTCTAAATAAAAGTAAAACCATAGCTTGTTGAACCCATGAATACTAAAACATGGTGCAATCGGCTTACACCTGACTGGTACATTTAATTTAATTGTAATTCCCTAGTAAATGGTACTCCGCGTACCCAGGGCCTGTAAATTATATACTACTGGTAGGCATTCAGCACTCATTGTGCCAACAACTAAAGTAGCCTTTTGAAAACATGTTTCAGGCCTGCCATTGCAGCCTGTAGTGCAGTTCCAAACTGCCATTTCGACCTGGCAGAATAAGCCTTTTGCTAGGGCTAAACCTTCCTATTACCTATAGATCACCCCTAAGGTAGGACCTAAAGGCTCATTAGGCAGGATGCATTGTATTTAAAAAGTAGGACATGTGGGTTTAAGTTTTCCATGTCCTGATAGTGAAAAGCTCCTAAAGTAATTTTTCACTATTGCAAGGCTTATCTCTCGGATAGGATAACATTGGGTTACCTTATCACACGTAATAAACGATAACTTAAGTTTGGGAGCAGATAGAAAAATGATGCTCACACTCAAATTAATTGTAAACCTTCTTTAATGGTAAAGTCAGATTTTAAGCCACAATTTAGATAATGGCAACTTTTTTAAAGTTGGCATTTTCTTGTTCTGACTATTTGTGCATTCTGCTAGTATCCTCAGTCATATGACTGTGAAAAGCGTAGCTGTTGGCCTTTGTGTATTCCTACCAGACAGTGAGACAAAGGGGAGCTAGGTGATGGCAGGATGGGCCATCCTGCCAGGACGGTTAGTGCAGATTTGTTCCCTGCCCCACTTACATTTCAAAGGGCTGCCTGCAGCACACACACAAAGGAACTTGCTACCAATCTTTTATCACCCTCAACTAGTTGGAGCCTTGGCAGGGGAAGGAAGGAACTTTCCAGAACCAGTGGTGCAGTAGTATAGAGAGTCCCCCTCCACTTTAAAGGCTGTCACCAGGTATAAAACCTGGACCTCTTGAACCACTCATCAGATCACTTCTGGACCTGTGGAAGAATTAAAAGAAAGACAATTCTTCTGCCCTGCTGAGAGGACTCCATTGTGAGCTACAGGGACATAGCAAGCTCCAGAGACCTGTCCAGCATCTGCCCAACTGACCAGACCCAACTGTACCTGCATGTACCCTGCTCCTGGCCTCTGACGGAGTGAATAGTGATCACCAAGAGGTGCCACCCAGGTCCTGGACACTTGGCTGGCATCAGAGTATACTCCTCCTTGCCCAAATGAGGGTGCCCTCAAAACCAATGCAGCACAACGCAGGCCAATGCAGGACCTCGCATCGCAGCACCTTATTAGAGGCCTCATCGGAACCGACGTAGTGCGACGCAACCCGACACAGGACCTCGCATTGCAGCACTTCACAGCTCCTGATTGGCGGCCTCATCAGAACTGACGCAGAGTGGTGCAACTAGACACAGGACCTTGCACCGTAGCACCTCACAGCTCCTGATCGGCAGCTTCATCGGAACCGACGCAGCATGCTGCAACTTGACATAGCACTCTGCAGCTCCTATTTGACGGCCCCATCGGAACAGACACAACTCAACTCAGTGCGATGCAGGACCTAGCATCCCAGCCCAAATACACTGTGCACCAGGCCAAACTTGGTCCTGTACCTGGCATGCAATCCATCGCAGTCGGTCTAAACCTGTGACTTTGTTCTGGTCCGGCGCAACCAGATAACCACAGTTGGCACTCTGAGCTTTTTGGTGTTACTTTTTCTTAAGACTTTAAAATTGCATATCTCCAGTTCTATTGATTGGATTTTTGTCATTCTGATATTTTGTATACTAAAATTTACTCTATTTCTCTAGATTGGTGTGTGATTTTCCTGTGTTGCATTTTTACTTTATTACTGTTTGTGTGCAGCAGAAATACTTTACACATTGCTTCTGATTTAAGCTTGACTGCTGCTCTGCCACTCTACCAGAGGGTTAAGCAAAGGTTGAATTAGTGACTTCTGTGGTTCACCCTGACAAGGATTGTGGTTGTTGCTCGAGATGGATTATCACCTCCCTCAACCAATAACCCAATTTCCTATACAGTATTTTTTAGCTCAACAAGCAAGCAGGCCACACCATTTTGACACGTTTGTTTCTTTGGAAGTTCCAGAAAGAAACATAGCAGCTGTCTAGCTTAGAGATAATTGTTGCTTGACTAACCCACTTCCCGTTGTTCTTGAGGAATAAATATAAGAATTTTCTGCAGCATTTTTAAAATAAAGAAACAGGTCGAAATAGTGTAAGAGATGTGTTGCTGAAAAGAAATAGATTGATGTTGATAATTAGTTCTATTGTTTTGCGTATGGAACTTTGAATATTTTACAAAGCATGCAGAGGATGAAGAAGCAGGAGGAGGAGACGGAGCTGACCTGAGTTGTCATGGTTAGCTTGTTGTCCAGAATGATGCCTAGGTTCCTAGCGTGTTCAGTGTGGATAGGAGTAGGACAGAGTTCTGAGGGCCACCAGGATGCATCCCATGGGGAGCTTCAGGTAGTTGTCCTTCATCCAGTTGGCGACGTCTGTAATGCAGTTGTGGAAGTTGGTCTTGGTGCTGGTGGTGTCTTCGGAGAGGGAGAGGATGAGTTGTGTGTCATCAGCATAGTATATGATATTGAGTCTATGGGTTTTGGCGATGCAGGCCAGAGGTGTTATATAAGTGTTGAAGAGGGTGTGGCTGAGTGAGGATTCTTGGGGTACTCCACAGATGATTTCCTTGGGTTCTGTGGTAAAGGGGAAAGCAGACTTTTTGCATTCTTCCTGTGAGGAACGAGGCAAACCATCTAAGCGCGGCTTCTTGGATGTCTGTGTTGTGCAAACTTATGAAGAGGGTGTGATGGGAGACCATATCAAAGGCTGCTGAGCGGTCTAGGAGGATAAGAGTCACAATCTCTCCTCGGTCAAGTAGGACTTGGATGTCATCGGTTGCCGTGGTGCTGTGGTTGCTGCGGAATCTGGATTGGGAGGAGTTGAGTAGGAATTCTGTTCCAGATGTGAGGAGAGTTGTTGGTTGATCGTTTTTTCTAATTCTTTGGCTGGGAATGGAAGCAGGGAGATCAGTCAGTAGTTGTTGAGTTTGCTAGGGTATACCGATGTTTCCTTAATAGGGCATTGAGGTCTGCATGTTTCCAGTCCTCGGAAAGGTGGTCATGGCAATTGAGGTGTTGAACAAGGTGGTGAGTATGTGGCTGATTCTGGCTTTGCCTCGGTTGAAGATATGAGGAGGGCATAGGTCGGTTGGGGCCCCTGAGTGAACTGAGATCATAATGGAGGCGGTGTCCTGTGGGGCGAGCTGGCTCCATTCGGTTAATTGGATGTCTGTGGTTGTAGTAGGGTCATTGTGTTGCTTGAAGAAGTTGGTGGACTTGGGCTGGTGCTTGAAGTTTTAGTAGATGTTAGCGATCTTGTCCTGGAAGAAGTTTGCAATGTTGTTGCAGAGTTACTGTGAGGGGGTAATGTTGTTTGTTGCAGCTGAGGGGATAGAGAATTCTTTGACAATGTTGAAGAGTTCTTTGCTGTATTTGCAGCTTGATTCTATGTGTGAGGCGAAGGCCTTTTTCTTCGATTCTCTCAACTGTCGGTGGTAGAGTCTGAGGGCTATCTTGAAGGTGGTCTTGTCAGTCATGTCCTTGCTGGTGCGCCATTTCCTTTCCAGTTGTTTACAGCGTTGTTTAGCAGTTCTGAGCAGTTCAGTGTACAAGCTAGCCAGCTTGGTCGACCTTCTGTGGGTGTTGTTGCCGATGGGAGCGATGCTGTCAGTGCGGTTGCTAATCAAATTGTTTGAGTTTCTGACGTACTGATCTAGGTTGTTGGAGGAGATGATCCATGACATTAATCCATGTGTCCTTTAAGACTTTGTTCCAGCAGCAGTGGGGGGGATCGGACAGATTGGGGGCGGAGGTCCGTGAGCTGGTTATGTTGAAGTGGGCGATGTAGTGGTCAGTCCAGGTGAGTTCCGTGGTGTGGCTGTACCTGATGAGGTCATTGGAGGAGAAGATGGGGTCTAGTGTGTGGCCTGCGGTGTGCGTGGGGTCATAGATCAGTTGGGTGAGTCTGATGTTGTTCATGCTGTCAAGGAGATTGGTAGTGTTGATGTCATTGTGTTCGTCGAGATGCAAGTTGAGGTCAAAGAGGAAATTGTAGTTTTTGGAGTTTATGGTGAGGGGGGCGATGAAGTCAGCAATGAACTTGCAGAAGGCAGGACATGATCCTGGAGGATGGTAGGCCTCTGATGGTGATTTTGCTGTCTTTGGCATCAGAAGTTGAGATGTTCCATGGCTGGGGTGATGTAATCATTTGTCGTGGTGCATTGGATGGATTCCTTGTGTATGATGGTGATCCCTCCACCAGGCATGTTGATACGGTCATAGTGGGTGATCTTGCATCATCCGGGTATTGCGGTGGCGATGTCGGGCACAGAAGTGGGATTGAGCAAGCTCTCAGTGAGGAAGAGAACGTTGGATGTGAGGGTGGAAATGAGGTCCCAAATCTCAGTGCTGTGTTTGCATAATCACATAATAAGCGTGTGTTGAGAAGGTTGCATTTGTGTTGGTGTTTTTGTTCAGGTGGTGTCTGTGGTGTGTTCGGGTGGAGCTGTTTGGTGGGCTGGTGTGTGTGCTGTGGCAGTGGGTGCAGGTAAAAAGTCCTATTGTGTAGCGTGGGTCGGCATGTAGGCAGTGTTTGTTGCGGAGTCCGGGGTCAAGGGTGTAGAGCTTGGCGATGGTGTATCTGCGAGGGGCAGGAGGGCCAGGGGTCATGGGCACACATCAGGCAAAAAAGGGTGCAGACGGGCTTGCCTGCATGCTGCATTAAGTAGGACCTGGGGTGGTTGGGGCTTCTATTGGTGGGAAGAACGGTGAGCAGGAACATCGGGTAGGAAAACCTAGGCAGTGGTGGTGTCACTTGGTCAAACGGTGGCAACTGGATCAGTCTGAACAAGCAGGAAATGAAGGCCACAGGCAAGTGGCAGACTAGGTGGCCAGCTTCCAACTCACAACAAGGCCAACTCTCTTTCCGAGTTTGGTAAAGTCAGTACCAACATTTTGGTAATGGAATTTTATTGCTTATTATTGCAATGTGCAAATAAATGGGGCCAGCCAGCTTCTACTACGTTCTATTTCCAGTGCTTAGAAACAGCGTTAGCATGCTGTGATACATTACATAAACATCTGTTATTTCTCTATGCGCTTATAAACTTATGTAAGTTTTTTACCTTTACTAGCTTTATATTTGCAAGTTTGATGTCATTTGTTTATTGTGAAGTGCCTTGAAGGGTGTTTGACCTTTTGGCCTAGTTCACCCCCAAATCAAACAGAAATCTAATAAACAAAGGCATCTGTAGAAGAATATATCTAGAAGACCGAACCAAAGATACTAACTCAAAGAATTGAAAACCTTTAAAAGAGTTACTGTAACTAGAGTCCTATCAATGTTATAATATGGGTGTTGCAGCAAAACCAATAAGAACTGTACAGGGAATTGAATTAGTCGTCATGCATTGCTCAGAAACTTGCGTACGAAGCTGGAGCTTCATTGGGAATTTGATGTTTTTAATTATATGCAGAAGGTATTAAAAGTGACAAAAGTTTTAAAAAGGAAAAACAAGTAATAACAAGTAAAAATGTAACATTTTTAAAGGTGGCATGGATATTTTTGCAAAATAAATCAAGGAAAAAGTGTCCCATTGCAAAAAAAAACAAAAAACATGCATAGAAAGCAGAGCTAAAAGCGGAAACTGGCCTATGTGGCCAGGCCCTGCGGCGAACCCACCAATGCCAAACATCTGGCAGTGTGGACTGCCTTTAGCCATGCACTGCAGGGGTTGCCTGCATGGCTTAGACATCCTTCTGTATGTGTCAATCCCCTACAGGGCACGATCTTTGGCAGTTTGTGGAGGGTTTTGGGCGCTTTTTAGGCCTTAGAGGGAGTTATAGCCAGTCATACATTTTAGTGGCTGACTGTTAGACCTGGCATCCTTGGCGTGGGTCTCCCTTCCATTTTTTCGTAATGCCTCCACTGTTGCCGATATGTTTTTGCTGGACTAGATGCTCATGGGCACTTTGCCGCTGCTAATCAGTGCCAAAGTGCAAGTGCTCCCTATCGTTAATTGATATATGTATTAGTGACTCCATGATTGGATGATTGGTTTACTTGTCAGTCCCTAGTACAGTGCACTCAGTGTGCCCAGGGCTTGTAAATCCAATGCCGCTGGTGGGCTTGCAGCACGGGTTGTGCCACCCACAGAAGCAGCTTGTAAAGTGTGTCTCAGGCCTGCCATTGCAGAGCCTGTGTGCAGCCTAGGGCTGCCATGTCGACTGAGTGAGTGCACCCACTTACCAGTCCCTAAACCTTCCCTTTACTGCATGTTGGTCACCCCTAAAGTAGGCCCTAGGGCAGGGTGCATTGTAAGTATAAGGTAGGACATGCCCTGGTGTGTGTGGCATGTCCTAATAGTGAATTACAGCCATTTTCGTTTTTCACTATTGCAAGGCTACCTGCTCCCCATAGGCCAGAATGGGCAGACTGACTATTACACCTTATAGTCAGAACTGTCCCAGGGAACATGGTAGAAAAACGAATTTAGTATGCCTGAACTCAGGGTGATAAAATACATCTTTTAGTGAAGTTGGTTTTAACATTCTGTGTTTGAAAATACCACTTTTAGAAAGTGGGTATTTTCTTGCCTAACTATCCAAGCCTGCCTCTGCTAGGTTGTGTATTCCTTGTCTGGAGATTGAGTGACAGGGGCTGGGGGTGGCTACAGGAGACAGGGTGAGTCAGCACAGGGCTGAATAGAAAGATCTGCATCCAGAGTGGAGGGAGGAGTTGCACCTGGGTCTGAATAGGGCTGTGCCTGCCTTCCACAATGCTGGCTCCACCTCCTGCCGGGCGGCTGAGCACTCTGCCCCACATTCTGAAAGGAAAGAAGGAGTCAGAAAAACAAAGTGCTCCAGGACTGACCAGAACTGGTTTTGGACTAGGCAGAGGCCTCTCTGCCTTCAGAGAACAAAGAGAAACTGGATATAAAAAGGGGACCCAGACCCCTAGGAAATTAGATCACTTTTGGGAACAAGAAGAAACCTTTGCTGAGGAGCGGAACCAAGAAGAAACTGAGGAGAAACTATCCCTAAGCCTGAAGTGCTGCTTGGGGGATTGGCCTGCAGTGGTTTGCCTGACTGCCAAAGAAAGGAGAAAGGAACTTTTGCTTTGCTGTGACTTTCATCAACTTGTGAAGGATCTCCAAGGGCTTGGAAGAGAGCTTGCCCCCTGACCGAAGTCCCAGGACCATTGGACTTCACCCCTTTGTGAATTGCTGCTGGAAACTCTGTTTCAGTGGCTACAGAGGTAGGGAGCTGTGACCGACTCTCACGACCGACTCGGTGTCCTGTAAGCACCGCATCGAAGCACCGTCTCGCCCTGCAACGCACGGCCCTGGTCTCACCGACTCCGTCAACGAGCCGCTGCCTGCACCGCATCGAGGGACAACGCGTCCTGCAACGCTTCGCTACGCCAAATCGAACTGGTCCGACCGACACGGTGACTGCTGCTGAGTTCGAGTCCTGTGACCGCACCGGAGTTGGGCACCGCTCGCACGCTTTGCGACGCACCGCCTGACTCGCACCGCTGTCCGGACTGATCAACGCCAGCTCCTGAATCCGGCTCCGTCGCCGCACCGCAACCTGCCAGCACCGCATCGAAGCACCGTCTCGCCCTGCAACGCACGGCCTTGGTCTCACCGACTACGTCTCGACGACGTCAACGAGCCGCTGCCTGCACCGCATCGAGGGACAACGCGTCCTGCAACGCTTCCATTTTTGCATCGCGACCGCGACGAACAGCCATCCGGCTCGCACGCCCGTGCCTGCCGCTTCAAGTAAAAGGTACTGTGACCGAGTCTGTCTACGCTGTGTTGGCCCGTCTCGACGCGGTCAGCTGGATTTGTTAGACTCTGTTTGTTCTCGACATCGCCGTAGCCGGAGGAGGCTACCGACTCGCACAGAACCTTGAATTAAGCCTTTTTGATCAGAACTACGCATTCTTGACGGTATTGTGGATTATTTTTGTCGTTAATGGTCTTGTGATAAATCTATATAAAGTATACCTATTTTTATAAATATATAACCTGTGTGGTGTCCATTTGTAGTGTTGTCACTTGATTACTGTATGTGTTCACAAATGCTTTACACACTGCCTCTGAACTAAGCCTGTCTGCTCGTGCCAAGCTACCAAGAGGGTGAGCAGGGGTTCTTTCAGGAGTGTACCTACTTTCCCTGACTAGACTCAAGGGTCCCTATTTGGACAAAGGTACCTACCTCTGCCAACTAGAGACCCTCAAATCTAACATTGGTGGTCAGCGGTGAGGATTCTGGACTTGCATTTGTGACTCATGTACAGTGATTGGTGAACACTACTTAGTGAGTGCAGACCAAAACGCAACCACATACTTTTAAAGCATTTTTTCTGGGATTTCCTATTTTTGCAAATGCCAAGTTCAGTCACTATGGAGAAACCAGCATCAGTAGCCTCTGTTGAGTGTGATTGGGAAGAAGAGAGGCTAGAATGCTACACCCTCAAGCAGCTCAGGCAATTCTGCAAAAAGTTTAAAGTGTCCATGACCGGACTCTCCAGGAAGGAGGACCTTCAAAAGGCGCTGAGGGCCTGGGTCGAATCAAGGAGTGCCCCTGTGGAGGGGGCTGAGAATGCAGAAGGGCAGCTGGAGGGGCTATTGGGTCTAGGGGCTAGAAGACCACCTTCCCCAGTAGGTAGCAGTGTTTCTGCCAGAGGACTGTCTCCAGAGGAGTTGGAGGACAGGATGCACGCAATGGAGCTGACCAAGCTCAAGCTGAATGGGCAGTTAGAATTCGAAATGCAAACTAGGAAATTGGCCCTAGAGGAAAAGAAAATGCAGTTTGAACATGAGAAAGTTTTGAGGGAGTTGGAATTGAAGGCCAAGAGCTTAGAGATTACTCCCTCTGGTGGCAGTGTACCGCCTGTGCCTGTTGAAGCTAGGGTGTATATTCCAAAAGATGTGGTTAAGGAATTTTTTAAAAATGATGACATTGGGCAGTGGTTCAAAGCCTATGAGGTAGCCATGTCTTCCCACCGGGTCCCTGAGAAGGATTGGGGAGCGGGGTTGTGGGGACGGTTCCTCAGTGAAGGGCAGGATATCTTGTTGGATTTGCCCTCTGAAGTCTATAATTCGTACAGCCACATGAAGGATGCCTTAATGACTAGGTATGGTTTGACCCCTGAGCTTTATAGGCAAAGGTTCAGGAACTGTAGTAAGATTGAAAGCAGTACCTGGGTTGAATATGTGACCTTCTTTTGCAGAGCCTTGGATGGTTGGGTAAAGGGTAGCAAAGCGACTGATTTTCAGGCGCTCTTTGATTTGATTGCCTGGGAGCACTTGTCCGGTAATTGTTTTCCTGAGCTACGCCAGCACCTGATTGATAGTAAGCTGACTAACCCTAGGCAGCTTGCTGAGGAGGCGGACCGCTGGGTGAGTACCCGGGTCCACAAGGGTCACGTGGGAGACTCCGCCAAGGGTGGGCCGGGTCCCCAGCAGAAGAGTGGGGGGACAAGGGTAAACAGAGGGAGTTCCATAAAGGGCCCCAAAGTAAACCCCAAGGGAACCAAGGGAAAGGTTCCCAGCCTCCCCTGAGAAGAAGCCAGTGGCCCTGACAGGCCCCCTGTTCACCAGGGACCACTGGTGTGTTACAAGTGTGGCGCCCCTGGCCACAAGGCAAACGATCCTCGTTGCCCTTTGCATGGAAAACCAGCACCCACTAGTGCAGTCCCCCGGCAGTTGGCTAGTGTAGCCCTGGGGGAGGAGTTGGGTGCCCAAGGTGGGGGGATCCCACAGTGTTTTCCCTTGTCTCATTAGGAGACTCTGAGATGGTCCCTAGGACCCCGCTGCCTGAGAACACTAAGAAATACAGGCAGTGGGTGACCATCAATGGCCATAGGGTGGAGGCTCTGAGAGACACAGGAGCCAGTGTGACAGCTGTCAAGTGTCACCTGGTGTCTAAAGAGCAGGTTATCCCTGATGCATTCTATCCGGTTGTTGCCGCTGACAACACAGAGAGTCACTGCAAGGTGGCTCAGGTTCCCTTTGAGTGGGGGGTCTCGGGTACTCTTCAAGTAGCTGTGAGGCCAGCCATGCCTGTTGACTGTTTGTTAGGGAACGATTTGGAGAGCTCACCTTGGGCTAAGGTGGAGCGGAGTGCGCATTTAGAAATGTTGGGCTTGCCTGATTGGGCATGTGTGACCACCCGGTCAATGGCAGCGAAAGGTGTTCAAGGGGACCTGGAGCCTGAGAGGGAGGCCCAGGTGCCTGCCGGAGAGAGAGGAGGCAGGGGGCACGGGAAACCGGCCCCCGAAGTTCCCACGGTCCAGGAGGAGGCAGACCCTGAGGGGGATGCCCTGGAGCCTACAGGGGAACAGGTAGCTGAACTGGGGGACCTACCTGAGCTGACCCATTGGCAGCAAGAAGGAGGACCCTCCAGGGAAGAGTTCTGCAAGGAGCAGAACGCATGCCCCTCTCTCGTGGGTCTGAGGTAACAGGCCACAGACCAGGCAGCAGGTGAACAGTCTGGATCACATTGGGTTTACTGGGAGAATGGTCTCCTGTATTCAGAGCCTAAGGTTGCTGAGCCTGGGTCAGCCCGTGTGCTGGTGGTACCCCAGCGCTTCAGAGCCTTCCTACTGGGGTTGGCTCATGATGTACCGTTAGCAGGACATCTGGGGCAGGACAAGACCTTTGACAGGCTTGTTACCCATTTCTATTGGTCCCAGATGCGCAGGAGTGCCGCCACTCACTGCAGGACATGCCAGACTTGCCAGGCAAGTGGAAAGAGTGGGAGGAAGCACAAGGCTCCTCTCCAGCCATTCCCTGTGGTCAGCACCCCCTTTGAACGGGTGGGTATTGATATTGTGGGGCCACTGGACCCCAAGACAGCCATGGGCAACAGGTTTATCCTGGTCTTGGTGGACCATGCCACCCGGTACCCTGAAGCCATCCCTCTGAGGACAGTGACGGCCCCGTGGTGGGACGGGCACTGATGGGAATTTTCTCACGTGTGGGATTCCCTCAAGAGGTGTTGTCTGACAGAGGTACCAACTTCGTGTCCAAGTACATGAAGTCCCTGTGGCAGGAGTGCGGTGTAACTTACAAGTTCACCACTCCTTACCACCCTCAAGGAAATGGGCTGGTTGAGAGATTCAACCGGACCCTCAAGGGCATGATTATGGGTCTGGAAGAACCCATGAGGCGTAAATGGGACGTCCTCTTACCATGCCTGTTGTTTGCATACCGGGAGGTGCCACAGAAGTCTCTAGGGTTCAGTCCCTTTGAGCTCCTCTATGGACACCCGGTGCGAGGACCTCTGAGTTTGGTCAAGGAAGGCTGGGAGCAATCTCCCAGGAAACCTCCCCAGGATGTATACAGTTACATGCTGGCCTTCAGGAACCAGACTAGGCGTTTCAGAGAACTTGCTGAGGCAAATGGAAGCCAGCCAGAAGGAGATGAAGCGGTGGTACGACCAGAATGCCACTCTGGTAGAGCTTCAGCCTGGTCAGAAAGTGTGGGTCATGGCCCCTGTGGAGCCTTGTGCGCTCCAGGACAGGTGGACCGGCCCTTTTACGGTGGTGGAGTGCAAGAGTCCAGTTACCTATTTGGTGGACTTGCAGTCTCCCAGGAACCCCTTGCGGGTCCTGCATGTGAACCGCCTGAAGCCCCACTTGGAGAGGTCCCAAGTGGGCATGCTCTTAGCTACAGATGATGGAATGGAGGAGGAGACCGAGCCTCTTCCTGACCTCCTGTCAGCCCGAGAGCAAGATGGATCAGTGGAGGGAGTAAACCTCTCTACCTCCCTGACACCTGAGCAGCAGGGTGACTGTCGCCAACTGTTGGGACAGTTCCCTGACCTGTTCTCCCTGGTTCCCAGTGTCACTAATTGGTGCGTCCATGATGTGGACACTGGGGACAGTCTTCCTGTGAAGCACAAGGCTTACAGGGTGACTGACAGGGTCAGAGCCTGCATCAAGGAAGAGGTCTCCAAGATGTTTTCGCTAGGGGTGATTGAGTCCTCTAACAGCCCTTGGGCCAGCCCAGTGGTCTTGGTTCCAAAGGCTGCCGCGCCTGGTGCCACCCCAGAACTCCGGTTCTGTGTGGACTACAGGGGACTCAATTCCGTCACCAGGACTGACGCCCACCCCATCCCCAGAGCTGATGAGCTCATAGATCGGTTAGGGGCTGCACGGTACCTCAGCACGTTTGACTTAACGTCTGGGTACTGGCAGATCGCCTTGACTGATGGGGCAAAAGAGAGGTCAGCATTCTCCACACCAGATGGGCACTACCAGTTCCGGGTGATGCCCTTTGGGATGAAGAATGCCCCTGCCACCTTTCAGAGGTTGGTCAACCAGGTGTTGGTTGGACTGGAGGATTTCAGTGCCGCCTACCTGGATGACATCGCAGTGTTCAGTGCCAGTTGGGAAGAACATCTGCGCCACCTCTGGGAAGTGTTGATGGCGCTGCGGAGAGCAGGCCTCACAATCAAGGAGAGTAAGTGCCAGATTGGGCAGGGTTCTGTGGTGTACTTGGGATACCAGGTTGGGAGCGGCCAGGTGGCGCCCCTCCAACCGAAAATTGATACCATTCTGGCTTGGGAGCCCCCCAAGACCCAGACAGAGGTGAGAGCCTTCCTAGGACTCACCGGGTATTACCGGAGATTCGTCAATGGGTATGGCAGCATTGTTGCCCCCTTGACAGAGCTGACTTCCAAGAAGCAGCCCAGGAAAGTGATTTGGACTGATGCCTGTCAAAAAGCTTTTGACACCTTGAAGACTGCCATGTGCACGGCGCCTGTGCTCCAGGCACCCAACTTCTCCAATGAGTTCATTGTTCAGACCGACGCTTCAGAGCATGGTGTAGGGGCTGTTCTATCACAGATCAATGAGGAGGGCCTAGACCAACCTGTAGCCTTCATCAGTAGGAGGTTACTTCCCCGGGAACAGAGATGGAGTGCTATTGAGCGTGAGGCATTTGCTGTGGTCTGGGCACTGAAGAAGCTGAGACCATACCTGTTTGGGACTCACTTCCGGGTTCAGACAGACCACAGGCCCCTCAGATGGTTGATGCAGATGAGGGGTGAGAATCCAAAGCTGTTGAGGTGGTCCATTTCCCTACAGGGGATGGACTTTACGGTGGAACACCGCCCTGGTACAGAACACGCCAATGCTGATGGACTGTCCAGATTTTTCCGCCTTAGCGATGAGAACTCCCTAGGGGTAGGATAGTTCTCCCCACATTTCAGCTGGAGGGGACACGTGTTAGACCTGGCATCCTTGGCGTGGGTCTCCCTTCCATTTTTTCGTAATGCCTCCACTGTTGCCGATATGTTTTTGCTGGACTAGATGCTCATGGGCACTTTGCCGCTGCTAATCAGTGCCTAAGTGCAAGTGCTCCCTATCGTTAATTGATATATGTATTAGTGACTCCATGATTGGATGATTGGTTTACTTGTCAGTCCCTAGTACAGTGCACTCAGTGTGCCCAGGGCTTGTAAATCCAATGCCGCTGGTGGGCTTGCAGCACGGGTTGTGCCACCCACAGAAGCAGCTTGTAAAGTGTGTCTCAGGCCTGCCATTGCAGAGCCTGTGTGCAGCCTAGGGCTGCCATGTCGACTGAGTGAGTGCACCCACTTACCAGTCCCTAAACCTTCCCTTTACTGCATGTTGGTCACCCCTAAAGTAGGCCCTAGGGCAGGGTGCATTGTAAGTATAAGGTAGGACATGCCCTGGTGTGTGTGGCATGTCCTAATAGTGAATTACAGCCATTTTCGTTTTTCACTATTGCAAGGCTACCTGCTCCCCATAGGCCAGAATGGGCAGACTGACTATTACACTTTATAGTCAGAACTGTCCCAGGGAACATGGTAGAAAAACGAATTTAGTATGCCTGAACTCAGGGTGATAAAATACATCTTTTAGTGAAGTTGGTTTTAACATTCTGTGTTTAAAAATACCACTTTTAGAAAGTGGGTATTTTCTTGCCTAACTATCCAAGCCTGCCTCTGCTAGGTTGTGTATTCCTTGTCTGGAGATTGAGTGACAGGGGCTGGGGGTGGCTACAGGAGACAGGGTGAGTCAGCACAGGGCTGAATAGAAAGATCTGCATCCAGAGTGGAGGGAGGAGTTGCACCTGGGTCTGAATAGGGCTGTGCCTGCCTTCCACAATGCTGGCTCCACCTCCTGCCGGGCGGCTGAGCACTCTGCCCCACATTCTGAAAGGAAAGAAGGAGTCAGAAAAACAAAGTGCTCCAGGACTGACCAGAACTGGTTTTGGACTAGGCAGAGGCCTCTCTGCCTTCAGAGAACAAAGAGAAACTGGATATAAAAAGGGGACCCAGACCCCTAGGAAATTAGATCACTTTTGGGAACAAGAAGAAACCTTTGCTGAGGAGTGGAACCAAGAAGAAACTGAGGAGAAACTATCCCTAAGCCTGAAGTGCTGCTTGGGGGATTGGCCTGCAGTGGTTTGCCTGACTGCCAAAGAAAGGAGAAAGGAACTTTTGCTTTGCTGTGACTTTCATCAACTTGTGAAGGATCTCCAAGGGCTTGGAAGAGAGCTTGCCCCCTGACCGAAGTCCCAGGACCATTGGACTTCACCCCCTTTGTGAATTGCTGCTGGAAACTCTGTTTCAGTGGCTACAGAGGTAGGGAGCTGTGACCGACTCTCACGACCGACTCGGTGTCCTGTAAGCACCGCATCGAAGCACCGTCTCGCCCTGCAACGCACGGCCCTGGTCTCACCGACTCCGTCAACGAGCCGCTGCCTGCACCGCATCGAGGGACAACGCGTCCTGCAACGCTTCGCTACGCCAAATCGAACTGGTCCGACCGACACGGTCACTGCTGCTGAGTTCGAGTCCTGTGACCGCACCGGAGTTGGGCACCGCTCGCACGCTTTGCGACGCACCGCCCGACTCGCACCGCTGTCCGGACTGATCAACGCCAGCTCCTGAATCCGGCTCCGTCGCCGCACCGCAACCTGCCAGCACCGCATCGAAGCACCGTCTCGCCCTGCAACGCACGGCCCTGGTCTCACCGACTCCGTCTCGACGACATCAACGAGCCGCTGCCTGCACCGCATCGAGGGACAACGCGTCCTGCAACGCTTCCATTTTTGCATCGCAACCGCGACGAACAGCCATCCGGCTCGCACGCCCGTGCCTGCCGCTTCAAGTAAAAGGTACTGTGACCGAGTCTGTCTACGCTGTGTTGGCCCGTCTCGATGCGGTCAGCTGGATTTGTTAGACTCTGTTTGTTCTCGACATCGCCGTAGCCGGAGGAGGCTACCGACTCGCACAGAACCTTGAATTAAGCCTTTTTGATCAGAACTATGCATTCTTGACGGTATTGTGGATTATTTTTGTCGTTAATGGTCTTGTGATAAATCTATATAAAGTATACCTATTTTTATAAATATATAACCTGTGTGGTGTCCATTTGTAGTGTTGTCACTTGATTAATGTATGTGTTCACAAATGCTTTACACACTGCCTCTGAACTAAGCCTGTCTGCTCGTGCCAAGCTACCAAGAGGGTGAGCAGGGGTTCTTTCAGGAGTGTACCTACTTTCCCTGACTAGACTCAAGGGTCCCTATTTGGACAAAGGTACCTACCTCTGCCAACTAGAGACCCCCAAATCTAACACTGACTTTGCGTGTAGAGTACTGAAACTCTCAAGGTGCTTCAGCACCAAATGGTGGTCGAACCAAGTGGGTGCTCACAAGTTCAGGAGATGACTCTGACTTGCTGACCAATAATAGTGTTTATTTCTCAGGAGCGCTCAATGCTTTTCATGCACCTGGGTACCCCACACCACTTCTCTGGGGTCAGTCACATATGGGGTTAACCCTCTATTGCTGTGTTTTTTCTTTTTCATAGCGCAAAACTCTGGTGTTGCAGACGATTTGCCCGTTTCCAGATGGCCCAAAAATATATTTTGAAGCCCTAATCTAGCCAATCATATTGTGTAAAAATGTCATTGACATGAGTAATGCATCAAGAGTTAAAAATACAGAGATATACAAAATTGTTTACCTTTTAAATGCCTTTCTGTACCATTTTTAAACCCTAATAACTCAAACACCATGGAACAGTTTTATACCGGACTAGAAAAACATGCTTTCAAACAAAGTCCTACTATCATGCCAAGTATGGTATAAATCAATGCAGAGTTTTTTCTTTATCTTTTGAAAACATTTCCTATCGAAACGCAAATAGGAAATGCCTCTTTTTTTCTGCCCTCCCATTTGCTTTTATTCTATGGACAGATCTTCATGAAACTTGGCACGATGAAGCAGATTGCCAGGTTTCATTCAAACCTAGCAACGTTGGCAAAGGTTATGGACAGATTAAAAAATGGCTTTTCAAACGAAACCTTGTCTCAAGAATGTATATATTTGTGTTGTTTTATTTCCGGATTCTTTTAACTTATGAGGTAGAAACCAGCTAATGTTTTTCTAGGCCAGACACAAAGAACAGCCTATGTAACTCCTCACTTTCTGCACATTATAGAAATATTATCTTATAGAACATATCTATTCCCTGTGATTCTATGTCACACACAGAGCAGCCGAATGAGTAGCTGGGCCTGACCATGCATCACAGGTGGGGGACCGGCCCGAGACCTACCCAAATCATCCCTCCCCCAAATGGGGATTCCTTTAAGGGAGACAGAGACACGCAGACACCATCACTGCGTTAGAGAATATACAATTCTCAGGCCGTATTTATTACAATCAACATAAACACGACATTTTATATCAAAAGAATTATTCAATTATCCAAACTTTCACATGACATTTACAATATTTACATCAAGAATCCTTTGACTAGAGGAACTAATATATGTCATCTCCTAGCAACAGATCCTCAAAAGGAGTCATGGCTGGCCACCCCCCAGGCACCATGGCATTGACTATTCCAAATGATTCGGGACCATGGTCCCCATACTGAAAGGTGCATATCACAAGGTAAACTCACCTGTCCCCTCAAAATAGAGGGAGCGTGGGCCAGCATGAAAACTGGACCCCCAACAAACCATGCCAGAGCCAATCCAAGAAGGGATTCCCCCCTGGCACCCAATGGGATGGGCCTGGGCAACCAGGCCATACCTTGGTCCCCTGGCGCAGACGCCATCCCCCGACATTCTCCGGGGCCATGTAATGGAGTACTGTGTGGGGCTAGGGACAATCGCTGTAGCGGGAGTCCCAACCCCTTCCCTACACCTCCACGGCAACCCCAGCCCCGGTTTTAAGCCAAAAGCTTCCTAATTCAGAATTCGCCTGCACTTCAATTACTGATGCCAAGGTTGTCTACCTGTTTTGTGACCAAACATGACTCCTTCCCCGCCCAGTGACTGTGTGGGGATGCACTCCCCCTTTTATCCTCAACTGGCTGCCCCCGCGACCGCCCAGGTGCCCACCCTCACCCCTACCGGCCTACCGGCCAATCACCTATCACGGGCATCCCGCCCGTGAAAATTCAAAACTGCGGCACCACCATTGGTGCCACCCGGCACCGGGCCGAACCTGTCTTGGGGGCCCGCCATCGATTGGCGTTGCCCCCTGGGCCAAAAGGAAAGGTCTACTGAGAGTGCGCTAATTCATTCTGCACCTGCTATGTTGGAAATAGACCTGAAGATTTCCTAGCAAGTTCTTAATTACACAGCCTGAGCTGCTCTCAGCCTTAAATGAGAAACACTATTTTCTGGCTCAAGAGAACACATACAATTCTACCACAGTGTTTCCAATGTAACCTGCCACGTAGAACGCACAGAACGGATGTGCTATTAAAAATGTGCTGAGTGTTCATCAGTGTTAATCAAGAAGCTTGCATCTCTAACCATGCTTGCCCTGGCCATTGTGGCTCTACTTCGTACCGGTCTTGGATGTGCTTGCATATTTGACCTGAGCGACATCAATTTAGGTGAACACCTTCACACCCATAAGTTCCATGACCCCTGTTAGTCCTGCCATTGTACAGGAAAATAATCTCTCCTAAAATATAATGCAGGGACCTCAAAGCCCTCGATGAAAGAAACAGGTCACTAAATGAGCACAGCTTTTGCCACTGCAGATGTCATGCTGGGACCTGGAACAAGGGCTTTACAATGTACCCCAAAGGAGGGAATTCATAGAGTTCCCCAACCACCTTCCCACTTCATCCTATTTAGCACTTGGTATCTCAGCTCAGCATCTACAAAACCCTTTCATAACTGCCTGTCTTCTATCAAACTATAGATGAGGACCACACACATTTTCATAATGAATGGATCCAATACAGAAAGCAGTGCTCCAAACAAAATGTCAGCACTCACACAAGACTGACCTCAGATTACATTGTAGCAGAGGCAAACACACTAAACCTCAAAGTAAAAGCTTAACAACCACTCTTGACTCTGCCATGATACTCAGTGACTTAATCAGACTAGTAATCAATGTTTCCCACCACTTCCTCTATCTCATCCAATGCCTACTCCCATTTATCCTCTATAAGACCATCTAATATTAGTGAAAATGCACCATCAACTTTACTATGCATTCCCCCTTTACATCATTCAACCAAAATACCAACTCCACTGATTCCAGGTCAGCAGGAACACTTCAGTCTGACATGTAGGTGGGAAAAGATGATACTGTCTCCCACTTGGAGGTGCCTTTCTGAATCGCTAAAAATGAATAAATCACCATCAACACCCCTTGCCTCCCTCACAAATACATCCATCACAAGCCCCTAAAATCCAGCATCAAAATGTACATATTAACTGTAGAATCCCCTTTTGCTTACCTAAAATGGGATACAACATCCCCAGAACGTGCTGCCTCAGGAAAGGTAAATGTTGTTTCCCAATTCAGAGATCCAGATTTAGGAACATGATGCCTATAACCCTGTGCACTAAGGTAAAATATCTGCTATACAGGAAGACAATGACTAACCACCCTGCCCATCTCCCCTTCCAGGGGTCCTATTTATTTCTTATATGGAGGTTTGTCCTCTGACAGGACTGTGGTAAATTTTCCCCAAATATATTTGTCCTGAGTTAGACAGATAAGCCTGATATCTAGTTGTGGTTTGGGGAGTCTAGAGGTTTTGTTTCCACCGGCTCCCAACATATGTGGTCTTATTGTTCTTCGAATGGTGGACAGTAGTGTCCTGCCCCTGCTGAGTGCATAAGTACCAAAAGTACAAAAACAACCAAAGAAGTGCATCAGTCTCCCTTCCTGCTCCTCCTTCCTTTGTCTCCTTCCTCCTCTTGCCCACTTTGTTGGGACATCCCCAACCCAGCTTCTCTGTTTCGTGTTTAGCCATTCCAATTCCTTGATATGATTTATCTACCTTCCAAACTCTCTTTGTTGGTTCGCCTACCCTATATATGATTTATGACTTCTGCAGGTAAACTGTGGACATTTTATCATCAATAGCACCCCATTCCTTCTCTGTGACACATAATCCCTTTACCCCCTTTAATTGTTCCTCTCCTACAGGTCTGTGAGATTTTTCCCACAGTGACAAAACTTAAGTGGTATAAAATGTTGGGGATGCATACTTTTAGGATTAGATACCTCTGTTTTGTTTGCTTTCAACAGGAGTGTATTAAATCGAACCCTTAATGCAAGCTATACAATGCCTGTTGTTACCGATAATGGCTAAGTTTGAAAAAAAGGCATGGCATAAAGGTTTTGCAGCACTCTCACATCTGACCCGGATCATATCCAGAACATTGCATAAGCGGCTTGGCTCTACTGTATTCTTACCAAATCAAGAGTGTTGTCAATCTAGCATGGCCGTATTCTCATACTATGGCATGATGACAGTGAGAGTGCTCGACATAAGGATTGAATGTACTCACATGTCTGATTTGAACTGAGTGAGAGTGCTATTATCAACAAGTGTGACAAGGATCTAGGTAATGCCAGGGAACTATTTGCCTGAAAGCGATACGAGATCACATGCAGAAAGTAGAAACCTATTTTAGACGTTTCTTATTCTTATTGAGTTAAAAGTCAAGCCTCAAATCAACATTTTTAATTGGTATTTGGCCTCCTTGGATTCTCTTAGAAGATATATATCCAAGTGATAGTTAAGTAAGTATGCCCAGGGAATGAGCGGTGGCATTCTCAATGAGCGTTAAAACATGAAGGTTGTGAAGGGAGAGTGAAACTACAAAATATCATACTGCTGCATCAGTGTCATCTGTAAAATGGGTCCAATAACCCTGTAAAACAATGGCTCTGGAACAGCATCCCCACCTCTATAAGGGCTGCCCAACACTGCTCCAAATTAGGAAAGAGTTGAAGACACACTTCATTAAAGAAGATCTCATCCCAATGCAGTAAAAGTAAAAGTCCAATGACCAGCTACCTCTGCTGTCATTCATTGACTGTATGCTTGCCTTTGAACCTGTACAGCGCTCCCCTGCCTTTGTAGCTTGGTTTCTGCTGAATAAATACCACATACATCAGCCGCTCCTCTCTACTGCTCCACGTTAGAGGTGGAGGATTTACTTATGTGGACAAAATGAGCTGGGCATCGGGACATTGCTACCTCCAAAAACAGGTAAATGGGCCACACAGGCCTTATCTTGAGATGGGGCTATTTACTCCAAATGTTGTGTGAGGGCCTTCAAGGACCTATCAAATGTGAGTGGGGACTGAATAGGTCCCACCTGTGCTAAGAGCATGCCGTCAAAAATAAGACCAGCCCAAGAATTGCCAAGCAGCTTTGGTGTTATGATTAACCAAATGAGTGGTCCCATCCAATTTACTCACATGTTAAAACATTTTGGATCTGATGTACAAAAACTGTGGTTATAAAAAGTGGTTGCAAAATGTGCACGGATTTTTTGTGACCAGTCTTTAAGACTAATTATTTTCGTGGGTTAAAGATTAAACTGAAGCAACCACCAGCCACATGCAACACTTAACAAAACCTTAAAATAAATAAATCATAAACACTCCTCCTTTTTCGATCCAAATATGTTTCATACTGAAATGTTGCTTCAGTGATCCAAACTGTCAGTGAAACATTTAACTGTAGGACAGCATGGGTGGTAGCGCCTGGGCATTCTCTGATCAATGGATTGTAATGCAACACCTTGTGTGTTTGGATTCCCTCATGAAATGCCATGGAATGTTTGACCATTCTGATTGGTTGAAACAATAAAATCTTTTCACCAAACTGTTTGATGACGCCTCCTGTGAAAATGCAATATATTATTTCTTAAACTTGGAGAGTTTTTGTCTTACTGTTTAGATAACCTGGTAATGCGTTCCAGAGTTTAGTTCCAGCAGCAGGGAAACAGTGTCTGTTGAATCTGACATTCTGCCTTCCGTTGTGAAAATTTTTATCAGAGCATTAATGAGTTTGTTGCGTTGTAGCTGTACTCCGAGGTAATACGGATTCTTTCTTTAAGGCTTTTGTGAATGGTACAAGCGATTGATAGCTCACTGGGTAGATTCACCTGCACTAAAGGTTTGTGCTCAGCATAAATGTATTATTGTAGAGTTCTCAAAGCAAACACAAGGAGATGATGGACGGAGGGCTGAAACTTTTCAGACACCCACCCCCAGTCACAGATCTGGGTTAAATCCATCATCATTCTTTAGCTCACTTCGCCACCTCAGTTCAGACTTAGCTATATGCAAATCAGTCTTGACCCTCTGCCTCATGGGAACAGTCCAGCCCGAACTGCTAAGCCAAGTCTTCCCTGAACCGGAAACAAGCATCCTGGGACCGGTTTCTGGGTAACACCCTTCATCAGCCAGGCTAGCTTGAATCCAGTGGCAAAGTGAACAAGGGACCCACGTCTGAGCATACCCTACAAATGTAGGGCAAACAAAGCAAACACAAGGAGATGATGGACGGAGCGCTGAAACTTTTCAGACACTCACCCCCAGTCAGAGATCGGGCTGGACTGTTCCCATTGGGCGCAGGGTCAAGACTGATTTGCATATGGCTGCGTTCAAACTGGAATGGCATGGTGAGCAAAAAAACGATGGATTTAGGCCCAGATCTCTGTACTGGGGTGAATGTATGACATTGTTCTGCATTCTGTCCATCAATTGTTCTTTTTGCATTTGTCAAACCGAGTGGGACGGGTATGCCCAGACGTGGGTCCCATGCTCTCCATGCCACTGGAGTCAAGCTATCCTGGCTGATGAGGGGTGAAACCCCGAAACCGGTCCTAGGATGCTTGTTTCCAGTCCAGGGAGGACCTGGCCTGGCAATTCGGGCTGGACTGTTCCCATTGGGCGCAGGGTCAAGACTGATTTGCATATGGCTGGGTCCAAACTGGAATGGCATGGTGAGCAAAAAAATGATGGATTTAGGCCCACATCTCTGTACTGGGGTGAATGTGTGACATTGTTCTGCATTCTGTCCATCAATTGTTCTTTTTGCATTTGTCACCCCGAGTGGGACGGGTATGCCCAGACGTGGGTACCGTGCTCTCCATGCCACTGGAGTCAAACTATCCTGGCCGATGAGGGGTGAAACCCGGAAACCGGTCCTAGGATGCTTGTTTCCAGTCCAGGGAGGACCTGGCCTATCAATTCGGGCTGGACTGTTCCCATTGGGCGCAGGGTCAAGACTGATTTGCATATGGCTGGGTCCAAACTGGAATGGCATGGTGAGGAAAAAAAACTATAGATTTAGGCCCAGATTTTTGTATTGGGGTGAATGTATGACATTGTTCTGCATTCTGTCCATCAATTGTTCTTTTTGCATTTGTCACCCGGAGTGGGACGGGAATGCCCAGACGTGGGCCCCGTGCTCTCCATGCCACTGGAGTCAAGCTATCCTGGCTGATGAGGGGTGAAACCCCGAAACCGGTCCTAGGATGCTTGTTTCCAGTCCAGGGAGGACCTGGCCTGGCAATTCGGGCTGGACTGTTCCCATTGGGCGCAGGGTCAAGACTGATTTGCATATGACTGGGTCCAAACTGGAATGGCATGGTGAGCAAAAAAATGATGGATTTAGGCCCAGATCTCTGTACTGGGGTGAATGTATGACATTGTTCTGCATTCTGTCCATCAATTGTTCTTTTTGTTATTATAGAGTTCTGACAGCGCTGTGCAGCCTTCACTTACTATGTTAAGTAATAAAAGATAGCTGCTATTAATGGGGGCACACCACAATAAGCCTATTTCAGCATGTGGTGCAAAGGGCGCGTTTTATTTTATTTTTTATTATGTAATCATAATTTTATTTAGACAGCGATTGTATTTTTACAAGGAGGCAAATACCGTGAGGCAGCCAGCCCTGTACTGTGTCCAGTGTGGTGTACGCAGAGGCGAAGGTGGGGGAAGCCACAAACATTGACTGTGTGTGTACGTCATTCCAAAGAAGAGAGACCCCAGAGGAGCGTGGGTCCGGCCCCCTGGCAGCAGCTCCCCGCCCGCAGCTTCCTGTGGCTATGTTCTCTTTTGTTACTGGCAAACAATAGCTCAACTTTCTCCAGCGTTGTATGACATTCGATCACGCTCGCTGTGCATGTCTGGCTCAATGGAGCTCTGTTTGAGAAGGCCAAAAACATGACCATGCTTGAAACAGGAAATCAGAGAGCCTACTAAGGTCATGACCCTTTCAGAAACGGTCTGAATGGATTCGTAGAGGGTTGTAACTCATGGCTGTGATACAACATTTAGTGAACAGACAAATCAAGCCACATATGAAAACAATGGCAGATAATGTGCCCTGTGACCACCAGCAAGACAGACCTCTGGGGTGTGAGAGATAGGTGCACTGTTGCATGGTTGCTGTGCTGCTGTTAAAGCTATATAAGATGCATACGCCTGGAGGGCACCACAGACAAAATGAAGCGCAACAAAGGCCCCGCCTCAGATATTCTCAGATAAGGCCCTGTTGTCTAACTCTAAAAGGCACTGCCAACCATTTTGGGCAAGGAAAGGCTGCCGCCCAACAGATGTTAATGTTCTAGAGCGTCACCAATAAGGTGCATTGTAGGCAGACCCCCAACATGGAGAGGGCCCACCATGAGATATCATTAATGTTCTGGTGTGTAGCCCTCGAATTGCACAACACACTGAGCTCTGTCTCTATTTTACTGACATGTACTCTTGACTGACTATAACAATACACAGCCTTTCTGTACAGGAATGATTCATAATGCTCTGCTGTGTGATCCTGACATGGACTAGAGATCAACCCCGACATACAAAGGACCTGCCGTGGCCCGTGCAGGTAAGAGCGGTGGGCCCGGCTTGGGGGGGATTTCAACGGACGATGACGATAAAAAAATAAACAAATAATTAATTTTCCCTCGTCATCGTCTGTCGAAATTCTCCCCCAGCCGGCCCCACTGCCCCACCGCTCTTACCTGCACGGGCCACGGCTGCAAAGGACCTCAGTGAGTACTGACATAAGTAGAAAATGCCTTGCTTTGTATGGTTAACCACATCCGAACTTCAATATACAATGGGTCCTACGTTCAGAGATCACTGGAAATCCACTGTAACTGGGATGTGCAATGGGGTGTATCTGCCTAATGCAAGGTCCTAAGATCAGAAATCATTGTAAATACAATGTTGTGCAACGCTGATGTACAAGGCAGTCTAGCTGCAATATACAAAGGCCAATAGGTCAGACATCAATACAAATAGCTTGCGGTGCAACTGTGATGTGCTTTGCAGACTATCTTCATAGGTAGAACCAGAAGGCTGGATGACGGGGGGTGCTCTTTGGTAATGCCAACTGCCTTAGAACAGAAATCGTTTCATAAAAGTGTACTGCAGGACAGCCCAAGTTACAAGGTTCTTCTACACAGGCGTTGCAAATGAAATTCGGATCAGTGTTAGTAAAATGTGGTCCAAATGTTCAGTTAGATTTATAAAGCCACACAAGGCCACCTTGTGAGGCCCTGCATGGCTTGATAAATCTAGAGTAACACAACGCAGCGCAATCGCTGCTTTGTGTTAATCTGCCCCTGGGAGGCGTTCCATGGGAGAAGCGTGGGTGTTCCCACGCATCCACTAATGGATTTTGGCGCATTCCCAGATTTGCCATTAGTGGTAGACCTGGAAATGTGTTAAAATGCTACGCCTCCCCAGGGGAGATGTAACAAGGAGAAATATCTTTATTTCTCCTCATTCCTTCCTCTTTCTATGCGTGCTGCATTCTGCAGCACACATAGAAAGAGGAAAATGTCTCAGAGGATTGTTTTTGTGCAAGAAGGTGCTCCTTCCTGCACAAAAACAATCATGCTTACAGCGCAGGCACCCTTGCACCATGGTGCATGGGTGCCTGCATTGGTGCTAGGCAGCACATTTTGTGCCAGTGCACCGTATAAGGTTAGATACAATGCATTCCTTCCCTTTCCCTGTCACGCAGCTCAGCAAAGAGACTTGCTGTGCTGCGTGATTTTTTATATACCAAATATGTCCCCAGTGTGAACCACAGGAACAAGACAGCTGCAATGTCCAAGGTGGGAAATAACTGCAACATGGTCTCAGAACCCGAGCAACCATTAAGTTGAAAACCCATGGTATCTCAACTGACCCCAAACCAAAACGGATAGCAGTGCACTGAAACTGACTCTATGCAAGAGGAGTGAGTTTGCCTAACTTTTCTCACTTGCCTAACTTAGCTCCTTTTCCCAAAGCTGGGAGCGATACTTCTCTTTCATTGTGTTAGCCGTCAAGAAAATGCTAAGAGATGCAATCAAGTGTAACACTTGTGCATCCATCACTGTGATGAGATGTCACACATATACTTCTGTGCTTGCTTAGCAGCCTGCTTAACACTCATGCACAGGCACACTCCCTGCCTGCCTGAGTCAGTACGGGGTATGTTGCACATGGCTCAGTGTCTGATGCTAGCCACTGAATTTACTCTATGCTCGGTAAATATGGCCCCGCTGCTGGCACTAGTCAAGTACCACTCTGTCAAGCACTTCACAAAGGTACACTGTTTTTTGTTGATGATTTGAATAAAAGGGAGAAATGATTTCTACAGACACAGCTGGCTTTTCCAGATAGTTTCAGAGTGATTGAATAATCATCTCCTTTTTCTAACAAAGTTCAAGGGCACTATGATCCTTGAGGTTCAGCCGTGGTGTTACGTCATCATGTTACGTCATCGTATGATGCCTGACATAAGGTAGGTCAATGGCCGTTTTAGCTGCATGAGATATTGATTATAGGCACATGTCCATAATCTTGAGCAGTGGTAGTGCTTGAATTTTTTAAGGGAGAAGGAAATCAGATAAGGCATGAAGGGTTCAGTGTAGAGCCACAGACCCTCGCTACTGCACTCAGCCGTGCACCACCAATGCAGATGGTAAATCCTTCACTGTCGGGGAATCTCCCATATGCTGAAGTTCACTCTAAATATCGGGTATAATTGATTCCAAGTTGAGAGTGAGACAAACAGTGTTTTATTTTAATTCATACGTATGCGGGTAGATCTCAGAGCACATCCTTCATGCTCCTCTGGACATGGCCTCTCATCACTCCAGATGGATTCTTCACCTCTGCCCATGCTCCAATGGCCGAATCATTATAATCAGTTACTCTAGAAAGATTCACTTGCACAGACCCAGTCTGAGGCTGCAAGGTTCTGCAGATCAGAGGTAGGTGCCTGTCACCCACGACATTTCTGATGGACTTTTTCCAAAGGTGGGCTTTATGTAGCTCCAAAAGGGTGAAATGGTTAAAGGAGTTGTTACAATATTTACCACAATTCAGTAGCCTTGCATTGACTGACATGTTGTGGGTTAAGAAGTCAACTGTCTTAAGGCATACCTAGCCATAATAATGACTTTACATCATCGTACTCCACAGTACTCAATTATTCACCTTAAGAAATATGAACAGGGTTTCAACGTGCAACAAGCAAGCCTCAGGCGACCCACGAGGGCCAGTGAGTGATTTTATGAGCCCGAAACAGCCTCTTTTGAATTACTGCGCCCCTGAGGGTAAAATGGAGCGATGTTGATGAAAACTTTAGCTTTCCTTCCTGGTTGTGATCCAAATACGACTGAAATATAAATATCCCTCTGTATAAGCCCAATGAGTCGAAGTTCATTAAAGGAACACGCACTCAAAAAAAGCAGTGCATTGCATTATGGGTAGTGGGAAAGGAGGGGCCCTCATTTAAAGTTCAGAAACGTCTGAAGTCTGGAATATTTGTGTGTGAGTAACAAACGAAACTGTTTGAGCCTAAAAGGGAAACATATCCACAGGACCCGCTAAAAACTGAAGGAGGCTCAGGAGGGCTCCGGCTGAAAGAGAGTGAATCCCACCTTTGTTCGCTCATGTTTCTGACCTGAAAGACGATACAAGTGAGTTCAAAAAGGGCTACATTAATGAGAGCTTAGAAAATGTAGATGTTTCACCCCCAGTGCCCCCGATGTGCTAAATCAGCTGGAAAGGTTGTCCAGGTCAGGAACGTTTACTACTAACTGCGAGGAATGTTCATCAAGTTAGCGACGACCTGCAGCGCGGAATACCCACCAGCAGCGATTGCAGCTTCCAAACAGATTTTATGTCATGCTTGTTTGGACGCCTGAACCTTTTAATATCAATAACCTCTAACAAGCAGGTGTTGAACATGTGTTGAACGATTCTAGCAGTGCATGGTAGCTGTATAGCTCCTTTCTTTTACAGGGAAAAGTTATCGAATTATACAGTAACATAGCTCGGCCCACTGCTGAAATTGGCATGGAACTGCAGGAGGCATCTCACAACAAGTAGTTGGTTTATTTATTTTGCGATTGTTATAGTGCAACACAACTTATATTGATATATGTTTCATTGGACATTACTCATTTGACCATTAGACTGACACATATGGAGATGTTTTGAGTCTATATTTTAAGAGTATATTTATTCGTGACTAGCTGTATTTCTTTTTTTTTTTACATTTTCAGAAACACAAGTTAGGTTTTGACTTCATTGGCAGCTGCAGGATATTCCTGTTTTTAGTTCCCCATCGCACATAGTTTGCTTCCTCTTGTGCCTTTCTTTCGTTGTTTTAGAGTACTATTTATGACTCTGCCAAGGCTAATAATTCACAGGATGGGGCATAGATTTTAATTTGTACCTACATGTAGCCTGTTGGCTGGTTCGTTCGGATTTATTTCGAATGTTTTTGTTTTATCTCAATCGGATTTCTAATTTCCATTATAAACCAGTGGATTCTTTAGATCCAAAAGAACGAGAAGTCACAATCGTCTAGGGAAGGCAGTCAACCTTTTGGATCCCAAACCGGACTACAGCAAATTGTTATTCAACATATTTGCTTTCTTTGGTGAATGGTCAACTGAATAAGCAAAATCATTTGAAGACCACACATGGGGAGACTAACAGGGAATAATGAGATCTATGTCCCAAAATGTTTTGAGAAGACTGCAGAATTAAAGTAACTATAGAATTATGTCAAATGACACCCTAATTCTGCTAGTAAGATTACATTTGAAAATCGAACGAATCATGGGGCTTGTAATTTTTGTTACTTTCACCAGAACTCATATGTCTAAGTGCCAGATTAAACTGACTTTCAAGGTACAACCCAGGACTGGAATAAAGCAGTCCAGATGACTTTGAGTCACATCATTATCCTATCCAAACCTGCACAGGCTAATAAGTTATTATTCTGTAAAGTGTGCACTAAGCTGGGGTGTACTTATTGGTATATATAACAGTGATGACATACTACATTATTTTTAGTGATCACCATTTACAGGCGTACCCATCTCTCCTACAGGTGTACCCTATGCAATCGTGAGGGTCTCTGAATATTAAAAACACAGTTCACACTACGCTCTAAGTATGTGTTTTCCAATCCAAACTCTACTCTTATCTGCTCAGAAACATCTTCTTATGAAATACAACTAGCATGCATTACACTTATCCAACACAGATCCTCAGACATCATCTGTCCAACCAAATCATGATAGGCAATCCCAGAGTTTGGAAGACTCTCGATTCTCTTTGAACTGTCCGATTTTGAAGATGAAGGTTGTGTGATCATGCACCATCCAGTCAAACAGAGACTGGGATATACCAAAATGAATAATGGACCTTGTCCAACATGTTCACAATCATGATACCAAGCTGTCCCTCAACCCCCAGAAACACAGCCATTCGAAACCGAAGAAGAAACCAATCCACTGGCTCGCAGTAGAATCCAGGATTAAACTCAAAATTCTACTCACCAGCTAAAAGAAACCCTCAAATACCTTCAATACATTGCCCAGTATAAATTCCAGCGAGAAACCTTTAATTGACGAATTTCAGGAAACTCTGAAGACTTTAAAATTGGATTAATTTGATCTTTGGCATTCACCCAAGCAGCACTGGAGTAATACCAAATATGGATGAGCCACCTCACATGTGTGATTGGATTTTAAGTCTTCTACCCATGCGTTTCCGGACTTATTCTCTTCCTGTCTGCACACTGTGGTAGTGAACATACATCTTTCTTATGGACTGGGCTGTCTAATTGCATTTGCCTAATGTACGACCAATGTTCTTATGTTTTAGCCATCACAATAAAAATAAGTAAAGAGGCCTGTATGTTGTTAAAAGTGTGTGCGCTAGACTACCACAGTACAGGTGGTCCCATAAAATGCAAAACAATTTACAACATAAAGTAACTCTAATTTCTGCAATCTGGATAGCAGTACCATATTCAGTAAACTACAAGGGCAAGCCAAAGAAGATTAATGGCACATTAGTCTACTGTCTGTCTTTTTCATTTATTGTGAAAACCTTTGTGAGAGTGGATTACTGTTTAACCCTTTACAAGACAACTACACACACCACAGCACACATTTTAAGGAATGGTTCTAGGGATCACAAGAGTAGGCAGCAGTCATCTAAGACCGTTTCTTGTACCACTGATCCCACATTGCATTGCATCCCTATTGTGCCATGTTGAACACTAAGGGGCATATTCTCAAGGACTCATCGCCGAATTAGCGGCACTTTTCCGCCACAAAAGTGGTGATAGATTTATTGCCCTATTCACAAGCCTGTGCTAACAGCCGACATTGTCAGTTTACCTGCGATAGCTGCCGCTAAAAACATCGCCAAGGCTGACAGCGACAACTAACACTAATCATATGCAGAGTAGGAGTTCCCGTGCAAAAACTCACGATAACACCACTTCACGATATTCTCAACGACCAGCCAGATCAGCGATGCGGTCCAAAAACAGGCGATAAGGCACGTTAGCAACAGGGGCTTAAGACCTGCTTTTTTCTGGTCTTAAGTAGGATGAAAACCTGCAGTATAAAGGGAGCCCAGCCCAGAGCCACATCTGAAGACCAACAGATGCCATGGAGCTACTAATCATGCAGCTTGGAGACCCAAGAGGGCCACAACACTCACCGCCACCACCCCCAGGACCACTCCCACCCCCAGGACCACCCCCCCCCAGACTGCCACCAAGGTAGCGCAGAACAAGACAACGGACCTTCCGAAAATGCACCAGCCTCAGAGACTTAACGCCAGAGGATGTCATTGCCCACTACAGGCTCAAAAGGACAACCATCCTCCGCATCCTGACCCACATTGCCCACAGGCTGACGGTACCAACACAGCGGACAACCAACATCCCTCCGCAGACAAAGCTGCTGGCTGTGCTGCACTTGTTGGCCTCTGGTACCTTCCACCCAACTCCTGCCACCGTCTCCCCACTGATGACTGTGGACACCATTTCCTCCATCTCATCCAGCTCCTGCTGTGGAGCTGGACTCCCACCTCCAGTCTGCATTGCTGCTTTCCGGTTGTTAGCGAGTTTCAGCATGGTTTTGCGCTTCACATCATTCCAGCGCTTCTTGCAGTCATCCACTTCCCTTCTCTTCACTCCGACTGCATTCACCTTGGCCAAGATGGACTGCCATATTTCATTTTTAGTTGCCAATGACACAGTGGAGGTGATGAACAGTTGTTGGTGGTGTTCTATCACCTCCGTAATAAGGATCTTGTTTTCCTGCGGACTGAATCGCGGGTTCCTCTTCGTCTTCTCCTTGCCCTTCTCCTTCCCCGAGGTCCCTGGCTGGTCCTCCGGGGGGTTTGTGGGGTTCTGGTTGGCCTCTGTAGTTGCTCCAGCTTCCTCCATGGTGCTTCTCAGTTGTTTGTTTCCTTTTTTTTTGCAGCTTTTAGGGTGATTATTCCCGCCTGACGTGGGAATAGCAAGCCTGGTGCTGCTTATCACTGATATTTTTATCACTGTTGGGCCCATCGTCACTTTTTTCACGTTCGGGTTTCCTTTTTTATCGGCGTCCCGGTAATTTTAACGCAGACATTTGACGCGTTATCGGGATACTATCGCCTGTTGCCGGCGTGTTGAGAATACGCTGTTAACATGGCGTTAGTTTCCCACGATAGACGGCATTATGTAAAATTGCGTTAACCTAGGTTGGCGATAATTATCGCCCGTTCTTGAGAATATCCCCCTAAGTTTTTCAGGGACATGGTCTCAAATTATCACACATTGATTTAAGCATGCCGACACAGTGGTCTCCTCGCCAGTGCAATGCAGTCACTTGTATGACTCACGACCACCTTGCCAAGCTTTGAGACGTGACTGATATGCTCTGTAAATGAATTGCGAAGTCTAGTTTCTGATGTGGTTACCCACTACACTCATTGAGCTCTACTATGAATACCTTTCTTGACGAATTATCAACTCGAGCAAATGGAATCAAGAAACAGTAGAGGCTCAGTGCAGCTTGGATTCCACACTCCAAGTGGATGTTAGCCTGGGTGAACACTCCGGGGGGCTCCTACATGTGCTCCCCGATGCTGGTGGTGCAATGGACAAGGTGACAGTCTTTTTCGTCCTTTCAGAAGCATGCAACTTGCCTCATTTTTGCTTGCATAGTGCACATCCCTGGAAGACTCTTAGCTGGCTTTTCTGTTTTTGTTTATTATTAATGTGGATGTCATATGTCAGAGGTCAGAAGACTACATGTTTTCCAAGCCTTCTTCCGTTTGTCTTTCCTCATTTGTTTTCCAAAGCCTAGCACCATCTTCATAGGCTGTCCCTGCCCTTTATTGCAGAGAGTATCTGCCATGTTGTGAACTAAGTTATGTGTCTTTTTCTGTTTCCAAGTCTCCAGCTACCTTTCATCTGTCCTCCACAACCAAGCATTCTCCACACAGACCTTTCCCATCAGCACCTTCCCACTTTCCATTATGCTAACTGGACCTGAAGTAGACTGGCTGATTTTGGTGCAGCATTCTAACATGAACCATGCTTTGGACTGCGTGAGTAATATATCCTTCTCCACACTCTCAAAACCAAGACTACCAAGGGGCATCAGGCCAAGTAGCAACAGGCCAGCAACCGCGCTGTACAGCCCATGTGGCTGAGGCCTCTTCGGCAGCTCTCAAACCTAACCATAGATCCATTGTGAAAAAAAAACGGGAGGAGACCCCAAAGAAGATATCATTCCTCCCACTAAAGTCAAAAAAAGTTCAATCCAACCTTTGACTAGCCTTAGAGGAAATGCCAGATTCTCTCTGCCAGAAACTACGAAGAGCTTTGAAGTGAAACAACTTAGTGGAAACGTGAGATACGGAAAACCATAACACCACAGAACAACTTCCCATCATGCACTGTTCTCTAACATTAATACTGTGAAAATAATCGACCGTAAAACAGCTAACAAATTATAGAGACAGGAACGTTAATGAGGAACTTTAGGGCTCGAAAAACAATAATAAATACAGATTCTAATTATAAAAGGCGCATCTAGTGTGTGTCAAGTTTAAGTTCAAAGACAACAATGGATTCCTGAAAAGAACATTGTTCTGTTTGAAACAACTTTGCAATGGGTCACTGGACAAAGCAGCATGTCTGTATAAAACCCGTTGGTTCAGGCATATTTAGAACATTTTAGGTAAACAGCTGCTACAAAAAAAAGCATACATTTTAATTGCTTATCTGGTTTAGTTTATCTAAAACTGATTATTTTTTTAGAGTCAGTTGTTATGAAAGAATAGGAGGCTCTGCGTTGAATATGCAGAGTTGACCATTGTGCATTTTCGGGTCTGTAGATGAGTGGAAATACTTACAAAAAAGAATTTCGAAATCCCTGAAGGGCAACATGGATTACCATTATTTTACCCATAAATTATCACTAAAAATATTATTAAATGTCTGCAACACTAAGAGAAAAGACACCACAATCATAGAAAAATATCTCAAACGACTATCCTTGCATACCAAAGTTGCCAAAAATGTACTGTAAAAAAGACATGATTCACGACATGAATTTTTCATGAAGTTGCAGAATCTGTTTTTGGAAATGAAGGAATTCCCAGCAATCTCACTCAGGGCTGCTCCATAATTAGCCCAAAATGTAATATCGACATGTTCCTTAATCACAGCAAAATGATCCTAACATGTCAACAATTCATTAAAACAAATTTTACAGTGTGTTCCCCCGTCAAGTACGATAAAAACTGTGTAGAATATTACAAAATCTCTCTTAGCAAGACTTGCCACAATTTTACATTTAAAGTGCCCCCAACAATATTTCAACATGTATTACCCTAAACCATACTTTACCGTGAATTATTTTAAAAATTATCTCCTTAAACATAAACGAGCCTGCAGTCATCACAGACATCACATATTATATACTAACAAAAGATATCCAAACTCACCATATATTACACACACGAAACAATATGTATCAGCAGGAATTTCTTCTAAATAATCTTAATTAAAGGGCACTAAAAGTGGTTACCTTTGTCCCTATTAAATATCTTACTTACACGTTTCACTGTGGCTATAATGACTAGAATCACAGAGCACTTGTTTATGACTAATATTGGTGGAGGTGAGTGGGCCCTGCAGCCTGGACAAGCAGACACCTGAAGACGACTTAAGTGAGGGTGGTCAGCAGCTCAGGTTCCTTGTGCATGTTGCACTGAAAAAAAACTTTTGAGAGCCCGTCACATTTTCCATCAAGCACTTGAATGGTGGTCCTGAAGTTTGAATACAACTCCAGTGATGACTGTCGGACAGATATCTAATGATGGTAGCACCATACCACAGAAACCTTCCATTCTCCTGATGGGAAAGGTGTCACCTGGACAGACAGTACTGAAAACATACATATATAAAGAAAAACTGAAGTTCATAGTTGAGCTTTTTACAACCTGCATTAGGGGCATCTTAGATGTTTAGCTACAAATCATAATTACCCACGTCACTAATATGTATTATGAGGTGCATAACAATAGTGAGTCACCCAGCACTAGAAATGTAAATTAAATGGCCTGGTGTCCAAGAGAGAAAATGTGAGTTAATAGTAGCAGCTAAAAAGGCACTGGGTGCCTGAAGTGTAAAAGTGCATGGCTGCAGATGGGGTTTCTGTTTGAGAGCTATTCACCTGGATCCCAAAATGGCCGTCCAAAGTAATTTTAGATCGCTACTTTTGTTATCAAGACAGTCATGCTGTCTTGAACTGCAAAAGTTAATAAAGTCAGTTTCACATTCAAGACCTGCCTACCGTAAAACAAATGGCAGCAGTAGTGAAAAAAATAAACAATTATTGCATTCTGTGTAGAATGCATGTGGCAGATCAAGGACTGAATGTGACAAAAAGTGTCATTCATTGTACTTTTCAGATGTAAAATTGCCCTCATACATTGCAATGCACACACTTCTGATGGAGCCAAATTGGTGGACCAGGAATCCACTGGATTCAAGGGATCCACTGGAGACAGTTTGGGGTCCAGATGACAGAAGCCCCTAAAGCACAAAGTCTTGCACTTGTAAACTGGGTATTTGTGCATTATTGAGTGTGTAGTGGAATTCTATGTTTTTTGCGTAATAAAGTACGACTTTTTATAAAGAGAAGTACTAGGCTGGACTTTGATCTTATTGTGCATCTGGTGAGAGGTTTTGATTATTGATTATTGAGTGTGAGTAACCCACTAACCTCCTTGACGGTGTGTGACCGCTCACCCTCGCTACTACTGAAAGTCAAGTACGGAAAGAGTTGTGTTTGGTCCAGTTTGCAGATCCATAGTCCCTGGGATAGCAGTGGTAAAAGCCTCAACCACACCACAGTCTTGGTCCTGCCTGCCTCATGACCTCCTGAGAAGGGTCTGACACCTATTGTCTACAATACATTAACATATTTCTATAGAGTGAGCTTTGGGTCAGCCCCTTGCCCTTGACTGGAAGTCTCTATCTCATTTCCCTGCTTCTTTATCAATGCTTTCCTCTTTATTCTTTCTTTGCCTGCCTCTGAACCATTGCTTACTCACTATGTTTCTGGTTGGTTGACTAGTATCTTTCCACTGATGACATCAGGGAACTAATTTTTCTTCCAGGTTCAGCACTCTGTTAGAGTGCATAGATATGCTGTCTTCCCATTTGGTTCCTGCTGCCTTGCATTTTGGATCATTATTGCTTTCCTGCTCCATATTTTTGCCCCCCAAACCCTGTCCCATCTGCACCTTTGTTCCCCCAAGTCCCCACTCCCAGCATTCATGGTCTCTGTTCCAGCTCCTACGACCCACACCTCCTCTCGTTGTTGCAGCCTCTGCCCCCCCTTCTCTCTCCATTTATTTATTTATTTATTTATTTTCATTTGTATATTTTTTGCAAGGGCCTGGCAGCTTTGCAATGGTAATGAGCTGCTTGCTACTTTTGTAACCCACAAGCAGTAGTTCTGTTTTTTAGTTTACTGTATGAAATTCAGTGTTGACCATCTTCCAATGGTAAATCTAGGCTACAATGGATTTAAAGATGGCCTTTGGTCCATTGCAACACATACACAAGCACCAGCAGCTTTCCTTTAGTGATTTTTCTAAGAAAAAACATTCAAATATGGACACAGTGAGGTGCACATGCTTTGTGACATCACAATGCATGTGCACTCTGCCGCAGGCATCTTTGAATGTCTTCTTTAGGAAAATGCTTTTCTGAGATTTCAATCTTGTCATGTGAATGTCTTGTGATGTCACTGCGCAGGCACAAGATATGGCACCCATCCCTTTTTGATTATTTTTTTCAGCCATTTCAAACAAGAATTTTCAAAGCCAACAATTCAGTACTCTCCTTTTTAAAAGGTGAGAACTATTTGCTTTGTCAATGCTTGTTAACATCAGTGTTCTTGCTTTTTTGCATCTCCTAGAAAGTAATATCCCATAGCCACGTCTACCCTAAAACACTGAGATTAGGCAGTGGAGTACTTCTGAACACATCACCATATTGGCATAACTTTCTTTTTGACTTTGCCGTATGCTGGAAATTTGAAATGCCAAAGTAAATGGTCATTGTGACACTCATAACTGCACCATAAGTGGTTCAGCCTAGAATAAGGCCTTATTGTTTCCATATGTGCAATTTTGACTGGAGGAGTATTCATTAGTGTGTGCGGGCACTGCAAATGTAGCCTCAACAGAAGTCTGACCCTTGGTAGAACAAGAAAAAGAATGTGGGGGGAGGGGGGCAGGTCATGAAGATGCAAGGGGGAGCGGGCAATAAGAAAAGGGAGGGTTTCCTAATGTGTGCTGTTTAAGGCTATTACATTTGTGTAATTTTGACAAGTCTAGAAAGGTACATATCTTTGTAATGTTGAGTCTCATGTAGATGACTACTGACCATGTTCTGTGCCCAGTGCCTAATTTGCACTGGAAAGGAGTATTTGCAACTATGTATGGGTGCAGACCATGTCCAGATCCCACTAGGCACAGCTTCTTGCTATTCCCAATGCAGACTGGATACAAGGTACTGAGCACACGTCCTGGGCTCCAGCCATTATCTGTACCAGTGCCCACTAGGCATGAACATATCCCATTATTACCACTGTTCTATAGCACCACAAATAGCCATAAATGATGAAAAACATTTTTTAAAGTTTTGAATCATAATCATAATGTCCTTTCTGCAATTGTTTCAAAACAAGTTTCACAGGAATTTGAGTTATTTACCTTCCATATTTTTGGGAAATTCCATTACAAATGTGAATTAAAGATTTCAATTAACGATAAGGTTAGAAGTTGTTGTAGTATACTACAGCATAAAGTAGTATGCCGTAGTAGTATTGTAAATGAACATTTTACTATTCTAAAAATGGTAACATAAAAAACGCATGCCAGATAACATGTTTGACTGACATTTACAAACCACTCTGCCTCACTTACATTATAGAACTAGGGGTGTGCAAATTATAAACTTTGCCCATATATCATACCACCGCTTATACAGATGCGGGCAACTCTATACTCTGCTGTCACTCAGGACTGAGTGATAGCTGGGAGACACAACAGGCACAGCCGAATAAGAGGCAGAACTGCCCTTCCCAACTGCAAAAAGTCCTGCAACTCCCATCATGTAAAGAAGGAGAGATACATTGCTAGTGAAAGCTAGCACACAGCATGCTTCCAGTGGCGGCCCACACAGATATAGACCGGTGAGGTGGGTGAAGGAGATACGGGGGAGAGTGGGCTGGCGGGAAGCACCCTGGGGGACAGCACAGCGGGGGTTAATAATAAAAACAAGACTTACCTGGTGCTCCCGGCCATCTTGAGCTCCTCTATTCCTGGTCCCAGCAATCCCTGGGCCAGCATTGGACTCCCCATCCAATCCCCACCCTGCTCTCAAGCATGTGAGCAGCGTGGGGAATGGCCTGAGTGGGCTGGACTAACGCTCGCTCAGGCTTAGGGAGTCTGTGCTGTTTCTCCAACCCGGCTGTGCAATACAACTGGGTTGGAGAAACCTAAGTGCACATTTTAGTTTGGCCGGCCTAAGACAGCTGACCAAACTGACACACACACTTAAAAATGCACATCTACCACTCCTCCCCCCCCCCCTCCCATGGCCTGGCCCGGCCCCTCCCTGCACACGCTGGTTCAAAGCCAGTAGCTGAAAAATAAAACAATAGTAAAATATTGTTTTATTTTTCAGCTGCTGACTCCGACCCAGTGAGGTGAGGCTCCTCCGCCATTGCGGAGGAGTCGCCGCTGTATGCTTCTAACCCTCCGCAGTGACGAAGCATTACCACTGCTGTGTAGGCTCCCTTTTATGCTCATGTTCATTTTTTAAATCTTTGCAACCTGAAGATTAAAGGAGATTAAAACAAAAGGTGCAAATTGCATTGTAATTGCGCACACCACTGTATAAAAGCATAAAACGCAATAGCCCATTATTTATTCTATATACATACTGACATATAGATATTATAGAGCCACAAGAGTGCAGTGGATCCACTTTAGTTAATATTAAATTACCCTTTTGAAGGGGAATACCAAATTCATTTGATGACTTTACTTCCCTGAGGTGTGAAGCACCACATTATCTTCATTAATGTAAGGCATACCCGTCCTCACTGGAGACACTGATGAGTTAGTTTGGGCATATCGCCTATGTGGACAACACTCATATCTTTGTGCTTCTAGATAATTCTTTGGCCAACGCCCCCTCTTACTTCCGTGCATGTCTAACAGCTGTAGCAGACTGAATATCAGCTAACGTTAAAATGGAACTCTGAGAATACGGAGATGCTTGTCCTGGATGGTCTCCTCCCCTCACTTTCTGGACCACTGCATGGTGACCCTTAGCCTCTGACTGGTACCCAAGCTAGTGAAGTCAGAAACCTAGCCATTATGTTTAATTCAGGCTTAACTCATACTTCCCATAAGTAATCTCGTCTCTACCTGTTTTCTCTTCCCTGAGAATGTTGAGAGGAAATCTCCCATTTCTCCCTATTAATGGCAAAAGCCTAGTTATTCTAGTGACTATCTCAAACAGGTTAAATGATGGAAATGCTATTTTAAGTGGGCGTGGTGCAAATCTTTGTTCAATAAACTTTATGCAGTCCAAAACATGGCCACTCGACTGCTAATAGGTCTGAAAATAACTGATTCACTATTGTCCAATCTTGCAAATCTACACTGGCTCCTACAAGCCAAGATAATCTATTTAACAGTCTTTTGAATGATTTATAAAGCCATCCATGAGGCTGGACCAAAGTATCTTCAGAAGGATTTTTTTTCTAACACCCACGTGGACTCTTAGGTCTATTAACTAGACGTACCTGAATGCCATTTTAGATGCTCCTGATTTGGTGGGCAAGGAGTGGTTTTGTGGAACTCATGACACCTTCCTTTGTGCTGAAATCCAGATCTGCCATAATTTAGCAAGGAACTAAAACATGACTTGCAGGTGGGGGGGCGGGTGCGGAGGCCACGGGGGGTGTCGCAGGGAGGTCACGGGGGTGTCGCACGGGGGGAGCTGGGTTTAGCAATTAAAAAAAAATTATTACCTCGAGGCTGGGTCCCGCGTCTTCTGTGCTCCTGCTCTCCTGAGTCCGCTTCCAGGAAGCAGGCAGCCAGGCTCCCTCCCCTAAGCCAATCACAACGCTGCAGTGCAGCATTGTGATTGGTCTGAGTGCCATCACACGGCGCTCAGCCAGGGGCTGTAGGGGTGGGCATGTTCTCCATACAGGCTGTAATGGAGCCTGCATGGAGAACAGGGAAGTGGGCATGACTGCTTTGGGTCGCCGGAGAGGGCCGACCAAACAGTCATTGCACACTCGAGTGGGCAAACCACTCCGCCCCTGCCCTGCTCCGTGAGCAGAGCAGCCCCGCCCACCCTCCCGCCTGCAAAGGAGACATAACATGATAATAACTGGAAGTTATTATCATGTTATGTTTCCTCTTCTCGCACTGCTTGAAAGCATTGAGGCGACGCTCCTCCACCATAGCGGAAGAGCCGCCACTGACTAAAACCCCAATTGTTTGCTATTAAAGACTTCACTGTTCGAAGGGGAATCCAAGTGCCAGGACACCCTTGGGATATTCATTCAAGTTTAAATGAAATTAATTCATAAACAACCTTAAAGAACACATTTCAGAAATCTGTTTCCATCAAATTTCACAAAACCTGACAAGAACATATAATCTACTTCACCCATGTCTTTCCTTTAAAAAAAACCACACACAATGTGTACAATACTTATGTATAATGTGGGTGTTCACAGATAAAACTAATTTATATACAATGAGTATCTTAAAGCAGTATGTGGCCAGTGAACCATAGCAGTATTACAAATGCAAGTTCAGTTACAATCCCAGGGTCGGAATGAAAACTAAAATCAGCCCTGGCAGAAAAGATCAAACCAGCCCCACACTGCAGGAGGCAACCATTGGAATGAGGCCATGACACTTTCATAGTTTGGTCATGGCAGACAATCCTTCTATAAAAGCTGCCCCCAGCCTTCAGACCACTGGGAAAATGCCAGAGTGGAACAATGGTCAATCGTGCTTTGCCTAACTAAATGAAACAGACTCCCTTCAAGAATCTAGCAATAATAAGACCACTTCATTAACAGTCTGCAACACATTATTATTATTATGAGCTTATAAAGCGCACTTTTACCCAAGGGTGTCCTGGCGCTGCACACATGGAACCGATCCTTAAACAAAAGTATGTATGTTTGGATAATGAATTGAACATTCATTCTAACCAATGTATATTTGAACCAACAACTACATCATAACCTAAGATTGGTTAATTTCACCAAAGAATGCATGTCTAGACCATTCACAAAAAACAAATGTACAGTGAACTGATATAGCAAGCATGCACATGGCCTTGACTAAGCAGACTAGAAAAATAACCCCTTATTGTGTTCTTTGTAACTTTGCTTAATCGCTGTTATTTTAGCTAATTCATCAGCAGTTAAGTGTATTATGAGTACAGACTACAATGCTTAAAATTACATCTCAGAGGCGCTGAAATTAAACACATAAACTAACTAAGGATTCAGACCTGGACACAGCACTGAAACCACCATGCTCCACATCGTTGATGATGCCCTCCAAGCCCTTGACCAAGGCAAAACATGTCTCCTAATCCTCCTAGATCTATCCTCGGCCTTCGACACGGTCAACCATGGAAAGCTACTCGAACGCCTCAAACTCAGGATGGGATTGGATGGCTCTGTACTAGAATGGTTTAGATCCTTCCTCCAAAACCGATCACAGAGATTCCTAATTAACGGCAACCTGTCTGCTCCCTCTCCGGTCACGATTGGAGTCCCTCAAGGATCAACGCTGTCCCCCACCCTCTTCAACCTTTACCTAGAACCGCTTGCCGAAGTCCTACGCACTGCAAATATCTCCTACCATATGTACGCTGACGACACTCAGATCTACATCAAAATCTCATCCCTCGAGGAGATTCTCTCCCTGAATGAGGCCCTGAAGCTGACCGTCCAATGGCTCGCCTCCAATCAACTCAAACTCAACGCAAAGAAAACAGAATTTCTCCTAATTTCCCCTCCTAAAACCAACCCTGAGATTCAGATATGGATTAAGGCCATCACAGCCTTAAATTGCCCACCGACCATCGTGGACTCGGCCAAATCACTGGGAATAACCCTTGACTGCAACTTGAACATGCGGGACCACATCAACTCGATGGCCAAATCAGCCAGATTCCACCTGAGCTACCTTTGGAAACTGAAACCCTTCCTTGACGCTCCCGACCTAAAAATGGCAGTCCAAGCACTAGTCATCTCTAGACTGGAATATGGCTGTTCTACCCTCTCGGGTCTACCCAAGATCTCCCTGGCACCTTTAAAAGCCTGACTACTTACTGGCACAAGGAAATTCGATCACATTTCTCCACACCTGAAAGCGCTAAACTGGCTTCCTCTCGAGGCAAGGATACAGCTTAAGCTGGCATGCATCACACACAAGGCTTTATACTCAAACTCCCCTGCATATCTTGCACAGAAACTTGTGGTATCCGGAGGAATCAGAAACTCCCGGTCCGCCAGAGACCTCTTGCTCCAGCCTGCACGTTTCGGGAAAAAAAACTTACAATCGGGCTTTCGCTGGGGCCGCGCCAAGAATATGGAACTCTCTCCCACCCGCCATAAGAAGAATCCCCTCTCTGGCGCGCTTCAAAAAGGAGGCCAAAACCTTCCTTATGGGTAAATTCCTCATTTAAACTTTTACCTTCAACCACCACAGAGACCCTGATCAACTTCCGGCTATTGCCTCCCTCGGATGACCTAGTCACCCCACCAAGAAACCTGGGGCCTTGTCTTGAGTAACTGTAATGTAAACTATACTTATGTATCCTTCTATCCCTTATGTATCCAGCACCCCGCCCCCTCCCAATTGATTGTATACTCTTATGATTCCATGCCTTTTGTACAACCCTAGGATTCTGTAAAGCGCTCTGATACCCTAACGGGTCAAGTTTGCGCTCTATAAAACATAAAAATAAAATAAAATAAAAAACTCAGACTTTCTTCTTCTAAAGCAGGTAAATGAAGTGAAACAAATTGGTTAATAGTAACATCTGTTAATTTGACATCACTTAGAAATGCAAGAAGCGTAGGGGCAGATCTACAAGAAACTGTGTTAGTTTCGAAGCACAGGGATGCAACATATTTACAACAATATGTCGTATCTCTGTGCTTCCCCCTGCGCTGGCGCACAAACTGCTGCCATGCGCCGGTGCAGGCACCCTTGCACCATGGTGCAAGGATGCCTGCGTCGTGGGGAGATTGTTTTTGTGCAGGAAGGGGCACCTTCCTGCACAAAAACAATCAATTGAGGTGATTTCCTCTTCCAATGTGTGCAGTAGAATGCAGCACGCATTGAAAGAGGAAAAAAACTAGGAGAAATGAAAACATTTCTCCTCGTTGCACCTCACTACGCCACCCCTAGGGTGGCGTGAGCATTCTGACGCATTTCCAGATTTACGATTTCTCGTAAATCTGGAAATGCATCAGTGGACATGGGTGTTGCGTGGGAACACCCACAGCAACACCCATGTCACGCCCCTAACACGCAAAGTGTTGCGTGAACAGGGGCGATATTTACAAGCACAGGTTAAGTCACGCAGGGTGACTTTACCTGTTCTTGTAAATATCACTTAGCAGGCTGCGCCACCGGTGGGTCACGCAACGTGATGCACCGCCGGCGCAAGGGGCTTGTAAATCTGCCCCATAGTGTTTATTGCTATTTAAAACACAAGGTATTTTTAATTAACTTTTTTTTAGTATTGTACAGGAAGTTAGGAATTGCCTTAAAATAGGAAAAAATGAATACAGCCTTAGATAGAAAGCCCCTAGAGCTCCCACTAGTGCAAACCTCAAACTGGTAGAGTTCACAGAGGCGCTAGGCTTAATAGACGCCTGGAGGGCCAGGTATCCGACTGAGCAGCACTATACATTCCACTCCGGAGTACATAATAGTCTTTCCAGATTGGACTATATTTTCACATTAGCAACAGGGCTGATAGGGGTGGAGGAGATTACGCATTTACCCAGGGGTATTTCAGATCACTCCCCAGTGCTCATTACATATGCTACGTCAACCCTAAGACGGAGCAGACTATTTCCACTACACCCCGGATACCTCAAAAATCGTAAAATTAGTAAAGATCTCCTCAATACCACGAAGAATTATTTTGAGGAAAACCAACACTTGGTCACCTCCCCAACAACACTATGGGAGGCCTATAAAACGGTGCTCCGAGGGCAAGCAATTTCCCTAGTTACGGGCCATAAGAGGGCACAGCGACAACAGATTGACAGTTTGGAAATGGAAGTATCTCTAGCAGAGGCAGCCCATATAGCAGATATTAATGAGGAAACAACACATAAGTTACATCTGGCGCAACAGGCATACAAAGCCTGCGCACGGGAAGAGATAAACGCTAAGCTCACCCGAACACAGCACACTGTTTACGAACTAGGAGATAAAGCAGGTAAGCTCTTGGCATGGCTGGGGGAAAAAAGAGAGGGCCAGTAACTGGGTGGCACAGATTCGGTTGCCTGATGGGCAACTGACGGCTGAACCCCAACAAATAACCGATGCATTAGCGGCGCATTACAAATCTGTCTTCACACCAACAGCTACAGCCTCGATAAATGACAATCTTGTATTCCTCAGGGACATACACATGCCTGCATTGGCGCCGGAGGCAGCAGCAGATCTAGAAAAGGATATAGCGCCGGAAGAACTCGCACTGGGCTTCCCAGCTGGTTGTCATAAACCAGTGGCTCCATGTGTCCCAGGATGACCCAGCCTACCGAATGGATAGACACCTGCTAGACACGGCGGGGATTATGGGTGCACTATATAATAAGGTCGGGAGAAGCAGCCTCACGGGTCCGACAGCGCACACTGTCCATGTCTGGGCTGAGGCACAGCGGGCACTGGGATGGGAGGGAGTCATAACGCAAGCAATGCCATTATGGGACACGAAAAGGCTAGGGACACTACGCAACACTAAAGGGTTCCAACAATGGGACCTGTTAGGCATAACAAGGATTGGGGATCTATGGAAGAAAGGGGAAATGGTTCCATTCGCCCACTTACAGGCCACATATGGACTGGCAAAGACTGAAATATTTCGTTACATGCAGATCAGACACGCTCTTAAGTCAGTGATTCCACCGGGAACGAGACTCGAAGAGTCCTCGCCGCTAGAAGATAGGCTCCGAACAGAGCACCTTCACAAAAAAGCTATCTCCCAAACTTATCGTAAAATTGTAAATAACCTATCAGACCCTACAGCGGCGTTGAAGGCTAGATGGGAACTGGATGTGGGTGACATAGACGAAGCGGACTGGCGAGAGGCGCTTGCGTCTCCGCGGGAGGCAGCAATACCGTCTAGGCTCAGGTTGGTGCAATTAAAAATTTTGCATCGCACATACTATACACGGACACTACTACATAAAATAAAACGGACGGACACACCACTTTGTCTTCGGCTCTGTGGAGAATTGGGCTCACTCTTCCATACCCTATGGCAGTGTCCAGAGATTGCGCAGTATTGGAGAGCGGTGATGCATATGCTCTCACAGGTGACGACGGTCACGGTTCTCCCGGAGCCGAAACACTGCCTTCTTTATGTGTGGGAGCCCACAGACTTAAATAATACAGATCAGGATTGGGTAACATTGGGCATGACGTTGGCGAAGCGGAATATAGCGCAGCGCTGGGGATCTGGGCAGACTCCTACCCTTCATCAATGGTGTAATGACATGGATGTAGCGATGGTGACGGAAAAGGCTGTCTACACTCATCGAGGGTGCCCCAAAAATGGACAAGGATATGGGGAAAATGGAATGCTTACCGTGGGACTATTTGTGAACCCCCGCATGAAGATTCTATCTCGGATATTAGTGAATAATCGCGATATAACTTGTACAGTTTGTGGGATATGGTGCAGTTGTTTATTAGGTAATGTAACTTCTACAGGTCAGTCTCCAATGTGTGTTTGCAACATTGAAAGCTTAAATAACCTGCTGTGTCTCCTTATATGCACTGTAAGATTCAATTGTATTGGATGTTATTGCTACATTTTAAATGTCAATAAAATGTTTATAAAAAAAAAGAAATAGGAAAAAATAAACCAAACTGGTACTCAGTTACATAGGTTCCAATTGTATATACATTTTAATTTCCATTTCTTCAGAAGGCACAATCCTTTCCAGATTGTTTCTGTTACGTCACTGGTTTTGTCATATCAGTAGCTTGTGAGAGGAGCTTGTCTCTTCGGCTATAGTGAGGGTGTCGCAGGATACCCCTGCTTTTCATTTATTTGCAAATGAAATCAGTAGCTTCAGTACTGATATCCCTGCTGCTTTCACACATGCAACAAGGCCCAGTCAGTGCTTAGTATCCCTTAAATTATTAGACAGCTTAAGGCCGGGGCAGGCCCCACATAGAGCATTAAAGCATTACAGAAAAGAATTGGGTGGCTCCCACTTGTGAATTGCCTTTAGGTGGGCCAGGGGGCTCCTTTGCGAGGGCCAGTCCCCCTCCCCACTGAGAACCGGGCCTGATCCTCAAAGGTTTGTTGCATTGTAAATGCCACCTATCTACGCTGGACAGTGTTTTCTTGCACATTAGGGACACCATCATAGTCTTTCTGGTAAAGGCTGCCACTGTTACAAGGACAGTCTTTCACAGTGGCAACTCTGTCAGACGTCTGCGCATGCCCACAAAGCATCACCCTTTCTCTGTGCAGCTTTCTCTCCACAATGCAAATGACCGGTCCACTCAATACTGGCCCCCTGCAGCCATCTGATCATGAAGTGTGGTAATAGGTTGGAGTTGTCACCACATCCGAGTGAACATGTTTCATCTCATAACACATTGCAATGAGATTGAAATTGACAAACCAGCTGGCAGCAGAACAGAGAGGAGAGGAGGTAGAGGGGAGGGATCTGGGGCAGTGAAAACCATTAGCATTCTTGCCAAGACATTCCAGCTTCAGCCTCACGCAGTCGCTCTGAGGCAGGTTTCTGAGGGCTTGCTATGAAGCTGGGAATGCAAACTTCAAAACTTTGCGTGCCGCCTCAAGAGGCGGAAATAATCTTCAAATAAGCAGAACCCAATTGCTGCCAAGGGTCGTGCGTGTGTGCCATGTGCAGCTCAGCCAGTTTAGCAGACATAGCGATGAGGAATGAAGGCCCCACTCCACGAGGTGCTCAGTGCCCTCCAGCCGCTTTAGTACGTTTCTCTTTTCTGTTTGCCTTAAAATGAAAGTCCTGGGACTGTATCATAACCATTTGTGCAGGTGCCTGTTTTTAAGCATTTATGGCCATATTTATCAAATTTTTGCATCGGCCGTGCTCCACGCAAGGTAACACAAAGGCTACACAAAGCCTAGATGACATTTATGAAGCCACACAAGGCCACCTTGCATGGCTTGGTAAATCTGGAATAATGCACGGCAGCGCAATTCACTGCCTTGCATTACTCTACCCCAGAGAGGGCTTCCATGGGATTGAGTGTGGGTGTTCACGCATCCATCCATGGATTCTGATGCATTACCAGATTTACCAATACTGGTAGACCTGGGGACGCGTCAGACTGCTACACCTTTCCAGGGGAGGCATAATGGTGAAGAAATATCTTTATTTCTCCTCATTTTTTCCTTTTTCTACATGTGCTGCATTCGGTGGCTGGAATCACTAGTCCCGATATCTGCATGTTTACTCCTATTACGACTTAAACCTTTTGGAATGGGGAATGACTGTACAGACAAAGAATTACTGTGTGGTATTCTGCATGGTATTCCCTTTTCCAAGGGGCTTAATGCACATATTTACCATCTGTTCTGAGAGGTGGTGAATGTGTTTCAGAGCTTCTGTCTAGGGCAGGGTACAGGGAGGGGTGTAGGAAGAATATTTGAGGGAAGGGAAATATTAGTTCTGTCAAGGGGGGGCATTGAAAAAAATCAGAGGATCAGGCTTTGCTGCTATATCAGCCAAAGTTTCATTTGATTTTTACCGGCTGGAATGACTGATCTGTAATATCGGGTCCGGGAAAACTTGAGGCAAGAAAAATAGGTGATTTGTGATCAGGTACAATGGCAACCCATCCTGGTATGATTCATAATCAAACCCCTAGTTTCTTTCTGAGTCTCACTGAGCCTTTTAATTATCTGGAACTTTGCTATTTTTTCTAATTTATGAGAGAAAACATCTGATCATACTGTATCAGAGCCCCTGTAGACATTAATCTCGTCTATAATAGCTTCCACACTTGAAAAGCGTCTGTGTGATTATTTCTGCCTATTTTACAGTTATAAAAGATAGCGAAGCCCCAAATGCAGATTCCTGAGTAGTATTTGATACCACCAAATGCTTACATCTATTTGATGAATACGTGCCCTGGGTGACTTGCTAGAGCACCCTACTCTGGCTAGGATGTATTCATGCATTTCAATCCTTCACCACAAAATTCTGCCGCTATATCCAAGGCAACCTTTTTCATGCAGTCAGCAAATGTGTGTGAGAAAGATAAGCTCATTAAAAGGTGTTGCAAAAGAACCAAATGAGACTCAGTGCAACCCAACGAATTGTAGGTCCTTCTATCAAGCATTGGCATCATGGGACACCTTTGGCTTGCTTTTTTGATATTGGAGTTCATTTTACTACAAGGATCTAAAATGGTTCTGGGACCCTGTGGAGTCCAAACTCTTCATTTAGCGTCAAGAAAACCACCATAATACCATTGATGATCCTTCAGGCGGACCTGCTGACTGAAAGACATGAACTGATGTCTTGTCCTCCACTGAGCAGCTAGGAATCAGTGAGAGATGTCCCACTTTATTTAAAATGGGGAGACCATCACTGGAAGTCCCTGCCCTAGACCACCATACAAGGAATGTTGGGCACAGGCAGAGAAAACAAACAGTGGTCCCAATGTGCAGAGCAAAAACTCCCTCCATGTTAGGGCAATGAGTTTTTTTGTTTGCCATCTTTGGCAGTTTGTTTCAGGAAAACCAAAAAAGAAAGCTGAAAAAGCTCAAACAAACATGACACCTGCTTGCCATTCTTCTCTGCCTTCAGTGTCTCTACCTTATTGACAAATGCAAAGAAAGCTTTGAGATCCATGAGATACAGGGAGCTCTTCTGCAAGGGGAGTGGAGGCCAGGGACTTAGCTGACAAGACTAGCCTGGAGTGGGAGCCAACCATAATTTAAAGAAATCTGCAGTATGACTGTGGATGGTCCCCATTGTCAGTTTGTTGTAATAATCTAGTTTTAGCCAATATCGTAGTTAGATATTTTTTGAGGTGGATATTGTGTCCTACATTTTGTTTATAAACGTACCGCCACTTTGGAGTTAATAATAGAAAATTTACACTCAATGAAAATATATTTATGTAAATAATATTTAGCACACAATATTTATTTCAAATGATATTTTTGCATACAGTATTCTGACATGCAAAAACTGGGTGCATTTCTAGTCAACATATAAACTTGATATTTATATATTGTGGAAAACCTCAGCTTTGATATTTCTGTAATAAGAGTTGTTACTTTACTCTCCTCTGTGATACTCAATTTATCATTCTCAGACAAAGCAACGGTTTGAGGGGCTCACTCTGTACTCAAACTTTCAACAAATTTCATTTCAACTGATGTGTCAACTGAGCTGTTCTGCAGATTGAATTCAGCTGCCAAATTACTCCACAAACTTCTTTTCATTAATATCACATCATTCAAATGTTCATATTTAGTAAAGTGAGCACTTACAAATGAGTAATGCCAAGAATACTCAGTTTATCGCCATTGTTACTAGCATGAATTGGAGCATCAGCTTAGGGTTTGAATGTATGTTTTCAAAGACTTGTGATAACTGGACAGACATCATTGAAAATATCAATTATCACCTGTGGACTGCAGCATATATTGTGCCATCCACTAGGCTGACAAGAAAAACATGGATACAGGCCTATATGTTTAGCCTGACTGTTTTAAACTTGCAGGCACATGTGTCTAGACATTTTTTTGTGACAGGAAGGAAACCTACTTTAAATTTTAAGTAAGTCATGCCCAAATTGCACCCTAGACGATAAGGTGCTTAGTATTTAAAAATAGAACATGTAAGAATTTAAGGCTAGCATGTTCCTATAGCAACCACCCCCATACAACTTTTCACTGTTTAGGTGTTGGGGAGCTTTCTATGAGAAAAGCTAAAGTACAATTAAAGTGCTTTTTGTAACCTTTGTTTGGAAAAGGCAAAGAGTCAATTCAGCAACAGTTTTTAAAAGTCCAAACCAATGTTAAGGTTGAATGTTTTATACTTCTCCTCCCTCAAACTCCAGGGCTAATTACCCTTAACTTACCTGCAGCTGCCCTCCCTGACAGATCTTCACCCCCAATGAGGTGTGAAAAAGCTCCCAGGGCAGAGATAATGTCTTGAGCCTCTTGGCAGGATGGATGTGAGGTATGCTGTTCAGCTCATCTCAGGATGTGTCATTTGGGAGGGTTCAGGGACTTGTATACTTGAAAGGTACTAGGGTGTGGCTTGCTGATTTATACTTAAATAAAGTGAGACCTGGAGATGAGGGGCCTTTTGATTCCAGGGTTCACTCCAACTGTCTTGAGTCCACACATAGAGGGATGGAATCTGGTTCCAGTACTAGTTTGGTGTGGGTAGGCAGGAGGGGACTGCTCATTACTAGGCCTGGGAGTAATTTTAATTATCCCAATATAATCTAAGTAATGTTGGTAATTTCGTGTTACTCTTTGATGCCGAATTACCAATATTAATGCAATAATGCCTTCTTGCATAATTAAGAGTAATTTGGGGGAAAATCCAAGCGTGAGAGCACATTTAGCGAGCACAAGCGGTTGCTCATGCTGCTGTTCATGTTCTGTTGCAATTAGAGCTTTTTTCTTAGTGCAAAGTGAATCCTCATTTCCATGTCGGACATCAGGGTGCATTTTGTGCTAAGAAACGACCACTAAATGCTGGGAGTAAGTTGGGGGAAAACCCTACTCAAAGTGCATATTTAGTTGCTCGCCCTTTCTGTTCATGTTCTGTTGCATTTGGCACTATTTCTTATCGCAAAATGCATCCTTACATTCATTTTGGACATGAGGGAGCATTTTTCCACTAAGAAAACACTGCTAAATGCATAATTACTCTTCTTGCCTAATTCTGCAAACTCTCTGTGAAAGTTTAGGTAATTCCTTGTGATTACGGAACATGGAATTACATGAGCTATGCCCACTGCTACTCATTACCTTAGACACCCCCTGGGTGAACCACATGCTGCTGCTGGGGGAATAAAGGTTCTGCCATGTTGGATTTCACTGGCAACAGGGCACTGTGGGATAGTTTGCACTAAGGTAAACAGGAAGTGCTGAAAAAGAGGAAGGTATGCTCTTGGGAACATTTTACTCATGGGTCATGGAGAGTCCAGGAGTCCTCCCCACACACTGCCTAGTGTACTGTTCAAAAGTAGCACCACAGTCTCAGCTCATCAGAAATGCATCTGGACCTGCAAAGAGAGAGAGAAAGAAGCCTGCCGCCTGTGGCTTGTGTTGAAAGTTGAAGGGACGACCTCCTCTGACTATTACCTACTATTAAGCAGTGGACTCAAAGCATCAATTGATTGACCTCATATGTGGTGACAGGAACAACCAAAGCTGAAAGAGGCCTTTTCCTGGAGTGACAAGTTCAGCAGTGACAATTGGACCCTGACTGGACTGTGCGGGCTACACCTACTCACAGCCAAATCCTTGTGAAATTGGCGCATTGTTTTCCTGAAGACATATATAATTTACCACCACAAATCATGCTGGAGACAGTCGGACCCGCTCACCGCACTTAGGGGCATATCTACAAGGGCAGGCGATACAATTATCGCCGCTTTAGCGTCCGTTTTCGGACGAAAAGCGGCGATAATTTTAACGCCTTATTAGCAAGGACACGCTAACGCGTGAATCCATGCTTTTCGCCCTTTCTCTTATCGCCCAGCTTTGCATCTCTAATGAGATGCAAAGTGGGCGTTACTGGCGTACCCCAGATGGGCTACGTTGTAAATATCGCCGATGTGCACATCGCAATATTTACAAGGCAGCCCACAGGATGATAGCAGACGTTAGATTTTGGCGAAACGGCCGTTTCGCCAAATTCTAACGTCTGCTATTATCCCGACTTAGCCATCCCTAACATAGGGGGTGGATTGTGCTGATACGACCACAGGGTCGTATCAGCAGGTCATCGCCGTTTGCAGGGAACATCGCTGGAAAACCAGCGATGTTCCCTGCAAACGGCGATAACCTCGCTATCTCTGGAATTTTTATCGCCCTGGAGAAGCGTGTTGTTAATAACGCGCTACCAGGGCGATAATTTCCGGAGATAGCCAGCGATAAGTAATCTATCGCTAAGCACGGCCAGCGATAATTATCGCTGGCCGTTGATAATATGCCCCTTACTTTGTGCAGTAGTGTTGTGCTATGAATGCATTTTATTTTCCAGGCCTGATTTTAGCTCCCAGACAACACTTGAAAGTCAGTTACAAAAGAAAATAACACATTTATCAAGAGAAAATGTTAAAAGAAGGAGGCTGACAGTAGAAAGTTGGCAAAAGTTCATTAAACTATTAGTAAAATAAAGCTTGACCAGTAACAAAAGGAAACTTAACAAGCCATCAGCTTACGTCTACTATAGTTTTAAGGTTCCATTATTTTAACTTCATTGTCAGGGATAAGTCTCCTGCAGGATAAACAATTCCACATCCTTACCTAAATATTTGTCACACATCATGAATGCACTGCTTAAGACAGTTCGTGTGTTACACTTTTTAACATCATTGCAGGGCTGGTCTAGATGCATCGTTTCCATACAGCGGTTTTTTAAGAGGATTGCAGGATGAAATGAAGTTACCGCTGGCAATAATACATGAACTGTGTGTGTGGTGTCATACATTGACCACGGGTGGCAATGCATTTACTGTCTGAAGCAGTTTTACTTTTGTGTGGATCCCAGTGGATGACGTTTTCTCCTTCTATAATGTGCGGTATTTACAATGGGTGGTAGTTATGAATTATACCTTCATTACGAGTTGCCCGGAGTAATCCCCACTATTTCCACTCCCCCGGGATCACCATTACTGAAGGTCCTGGTAAAGCAGGTCACAGAGAAATAACACTTCTCAGTTACCAGGCCTATAAGAAATAACTGACCACTAGTAAGGAGGGCCTTCGCCTCTGTTCTTATACTTTAATATATAATAAACAGGTTCTGGTTGGCCTGGTGATGTGTTGATCATACGCGAAGGCTTCAAACATGGCGGAGCAGTGATGTGCTGCCCACGTGGTGAGGCACACGTTGATTCAATTAGAGAGGAGGCCTTCTTCCGTTCCTTTTCAATCCAATAAACATGAAAGGTCAGGCTTTTTGTGAGGGCTTTTTTTTAAACAAACGCGCGTTTCCTTGCATCAGTCAGCAAAGATTAGATTTCCTCTAACAAAGTTCATAAAAACTGTTTAATCAGAAAGGGGAAAAGTAAATTCTGGTTCACATTTAATTGCAATATCAATCTAAAACGCATTATGTTGAGATTTCCCAGGGTTCTGTGGGAGTAGCTTCATTCTCCCGTGTTTAATTTCTCCATCCATCATAACATAATTGATCTTCACTTTTTGGAGGGGGGAGTGGTGGAGGGAGAGTTCGCCTTCACTTCAGTTGTTACATATCAATGCCACATGGTCCCTATGCTCTGAAAGCTGTGCCCTCATTTTAGAAGGACACTGTCACTTTCGAATTTATGCCAGACCCTGCCCACTTTTCACCACTCACGGATTTCATTTCCTCTGTTCCCCCACTGCCCTAGCCAACTCCCCTAACAGCCAGACAGTAGCGGCCCGTGGTGGGAGTGCTGCTGGGCAGTGACGTGGGGCGGGGGAGGGGCAGGTTGGGGGGTAGTAAACTACGGAATACGGCCGAATAGAACATATAAATAAATAAAACGAATTCCGTTGCGTGCGCAGCATCGCATTTGGCGATGCAGCGCGCGCAACGAAATTCGTTTTATTTATTTATATGTCTGCTTACCTCTAGTCGGCCGTATTCCGTAGTTTACTATCCCCCAACCTGCCCCTACCCCGCCCCACGTCAGCGCCCGGCAGCACTCCCACCACAGGCCACTACTGCTAGCTGGCGGAATACACCCTACTGGCAAGCGAAGGGCAAGACCTTCAAAAAAGAGGCAGCGATCTTCATCAACAATCTGCTAAAGGAGTTGCAAAGACTTAGGTTAGTATGTTTTTTGCCAGAGAAGGAAGATGGAAATATCAGAGACATTGACATACATCAAAGTGTAAATTTAAGTGAGCGTGTGTGGTTCTAGCACAAGGGCTCATGAGATGAGTGACGAGGAGTGGTGGAAGTCAACATAATGACTCGACTATCCACACTATTATTATAGAGAGAAAAATATGGTGGGCCGTTATTGCCACAATTCAAAGACATGAGAACATTCACTGTGTACAAAGACAGAGGTTGAGTCTGCACCAGCGATGAAGCAGCAAGGAGGAGCTGGGCATATCAGTCAGATCTAAAAGCCCGTTTCAGCAGTCACTGTCTGTTGTCTGACCTCTCTCTACTTGTATAGTGATGAGAGCAAGCGATGGTAGTGTCAAATTCTGCCTGCAAACATTGTCACTATTTATTGCTGATAGGAAACAATTCCTCTTAGAAAATCAAGTTTTTACTAATGAACATTTTCCCCATATTTCATAACAAATAAAGTCTAAATAAACCACTCGAGGTGTAATATCAACCCGTTCCTACTTAGAGGAAAAGGGAACACAATTGGAAGTGGAACAACCCTTTTTTCAATTGTATATTCAAAAGGTTCAACTATGACTAAAGGGAGATAGTGTGGCCTGATGGCTGGAGCTGGGGAACCAGGTTCGAGTCTAGGAGTCAGCTCAACAGTCTGTGATTCTGGGCAAATCAGTAATCTCTCCATGGCCACCAAAAATGAATATGTCCTTGTGTAATATAATTGGTGCTCAAGTAAAGAGCTCCAATGCCATTGGGTCGGGTTCGCACTATATACAACTGCAAAAAAATACCTTTAATGAGATCATAGGAAATTCCATTGAATACTCGATTGAACTTAATAAATGCATGAAGTTAGGCTTCATCATACAAAAGTCTTTATGGATACACCTGGTGGTATTCGGTAATTGATGCCAGTTGCAAAATTCCATTGATTGCAGAATATAAAACAAGAGGCCCTGTGATAGTCACTATTCAAGATTTCACCCCTGGTTAAGCTACCAGTTATGGTAGAAGTAATTATGTCTAGCGGGTTATGTCCCAACTAGATCATTGTAATGCCATTTACGCGAGGCTTCCTGCCAAGCCATGCTGGTTTCCCACAGCCAGCAAGCCGGTCACGAGGTTGCCTTTGATATGTCAAAAGGTTTGGTGGCAGATTGCTGCACCTGCAAGGCTTAACCCGCAGGAATCTTCTGCTCCTCCTCTTCCTCAGGCTCCATCTTGACTTTGCATAATTCTGATATGGACTGAAAACGCACCCCCTCATAGCAGCATAAGGCCCCGCCATTAAATAATCACAGCAGTGATGATGCCTTTGATCTGCTGCCTTCTTCCTCTTTCCTTGTGGAAGAGGTCTGAAGTGGATGTGAAGAGGCCTGAGGATTGCATCCTCCCAAAGGATAATAAATAAATATTGATGAAAACCACCAGGGAGAGTTTTAAGGCTGCTTTATAAGACCTAGCGTTCAACATGCTGGCTAACCGAGAGTCAAAGATATCATTTCAGTCAGGGGACGCTGCATATGATAACGTGAGTTTTGAATACAGTACTGATATGAACTGAACATACCGGTGTCTGGATCACATACACCTCACTGGTGCTATATACAGTTTTGTACTGAAAGTTTTACTATCTGATCCTTGTATAAACTACCTGAACACAGGCTGTTAAAATATTAACAGTTTTACTGCCAAAAATATTTCCATAATAAATGCACATTGTTTTGAGACGATGAGAAAACGTGAGGCTGCTATATTCATTCTTTCCATGCACTAATTTTCATACTCACATATATTTTTTGAAAGGCGCTTCTTTTTAATCTAATAATTGTAATTTAACCGTACTTAGAATAACGCCTTTAAGAGGAAGTGCTGGTCCTTTTCAGATGCATTACTAGTTGTAAACAAGCATTGGCATAGCCAATAGGTCTCGCCTTTGGGACCTTATAAGTGTTTAGCCATGCAACAGTTGATGTTGTTGCACCAAGGATATTGTGCTGGATAACTAAACACTTATAAGGTCCCAAAGGCGAGACCTATTGGCTATGCCAATGCTTGTTTCGGATATGCTCTTGAGATGGGATGGTATCTGTGAGCGATGCCTTCCTGAATGAGCATGGAGTACATTTTGAATTGATGTCTTCTGTGTGGCTTTTAACCCCTACATAAAACAGAGCTCTTCCCCACTATGGATAGCACACATTTTTGTGGATGTTTGCCACATGTATGGCTAGTATAGCAAAGGCCGAGCTCCAGACCTTTGCAGATTAAAAATAGCGAAATCTGTTTGCCAACTGATTGCCAATAATATGTTATATGTTAAAATGGTGAATTGTAAACATTTGAATGTGTCCACATTTCTGTGGAAACAAGAGCGCCCTGTTGTTTCTACATGCAAAGTCTTGGCGTGCATGCGTGGCACGTAGCCCTGCAGCAAACAAAAACCGCACCTACCACGCACATCTCTTTATTCGTACGGAAAATAAAATGGCGTATTACAACCAATCACTGGAAATACAATTCCTTGATGTTTCTATTTCCCAATGTCTTGCTCATCTCACACATATTGCAAACGCACACAAGCGGGAATATTTTATGCAAATGCATCTGCATACTTTTATATACTAAATGCGTACGTCATCTTTCTGAACAAAAGCAAAACACGCACACAAGCAAACACAATGCCCCACACTTACGAAAAACTACATAGAAAGCACACATATTATATCATACGCATACAAAAAACAGGGAGCAGTCATACACCACACAAAGGCACATACATTACACAAATGCACACAGACATGTACTTGCAAAAAAGACATACATACGCTGAAGGGCACACAAAACAACAGAGTTCGTAGCCAAGCACGGAATACAAACACGCAGTGCATACACATATTACACACGCATACTTATCTATAAACACAGTCATTCCTATATAAAAATAATAATAATTCGCACCATGCAAAGGCGTTAGAGAAGCTTTTGTATACATGCACAAACGCACAGCTCAAAGCCACAGTCATACTTTACACATAGTAGCACTACTACGGAGCTATATACTAAGTACAAAGGCGTACACAATCTACACAAACACACAGGCATGCACAAAGGCACAAGCACAACATTCGCACAGCACACACACGCCATAAAATGTGATACACACATCATTGTACACATTTATTGCACAAGCAAACACGCACGAGCGTTTACATACACAATGACTCGTGCACAAGCTCACAAGTAACGTGCAGTGGGGTACACACAGAAAAACATGCTCCTCTATGCAAGCACACATATAGAATACAAAGAAATACACATTTTACAGACGTAGACATTCATACACAGGCTCGCATACATTGTACACTTAGAAGCAATCTACACAGACACACACATTGCACGTAAGCCCTCACACACCGATGCTCCTTTGTCTCTACTTTTAATGGCCACTCCTACATTCACCGGCAACACTGACGCACACAAATCTCATGTGCACTCACACGTGTTTCTGACTCTTTAACACGCAGTTATATCCCAGCAACAAACAAGCAAAAAGCGCATTGCAAACGCCCTGCTCGGTACTGCATGCTCCCTAAGTGACAAAAGTGCCTGTGCCTGGTAAAGAGATGTGCCTCTGTATAATATAGAAACGTAGAGGGGAAGAGGCTGCAGAGGAAAAGCAAGAACGAGAACGACAGAATAAGAGCTGGGAAGACGCCATACACACAAGATTAAATATATAGGGGCAATGTGCGCTACATTTCACTAAAGAATGCTAGCGACAAAATATACAGGGCCACAGGGTGTTAGAAGGGAGGTCGGGACAGTGGAACAAAGAAATATAGCAAAGAGAGTGAACGGAGGAATTAATGCAGAAAAGTACGAATGAAACGCTGCAGTGAGTCATGGGAAAAGAAGGAAAACGTGCATGGGAAGGGAAGGAAGCAAGCTGAATGGCAGGGGTGTAAAAGGAGGCGAGAAAGGAGGAGAGAAGAAGGGAGGGGGAGGGGGAGGCAAAGTGGCGGGAAGAAGAGAGAGGGCATGAAGGGATCGAAGGTAAGGGAAAGAAAGGGAAGATGGACAAGATTAAGAGGAGCCACAGATGGACTTCAGAAAAAGAAGGGAGGAAATGGTAGAGGAGAAGACTCGAAAACACTGGAAAGAATAGTGAGAAAAGAAAAAAAGGCTGCATGAAAAGAAGGGCATTAGAAAACAAGAACAAACGGGGCCCTCGTCAGGAAATAAAGAAGCAAGTAAGAGAAGAGCTATAGAGAGAAGAAAAAAAGAGGGAAATAAAAAGTGCAGGGCGCGAGACCGAAGACTTAATAAGACTTAGAAAGAGAAAGAGACATAGAATGAATAAATGACCGAAAAGAGACTGGCTAGGGCTGGATAGGTGCTACATATCGGAAGCAAATAGGAAGCAGCGGAGCTGACTGTGCGGGGGAGAAAAGGGTCTGGTCCACTGCAGGGACAGAATCAGAAAAGAGGCGTGGCCATGGCGAGAACTCGGAAGAAACTGTGAGAGAGGTGGAAGGCATGCTGGAAAGGGAGTGGGCTGTAGGAGAGAGTGGACGACCAGGCACGGCCCGTGGTAGGAGTGCCGGTCGGGCGGTGACGTGGGGCGGGCAGGGTGGGGGGTAGTAAACTACGGAGTAAGGCCGAATACAGGTAAGTGAACATTTAAATAAATAAAACGAATTTCGTTGTGAGCGCTGCATCGCCAAATGCGATGCAGTGCGCGCAACAAAATTCGTTTTATTTATTTAAATGTTCACTTACCTGTATTCGGCCTTAATCCGTAGTTTACTACCCTCCACCCTGCCCCTCCCCCACCCCACGTAACCGCCCGACCGGCACGCCTACCACGGGCCGCGCCTGTGGACGACCAATATAAATCGAGGATATACAGGGTGAGAGAGGGGAGCAGGAGAAAAAGAAAATATAGAGAAAGAGAATGCGAGGCAAGAAAGGAGACAGCTAGAGAAGGGTAGAAAGGGAAAACTAACGAGAGTAGGGTTGTGAAGGAAAGAGCATGGAGAAGGAAAGTCAGGAGGGAAAGAGAGGGAGGGAAATGAAGAAAGAGTGGGAAGAGAAAGAGATGAGGCGCGAGAAAGAGAGGGATAAACTCAAGGAAAAATGAGGGAGTGCGAGAGATGGCGAGGACAATCAGAGAGAGGTCTAGAGTCAGCCAAAGAGAAGCAGAACCAGAAAGAAAGGCGAGAGTTCGAAGAGGATTAACCAAGGAGGCTGGGGAGAAAAAGAGATAGAGAGTGATAAAAAGACAAGCTAGACAGTTTGGAGGCATGAATTCAGAGGTGCGAAGAAAAAACAGAGCACAATAGAGGAAAGGGAAGGCTTGGGCAAGAGAGATGAGGAAAGAAAGGAGAGATTTAAAGTGGCCGGAGAAGAAAGAGACCAGAAATACAGAGGGGGATAAAAATAGAGCGAGAGTGACATAACCACAAAATGTAGGGGTGGGAGGCGAAGGAGAAACAGAAAGTGAATGAGCGAGAGAAGCGCAGAATCACCGAGAAAATAGAAAGCGGGAGAAAACAAGCACGCGAGTGGTGCGTGCGTGCGCGCGCCTCGCGCTTAAAGTAAAAAAAAAAAAAGAAGCATTGACCGCGCGGCCGTTAAAGTGACGCGTCCGCGAAAGTGAAAGTGATCGCGGGCTGTAAGGGTGCCCACGAGCGATGCACTTAATGAGCCATGGCGAGACAGGAAAGCCAGATGGCGCCTGTGCTCGTAACTGTGTGCGTAACCGCACGCCCTAGGCCACACCAAAAGCTGTGGTCGGCTTTTTGAAGCCCACTTACTAAAAGTCTCGCCAGAGCAGCGCATGCGCTGGCTCAGGCGAGACCTAAAAACAGAAAGGGATGCATTCCACAAGACGCAGATTTCGGTTTGAAAGGTACCTTCAGTCTAACAGAACAGACTGGGGCAAAGATTTCCAAAGCCGGTCTAAAGACTAACCTTTGGCTTTGGTGCAAAGGGCAGTGTCAATCAACTCCCTGGTGCAAAGTATATTTTGTGCCGAAAAGTGAATAAAGCGCACATTAAAATGGAGTTACATCTTGTGTTGTCAAACTCCTGATAATGAGAGCAAAAAAGCATAACTGGGCAGGAACCGGGTCAGTACCCTTAGGATTCCACAGAAAGCCAGATCGACTAAAGTAGCGCAACCTGGTTTCGAATGAAATCCTAGCGCCAAATGAAACTAGGCGCACACGATGGACAAGCAGACATGTATGATATGCTCATCAGTAATGTATAATTCTCTGAGAAATTACACATTTTATGTAGCTTGACCTTGGATGGTTGTCAGTACATACATTTGTACTAGAAGTTCAAATGTCATGCACAACCTCGCATGCTCACATTTATGCTGTGGCCCAATACATTGTGTCACGCTAAAACAGCATTTCTTGCACTAACCCAGCACATGACATCACTGGCACACAGCTCTCTGCAAACATGGTACTAGGTACTTCTTTATGCTTCATGCAGTGCAACACTGGACATTTTAATGCAGTGCACTGCTGCCCAACCTTTAGTAAACCTGGGCCACGGAGTTGGTTTTTATTTCTTCCGGATTCCAGGATGCTTGTGCACTTGTTTGCTGAACAGCTTGGAGGATGGTTTCATTTCAGAGTGTAAGAGTGTTAGACCAAACCTAGTGACCCAATTACTTCCGGTGGAGAAGTGAGAGTGGTGGACTACTAAGCACTGGTGGGGCATGAATGTACCATACCACCTCAGCTACTGGATACTGTAGCCTAGCCTTTACCCCGAGGAAGTTAGGACTTAACTCGTTCAATGGTTGGCCCGGATCGGTAGTACAGAAGATGTTATTTTCTATTATCCATCCAAAGTTGTAGTTCCAAGTAGTTTAGGATTCTGTTAAACCTGAAAAAAGGAAGGAAAAAAAACGTTTGCACTCCTCAGTTACTGTTTGAAACCTGACTTGTTGTGTGAAACCGACGTCCCAGGTACACCCATTCTAAACATCTTTGTCACCATCCCCAGAAAACTCTATATATGTGGAATCAATTATACTCATATTATGCAGTACACAACAAAACCAGGCCTTTCTAAGATTTAAATTCCATGAACTGGAACAAGAATAAAAAATGAAAACTATATCACACTTCATATAGTATCCTTCTGTTATTTAAACTAAAGGAAAACAGGTAAGGAACAGACATAGCAATTCAATTAGACCTAAGGCCAAGACGTACTAATATGTTGCACAGGTTCACATGGTACAACACAAAGAGCAAGACTCAAATGTCTGCATCAATCAACTATCACGTGCAAGAGCTGTGTTGAACAAAAAGATGACACAAGCACAGCGCCAAAATACTTTGCACTGTGTTGTGTGAAAAGGAAGATAATATATTCATAGTGGGGGGTTGGAACAGGAACACTACATACATTCTTAGATATTATTGCCAACACAAAATACTAAAATGATACGAAGTCTACACCTATCTGGAAATAGACGTCTTTACTGCCTCATGATTGTCTGTGAAATGATTGTCATGTGTTGAACATTACACAGCCTTGCTGTGTGAGGCAAAATGCGTCTTGAGTAATATCCAGATACTATACGCAATCTTACGAACATACCTTAAATACAGTCCTCAATACTGACCCAGACTCACAAAATGGACGGATGAGGAGGCAGGTAATATGCACAACTCCTTTATTTATGAGAACTATATGGAAGTGACACATTACAGTCATACATTGCATAGCAGCATTGTTATAGACATACTCTGCTTGTTATCCCCATATTGAGAGACATGATTCCTAAAGAAAAAGTCAAAAAATGTCATTTTATATGGCATGTGACATGCTTTCTCACAGTCGATGAAAATCCTGAGGATGAACAGTCGACATATCGGCATAATACACTTTTTTCGTTGAGCCACATAAATTGGACAAAAAAAGTAATGAGCTTCCATTTCCTTCTGTGCTGAATATGCTGGTGTTAGACCTGCCAGTCCTTAGGGTGGTCTTCCCCCAGACGCTTTGGTCCCGTGCTCGCTACGCCACCGGTTTCAAGCTAGGCTGGCTGATGAGGAGTGATGCTCCAAAACCAGCCCCAGAATGCTTGTTTTCTGGTCCAGGGAGGACCTGGCCCGGCAGTTCAGGCTGGACTGTTCCCATGGGGAACAGGGTCAAGGCTGATTTGCATATGACTGGGTCCGAACTGGAATGTTGTGCCGAGCAAAATAACGATGGCTTAAACCCAGATCTGTGACTGGGGGTGAATGTTTGACAATGGTCAACATTCCATCCATCATCTTTTTGTGTTGCATTTTTACCCTAAGTGGGAAGGGTATGCACAGACGTGGGTTTTGTGCTCACTACGCCACCGGTTTCAAGCTAGCCTGGCTGATGAGGGGTGATGCCCCGAAACCGGTCCCGGGATGCTTGCTTTCCGGTCCAGGGAGGACCTGGCCTGGCAGTTCGGGCTGGACTGTTCCCATGGGGAACAGGGTCAAGGCTGATTTGCATATGGCAGGGTGCAAACTGGAATGGTGTGGCGAGCAAAATAACTATGGATTAAACCCAGATCTGTGACTGGGGGTGAATGTTTGACAATGTTCAACATTCCGTCCATCATCTTTTTGTGTTGCATAAATGCTTTACACACTGCCTCTAAGTTAAACTTGACTGCTCTGTGCCAAGCTACCAGAGAGTTGAGCACAGGTTCATTTGGGGTTTGCTTGTGACTGCACTCTGGCAACGATTGTGGTTGCTGCTTGAGTAGGGTTTCACCCCCCTCAATCAGTAACCCCGTTTATTACAGCTGGGCATCAATCTAAAATCAGAGAAGAACTGGTAGTAGTTCAGTTGCTTATACAACCTCTTAATGGTAAAATTCTAGACCTAAATTTTATGTACAAAAGTTTGGCTGATAACAGAACAATGTAATCTAAAAAGACTGAAAATTTGGAACACTTTTGGTATCCAAAAAATGATCAATTATGCCTCCTATTTTCACAGAGCAAAACCAAGACTACATGGCATAAGATCAAAAACATGACTTAAGAAGATTACCTTAATACCTAGTGATGGAGTTTGGATTGGCCCGCATCTCATGGAAACCCAATGTCAGCAAGCAATTCACATATTTAACCCACGATGTGGCACAGTCACAATCCAGGGCTAGAAGTTCTTGTAAACATGATCTATAAGAAGCCAGTTGTTAAACCAAATTCTACACCAGTGCAGGGGTGGTCTAAGTTTAATAACATCTGCTATACCTTTAATGCCCCTGCCCAGATTCAATGGCAATGTAGGGGCACTCAGTGGCAAATTAAGCAATGTTTTAAAATGTATTTTCAATGCAGGAAAGTCCTAGGATATTGCTATAACCCCATAAATTAGCACCATAAACTACTGCTCCCCTGGCCTTTGCTCTATAAACTTCCAGTGCTGGTGAGATTAATCTAATACTCGTAGATTAAAAAAGTTTTAAAACAGCTGATACAGAATGTTGAAGAGCAAACTGGCTCTTGGAAATTTGCAAGGACCAAGACATGGAATGTTTAAGTTTGACCTCAGATAATCAAACTCACTCACAGTCAATGAGCGCCGTTGCAGCTTATGTGGACCGAAGTTCATTTATTTAGTTTTCTGTGGATTCAACTCTAGTCCATGGTCATAGAGAGAACAGATTGATCTAGGGCGGATTGAAGGCCCATTGGGGTTTTGGATATGAGCAAAGTGTTGTTGGCAAATAACAGAGCTGGGATTTTACAACCAGCCATTTTAGGAGCATCAATGCTACAGGAATTAGATAATCAATAGCTCCATTTATATAAAATGAAAACAAGGCTAGTGCCAAGACACAGCCCTGTCTAACACCTTTATCAACTGGGATATGTTAAGTTAGATCCCCATCCTTCCCGCGCCTCACCTGGGCATAAGAATTATTATGGAGTTGAATAAAAATGTCCACAATGCTATCTGGGAGTCCAATATCATTTAATACTGTCGATAATTTTGATCTGGGTATGACACTGCAGGAATATTCCCTTAGATTACAGTCTTTTTTTAGGCAAGCTGGCTCTTCTAGGTTTTACTATCTTAAATTAGGTGAATGTAAAAGTTTGGGTCTCCAAATCCAATCTAGTCACCTCAGAAATTGGAAGGAATGTGGTCTAGAAGAGCTGGGGCGCTTTTTAATCCAGAACAGAGTAATTACCTGGCAAGAGGTTCAGAATAGATGCGGCGACCGCAGCAAGCCTGGTTTCTTTGAATATTTACAGATCATATACTTTCTAAATAGATATAATCTTTCGTCTAGTGGCGCCCCGACTAAGTTGGTGACCGCTCTATTTGGAGCAAAAGTAAGAGGGGTGGGCAATTGGTACCGTCTTTTGTGTACCCAAAGTGAATCTTCACTGGTCGAGAAATTCTTAGAAAGAGTAACCCGGGAAACTCAATGTACCTTTTCAAGTCAGGAGTGGCAGGCTATATCTCAGTTAGGGAGCAAGGCTTTAAGAGCTGCCAATTTTAAAAGAATGGCATTTTTGTCTCGGTGGATGGCGTATTATACACTTAAAGCCCTAAACAAAAAATATCCAGAAGTAGAGAATAGATGTTTCCGTTGTCAGGCAGAAGGGGAAGGGGCCTTGCTACATATATTCCTTACTTGTCCAAGGCTAGGGCGATTCTGGGATAAGATTTTGTCGGCCATAAGCCAGGCAATCCAGAAGAGGGTAGATCCAGAGGTTGAGGTAGCCCTATTCGGCATCACCAGATTTAGGGCAAACTTGACAAAAGCGGATGAGACTTTTTTAGCTATTTCCTCCCTCGTTGCTCGCTCCCTAATTCTCCAGAATTGGAGGTCGGCGGAAGCACCTTCATTTGCGAGGTGGCTAAACAAGATGAAACGAACCAGGATTTTCAAAGAAGCATATGCAAGGCGGGTGGGAGCTACAAAAAAGTTTACTGCGGTTTGGAAATACTTAGTGAATCTTGAAACTACGACGGAATAGAAGTTTTATCGATATTTTAAGCAGGAATAACTAAATTTTAAGGCTGGGGATAATATATCAAAAAAAAAAAAAGAGCCCATGCTCTGGAATATGCTATATCCCACGGAGCGATTTTGCCTGGTAAAGGATAGGTTGTTCTGGGTTTTCCCGTGCACTTTAGCACATTAGCACTTTAGCACTGTAACAAGTTGGAATTGCATATCTGTAAAAAGTTGGGATATAAACTTAAGCACTTTTGAAAAACGGGTATGCTGCCAGATTATGGTTGCAACATGCTTCTTTGCACTTTTCTTGCACTTTCATTGTATTGGTTTTATTCATGATTTGTATATTCTGATCAAATGCTAATTTTAAACCCCCTGTTATTTATTATCATTGTTTTACCCCTCATGCTCTGCTAAAAAAAAACTTAAATAAAAAAAGAAAAAGTAGTGCTGTCAAAAAAAAAAAAAATGGGATTTGGGTATCATATCAAAAGCTGACCGAATGCTAACAAAGGCAGCATACAGATGCCCCCATTCTATCTTTACTGTTTTCCAATAGATAAGGAGAAATCGACAAATCTTATCTGTAGTATTCACTTTCTCCCTAGGTCCTGCTTGTAGGTGAGTAAGAATAGTGTTTTATAGCATCCAATATTGAGCTTATTGGGCAACTGCCTGCAAAAGATTTTTTGCAGATTATCAATTTAACTGATGGGGTGGAAATTGACAGCATCCTCTTTATTCCATTTTTTATAGATGGGGACAATTCTCGCACCATGTCAGCTGTCCATAATATAAGCTCGGGACGCTATTGCATTTAGCACTTCATTTATGTATGGACCCCATTCCCATGGTTCAGAGCAAAAATATAATGTTGATATCACCACTACAAGGCATAGGGGTTTATTATGTGGGCAACATCTGGGTGTTGTACATGACATCATCATTAGCTGTGGCAGCATCTACATGTAAGGGTAATTAATATATAAAAATGTGAAGTGCTGGTATAACCATGCATGTTATCTTTTGAAGGTGTGATATTTTGAATGGCATTTAAGGGACAGACATGGGTATGATCAAGATTTAATTAGTCAGTGGGCATGACACATTACAAGGAGTCAGTTACAAATTCAGTGGTAACAGTAGTTCAATATGCACTGCCTGTAGATGAGACATGACACCGTCAGTGGCTAGGTCACTTGTGTTATTGTGCTCTATATGTCTCATGTTGATTTATGTGAGTGATCTTCATGACCAAACACATCCCATAACTCTGTCTAAATACACAGTAATCTTGATCTTGTAACGTGTTGTGGTGTAGTCCACGTGCAGAGAGTGGAGGGGAAACAATGTACACACATGTATATTATTATTAAATGATGTTCCCCCGATGACAGGACAAATGCTCCCGAAAAGCGTTGGGAATTAAAGATACATTGTTAGACAACCATGCATCATGGGGAGTAACAATGAAGTGTGTGATAATAATGCGCCATATTGATTGAGGAAACAAAGATATAATCATCCTAAGACACATTGAAGTATCTTTAATAATAAAAAGTGAAAAGAAACGGACATCAATATCTCCTGCGAGTGTCCTTATTCTCGAAGAAGGACGTCATTGTAGTTAAATAAAGCGACAGTTCGAACCTCCAAGTGATTCAGGAGGTTTACTGGACATCAGCAATTCATAGCTATAACCTATAAATACCAATAGTGTGCAGTTAAAAATATATTGTGAATATTGGTACCATGTATTTCAGTGACACAAAGTGACAGGCTGTTTCTATACAATTGTTTTTGAACATTATTTGAATCATGCTAACTTAATGGAAACAGAATTAGACAAAAATATAAAAAACAAAAGAAAAAACAACTCAATGGATGGAATACATTTCAATAAATTATATGATCTGAGATCAAAATATAAACTGATCAGTGAACTTAACAGTCATGTCCTCATAAGTATTTGTTTGTGATAGACTACATGTATGCAGGAGTTCACGAGGGAACATAAGTAGACCGAATGCTGCATTACATTTGCTTATCTCTGGTGGCGCTTCCTCTAGGTCTGCAGTGTCCTGGTCTTGAAGCCCACACAGCAACTCAGGGGTGGTCACAGCAGCCACCTGCTGCTCTGTGGCAGCGAGCTGTTCCTGTCTCTCTGCTTCCTACACCAGTTCCTGTTCTTTTGTGTGCCACTTCATTTCATGGCAGCAATTTTTAAGCTCTTTCACAGTGCACCAAGTAGGTGGTATCACATTTACAGTCCCCAGAATATTATTCTACAGGGTTGCTTTCTAGGAAGGCAGCTTACAGGGCACAAAAAGCTGGGATTGGAGTTTTGTCACCTCACTAATAAGGATCTCTAACACAGTCACACTTAATTTCAATGATTTCTTCTTTTAGAATTGTGCCTTTTTTCGATCACTCCTGGAAAGATTAGCGCAAAGTGTGGATCAGCAGTGCAAAAGGTGGAAAATGTGGAGCTGAGGTATGTCTGAGGGCAGTATTGTTCTCTCTATCCTAAACTCATAAGTGCACCCAACATTATTGGATGGTGTCTCAGAATTTTATTGCATGACGATTCTCCTCCAAGACCTTTATTCCTGGATGAGTAGGAGATTGCCCAATGACCTATTGTCCAAATCTGAAGAATTAGCACTGGAAATCGTTGTACACCTATTACAGCATTGTACTTAGTCATATAGCACATATAGCATTTTCTTTGCCAGTTGGGTGAACTATTTAATCATCAAAAGGCAATCTAATTCAAAATATATACATATAGTCAAATGTCAGTCTTTAAAGTTTCTAAAAAAATATGATGTCCACCTAATTTTTTTCAAACAGTTAGGAGTATTAAATGGATACATATCTAGATCTATGGGGCTCGCCTGTGATATCAGCAGTATTTGCATATAGTTTACAGAATGGCACATTGGATCTCTTTACCTTTTCAAATAACATCATTTTCCAATTTTTTTTATTTGTGTGATCTACGTGTTCACTAAGCAATTCAAAATATTAATATATTAAGAAAATTACTTTTAGCAGGAAGTTAATATTAAAATAAAATGACTAATATGCACAAATACACAATACAATTTCTTTGGTAGCGATTTTATACTTTCAATAATATTGTTTGGTAGATATGTATACACATAAAAGAACATCACTGAATTTGCTGAATGTATTCATTATATTGAAGTACCCATCGTATTAATGCATGACTATAAAGAGATTTGTCTGAAAACTACAGAAAACATTGCGGTGCATTGCACTTGTAGTAGTGCACCTATACACACACATGCACACACATAACACTTGAAATTATTGAGCACATGAAACATGAAATTATTGAACACATGCTGTGGTATTTCTTGAGCATAATGTGGAGCTAATATCATCAAATATTCCAAATATGAATCAGAACCTGCCTTATGTCCACCTAAATGTTTTATTCAGTGGATAACTAGTGTTCAAAAATATGTTGCTACAGACTCCACCCTCTGAGCTCAGCTCTTCACAGGATATTTAAGTGCGATTCTGGAAAACATCTGTTGTATCTCTCATACAGCAGGCATTCAATGCCTACGCATGATTTCATCCTCGATCCAGCAGTGGTGTTGGATTATCTACAATTGGAAGCCTCTCCGAAGGAGCCACGTCGGTACTGAATATCCCAGAAACCCTTTGCCAAACTCGGAATGTATTTTCATTTAAACTGCATTTTCTAACTTTTATGGAATCCAACCCAATTTATGGCCGTCACATTATATTTTTATTAAATAAGGGAATTTGCTTTAGCCATCCTGTACCAGATTATTTCGTATTTTGTATTAAAAAAAGAGCACAACTGTTCAGTCAAATTATTGTCTGTAAAGGTGACTAAATCACTAATCCTGACTGCAGTTTTTGGTGAGTTTTACTTGTTTTTTAGATCTCACCTAAGAAATCTCGTGTTTTTTTTTTGCGAGACAATATTTTCCAACAGTGAGCTTAGAAGCTGTCAATTGCTTACCATTGGTAGGCTTAATTGTCACTCTCATTTGCTTGCTTCTTATTGGTCAGCTGTCATAGGCTTCCTTCCTCTACATGTGTGTCCCTCCCCATGACCATGGAAGCAATACTTGTATTTTTCCAATGCTCGTTTTTTTAGGGCTACATTTTCTTTGTGTTTAGGCACTCTACAAGAGTCTGTGTTTTTCAGCTGGCTTCCTTGTGTACTTCTCCCTTCCTTGTTCCTCCTGCCATCCCTCCTTCCGTGGTTCTTGTTACTTGCCCAAACTCACACTCCCTCCTTCTGATGTCTGTGTTGCTTGCCAAGTTCTGCCCTCCTTCCTTTTTGTTGTTTGTGTTGCTTTCCCCCACTTGGCCTCCCTCCTTCTGTTGACTGTGTTGCTTCCCCCATCTGTCCTCCCTCCTTCCATTGTCCATGTTGCTTGCCCTGACCCGCTCTCCTTCCTTCTGTTATCAGTGTTGCTTGCCCCACAAGTCAACCCTCCTTCTGTTTTTTATGTTGCTTGCCCCATCAGGCCTCACTCCCTCCATTGTACATGTTGTTTTCCCCAACCTGCCCACTTTCCTTCAATTGTGCATGTTGCTTGCTCACACCTTTTGATATCTGTTTTGCTTACTCCTACTCCTACTCACACTCCCTCTACCCTTTGTCTGTGTTGTTTGCATCCACCCACCCTCCCTGCTGCCTCCTACCCTGAAATAAAAAGGTTCTGTGATGCAGCCATTATATGGGTAAAAACATTGACAAGTCATTACCTCTTGTAGGTGAGTTCTACTGGCTTTGCCAATGCTTTTTGTCTCTTAGATGTGAAATAAACATTTCTCTAACAAATCCAGCTAGTTTATCTGTATTATTGTGCAGGACATATGTTTGGATAGAGTACAGCATTTTACAGACACATTATGTGTATTTACATGGATCCTGACAGCTAACGAGTGAGATATGTTTGTCTGTCTCTCTAATTTTATGATGGTACATGCGATAGGTTTATAGTACATAACATGCCCACCTGAATGGTGATTTATAAAACTAAATATAAACCGTTCTATGGTATACAATTATATTTTCAAAATTCATATTTAGTCTGCTTTTACAATACAAGAAAATGTCCCATTAAGACAATGTATTCCCAAAACATACGCAAAGTGTGAACCTAATCCAGGCAGCATTTCACTTGATACTTACCTGAGTAGAAAGATGTCACACAGAACCGGAAGGAATTAAGTGTGGTTGGCTCCACCCGTGACTGACGAACAGTAGAGGAATCAACATGAGCTCCCAACCGATCAGGGCTGGTTCTAGGGTGGCGCAACCAGTGCGACCGCACCGGGCACCGACTGAATTAAGTGTGGTTGGCTCCTCCCTTGACTGACGAACAGTAGAGGAATCAACATGAGCTCCCATCCGATCAGGGCTGGTTCTAGGGTGGCGCAACCGGTGCAACCGCACCGGGCACTGACTTCGGGTGAGGGCGCTGTGTTTGCAAGTATATTATGGTTTTAAAAGCACTTGCTGCCATGTTCCTGACCTCCAGCAATTTTCAGGCAACAATAAAAATGTCAAGAAAACTCTGGTGCTTAATGTTATTCCTAGAGAGAGATCAGTGTTTTGTCTAGTGGAAGTTTTGACTCATGGAAACTTGTCACAGAGGGTTAATGTGCCTGCTGCAAAGAATATGTACCATGCAGATCACAAAGTGCATATAATGTAAATAGGTCAGTGGGTTACTGCTTCTATCAGAGAGATCCTTTTGTTACTTTGTGTTGCAGTTTATAAGTTAAAGTCCTAACATAGAACAGTGAGCTATTAACTGTCACGAAAGAGCTGCATGCAAACTGCAAGGTACAAATTAGAGTGTTATGATTTTTTCCCCAGTCTTTGATTATTCTAATGTTGCAGAAAGGGTTCATTTGGATAGAAATCAATTCTGATAATTAAAAAGAACCCCCAACCATGGTGTTACATGTTGAAGTCTGAGTTTGCGCTTCTCCAGAACAATCACTACTAAACTATACCGCCTACTAGTATGGTTGTCATGTGACTCAAGCACCTTGTAGTCCTCTGTAACATTTCCTATGCAGTGATTTACACACGTATGATTGATTGTATCTGTGTAATGTGTGTGATGTAAAGTGCATTGACACCGTACACTGGTATGAGTGGCACTGTAAAACTAGAAGCATCTGAGAGAGAGACAGGTTGTGGAGACTTGAGGGGCACTGTTAAAGGGTGGTAGTGAGGGGAACGGTGGTGGAGGGAGTCATTGGGGGGGAGGGGCACCAACAAACATTGTCATACAGGACGCCACCAGCGCTAAAGCCAATCCTGCATCCGATGTTTGCCGTAAGGCTGAATATTCATTGCTGGTGATTTCTGTCAGAAGCAAGGTGTTATTTACTAATGTTTTGAACGGGGCTCGCCAGGCACCATGTGACACAAAGCATTGGGGCAATTTACTTACCATTAATAATGCCCATGGGCACAGCACAAAATTGTACAGCACCTGGGCAAACCCTAGAAAATGTAATCTGTAGTATTCCGTGGCAATCACAATAGGAATAGAAAAAATACCGAACAATATTGTTTTGAAGAAAAAAATATGAATGTTTTTCTTTACCATATTTGTCATATGAATACTTCTCTACGACAGCGTTAGAAATGCAAAATCTGCTCCCCCTCTGAACTGCAGGAGCTGTGCAGGCACCCCCGAAAAAGACAAGTGGCGACAGGCAATGCGAGTAAGATAGAATTGAGGATACCCACATGTAAAAATCATAAAATACAGGGAACCGTTTTATTCTTCAATACCACGTCAATGTATACATATGTTGCAGTTGTGAAAATAGAACGGAGGCAATCAGTTGTACTGTGAGCCTTGATGTCATATTAGGAAAACCAATTAATTATGCATTTTACATGCCCACATTGTGTACGCAGTAGCTAGAGATCAACAGCTCCATGGACCCAATTCACAAAGATTCTTTTGTGACGGATTGTGACTGAACCATAACTTTCTGTTCAGTTTCAAGTATTTAGCCAAATTTGATAATGTATTCAGCATTAATTTGCTCTATCTATAACTACAATGCCCTTCCTTTTGTTTTGTATTTATAGTACATCATCCAGTAGTAAAACACATTCATTTGCAGTACAATATGTGCAGTGCAAGAACTGCTGACGTACTATCCTTCTATATACTATAGGTAAACTGGACTATCTTTCTATATACTATAAGGAAACTGGGGAAAGCTGACTGACAATTGGGATACACTGATGTTGGGACCCAAAGCAATCTTGATTGGGCCATGGGAGATCATATCCAATAACAGACTATTGGAATCACAGAAGTGAGCTATATGAAAACAAGGTCACAGGTCTAACAATAACAAGGCTATTCAGTGCATCCCTCATGCTCTATACCAGTGGGAAAGGACCGTGCTACCCCAGAAAGGTATGGTAGCAGAAAATTGCTGCGTAAATGTCGTCTTACAAAAATATAGTGCCCTAAACATGGCTCACAAAAATATTGCCCCAATTGTCCATTGGTGTTAATAACAGAAAAGTTACACCTGATGAAGTGATATTTTTGTAAACAATATTTAGAACCATATATATATGTGAGACAATATTGTGTTATCAAAATTCTGTCATACAACCCCTAAAAGTCACCAAAGGTTCATTACAGATTGAAGAATAGGTGAGCCACAGAGTTCTGTCGTGCCAATTTTCACCCCAGCTGTGACATTCCTACTTAGAAGTGGCAGTTTTTGTCTTCAGATTTGGGCAGGAGCCAGTGTTGGGGGGGGGGTCTTCCATACTAAAGTGTCCACGCAGTGTGGGTGGTGAAGACCCCTGGAGGAGAGCCACTTTTTACCGTTTATTAACCTGTCTGTATTTCCTGTTTTCTATAGTAGCTGCGGCATTAGCATTGTTTGTTATACCAGGTGAACTTTTGCAGCGAGGTATATATGGCATGAACAATGAAAAATACATTAAAAAAGAATACTACAGGAGGGCGGAGCTTGCCGGCGTTGAAGATGGTCGCCTAAAAGATGAGCTCCGCACTACCAACGCATTATCCGGCATAAATCCGACAATAGCGCGAAGTTGTGGCATGCCACGAAGGAGCCCTAGGTTACTGAAACGGTCGGCTGTGAACTGAGGTGTCCCGGGAACTTGGAAGCGGAACATACAGGCTGCGGCGTGCGAGGCTGATTGCAGTGCGGACTGGGCCGCCGATCCCCGGGCTCTCGTTAATCCCCGGCCCGCCGGAAGTGAGCCCTGCTGGGCGACGGCTCCCCGGGCGCAAGTCGGGGTCCTGAAGCGGCGAGCAGAGCATTCAGAAGAGGGCAGCGGTAACGGAGCGGGCGGAGGCGCCGGCGATTCCCTGATCAGCTGAGTGACGAGACGGGACGACGAGCCTACACGAGGCGGAAAGAGCATCGGCGGCATAAGGGCCGGTGCGGGGCTCACGCCGGGGGAGCGCGCCTTTGGCCTTGGGAGCTCAGGCGAGCGGCCCACATTACAGCCCACCGGTGAGATTGTGGAAGAGTGGAAGCGGGGGCTGAAGCAAGCTAAGCTGCGGAGTGTGCTGCCTGGTGCCTAATTGGAATCTGGCCTGGTCCCACTTGGGTGATAGTTGGGGATAGCGGAAGCCTCCCGGCCCCATTTCTGCCCCAAGCAGATTCAGTGCAGTGTTACACAATCTTCAGACCTACAGGAAGGGGGCATACCTCTGGCACTCATTGACTGGCTAACTTAGTTAATACGCAGCTCGCCGCCAGGGCAGCCATTTGGACACTTTCAGGCTGGTGCACCCTGTAACTGCCAGCGACAATGGGCAAAGCGGACAAAACACAACCAAAATTTAATTTTGAGCACCGCACTACTAGGGAATGCGCACAGTCCGTGGATGGTAGAGAAAAGGGCGGTGATCAAGCGCCTGAGTCGCAAACCGGTGACATAAAGTCCATACTGGCCTCCATGGAAAAGGCTTGCAAAACTCCCTTACTACTCTGGGCACCAAGATAGACTCCCTCTCCTACCGCATGGACAGGATGTCCGAAAGGCTTGATAAGCAGGCGGAGCGTATGGATATGGCAGAACGCCGAATAACTGAGGTGGAGGAGGCACAGACGGAGATGGACATAAACCACAAACGAATTGACAGGGCTCTACAGGTGCTGCAGGATAAAGCCGAGGACTTAGAGGCGAGGTCTCGGAGGTGTAACCTAAGAATTACAGGCCTGCCGGAGACAACATCGACTGGCCCCATGGAACAATTCGTTGAGAAGCTATTGATCACACTCCTGGGCACTGACACCTTTTCATCCATGTTTGTAGTCGAGAGGGCGCATCGTTCCTTGGGTCCGCGTCCGAGACCTGGTGCCCCTCCGCGGCCGATTATAGCTAAGCTCCTCAATTACCGCGACAGGGATGCAGCGTTAAGAGTGGCTAGGGAGAAGCAGACTTTGCACTACGAGGGCTCCACCCTCTCGCTGTTCCCTGACTTCACCTTCAAAGTACAGGAGGTGCGTCGCCAGTTTGTTCCTCTCAAGAAGCAGCTGCAAGAGCTCCACATAGACTATGCGATGCTGTACCCGGCTCGCCTACGTGTCAATCGCCAGGGCCAGTCGCAAATTTTCACTGATCCCAAACTGCTGCAAAAAGCACTGAAAGACTGGTCTAAGGAACTACGGCGTAGCCCGGACAGGGAGACCGTGTCTGGTGCGACTGGTGGGAACCTGGATGAGCAGGACTGATAGTCACCAAGGCCCGCTCACAGATAAGCTACTGTCATATCTGCAGGGGCTGGAGAGAGATGTCGCTGTAGGGGTCAGATCCTAACCTTCAGGGGATACTGGGAAGGTGCCTGGAGTACGGATTGTGGCGGGGTGGCGTTGCCTGATTTGCCCATCTGGCATAGTATGACAATGAGCGCCCGGTTGAGGTGCGGACAGGGGCAATGGCCTAGAGATACTGATGCATCGAGGGGAGGGAGGGTACAGATCACTGTTCAAAGCGCAACATCAGTTGGTTGGAGTGCGGAAGGGTCAGTTGATTGACACCACAAGGGTAAAAAGCACTTTGTTGGTAACCTCCGCCTACGAGTGCAACACACCGTTGGGATATTGTTATTGCTTAATTTTGGGAGGGAGGGTTTGGGAGGGAGGGTGCGGGGACAGTAATGTCTTCTGCACAAGGGGGGACATGGGTATTTTTCGTCAGGCCGAAGTTGGGGGCTCCTGATGTGGGTAGGGGGGTTACACGAGACTCAGAAGACGTGACATGAGCGTTGTTAGGCAGTATCACTTGCTTAATTTTCAAGATACACCACGCATTCAGACATCATGGTGACAGCGACTAATCCTAGGCAGCCTGTGACCGATAGCAATAGCGACACAGCCATGGACACTCTCAGAATACTCACATGGAATGGTAGGGGGCTGAACGATTATAGAAAGGTGCGAAGGGTCCTCTCTTATTTGACGAGACACAAGATTGATGTAGCCCTGCTGCAGGAGACGCACCTCCCCCCAAACTCCCCTATGCTGCGCTGCAAAGGTTTGCATGGCAATATACATGACGCTGGATTTACCACACATGCGCGGGGGGTGCTCACCTGGGTCAACCCACGATCGACCATCTCCCTACAACCAGTTGCTACGGACAAAGAGGGTAGGTATGTAATCTCAAGGTGCGGGGGAAAGGCATGGACATACTCCTAGTTAATATCTACGGCCCTAACTTCGATAGCCCAGCCTTTTATACACAACTGGCAGATAAGGTGAGTTGTGCTGGCGAGGGGGCGCAGCTCTGGGGGGGGACTTTAACCTAATCAGGGACCCACACCTAGATAGATCAGGAGGGCCAGAGAGACACATAACAGCTGTGGCGCGTGCAGTGGAGAGTATATTGGTTAGGTTTGAACTTAATGACATTTGGCGTCTTAAAAACCCACACGGTGGAGGCTTTTCGCATTATTCTGCATATCACAACTTGCATACTAGAATTGATTACTGGCTCGTTGCGCAGGCACTCAGTGATGGAGTTCGCCGGTGCCAGGTGTTGCCACGTACCCTTTCGGATCATTCCCCGATCCTACTAGAAGTGGATGCCCTGCGCAAATTTATCCCCCCTTTCACGTGGCGGTTCCCCCCCTACTCCTTACTAGACGCGGTATTCAAGGAAGAACTAGCTGAGGCCATAGAAACGTATTTTGAGAAAAATGTGGGTTCAGTGGCAGATTATCAAGTTGTATGGGAGGAATTCAAGGTTTACGTCAGGGGGGTAACCATTTCTAAACACTCAGGGGTCCTCAGAGCAATTAGGACGCGTTTAACGACCTTAGAGAAGAATATACAGACTCTAGAACAGAGACTGGTTACGGACCAGAGGGAGGAGGATAGGAGAGAACTTGCAGACCTGCTAGTGGCATATCATGAGGCAGCTGACGATGAGATTAAGCATATGGGTAAATATGCTACGGCAAGGGCATATGGTGAAAGCAAACGACCAGGGTCAGTGTTGGCTCAACTTCTTAAGAAACGCAGGGAGCGCCAGATCGTGACAGCTATTAGGTCGTCAGAGGGCGAGATGTTGACTGAGGCTGCGGAAGTGGCAGAGAGGTTTCGCCAATATTACCAAGACCTTTACGCCTCCCGAGGGAGCATCTCGGAGGCAGAAATAATCGACTATTTGGCGCACATAAAGCTCCCTTGGCTCACTAATACGCACTGTGAGTTCCTTATGAGGCCAATTGGTAAAGAGGAGATTCAATTGGCGCTATCGAGTATGAGGGCCGGTAGCGCCCCAGGGTCAAACGGCCTCACAGTGTCTTTCTATAGGGCATTTATTGAGCTTCTTGTTCCACAGCTATCTGCGCTATTTGATGATATGTGCGCCATGGGTACTACGCCACCCTCGATGTCTGAGGCGGTTGTTGTGGCCCTCTTAAAGCCGGGCAAACCAGCGGAAGATTGCGCTTCTTATCGCCCGCTATCGTTGCTCAATGTGGATACTAAGTTGTTTGCGAAGATCCTGGCAAACCGTTTGGTACCACTAGTCCCTATCTTAGTAGCTCCAGAGCAGGCGGGCTTCGTACCAGGCAGAAACTTAACTTATAATCTCAGGACGGTTTTTGGGGCACTACAACATACCAAGCCAGACACTCCTGCAGTAGCGGTCTTCTTAGACATTGAGAAGGCCTTTGACTCTGTAGAGTGGTCGTTTATGTCACAGGTTTTGACACGAAGGGGTGTTGGTGCGGTATTCTTACAACTCATAGGCGTTCTTTATTGTAGACCTACTGCCAGGGTTAGAATAGGCAATATAGTCTCCGATCCCCTAGACATTGCAAGAGGAACGCGCCAAGGCTGCCCATTATCCCCGCTGCTATATGCGATAGTGGCGGAGCCACTTGCATGTGTGATAAGGGAATATCATCAACATCGGGGTCTCTGTTTCCCGCGTTACCAGCTTCTTATTTCTACTTATGCGGACGATACGCTTTTATATATCAGGAGGCCAGAATCCAACCTCTCTCCGGTCCTTAGAGAGGTGGTGCGTTTTGGAGCACTGTCAGGTCTACAGGTTAATTGGCCGAAATCCATAATTTTTCCTCTTACGCAGAACACATCCCGAGTAGACTTGGATTATCCATTGCAATGGTCCACGGAGGCAGTGAGATATCTGGGCATAAAGGTGCACACGGATTCAGAGACAGTGTTTAGGGAAAATTACGGCGTTGCCTTTAGCAAACTTGAGGATGAAGTAGAGAGATGGATCAGGCCCCCCCTGTCTCTTCTCGGAAGAATTTCCATCATGAAAATGGTGGTGTTGCCCCGCCTGTTGTTTCTATTTACCAATGTTCCCATGGTCATCCGACGCGCCTACTTCCAGCGCCTGACATCTCTGATGGTTAAACTAGCTTGGGCAGGCAAGCAGCCGCGGGTTCAGTGGAAAATTCTGGTATTGCCTTATCATATGGGTGGGCTGGGAGCACCGGATTTTGATTTATACTATAGAGCTGCGCAAGGTGCGCATGTCTACTATTGGATGCATGGACCCCAGATATCCCGCATCTTCGTATAGAGACAGAGGTGGCTTCGCCGCTCCCTTTGCCTTCGCTACTATTTCAGGAGGCAGACCGTAGGACTGGTATCCTTGATTCGATCAATGCCACGGCACATGCCTGGCAGCACCTACTTAAATTGCAAGCTGGCTCGATATTATATTCGCCGACTACCCCGCTTGACTGGTGTTCATGGTTACCTCCCTGTCGAGAAAAAGGCGTTACGCGCGCGCTTTCCACACTGGGCATACAGACGATAGGTGAGTTATTTGAAGATGGGGATGCCAGAGACTGGGAATGCTTTAGCGACATGGAACCGAAACCCACTATGTTAACACAATTTCAATTTCACAGAACGCGCTATGCGCTACGTAACCTGCTAGGTGATGATTATCTGGAGCCACCGGAGCTCCTTGCCTTAACGCATGTCATAACGGCGAAAACACCGCGGCGTGTAGTGTCACTTATTTATAAATTATCCATTGCGCATAGGGCAAATTACTATATTAAAGCACGCCTGGCATGGCAACGAGACTTGAATACCAACATAACGGACGAAATGTGGACCTATTGTTGTACCAGCATCAGACGTATCTCGCTTAATGGGAGGCATAGGTTGATACACTTCAAATACATAAATAGGGTATACTACACACCAGAGAGACTACACAAGTATGGACTTAGGGAAGACCCGAGATGTGACCGATGCGCTGCACAGTCAGCAGACTTTCTGCATGTAGCATGGAATTGCCCCGGAATATCAGCCTTCTGGGACTCAGTCTTTAAAGAACTGGGTCTAATCACGAACCAGACACTAATTCCAGATCCAACATTGGCCTTGCTCGGGTACTCCAAGGCGATTCCCATGGAGGTCCGTAGGTTAGTGGACATGGGACTGTTGATAGCGAAGCGCAGAGTGGCGATAAATTGGATGCGAGGACCGAGTCCTACAATACGGCAATGGACACGAGACATGACGTATTGCAGCACACAGACGGAACTCTTCAGTGACCTACTACCTCCGCGAAGCAGACCCAAACATTTTTGGGAGATATACAAGACTTATATAGGGGCATATTATCAAGGGTCAATTCGCCGCTTTTTTGGCTTTAAAAGCCAAAAAAGCGGCATAATTTCATCTCCCTATTTACAATGCGGCGCTAACATGCATTAACGCATGTTAGCAGCCGTTTTTGTACCGCATCTCATTCAGCGATGAACATCGCTAATGAGATGCAAAGTAGGCGTGCCGTCAAAGTTACAACATGTAAGAGAGCGCTAACACAACAGCGCTGTATTAACAAGATTTGCGAGACGATATTGAAACTCCTGCTAACCGCGGGTATCGCCGGATCCTTACGTCTCCTCAAAACCTGACTTAACCATGTAGTGTATGGGAGGTGGATTGGCAGGTTAAATCCACACTCCCATATTTACAAGCTTATCATTAGCGCTCACACGTTATCGCTGTTTTTCACGCGATATTGGCGCTTTTTGCCGCTATCGCTGGATTTCTTATCGCCTTTGGGAAACACGTTGGTAATACCGCGCTAACTCGGCGAAGAAATGCAGCGATAGCCGGCGATAGGAAAACAGCGATACGCGCGCTTTGCGATCATTATCGCAATTTGTTGCTGATATGCCCCTTAGTCTCCACACATAGCGTCGGAGAGGACACTCAGGATAGCACACAGGACGTGATTGGGGTGCCATGCACAACGCCAGGGAGCCACCCTGAGGAAGCAGACACATAGGGCCCGATTCTGATGCGGGTTGGAAAAGCTTCCCGACCGAGGGCCTGATTCTGATGCGGTTAGGAAGGCCTCCTAACGGCATTTGCTCCTTCCAAATCGGATCAGGAACGTGTCTTCCCGACCGAGGGCCCAATTCTGATGCGGTTAGGAACAAATGTTCCCATTGAAGTCAATGGGAGTTCAACCAAATCGTATCTGGAAGCATCCGGATGCATCCTACTCCGCCGGTCGGACTTTCCCGATCCGAGTGGGTCGGACACCATTTCCCAACCGATTCGGTCGGGAAGCTTTTCCAACCCGCATCAGAATCGGCCCCATAGTCTACAACTGGCCGTGGCTGCCATGCGGCGAGTAAACAGACAGTTGCACAGGGGAGAGGGGCGAGTCACAGGGGCATGTTTAAGTAATTGGCAAGGTTTGTTGCTGTCTTTTATGGTAGGATGTATTGGACAATGTAAGTTTTATTCTTCAACATCGTGAGTGAAATGTGTCATGCTACTATGTCAGCTGAGTCTCATTATGGTTTGTTTTGGCTTGTTTAACGGAAATCAATAAAAAAGAAATTAAAAAAATAAATAAATTTAAAAAAAAGAATACTACACATGTGTTACACCAACCTTGCAGGAGTATAGACCGAAAAGAGGAGGGGACATTTTAGGAAATTGCTGTGTTCTACACAGACAACAGTACGTGTGACCTACAGCTAGTGTGTTGCTTATTCTGCAATTTTTTGACAAATAATGAGGGGGCACTGAGAGCTAGAAAATGATGTCACAGAAGAGATGCTTTTGTCCATAACTAGTTACATACCGCGCTTTGAATTTTATATTTGTTTGCTGTAGTTTTGTACAGGTTTACGAAATCTGTTAGGTTTACAGCGTTTGAGACATCACAAACTATTCACGCCATCGTAATCTCCACATAAATAATGAAGACATGCAATGGTACGCTAGAAAAGGAATTTAAAAAAACATGCAGAAGCACAAAGTGTAATGAGAGGCTGTTAATCCAATGACCGCTGATCTGCATTTAGCCAGAAGGTTGGTTTAACTGTTAACTACTTCCCATCATCAACAGTTCCAAAGCTTTCGTTAACAGCGGCATTGTCATTATGTTGCATGGAAGAAATAAGTCAACCAATGCTTTCAGTATTTTCTGTGTGCATTCGTTCTTCTGTACTATTAGAAACACAATCGGCGCCCACTAGTGTAATACACAATCGCTTTTAATTTATGTATGGAGACAATGAATACATTATTTGAGAATCCAAAAAGGCTCCCTTAACAAAGTGTTTTACCTGTAGAGATATGAAATACCAAGTGAATTATCAGAATATTGTAGCCCAAAAACTGATGACCAAAATATTGACGAGTAAGTATACAAAGTATACAGACACTATACTTAACTCAGCATCTATGTACTTTGACGTTATATAGATATTCAAGGTACTTAGATGTGGATGGAGCTAAGAAAAGTACATCTATACTTGCCTATATGCACTTACCTCCTCGAAATTTTGTCTGCAATATTTTGATATGCAGGACTACAATGTCATGTATTGTATACTGACGCATTCACTATTGAGCTTCTTAGGAATCGTGCGCCGGAAAACATTGAAAATAAATGTGGCTGTACAGGAGAGCCCTAAATTAGTTACATAACCCTGGGTATGCCTACTTCCCCTTCCCGCAATCTTTATCTGATAAATGATTTCACTCTAGGTTGACGTGTACAGGAATATATGCGTTAGGTCTACCTCTTTGGATCAAACTGAACATAGCATGCGGCGATCCCTTACAATACAACCAATAAACTACACATATGTGTTTTAATTAATGAGTCAAACTGCTTAATATGGCAGGTCGAAATGCACCTGTTTGGTGGTTTTGCCGCAGTCTGACACCTGAATATGTCTGTGTTCTCTCACAACACAGTAAACCGTTTTTGGCTCAAGGTGCTGAAAAGTTTAAGTACGGTCCCACGTGATGGGTCAGAAAAGCAGCAAATGCGCCTTCTCATTTCTCACCACCAAGTTCTGGAATAGTCTTACACTGTCACTCCAGTCTCAAATCATCCAACTACGTTTTCTGAAACAATTAAAGACCTGGCTGCTTTAAGCAGGCTTTAATCTGTAAAGAAATCTAGGCCTGATAAGTAAGCGGTGTCTGCTACTGTAGGGATTCATGAGGTACAAAATCACTACTTAATTTGAGCCAGTGGTTTCAGGTGCTCAGCACCGGCACTTAATTGCCTTCACATGCACTTATGACAGCCTGCCTCAGGGTGGTGCTGTTTACCTAATTTAGAGATGAGCACAACAGTGATTTATTAATTCTGTATACATAAAAATGACCAATACCTGCCACCAAAGCCATCCCTACAGCTTTGGGGGCCTGGAATAGTCAGAATTGTCACACTTGTAGTAGTGTAATGGTTAGTTGTGTTGTTACTGTAATTGGCAGCATTGGCAGCAGCAATGGGCGGTGCAAGCGGAAGTGGTTCCTAAGAAAAGTCTGGGCACTTATCAATTTACAAATTAAGCACTGTACAAACTTTAGCATTCATTGCCAGTCTAGCCATTAAAACAGGTATGTAGGGAGGTTTTCATGATTAAACTGCGACTCATCTAGTCAAACACTGCTTATATTCGCTACTGAGGGATTTCCCTCGGAATCAAAAACAAGCAGAAACAGTGAGATTGCAAATTCCCATTCCCCAGCCAGAATGAGTAAACACTAGAGCTCAGCTCAAGGCCATCCTCTACATGCAGTGCCACCTTAATATGACATTGCTAGCCAAACACGGGCATCCCCCCAAGGTATTCAACAACCACTGTTGCATATCTAATTAGGAAGCGAACGTCACAACGGCTAGCAGTAAGGAGTGACAGGGTTAGCAGCAATTAACAGTGTGCATGTTTCAAACGTATGAAAATTGAAGTTTGGTCCTTGTTGTATAGTTGAACAGATGAGCACTATCCCTGCATGATTTGTCTATGTTGTTGATGTGCTCTCTGCAGTGCTCTGCAATGCTGCATGGCTTGTCTGTCTTATTTACAAATGAAATTAAAAAAACAGTTACATTTTACCTGTTTGTCGACGTTGTCAGCTTAATTGAGAAAGGACTCTTGTGGTGTGGTGGTTGCCCTAATTTCTAGATGTGCAGTTCATTTGCTATTACATTATGGGAAACATGGGATTATCAATGTTAAAGGGATGACTGGAAAAGGACTGTGGGGATAGGGATACAGTCATCAATTTCTTAAACCAATTAGGAGTGGTCAGAGTGCAGAGTGCTGGAGGTACACAAACATGTTAGTCACATTACCGGCATCAGAATAAAGGAATAGATGAGGAAAATATGAGCATAGGAAAAGAGGGACTATAGGCAAATATTCAGCCACTGAGGGAAAAGCCAAGACAGAAGCCGAGAATTGTGACCATAATGTTGGTTTGGAACTTTCCACACCAACCTGATGGGAAGCAAAGCTCTTTCAATAGGAAGAGCTGCAACAAAGGAAACAGGTTTCAAACACGTCTGTTTCTCGCAGTCCATGATAATGATTTTGCCTAAGATTTATTATGTGGGTCACTTCACTTTTGGCTTTCCCTTCAATCAGACACTCCAGGATTTCACGATTTGCAAACAAATTGCAAAAACAGCAGTTTTGTAAAAAGGCTGCGCTTTTTAGAAAAGTGCCTGTGAAATACCCTCCTTGTATTGGTACGGTGACCTCCTCGCCAATGGGCCAATAGAAGGAGTGTCTCACAGCCCGAGACTGCACAAATAAAATGCCCTCAGGGGCCTGTTGAATGCCCTCTGGGCGGCTGGCCCAGGGAGCATTCATTTTTATCAAGATTTTGGCCTGCCGCCCATGGGACATGCGGTGGTCCCAGGGGACAATATTTTTTAATTAAATCTAGGGCCCTCCGTCCATGAGGCACATGACAGGCCCAGGGAGGCATTATTTTAAGCAGGATAGCAATATAAAGTGCTGCAAAAATGCTGCAAGATTTCCATATTTGTGCTGTAAAATTTGCTAATCCATGCTGCAATATCCCTGGGGGGAGGGGGTCAGTTGAATGTTGCTGAGTGATTCTAACAAAGAGGGGCTCTGATCCATGCTTTGTTGATGCTATATATAGCTTTATTTAGCTCTGATTATGCTTCAGGGGTTGTCACATAATTGCATAAGGGAGCAGAGGGGATAATCAAGTAACTTTTTAAAGCAAGCATTTTAGTTGGCTATTATCTAAAGGTACGTTTAAAGAACAAAATAATGAAAAAGAAGAATATTGATGTTTGAGTATAAACGAGAACAACAGTCGCTTCATCAGCAGAAAGTGAGGTTGGACAGATGAGTTTAGGTCTTTGACAAAGGGCAATGGGAGATGAAATTCCATAAGAATGAGTGGTCCAGAATGTACTGTAAATTAAGTGAATATCTCCCCACCTGCATCTGGCTGGGGCAGCCATTAAAACACTGATAGATTTTAACTCAGTGTGCTATGCCAAAAGGACGTTTTGACCTGCATAAAAGATGCTCACAACCATCAACAATTATTGTCTTCTATGATTGCAGAGTAACGGAGAGCGGTCTCTTGAAAATTAAGCCAAACTTTCAAATCAAGTGCTGGTTGTGGGCATAATTGTACTAAAGCATTGTAAAGTAGAAGTGACCAACAAAGTATCAGACAAGGAAGATTAGCCCCCTCATCTACAGCAGGAGAGAAAATTGGGTGAGTCAGTTGGCTGTGAAAGAAAGGTATTCAATAACTATATGATGTCATGCTTAGTTGCAGGAGCTATCGGGGAGTTGGGCATGCCAGTTGGGCATGCCCTTAACACAATGTACGCTTGAGCTAGTTCCATATTGGGTGGCGATAGTTCACTATGCTTGGGGCACTACTTTATAAGGATGATCATTGCTACTTGACACTTGGGATTTAATTTCGAGGGAGAGCTATTTCTTGCAGCAAGACTCCACCTAGAGCACTGAAAGCCAATTTTCTGCATTTTGTTTACAAACCTCGAAACACAGCAAGAGTTGGCCATCCCATCCATCTGACCTTCAGAGTGAAACTAAAGTATCACATCACTCCTACTTTGGAATATCTCCATTGATGTCCCTCATCAAGTAACAAACCTATTTCAAAGCATTTTTATGCACAAAGCCAAAGTTCTGGTCTTTGTTATGTGGCCACAAATAATTTCATCCTTAACAGCGAACCAGGTGCTTCAGGTCGACTGTTAAGACATCATGAAAACCCCAGGGAAATACCAACATTTTGGGGAGGGTCCTTTCAGATAAAAGCTGTGGAATGGCATCCTTTTGTTCTTTGTTAACCTGCATCCTTCCTCACCATAGGTATAGTGCTCTGAAGTTAGGAGTGCTCTTATGTTAAGAGTGAAGACTTAGCTGAAATAAAGGGAACATATGCATACTTTTAAATAGTTTAGGAAGAGACGGAGCTCAAATCGAAGTATAATATGCAAAATATGCAGGTGTAAGTGAAACAAAGAGAAATCCACGTCAGATGTGAGAGGGCAAGGGAAAATAAATTACCTCATGAAAGAGACTTTTTTGTTTAACACCCAAGAGAGAAAACCAGTCAGACCAGAAAAACAAACAGCCACACATGATTTGAAGAGAGATGACTCACCAGATAAACAGGAGAATGAATGGAAAGCACAACAATAATGGTAGCTCTTAGCTGACTATATCAAAGCAAAATATAACAAAATACATAATGCAGCTATCAGAGATCAATCTGGTACCACATACACGGATACAAAAAATATCATAGATGCTTTCCATACATTCAACTCTAAACTTTTCAACCCTGAACAAACCCAGAAGATTGCCACGGTTATCTTAGTAACTTAATACTCCCACCATTTGGCACAAAGTCACACCTCGAACTTAACAAAACTGTCTAAAACTCTAAAATAATGAAACCCATTCAGTCTCTAAAATGTGGCAAAGACCTAGGCCCAGATGCCCCACATCTTTTTATGAAGCTTTTTAAAATACCCTTATACCCCACTTAGAAGACCTATACTCCCACTTGGAGAAATGAAAGGTACAGCCAGTATTGTAGTTATACATAAAGAAGGAAAAGACCTACTGATCCCAAGACTATAGGATCGTTTTACACTTAAATGTGGATTGTAAGTTCTATGCAAAGGTTCTAGCTCTCAGATTGGGAAAAGTCTAACCAGAAATAATACATTCCACTCAAACAAGATTCGCATCAGATATTAGACTATTTGCCACATTTTCAAAAAAGGCAAAACTGCTAACCTCCCTCTCAATAGCCATGGTGGTGGATGCGGAGAAGGCCTTTGATAATGTTTCTAGGGCCTTCTTGCTCTTAGTGCTGAATAAACTCAATCTGGGGTTTTCATTCGAATGCATGGCTATGGCCCTTTATACTCAACAAACCTCATGCCGAAGAATAAATTGTAATAGAAATAAGGCCTTTAATTTATCACAAGGAACAAGGCACAGACCTCTTCTCACTACCACTATCTCTACTTACCACTGAACCTCTAGAGGTTGCCATTATTTTGAACCACAACATTAAAGGGATCCCATTTCCCCCGATATACAAAACAATCCCAGCATTTGTGGATGACATACTCACTTTCACTGAACAGGGTGCGCTGGTTATCTCAGAGATAAACACAACAATTAATAACTATGCTGATGTCTCCTGCCATCCATCGGTGATTAAGAATTGCGGGCTCAAATTTGCATGCTAAGGGCTTTATTACAAGTTTGGCGGTCTTGCAGTGGGACGCTATGGCAGCGCCCCACTGCAAGTCCGCCAAAACCATAGTCAGACCGTCCTCTGAATTATGAGTTAATCCTGTGCTGGCGGTCCTGCTGCAGTGGGCCATGGCGGTGCGTATCTAAGGCACATAGGTGCGCCTTAGACATGCACCGCCAGGAGACTGCCGATGTTCCGTGCAGGAACAGGGGATGCAAAATACAGGGGGGCACGACGTGTGCCCCACTGCATGCATTCCCAGGCCCAGAGGTAACAGAGGGCCTACAGGGCCCCCTGAGTTGCCTCACAGCCATCCTTTCCATGGCAGGCTCACCGCCATGGAAATGATGGCAGTGAGACAACTCGTAATATGTTTGGCGTTGCCACAGCAGCACTGCCAGACTATTGCTGTCTCTGACCGCTGCGCAACTGCCGCAAGATCATTGATCCCCGGCTGTTGCAGCGGTCCTGTGGCGGTCCAACCGCCCAAGTCGTAAAAGGGCGGGTGGAACGCCAGTCTGGAGATACATGGACCGTGACTACGGCAGTCTTATGGAACACTGTAGTCATGATAAGGTCCTAAGTAATTAAAATGCCTTGGAATAGCATTCAAAAGGGACTTAGATGAATCAAAAACCAAATTGAAAACACGCTACATTAAAAAATTAGAAAACTCAGAGATTCTTGGTCACCCAAATATATACTAAGATGAGGATGTCACCTTAGATTAACTTTATCCCCAACATGTTCCCTTTATATCTATCAAGAAATTTCTACAAGACCATTGACAAACAAGTATCAAAATGTGTTTTGAAAAATAAAAAAACAAGAATATATATCACCAAATTAAAACAAACAAACTAAGAGGCAGCCTTGGATTACCTAATCACTATAATTACCAAACTGCCTTTTTAGTGCAACAAGAATGTTGGTGGCCGGGAGCTAATAAATCTGCCCCACCACCTTGGTTGGGAATAGAGGCTGACCCAGCAAAATCTCTCTTGCTTATAAATACCCTCATAACAGTGAGCATTTCGGTTCCTTATTCACATAACATACTAAAAGACACCACAACCGCCCTAAAGTCCATAGACAAGAAATTTCAAAATAAAATACATAGTTCTGAACTGACCTCTTTATGGCTTAATGCACATATAAAAATAGAAGAAAAAAGGATTTTCCGGATAGGAAGGGCAGAGAAAGGAATAATGTTTATCAAAGACCTTGGCTCAACACAAATCCCACTATCCTTTACTATGCTCCAAGAAAAATTCAAACTTGCAGACATTGCCTTTTATAAATCTCTGAAACTAAAAGCGGCTTTAAGAAAGTCAGATAATCCACACAAACCAGACTGTATCAACTTCCCTGAACAAATATCCCTATAAGACCACAAAGCAGCAAAAATATATAAATACCTAGACAAATGTAATACTAAAAACAACAAAACATCCAATCAAAATGAGAATCCTCATGCTCCAACATAAATAGTGCAACACCCTCTGAAAAGAGCTGGAATTTTATTTGGACCCACTCTCTAAGCTTCAAATTCTAGGCCTTACACCAATGTTTCTGGATCTCCTCCAAACTCTACAAACTGGCTCTCATATATTCCAACACGTGCTGGGATTGTTCAACATCCATAGCAGACCTGGAGCATATGCTAATCAGCTGCATGGACATACAACCACTGTGGCCCGGGTATAACAACAAACGATAAACAACATCTTCCACTCCAAATTACTTTACATCTCTGTTTAATTGTCCTTGGCTCATGGGTCAACTCAGACTTAAGGAAAGACATCTCTTTTCCCTAGACCTCCGGTAATGTTATGTTATTGTATCTTATGTTATGTTATAGGATTTCTGAACCGTAACAAGTACCCCAGGAAGAGTCATGGTGCCAAATGAGCATCAAATAAATACCAACATGCGTAAAGGGTCTTACTTCATGAAATGCCACGTTTTCAAGACTTACTGAAAGTGTAGTAATAGAGGGATCTTAGAAGTGAGCGTGGGAGTTTATTCCAGAGTTCTACAGCCCTACCCTAAGATGCTTTACCGCCCAGGCGAATCACCTTAATTCTGGTAAGATAAGCAGCAGGGCCTCAGAGGATCGCAAATGGCATGAAGATATGTAGCTGGTAAGTTTTTTGCAATAAGTAGTTCGGACCGGTATCATGGACTGCTTTGAAAACATGGCACAAAAACCTTTTTTTTACCAGAAGCCAATGAAAGGCATTTAGAGACAGAAGAGAACTATGTGAATCTGAGGGCTAGTCTAGCAGCTGCAATCTGGACCCTCTGCAACTTTCACATGAGGCCAATGTCTATACCTAAAAAAGAAAGAATTTCAGTAATCCATAATACTCAGTATGGTAGACTGGATCACCACACAATGGACATTCTTTGGGTGGAAGGGAGGAATTTTATGGAGAACCTCGAAAATGAAGAAGCAGGTTAACGCAACATATTTGACCAGATAGAGGAAGGCTCAAGATATACCCCCAGTTTTTTAACCATCTTAGCCGGGGCAGGAATGAGATATCAAGAATATGGCCAAAAATCTAGTGGGAAAGGGCTGGGAAGGTGAGAGTGTCTTATTCAAAGCACTTATATTGTGTAAGAATTAAACTGTAACAAGTTCTGCTGCAGCAAAACTGACACCGTGCCAAGCACTGATGGAAAGGTTCAAAAAGGGAAGCAACTGACCTGTCGAAAGTTATGATAAGTTTGGTATCATCTGCATAGTTCATACAGTGAAGGCGGAAAGATTTTACCAACTTCAACGAGCGTATATAAATGTTGAACAGAGCCAGGCTTAATGCTTAACCCTGAGGGATACCTTGGTGCAGTGTCTTATATTCTGACACAATCAGAGGTAGATAGACTGCCTGCGACCTATCCTCCAGGTAAGATTTAGACCAATTGAGCACCTCGCCCACCCACACCAATAGCTGGGTAAGTGCAATGATATGCAATACTGTATGGAAAGTTGTGCACAAAAACTGATGACTATGCCATTTCTTTCAGCATTCATAGGTCATCGACTATGGCTAATAGGGCAGTCTCCATACTGTGTAATGGATGAAACCCTGACTTGGCAGAGTTTAAGAGTTGACCTTTCGCCAATAACCCAGACAGCAATTGGTTGATATACTTCTCCGGGACCTTACCAGCAAACAGTAGCAGAGATATTGGTTAACAGCTAGAAAGCATGGAGGGTTCAGGATTCATGTTTTTTCAGCAAGGTCACTATCGGGTCTTTTTTACTTACTTTTGGTGCGTAGCCACTTATTAAGGATTTGTTACAAACCTCTAGTAGTGGAGGTCTGAGGACCTCAATTACTGCTTTCAACATAACTGGAGTCAAAGGGTCTAGGGTGTTCTGAATGTTAACAAGCTAGCAATAAAGATAAACTTTTCTAAATAGAGAGGTTCCTAATGGGCCAAATAGGTGCCCAGCTCTAAGTTACCATTTGCCATAGGAAACTCCTTGCCCTCCGACCCAGCCTGGTTAATCAAGACTACTACGTTGGCCTCTCATGGAGATGAAGACTCACTGGGGAGAATCAAAGAGTTAAAAATAGTAGAGATCTTATCTTCAAAAAAGTTGGACAACTTATCCACCAAATCCTAAGTATTCTCAGTTGTGTTTGTAGCATATTTAGGAGAGAAGAAGTCATGCATAATTTAGAACATCTCCTTGGCAGACTTTATAGCCCCAAGAATTGTGTTGGTATAGAATTCAGTCTTTGCAGAAACAACACATTTTTAATATTCTCTCCAGGCCTTCTTCAGTACCTCCCTAGCCGATTCAGAGTAGTCACAGCACAAGGGTCTTTCCAACTTTTTGCAGCCCAGCTTTGCCTCCCTCAGGGCTGGCGAATGCCATTGAGCAGTAAGAGTGACCCCTTAATATTGAAACTCTTATAAGGCTAAACCACATCCAAAGCTGTATATATCTTGTATAACCCTCAGTGGTTGAATTCAGATTAACACTGGGGTTAGAGTCCCTCCGATTGTGAACAATGTCCGAGATGGAACGTTTTGCACACAGATGCTTCTTCTGTGATTTAGGCAATAGCCTCTTCTTATCTGTCACTCTAAGGGTGGACATAAAGGGAAATGCGACCAGAAAGTGATCTGTCCACACCCATGGGACACTGTTCATAAAAAAACGTAATGCTTCTGATCCAATGATTAGGTCCAGTATGTGACCTTCAGAGTAAGTAGAGCCCTCTACAAACTCCTACTTACGATCCACATAAAAAACATTCTCTCTTAATGGAAAAACCCTAGACGCATTTCATACCACACTTGATCAGCCTGGGTATGCTTTATCAGAAGTGCCAATCACAAAATGTCTTCAACAACTACTCTTGGAAGTGCCTATGGGGTAAGCTAGGTATATACCTTCAAAAATCAAAACTGCTTAAAATATATTCACCCATACAACATATTCAGTTCTCTATAAAGACACCAAATTCCTCAAACCTAGCTGAAAGGCGCATTACCTCGCCCCTTCAAGCTAGCCCACCATAATTCTAACCCGACCTAAATCTAACTTCCTCTCTGCGCCCTCTTACATATTGCCTCTCTACCCTTGTCACCTTCCTTGATATCTCTATATCTATTCTCCTTTCACTTACCTCTTTAACTTTTTTTTATTTCTTTTAAGATATGGTGCTCAGATCTCTTCAATCAAAGCAAAGCAATATTAATACTCATTATGTTAATTCATGCTCTGTATTAATGGCACAGCACCCAAATGGTGACATGATAAATATGATATCTATGTACTATGCTTTCAATTTCTTTTGATGTTTTATATGATGTTCGAGTGCATCGCACCATAAGTATTCTTAGAACTAAAATTAAATAAGTACAATTAAAAAAAATCTGAAGTTATAAAGGAGTGGTAAAGTATTCATCCTGATGTGCAAGTCACAGAAAGCGAGAGAGGAAAATCAGAATAAATTAGATTTCACTTGCAACGCCTTGTATAAAACTGAAGGTCTGTTGCATTACAAAAGTGTGCCTTTGATTGCCTAGTTTAACACTTCTAATAGATCTATGGTACGTGTGTTGGGAAACTCCCAGGGGTATGAGAGGATGCTAACGACTCTCTGAGGAAAAGAAAATATGTCAAATTGTCCTGCAATTGGCAGGGAGGAGCAGGGCCGGACTGGCCATAGTGGGCACCGGGCGTTTCCCCGGTAGGCCACTAGGGTGGGAGGCCCTGAAGTCAAAGTCTACTGGGTGAGACTGTCCCTGTTGGACAAGCATGATCACGAGCAACAGCCACTAGCACGTTCCATCCCTTCAGTAGAGAAGATCGTTTCTCCAACCATCACCTGTCTAGCACTTCATCAAGAGGCTTCTTGCCGTAGCCCTGCAACACCCGGAAAATGTGGCAATGCAGGTTTGTGCTCCCTAAGAATTCCCACTTTTGAGTTTCTATTATTCAAACCTAAATTTGACAATGCTGAAAATTCTCACTTTTGAATTTGAGAATAATAGAATAGTTTTAAATCATCTCACTTGAAACTAAATTTGATATTGTCAGTCAAAGCTAGAAATCACTCAACTTAGTTCAACCATCACAGATGTTTTCCCCCGTTTGCACTGATTACACTGAAATTAAGATAGAGAAGTAGTTACTAACAAACAATTTAAATGAATCACTGAAGCTAAAATGTAACTATTGTTTACTCTTGGTCAGTGAAAATGTGCTCTCATGTCACTTTGTGGCTGGATTCTGGCCTGAATTTAACTTACAAATGCCTGTCAGCTGGGTGTGGGGTAGTACTAGTTTTACTGCACATTACAGTAGATGGTTGGCTAGTATTCATTTTCACAACTACCAATATAGCAAATTTTCATTCCTCTCCTCTCTGAAAAACAGTGCCCAGGTATCATGGCCCACACATTACACCACGAGAGTTTCATTTCATTTTTTTGAAATTGTAATATGATTTTGCCATATTGCTGTACAACATGTATTATTATGCTACAAGAAAGTACAGGAAAAATTGAAGAAACTCAAGAACGAGCCATAGATATTAAATAGATTTTAAAAGGTGCTCCTTAAGCATTGAAATAAACAAATGAAGAATATAGACAAAATGGACAAAAATTGTATGCCAGTGTTTGAAGCAATGAAAACGGGATTGGGAACAAAGGTGGCAAGGGTAGGCGGTCGAATTTGAACAGAGTTTTTGAGGGGACTGTAAACAGCGCAACCGATGAATGATACGAATGGGAAAGATTGGGAATACACCAGCAAACGTCATAAACAGCAACAGAAATAGTAGCCGAACACTACAATATGCGCACTCCTGACTCGCTCCCTTTTGTTTAGTTTTGCAAACAGAGTTAATTGAAAAATTGGCAATCCACATCCAATATACAACAAGCATCTGCAATGCAATAGGTCTCGCATTTACGGGAGTTTGAGCTATTTGCATTGTAAATGACAATGTTCTATTACTTACCGGTAATCTTCATTACTCCGGGTCCCGTTGTCCTCGTCCCATTCATTTACATATTGGAGATGACCATCTCCAAGACAGAAAAAAAGACAGAAGAATGCTGGTACACTAACCCCGCCCCTCCCACTGGGAGTATATATACCGGCCTAACCCAGCATTCTCCCTGAACCACCAAGCCCCCAACAGGAAGGCCGGCCGTCCGGGAGGGAGGGCGGGGCGTATGAATGGGACGAGGACAACGGGACCCGGAGTAATGAAGATTACCGGTAAGTAATAGAACATTACCCCCAGGTCCCTTATGTCCTCGTCCCATTCATTTACATATTGGAGGATACCAAAGCAGAAAAGCCGGCCTTCCCAAAAACACAGAAGCCAACCCAGGAAACCACACCAAGGCAGCCACCGAAGGAAAGCCAAAAAGGCAGAACCGCCAAAAACCCCAGGCAGAGCACCCAGACAAGAGGGAGCCCCACCAAAGCAGGGGCGCACCCAACAAAACAACGGGAGACCAGCCAGGCGAGGAGGCTGACAACCACAGAGGCCAAATCAGCCCACAGTAGGAACACCCCACAGCAAACAAGGGAAGTGGAGAGAACGGACACCACAACCCACCGAGGCAGCCAAGAACAAAAACAGCGAGGAGGCCACCCAAAGAAGAAGACCAAAGGGTCAACAGGCCAGTAAGCCAAAACCGGGCAACAGGAAGCAACCAACACCCCGCGCCAAAGGGGCCCGAGGAAACGAAGCCCCAGCAAGAGAAGACTAAGGGCGCGCATGGGACAAAAAAAGGCCAAGAAGCCCACCAAGGGCAGGACCAAACCAGAAGAGGAGGGAAGCAAACAGCCAGGCCCAAGCAACCCCCCCCCCAAGCAACCAGCACGACCCAGCACCAGAGAGCCCAGAGGACAATAGCCCCCGGAACCACACAGAAGAGCACCAGGCCCCAGGACAAAAAGAGACCAGCACCAACCACGACAGCCGAGCAGCACCCAGCCCGGAAGGCGAGAAACCCCAGGGACACGCCAAGATGGAAAGCCAAGGCACCGGGGAAAGAAAGAAGAACGGGGAATAGGAGGGAGCGCATGACCCAAAGAACACAGCCCCAGCAGAACACCCCAACAGCAAACCTGGGGAGACAGGAGCAGGAAGCCACAGCCCGGAGAAGCACACACTGACCACCCGAGAAGAGGCGCAACAGGCCACAAACTGAACAGGGAGCCAAGCAAACGAGCCAGAGAACCCAAGACCAGATCAAGGGAACCACAAGGGAGCCAATTGCAGCAGCAGCGGACAAACCCAACCAAAGACCACTGTTAGACTTGGCATCTTTTGGCGTGTTTCCCCTGACTTTTTGCTTTCTGACCTCCCGGTTTTTGACTCTGTTTTTGCTGGTGTAATGATTCTGCGCACTTTCCTCACTGCGGTCCAGTGGGAAAGTGCAAGTGCTCCTGTATAGAATGTGTTATGGATTGGTGTTTCCATGATTGGCCTATTTGGTTTATCTGTCAGTCCCTTGTAAAGTGCACTGCGAGTGCCAGGGCCTATAGACCAAATGCTGTTGGTGGGCTGCAGCACTGGATTGTGCCACCCACGCAAACAGCCCGTAAATGTAACTCGGGTCTGCCATCGCAGAGCCTGTGCGCAGCCTGGGGCTGCCATGTCGACTTGGCAAGTGCACACACTTGCAAGTCCCTAAACCTTCCCTTTGCTACATGTTAGTCACCCCTAAGGTAGGCCCAAGGTACCCCTGTGGGCAGGGTGCGTTGTACGCGAAAGGTAGGACATGCCCTGGTGTGTGCGGCATGTCCTGATAGTGAATTACAGCCTAGTTCGTTTTTCACTATTGCAAGGCTACCTGTTCCCCCTAGGCCAGAACGGGCAGTTTTGATTATTACAGTTTATAATCCTAACTGACCCCGGGAACATGGTAGAAATTCGAGTTTAGTATGCCTGGACTCAGAATGATAAAATGCATCTTTTAGTGAAGTTGGTTTTAACATTCTGTGTTTGAAAATACCACTTTTAGAAAGTGGGTATTTTCTTGTCTAACCATCCAAGCCTGCCTCTGCGAGGTTATGTATTCCTTGTCTGGAGTGTGAGTGACAGGGGCTGGGGGATGCCAGGAGACAGGGTGAGTCAGCACCGGGCTGAATAGCGAGATCTACATGTAGATGGGTGGGAGGGGTCGCACCTGGGCCCTGAATAGGACAGTGCCTTCCCTCCACAATGCTGGCTCCACCTCCTGTGGTGCGTCTGATGTCCCTGGCCTACCCACTGAAAGAAGGGACGGAGACTTGTCAACAAAGTGCTCCAGAACTGGTTTGGACTAGGCAGAGGCCTCTCTGCCTTCAGAGAACAAAGGAATTTGGGATATAAATATTGGGGCCCTGACCCCATGAATTTAGATCTCGCTGGAATCAAGGAACCTGCCAAGACGAAGAGCTGGAAGAGCTGCCAGGAGGAGTACTGCCCCTTTGCTGTGTTGTTGCTTTGTTGGGTTGGCCTGCAGCTGCTGCTTCTGCCTTGGGCAGTGAAAGGACTGGACTGAACTTTCTACAAACTTGTGCTGAGTATCTCCAAGGGCCTGGAACCGAGCTGGCCTCCTGTTAAGAAGTCTCAGGGACTGCAAAGACTTCACAAGCCTCTGGGTACCGCTTCTGGAACGCTGTTTCAGTTGCCACAGAGGAAGGGAACCGCAACCGACTCCGTCAACCGAATCCATCCCTGGCCGGTGACCTGTTTGCACCGCAGACCGCATCGCCCCGCTTCGCATCGCAACCCTGGTCTCACCGTGGGCGACGTCCGACGCCGCCAACATCGAGCCGCTGCTTGCACCGTGACCTGTGGGCACCGCAGTTCGCATCGCATCGCTTCACTGAACCAACCGGACCCGACCGATGAGGTCGCTGCAACTGGCTCAAGAGTCGTGACCGCACCGCATTTGGGGCACCGCTCGCACGTCTGCGACGCACCGCTCCGACTCGCACCACTGTCCGACGCCAGCTCCCGCACTCCGGCTAGGTCGCCTGCATCGCAACCTGTCAGCACCGCATCGAGCATCGTCTCACCCTGCATCGCACGCCTTGGACTCACCGACTCCGTCTGCACGACGCTCATCGAGCCGCTGCCTGCACCGCACCGAGGGACACCGCACCTTGCATCTCTCCGTCTTGCACCGCAACCGCGACGAACGCCGACCGGCTCGTACACTCCGTACCAGCCACAACGAGAAAGGTACTGTAACCGAGTCTGTTCACGACTCTGCTGGCCCGTATCGACGCGGTCGGCTGGAACTGTTAGACTCTGTGGTTTTCAGCATCACGGTAGGCTCGGACGGAGCTACCGACTCGTACGAACTTTGCTTTTGTGCTATTCCTGCAAAGAAGAAGTTACCTTATCAAGCATTCATTTTTAAAGTACAGTATTGTGGATTTTTGTCGTAATTGGTCTTGTCTTGAGTATATAAAATATTGGTTATTTTTCTAAACTGGTGTGGTGTCCGTTTGTAGTGCTTACACTGTATTACTGTTGGTTATGTGCAAATGCTTTACACACTGCCTCTGAATTAAGCCTGACTGCTCGTGCCAAGCTACCACGAGGGTGAGCAGGGGTTACTTCACGAGTGTAACACCCTTACCCTGACTAGGAAGAAGGGTCCCTACTTGGACAAAGGTGCAAGCCCTTGCCAACTAGAGATCCCATTTCTAACAACCACCGAAAGAACAAGTCAGGCAGAGGGGAACCCAAACAGACCAGGCAGAAGGCAGGATCAACAACACACAGGCCAGCAAAGACCCGAGCCCAACAACCAGAGCCCCCAGGGGCCCGGAAGGAACCGGACAGGCCCAAACACCACAGCCAGGAAACACCAACCCCGAGGGGAAGGACTCCCAAAACCAGCCCGTCCACAGAGGCAACAGAAGCCAGGGCGGAAGAAGAACAGGCAAACCAAACCCCAAGGCCCAGCACGCAGCAGGGGAAGGCAGAAGCAGGGGAGAAATCCCCACGGCAGAAACCGCCACAAAACACAAGCACCCGAGAAGCCAGAACTGAAGCCAAGCAAACAGCCCGACCAGAAGGACCCGAAGGCCCAAAACACACCCGTGGGTGGCCAAAGAGGGGAGGACCCCAACAGAGCACAGGCAAGTAAAGGCCGGAAGGGCGCAGAGAGACCCTGCACAGAAAACAGCGGAGCGTGCACGACCACAACCAACAAGGCAACAGCACAAAGATCCGGAACAGCAAGGGCCGAGAACACGGAAGACACCAGGCCCCCGCACCCCACATGGGAACAGAGACCCGAAGAGTCCACAGAAGAGAAGAACTGCCAGCAGCCACAAGGACAAAACCAGAAGACAGAGAGCAAGCAGCCCCGGGGAGAGCACCACAGGCAAAGCCGGAAAGGACAGCTACCCAAAGGAAGCCCCCAGCACCCGCAACACCTGGGCGGACCCCACAACCAGGCACGAACCAGGACCAACCCAGCCGAACCACCGAGAACAGAGGAGAGAAGGTGCAGGCAAGGTATGAGAAGAAAATGTGCAAAATATTTTCTATGTCTCTACTAGATCATGGGAATGTCTTTAGCTCATGCTAAAAGGATCATCTGTTAAAGATTGCAGGAATTGCTGTTAGCATGAGCTGAAAGCCATTTTGTACTTGGCAGCCATTTTAGTTAGCCATGTGCTCGCCATGTGCTTTCTCCCTCTTCCAGAGTCTCGCACATGCTCAGAGAGGCCTAGCTGGTAGAATGCACCTGCTCCTAGTATAGAACTGTCAGGCTATTCTTACTCATGTAAGCAGTTTAGTCTCCCTCCCACTTTGTGGAGCAAGCAAATTTTGTATACCCATATTAGTCAATAAGCATGCTTGTATGTGCTAGGACCTCCCTTGATTTTATGCTGACTATGTAACAAATACATATATAAGGACCCTGTTCTCTGCACTCATTAGAATGCCTCCTACAGTGGCCTGCGGGTACCGTAAGATGCAATCTCCCTCATCTGAGGTTAATAAAACATGTTTTTTGATATTACAGCTTCTGTGCCAATCTCTTCTTTGTTGGTCTTAAGGACCAGATGTATCAGTGAACCCCTAAGAAGGTTTTTATTTCTACAAAGGAAGCAACGCAACAAACCACCAGACCCACTCAAAACAAGACGCAGACCCCCAGAGGACCAGGGGACCAGCAGCCAGGCCCGCCTCCCAACCGACACCACCAGAGGCAGCAGGCAAGCAGGGAAGACAGTAGTGGGAGATGGACCAAAACAGGCTCAGCCGGAGCCAAGAGGCCACAACGGCAGGAACACACCACACATGCAAGGACCAGAACCCGACCGCAGAGGGACCAGAGCAAGCGAGCAGCCGGGCAACCCAGAGCAGACAGCATCAGCACAACCAGGAGGACATCCCACCAGGACGCAACCAGGCACCCAAGTGCCAACAGGGAGGAAAGGCCGAAGGCAACCGGCGACCACAAGGAGGCACCGCCGGAGACCAAGCAGAGGCAGCCGCAAGCCCGCAGACCAGGAGAGACCGGAAAACGGCCCCCGGAGCAACAGGACCATGGAAAACCGAGGCCCAACCCCGGCAAAAGAAACAGGACCAGGCAGGGACAAGAACACGCCCCCACCCAGAGAAACAAGCCGGAGAAGAACATCGCAGGCCAGCGGAAGCACAGCTGAGGCCAACAGCACCCGGGAAACCAGTCAGGCACCAAGCATAGCCCACCCAGCCCCAAAGACACAACCACCGCAGGAAGTGCACAGAGCGGGAAAGCGACCCGAAAGGAGCAAGGGCCGAACACCAGAACCAGCCGCGAAACAGGAGGACACAGGCAACAGACAGAGCATCCAGCAGACATGGAGCCGCAGTAGGAGCAGCCACAGACCGAGCAGCACCACTGACAGAACCACGAGCCAGGAAAAGCCAGACCAGAGGCGAAGGGCACGAGCATGACCCACCGAAGTAAGCCAAAGGCAAAAGGCATGCACAGGAGACAGAACAGAGCCCGCAAAGCCAAGGCCAGAAGACACGCAAGGGCAACCCCTGAGAACCTAGCGGAGTGCAGCAGCCGGGGAACACAAGGACCAAGCCAAGGAAACCACAGAAGCCAGGAACAGTGCAATGAAAGTGCCAGAGCCCAGAGCAACAAGACAGCCAAACCCAGCACGGAAGCGGCAAGCCGCTGAACACAGCACCACCAGCCAGGCCACACGAAGCAGCCCAAAGGCAGAGGACAAGCCACCCACGCCACACGAAGCCAGAACCAACACTAGGAAGGAAGAGAAAGGCTCCGCACACCCAGGAGGCCCCATGGCTAAACCCAGCCACCCCAGGCTGTACAGGACCCAAACAAGGAGTACACACAGGGCGCAGCAGGGGAAGCACGCAGCCACAGAAGCCGCGGAGTGGAACCGCACAGGACACAGGACCAGGCGCCAAGGCCAGAGCGAAGGACAAGAGAACAGCACATCGCAGGAACAGCGAGGCAAAGAAGGAACAGCCTGAAACCCCAAGAACCAGACCGGCCAAGACAAGGCACGCCCAGCGGGCACAGCGGAACACCCCGACAGGGACCGCCAGCCGGTAACAAACCAGCACCAAACAACAGGGCAGCGTCACCCGAAGACCAGGACAGGCTCCAACGCATGACACCAAAATGCAGCGCAGGAAACACACTGGAAAAACGAGACCACAAGGCAGAAAGGACACCGCCCTTACCAACAGACCAGCACAGTGAGGTCTGTCGCAAAGGGGACAAAGGCGGAAGAAACACGCAGCAGGGCACCAGAGCAGAAACCACGCAACCCAGGGAACACCAGAAGCCCAGGAAGCGGCAGCGACCCTGAGGTGCGAACAACGCCCCCGCCCCCCAGCACCAAGTCCATCCAAAGTGCAACAGCAGACCACAAGCTGCACAGATGGACACATACACATAGAAACATACATGACAGCAGCAGTTGGCATGAGGGGAAACGAGGCAATCCGGATCCACACCCCACCCCCGGCAGACAGCCAACACAGGCAGGGAAACACAAAAGAGTGAAACCCAGACCAATGAAAAAGAGTATATGACCACAACCACCAGGCCACAGTGACTCCGCAAGGCAGGAAGAGAAGGACACCAAAGTAGAAGAACCCCTGCAACCTGGAAAAAAACATCAGGCAAGAAATGGCCACGAATCTAAGCACGGCACACACAGTATGGTAGACCCCCATGTGTATAACAAAGGAATCGGCAAAGCGCAAGGCCTCAAACCCCAGACCATGAGGTCAACACAGGCCCATGCTGCGGAAGCATTAGTCCACCATGCCACCAGACCCAGCTTCTGAGGGAGAAATGAAATACCACAAGGGAATACATCCCAGGCCCCCTGTGGGCCGCCGTAGGCAAAAGGAAAAAGAAACCGCTATGCGGTACTTACCACGGGGGTAGTCAAATTCCAACACACAAAGACTGACCCCCAACCACCAGCCCAGACGCCAACCAACAACGAGCGCCGAGTCAACAGAGGCAAAACCAGGAGCAACCGGCACCCCCAGGCGTCCACTCAGCGTCCAGGGAGGAAAGCCGAACCTTACAGCTACAACCGGCATCCAGGAACACCAGGGGCCTCACCAAGACCGGCCCGAGGTGCCCCAAACAGCAGCGCGTCTCCCTGACCGGCCCAGCCACAGGGAGACGCGGCCTTCAACCCGGAACAGACCGGGAGGAGCGGCGCCCCAGCCACAAAGGACCGGCCGCCCAACAACACGGCTCCCTGCAAGCCCGGCAGGCCAGGAGACTGCGGAACAGGACGTCGAGAAGCCCAGCAGCTCGACGAGACAATGAGGAAGACTTCAGGGACGTAGAGGACAGCCCAGCAAGCCAACAAGACATTCCAGAAGCGTACAGCAGGTAAGAGCAAACTTCACATCCCTTTCTGTCGGAAGACAGAAAAAAAGAACAGGGAGAATGCTGGGTTGGGCCGGTATATATACTCC